>CM051244.1:121209297-122409297 GCA_027917425.1 Gastrophryne carolinensis | reverse complement strand
CTTTCTGACCCAATTCCACTGCTCCGATTGAAGGAAGGTTAATACATGCACCAATTTATACCTTTAAAATATACTATAACATTGTATATGTGTTTCTCATGCTCACCTCATCTCCGCTGTCGGAGGTCTCCGAGTCAGAAGACGCTGCTGGTTTGCTCACTGGTTGTTCCTTCTCTTCTGAGCTCCCTCGTTTCCGCTTGGCCAGGGTCAGCAGCTCCTAGATCACACAACAAAAAACACAAGATAACACAAGTGTAATAAGCTTAGACTCAGCATCTGAAATGAATAAGTTGTATTGTAAATTGTTATACAAATAATGACCAAGCCAACAATTAATGATGGCATGTATAGGGAATCTGAAAAAGGTAACACCCATCCTGGAGGTGTAACAGCAGAAGAGGAAGCAAACAAGATGACTAATATTTGCCATCATGTCTTTGAACCAGGTGAATGTCAAAGGAGGAAAACCACACATGATTTTCACTCGGGGCATTGTTCCTCAATGCGGCAGCATCCCGAATCGGGATGTCCCTCTGTGTGTATCCCCCCACGTGGCCCGATCCACTCACTCGTATGTCAAAGGCTCAATGTGACAGTGAGCTCACATATTGGATGAGCGGCCCACTCAATGTGGCCAATCAGTGTGCTCGCTTTCACTCGGCTCCGCTGATGGCTAAGCAGCCTGGACATCTATTCAGTGCGCGGCTGGCCGCATCTCCCGCTAACCTTCTAGCGCAGCGGCTAGTAGTAAGCAGGGAAGCGGTTGCAGTGCAGAGACGTGGAGGGGGCTCCAGGAGAAGGTGTGTGAAACTGGCAAGCGGTGGGGTTCACACAGCAGGGCATCCCAAACCAGGATGCCCCAAGGAGTGGAACCTGAACGGCACTGGAGTATTTTAGACTTCACAGCCTCCGAAACCTCAAATTCCAGGGTGTGTTTTTGTCCACTTTAAAGTGTCTCCCTAGTTCCAGCTTCTGGCTTGCAGGTGCGATTGAAGCTTAGCAGGTTGTCCATAGAGAATAATGGACACCTCGGTCTGGCCTCACTCTGCACGCCCCCCGAGGCAGGAAACCAGGAGTAAGGCACCTGCTGTTTGACAAACAGGGTACTGGGAGGGCAATCTAGACTGTGCAGAATTATTAAGCAAATGTATATTTTGACCATATAGCATTATTTTTATGCAAATTGTTCAACTCCAAGCTGTATATACTTGAATGCTTTTTGGATAGAAGCAGATCGGGTGTAGTGGATTTTTGAAATGGAGGCTGAAGCCCCCAATCACCACGGTCTGACAGGAGCCTAAAGGCAGTCCGTATTCCGTATTACTCCTTCCACTTATGGTTGGATAGGGGGCGGATATTTGGGGAGGAAACCTAAAAAGGGAGTCTTGGGTGACCCTCAGGGGGGAGTCCCGTGCCCCCTACAATTGGGTTTGTGCCATTATTAGTATTTCAATTATTTTCATTCAAAACACATATATGCATTGAATTAAAAAAACGCCTAAAGTTCAATTCTAATTACCCTATTAAAGAGCCAGAATCTGGGGCGGTAACACTACACCCGAGTGCTACTCCCCTCTTCCCCCTACTTACTCTCCCTGCAGTGTCCATAGACGTGGCCAAGGTAAGGAAGCCTGAAACCTGACCAACACTGATCAAGACAGTTGAAAAATCAAGACTGGGCCAAGAAGCTCAATGAGGGCCTCTTGATGGACCAGATGGATGAGCCTGTGACTTGATCAGTAACTGGCACAAAGCTCCACTTCATCTCTGCAAGGTGGATGTGGGGTACTGCTATGAGATGGTATAATTACATATGAGCTAGTTGGACATTTTTTGTGTTGAAGACACCCCATGGACACTGGTTGTGCCAGAACTGCATTATACTATCAGCCACTATTAGGGCAGTATATATATTTGTATTTGATCTACTTATTGCCATAAATTGCTTTGAACTTTAAGTGGAGCATTGAATTGGTGTTATATACATTGTTATCGGTATGCCTTTTTCTTGATTTTTTGTTAGCATTGGCACTTTGATATAAATGCTCACTGCAAGGTTTTGTATTTGATACACCTTGTCTTGCCCCATAATAATGAACGATTTTCCAATATGTATATATATATTGTGCATTTTGGGATGCCCTAGCATCATTCATTATTAGCCATGCTGGCATGGTTTTGTTTTGGGTGAGGTTTCCCAATAAATGTGTTATTTTAACCCTTGGCAGTAGTGCGCCTTTTTGTTTGGGGGTAGAAATTTAGGCAGCACACTGCCTATTCTAGCTTTTATTGGTTTTGTTATCATAGCCATTGGAAGAGCTGTGGAACCTTCTTGGTTGTATTTCAGCCATGACTATAAGGTAATGATACCAAAGAGAGGGGGTCAAATGGATTACTGATTTGGACCCTATTGAGGCCCACTGATGCAAACACTTCTGCCAACAATGGCGCCATCCCAAGATGCCTGTAGCAGGTTAACTCAACATTTGGGAAACACTTCCCTTAAATATCCGTAACATTCCCCAGTAAGTTGCAACCTCCTAAAGCATCTTTCAAGAGTAACCTGGGACAACATGTGCAATTTTAGTGGAGATTATTAGAAATTATAAGCAGTTTCCACTGAAATAATAGGGTGGTTATCCAAATGATTTTGAAAGCCTTTACAAAGTTTTCACCTTAAGCACTGAAACAGGGCAGTTCTTTAGGTGAAATACATAATTTTTCCATTGACATCATTATTTTATCTTCATCATAGACTCTCAAAACTCAGTCCCTCCAAAAATTGTATCAAGCTTTTGGCTGGTCCTCAACATTTCTAAAGCTTACAGGTAATTATCAATTTTTTCCCCAGTCTTTTGTTCCCAAGGCCATTTCTAGTGCTTAAAGTTCAGTAAACCCGAATAACCAGTACATTGATCAGAAACATCCCAGTTAGTGAGATTGGATCTCCCAGTGCCCACAAGCGCTCCCCCACCCCTTATGTCACCGTAACACTGCCCTCTCCATTGCAGTGAGTTGAGCTTGGTGAGCGCATGCACTGATTGAAGCAGGGACGGGGCCATGCCAAACATTGAGCTTTGGTCATGTGCCCACATAATCCTAGTGCCCTGAACAGGGCAGGAGCTGCTGATTTGGATACAGACTCTTTAACCCTGTCTGGGATTACCAAATGAATTATATTTGGAAATCAGGTTATCTCTAAGCATCAGGTTAGGGTATCTTTAGGACCTGGCTTGGGTTAGGTAATGGTAAGGTTGGGTGTAAAGTCCATTTAAAGTGATCACCCAACAAAAAAAAAAACCTCCCTTTTTGTCCCACACAGCTGACCTGTCTGAATCTGCCAATCAGCAACTCACCTGCCCAGGCCCCAACATGGACTCGCAACTATGCCCTCTCCATTCATTGCAATGGAGGGGTTGTGCCGAGGCCTGACACGCCCCCTCCATTGCAGTAAATAAGTGTGGCAGAGCCTCTGGCTGATGGCGGGGGCACAAGCTGGACACAGAACTGCCACCGACTGCTGTTCAAGGCACGGGCGGTTCAGGCTTAGTTACAGGTTAGTTGCTGGTAGCCAGGCTTGGACCGATTAGCTGCGCATGACAAAAGGTAAGTAACATTTGTTTTTTATTGTGTGGTTAATCACTTGAAACAAAAATCCCTTGGAGATCCCGATTTGGGATCTAGTTAAATATCCCTAAGAAGGTATGGAGTGCTGTATGATTGGGGACAGGGAAAGAAGTAAGATTCATTGGCCGCTCTTTGTGTAAATGATCATGAAGTCAGGTTTGAGGTTAATCATTTAGGTTCAGATTCAGAATGAAGTTTTATTGGTTAAATCAAGATCAGATTTTTGGACCGAGTAGGACATAAGAACAAGGTCCCTGTTTTAGGTTTAGAGATCGGGTTCCATTAAGGGTGGAAGATATGGTCAGGCTTGGGACACACTTTGCAACTATCACTGAGGAACAAAACTTAACTACGAACTTGCACCATCAGTGAACCCTGCATTAGAGAGATACTCAGTTTTTTTCTAGTGGAGCTCCATCTGACAGGGGACAGGAAAACTGTGTGTGTCAGCTGCATCTCCTCAAACAGTAGGTGTGCAGCTGTTTTCTGGCTCCCTGTTAGAGGAACACACGGGAATTTCACTTTCCTGTGTGTTGCGCCTCTCAGTGGGGGTATCCCAAACATAATCTCCTAAATTCGTTGCTCATGGGCAGCTAGAGCAAGTGGGTTCAGGTACTTGAGGACTAGAACCCTGTCTGGCACTGCTGGGGAGTTCCACGTTAAGAGTTAGGAGGATTATACGATTTTTAGGTTATAGGACTGGGTTGAATTCAGACTATTGTTATATTCAAGCTTATAGATAAAATCAAAGTAGACCAAAACCCATGGCATCTTAAAGTGGATCAAAACCCACCCTGGAGTCTATGAGGCTCCAGGGCAGGTTTGCTTTCTCCAATATAGGCACCCCAAACTGGGATGCCCCACTTTGTGAAACCCCTCTAGGGCGCCCAATATGCCTACATTTCCCCCGAGCTTGCGCCGCATGCACGGCCGGCATCACTGTCCTCCATCCTCGGCTGTGCGCAGCTATGCCCACCGCAACAGAATGGCTGTGCACAGCCAAACGGAGGTAGTGTGAGTGCAGCTAGCCATTCTGTGGGCACGAGGAGAGGTGAGCTAGCTTGGTGTTCTGGGAGGTTTCACACAGCAGGGAGGACAATAACCCGAAATAGTGAAAATCCGGGGTTTTGGTCCACTTTAAAGTAATTCTGCAGGCAAAAAAAAAAAAAAAAAACTATTCTCCCCCCGCAGGCGAGCACCCATAAACCGACATACCTAAGGCACATACCAGATCGCCTGATCACAGTCCAGCACAGCCACCGCCATTGGCCAGCCACTCGCTGTCATTCAACACCCAATGGACTGCTTCATTCCTTTCATCAGGCACTATGGTACGCCCCTCTATTGGCATGAAAGGAAAGGGCGTTCTGTAGCACCTGCGACTATGGTCCGTGACAGTCCATCAGGTGTTGAATAGACGCAAGCTGTTTGAAGATGGCGGTGGCAGCGTGGGCTAGCATGTGTCTTAGTACCTTACTAGCAGCGCTCACCTGCAGGGGGGGGGGGGCATAAAAAGGTGAGAATACACCCCCCCCCCCCCCCCAAGTCATCCATCAGCATGACCACACGGAGAGAGAGGCTCCACCCCCTGGGAGGAAACACTGAAACATAGGTTAAAAGCCCCACTCCTCAGTCCTTGTAAAGTAGCCTAAATAACCCTTGGCCTATGGGTGGATAATAGGTGGTCATGCTGAAGGATTCCTGAAAAATCCGTTACCAGTAAGTCTAACGGTGGTTCTTCAAAGTCATCCATCAGCATGACCACACCGAGAGGATTAAGCAAGTAATTACACCTTAGGGATGGGAAGCTGCAAGTAGTACCCTTCTACCGAAGGCCTGATGTTTTGCAGATAGTTCAAGTCTACAAGATTAAAGGAAGGTGTTGGGTGATGACCACATTGCTACTTTGCATATCTCATCCAATGAAGCACCAGTCCTCTCTGCCCAGGATGCTGACATAGTTTGTGTAGAATGCACGCCTTCCTCCCCACCTCATTTCTTTGTGTTTCTTTCCTAAGGAACCCACGGGACAGAGTGTGCTAAGATGTACCCATTCTGAACACAGAACGCAAGTTAGACCAAGAAATCTTTCACTACCAGTATAGGGCACTGCCATTCAGCCTGTCCTCATCTCCGAGGATCTTCACAAGGATCCTGGCAGAGCCGATGGCTTACCTCAAACAGGGAATCATGGTGATCCCCTAGTAGATGACCTCCTCCTGTTAAATCAAGGCCAGCACTCCTATTCAATCTAGAAAAGACCCTGACCCTACTAAAGAGCCTAGGGTGGGTAATCAACCTAGAAAAATCCTTACTAAAACCCAGTCAGCAATGCCGGTTTCTGGGGTTCAAGATAGACGGTCCTCAAAAAAAGATCTTTCTTCCGCAAGGACAGATGGCCAGGATCACAGCAGAAGCTCAAAGATTAATCGCAGCCCCCCAGGTATGGAGATAAAGGAAATCATGAAACTCTTCGGTCTCTTGACCTCGGCAATTCCTGCGGTACCATGGGCTCAGCTACATACAAGAACTTTGCAGAAATTTCTTCTAGAACAGTGGGACAAGCAGCAAAGCTCCCTGGAGCGATTAGTCCAGTTACTGCAGAGTATCATAGAGGATCTCAGGTGATGGCTAGATCGAGAGGTGCTAGTGAAAGCAAGAGAATGAAGTCAGACCAAACCAGTGGTGATCACAACAGATGCAAGCAGTTGGGGTTGGGGCGCCCACTTGGACAGTCACCAGATGCAGTGGCCAAAGGCCTTGGCAGCCAGGTCCTTAAATGTGAGAACTCCTGGCCATCAAGTTGGCACTGGAACAATTTCAGCCAGTCATAGCAGGCAGATAATAGCACGAACAGATAAGGTCAGACAATGCCTCCACGGTAGCTTATCTAAACCACCAGGGGAGATCCTTAGCTCTAATGAATCTGTCAAAATCCATTCTCCTACCCTTACAGGAGCAAGTCCGGTCAGTATTGGGACCCTCAATACCCTAGCAGACTATTTAAGTCAAGTCAGGATTCAGCAGACAGAATGGTGTCTGAACCAATCGTTTTTTCTTCTGATCATGAGTACTTGGGGGTCTCCCGTCGATAGAGCTGTTTGCCAATGCCAGCAATACAAAGTGTAAGACATTTTATTCTCTGGACAAGGGGAGACGGTATGTTAGCAATGGATGCTCTAGCTCATCCATGAAGGTTTCATCTTGCCTATGCCTTTCCTCCTTAGAATTCTGCCACAAGTGTTCCGACAAGTAGCACAAGAAGAGATGTGTTATGCTCATAGCTCCATTTTGGCCAAAGAGTGTGTGTTTCGCGGAACTAAGAAGGATGGTCCAGACATTCCAAATATCATTCGTCATTCTTCATTTGAATCTGTCAAAACATCTGTTGACAGCTTGGATATGGAAGGGGTCATCCTAAGAAATAAGGGCTGTTTGATTAGTGACTGAAACTCTTCTAGACAGTCGAAAATTGACTACTAGGCGAATCTACAAAAAGGTATGGAAAGGTTTTTCTTCTTTGTGAAGTTAACAAGAAAAAAAGACATAGCCACAGTCCTCTAATTCCTGCAGGAAGGTTTGGAGAAGAGGCTAGCTATAAGTACTTTAAAGACTCAGACTTCTGCACTATCCGTTTTCCTCGAACAAAAATTGAGAGAATGAACTAATCAATAGTTTTTCAAGTCAGTCATTCGCAAAAGACCTGCACCATTTAACGGGGTTTCCTACCTGGGATTTGTCAATTGTATCAAAATGCTAATTGGAGACGCCCTTTAATCCTCTAGATGAAGTTCCAGAGAAATGGTTGTCGCTAAAATTTTGCTTCCTGCTAGCCATTACTTCTGCCAGGCGAGTAAGTGAACTACAGGCCTTATCTATGAAAGAACCCTATTGTGCGATACAAAGTGATCCTTAGGCCTAATCCTCTGCCAAAAATAGCAACTTCTGTAAACAGGTCGCAAAAGATAATTCTTCCAACACTACCGGTTGGAGCAGGCAAGAAAGAAGATCTATTGTTGCTAGATGTTAGAAGCCCTGATCATTTATTTGGAAAGATCCAGAGAATGGGGTATAGCAGAACAACTTTTAGTAACTTTCAGCGAAAAAAAGAAAGGCTTAGCAGTCTCGAAGTCCACTATAGCCAGATGCATAAAACAGACTATTGCACAAGCATATTCTACTAGGAGGGTTTCTCCCCCAGAGGTATCTGCCCATCTACACAAGCTATGTCAGTATCCTGGGCAGAGAGGACTGGTACTTCTTTGGAAGAGATCTGCAAAGCAGCAATGTGGTCTTCACCCCACACCTTCCTCAAACATTATAGACTTGACCTATCATCTGCAAAACATCAGGCCTTCGGTAGAAGGGTACTACTTGCAGCTTCCCACCCCTAAGGTATAATAATTACTTGCCTAATCCTCTTTATGTCGTCATGCTGCAGGATGACATGGATAAACCACCGTTAGACTTACCAGTAACAGATTTTTCAGGAATCCTTCAGCATGACTACCTATTACCCACCCATACTCCTAGGGTTAATTAAGTTATTTTACAAAGACTGGGATGGGGCTTTTAACCTCTGTTTCAGTGTTTCCTTCCAGGGGGTGGAAATCCTTCTCTATGGAACCTCTCTCTCTCGTGTGGTCACGCAGAAGTATTCCTGAAAAATCTGTTTTTTTTCTGCCTGCAGAATGGTGTGAGGCAATCCTAGGAGTTTCATACAGTGGAGCATCCCCAATCAGGATGCCTCTAGGGTAAATTATCAGCCAACTTATGGAGTCTTTAGACCCAAGGTTGGTCCTCTAATTTGCACTCCAAAGAACGTTGGGGGAGGCCCACAAATGGGATCACTAGTGAGGTACTCTGTGTTCCTAGAGGAAGCTTCACACAGCAGGGTATCCCAAATCAGCATCATGGAAAAGGTGAGTCACTGCTATATCTGGGTTCACAGGCAGGAGTAGGTATGTTAGTGCCTCTGCAGGATAGAGCGGGTGTTTAGGTCATCTTTAAGGTCAGTGATGGGCCCCCAGGGGTTTGTGGTGAGCTGATCTCCTTATGGTAATGATATTTAGCACAGGGATGAGGTACTGACATCAGAGAATGGGGAAATCCTCCTGATTGGCGCCACACAATGAGAAACACAAAGGGGCACTCTCCCCTGAGGCCAGAACAAGGGGGCCGCCATTGTGGCGGTACAGAGAGGCAGATGTATTAAGCGATGTGTATGGCGGCGGGATACCGGGCCCAAGCACAGCCGCGGCCATACACACATACATATACTGTACTGTATATACACGGAGCAGAGGCGGCTCCTCACCTCATCTAGGTTGGAATCGCTGCCGCTGTCCCCGGTATCAGAATCGATAACGATTCGTCGCTTGCGAATCTTCACCATGGCTGCGGCTCCCCAGCGCGGCCCAGCACCGGAACCACCGCGCACACACTCACACACTCATACACACACACAGCGAGCCCCCGCGCCTGCGCACTACAGGCCCGCCAGGACCCGCCTCCGCACCTCTGACGTCACCTCTGAGGCTTCTCTGGTGGTGGAAGCGTGAGGAAAAAAGGAACTGAGCGCTACGGGCGCGCTGTTACCCGTGTGTGATAAATGAGGCCAGACAAGGAGCCTTCTGTGGGCAGAATTATTTCTAATTCAAGAAATCCGCTGCGCTATATTATGACGTCATAGGAAGGCGACTGCAGCTTGTACTGCTGTGAGGACGTCCGGAATGACTGCTGGTAAGTAAGTGTGTGTGTGTGTGTGTGTGTGTGTGTGTGTGTGTGAGGGGCGAATAAAGGAGAACTCCACCTAGACATCAACTCGAGACATCTCTGTAAGCGTAAGTCAAGGCAATTGGACTTGTTGTTTGTTTTTTGTATAGAGGTTTAGCATCTCTAAAATTATTGTGCCTCTTAAAGAGGAACCAAACCCACAGCACACACACGAGATTTTATTCAATCAGTACTGTATGCAATGCTATTCTATGCTGTTTAAAATCCTCTGTTTTCCCCAAGTGGGACTGTGCCACTACACTACCTGGCAATCCCAGTGCACATGTACAGACTGAAACAGAGGGATGCCCCTATGTGTGTGTTTGTGTTTATTTGAAACCCCCTGTGATCGACCATATACTCACCTTGCTGGTGACCCCACAGTGCATGCACAGGCTGTCCAAGCAGCACTCTATGCTGGACATATTTATGGCATGGGGACAACTGCATCCACAGTGATCTGATGTGCGCATGGTAAATCGGGATGCCCCTGTAAAAAAAAATAAAAAAAATCTGGGTTTGGTTTCTCCTCCCTGGGGAATCATTAAAGTGGACCAACACCCAGGATTTTGACTATCCTGGGTCTTGGTCCACTTCGGTGGGGCACCCCCGATCGGGGTGCCCCGCTGTGTGAAACCCCCCCTAACCCCCCGAATAACTCACCTCTCCCCGCTCCCAGCGCCAACGTACAAGGAACGTCTAAGCGGCGGCCGCCGCCGCCGCCTCCCTCGCGTCACTTTTGACGCGCGCGCGCCCGCGCCGGCCATTCGCAGACGGCCGGCGCGGGTGCGCGCACGCCTACAGGGGCGCGAGGGAGGCGGCGGCGGCCGGCCGCCGCCAAAGATAAGGTAGGTGAGTTGGGGTGTTTGGGGGGGGTTTCACCCCGCGGGACATCCCGATCTCGGATGTCCCGTGGGGTGGGGGGTGATCGGCCCGGGAATCTTATAGATTCCCGGGCCGATCACCCGTGGGTGTTGGTCCACTTTAAATGTGTGTAATCCCCCAGATCACACATAAACTTACCTTTCCAATGATCCCACAGCACATGGGCGGGCCACCAGCCAATTACCAGCTTGTTTGCTGAGTTTATTCTATTCTGCCCAGAATGGCACATGTGCTACTGACTGTAACCCGCTTCTCTGAATACCAGTGTAAATCCTTCAGAAATGCCTTCCACAGCTATGTGCCTCAACTAGAAGAGCACTACACTAAAGGAAAGGTCGAAGAAACAAACCGCGACAGCCTCCAGTGAGGGAGCACAACCATGTAATACAAATAATCAATTTTATTAAGAATACAAAAACCTAAAACACTACATACAACACGAAAGTCATTTTAAAAGAAGACGCCTGCTACAACTCCAAACATATCCTCTAAATGACCCACAATCACATGTCTGATGTCAAAAAGCATATATATGTAAAGGACCCATGTGGTCACTCAATATTTTATCATTATATTGTGAGCACCCTAAATTTTTTGTGCCGGCACAAAAATAAAAATAAAAAAACAATAATGCAAAGCAAATCACAGAAATAAATACCATATAATAGTGTGAAAAAGAATCATACAGTGTTAGAATGAATAAAAAGCACACCACTTTAAGGATTTTGTGAAGCCTAAGAAAGATACATTTTGCACAGAATATTAAACAACATGTGATAAATAGTTGATAAAACAAAATAAGTTACAATTGAGTAACAAAGGGAGTTCAAATAGTAAGTGTTCACATACTAATAGAAGCCAACTATAAAGTGCAGTGCAGGGCTCAGATACAATGCTACCAATAGATCAGCACATGGGGTCCACGAGGTGGGGAGAGAGGGCTTTAGGTAGCAGGGAAACAAAACACCTGCGCACGCGGCTACCCGTGCCGCTTCTTGCTTGGGTGTAGGGGGACTAGAAGAGAGTGGGGTGGGGGAGACGGCACATGCACCTGGGATTGCTGGCAGGTGAGAATACCAGGCCATTCCTGAGGATGCACACACATTGGGATGCCCAACAAAGAGGGAGACCACCAGACCAGTGGTTGTTCATCTTTAAAGCGGACTATCCTGGGTCCTGTTCCTCACGCCTCTTGCATCCCAACGTGTGATGCTCTGCTGTGTCAAACCCAGCAGAATGCCCACAAAAACTCACTTTTCCCTGGTCCTACGGCGCATGCCGGGGATCTGTTACAAACGGAGCCTGTACATTACTTTGCATGGCATACAGTGCTGATTGGATGAAAGCCTGTACATGTGCTGTGGGACCAGCAGAACAATACGTTTTTAGGGCAATCTGGGGGGGGGGGGGGCTTGTACAAATTGGTATGCCCCAGAAAAGTGGGCCAACACCCCTAGATTTAACTCTTACATAACTGTCACAACTGATCCAAACCGTGCTTGCTAACTATCACCCTCCTCGCAGGCTGTGCATGCTTGTGTTGGCCATTCACATAGGCTTTGTGTTGGAGCTTGCTGCAGCCCGCCCATGTGCCGTGGGATTGCCTAAAAGGTTTACTGCAATTCTGGGGTTCTGATTTTACACAGTGGGGCATTCCAGACTGGGGACTCTAAAGGGCTCCAGAGACAGACCCAGCCTAACCTATCATGGGGAGGGGCAAATTTGTCCTTGACGTCCTTGACGCACACTCGTCGTTCCAGCATTGAACCCTGTTCTGATTAACGATTGGCAGAGTATCCAAACTGTGCTGCCCCGCTGAGAGTGGGACATCAGGTCAGTTTACTTAATACTTTGATGAGGTTCTATGATAAATTGAAATCACTGATCTGTGTTTCTTTTGTGCAGGAGAAGCATACTGATTCTGACAACACGAAAGATGCCTCAGATGTAGTAAGCTGCCCAGCTTTACCAAGCACTATCCCTTTTTGAGGATTGATTGGTGACACAATGACTCTTACACATACAGCAATGCGAGGAATGAACTTGTGTGCTATGTCCCACTGGACTAGAACACTGTGTCCTTGGTTGTCGCCTCACCATTCTGTGGTATGTGTCCAAGCAAGAAGCTACAGGAGGCCTGGTGCTTCTGCTGAAGATACTCCATTCTGGAAGAGGAGGGAGCTTAGCTTTAAGAAAGGTGTTCAAAGTTTAAAGAACAACTTTAGTCTCATGTTTAAGGAGATGGAGGACCATCTGAGAGGTCCAGATGGAAAACCTCTAAAAGAAAGCCTATTGGAACAAACGTCTGTGGCATGGGAGTTCCGAAGTACAGAAGATCTTGAGAAATGGGTGGTGTCAACTGACCAGGAGATTGGTGGCAAAAGCCAGGCCTTCCTGAAACTCGGGAAGAACGAACAAACTGTTTTTTTTTATGGCGTACTGAACTCAGAAGTACCTCGCGATGGGGAAACAACTGCCAGCGGATACTGTACTCTGCGGTCACGGCCTCCCAGGGTTAGTAGCATATATGCTTGATAAATGAGCCCTTCTTAGATTTCATGTCTTTTTCTTTTTTTTTTTTTTTTTTTTTTTTTTTTTATTTAAAGGTTTTTGCATATGAACATACATAGGAAAAATACAGAAAACCATACCGTACAATACACAATAGGGTAGTGGGGCAAGGGTAAAAATGGGCAGGGGTTTTGGTGTAGGGGAAGGTGTGGTAGCAACTGGGTGACCTATGCAGCACTCAGGTCTACAGGCAAGTACCTCAACAGCGTGTGGAGGCTGCCGGGTGGGGCCGCCCACAGTGGATACGAGAAGCTCCCACCCGGACCCGAAACGCAGATGTCTCTTCCCGCATGGCGCCCCCAGGGCCGATTGGAGTTAAGATAAAAGGATAATAAGCCCACCGCGAGGGGGGCCAAAGGGGGAGGGGAGGGGCCGCAGCACGTCAGCGCAGCAGTACAGGTCCTAGTCATCTGCACTCTGGCTCTTTGAATAACTGCTTAAACTCTTCAGATTCCTGATAGGTTAGCCAGGGCATCCACGTTCTCCTATACTGCTCATCTCTATCATGTATAGCAAGTGTGAGCTCCTCCATCTCAGATGTTTAACACCTCCGCAACCCAATCCCTCACCGTGGGGGCTCTTGTTTGTTTCCAAAATCTTGGAATCGCCAGCTTGGCTGCATTCAACAGATGAGCCCGAAGTGATTTCTTATACTTGCTTACGGAGTGATTCGTCGAATGCAGCAGAATCTGAGCTGGGTCAGTGAGGCTCCGGCCCCCTGTGAGTTGAGAGATTATGGCCAGCACCCCCTCCCAGTATGCTCGAATCTTGGAACAGGACCATAGGATGTGTATTAGAGTGCCCCGTTCGGTCCCACACCTCCAGCAATGCGGATCTACCGAGGCAGACATTCTGTTGAGCCTGTCGGGAGTGTAGTACCACCGGGTCAAAATCTTATAGTTCGTTTCCTGCACTCTGGTGGCAATCGAGGATCTGTGGGCCAGAGAAGCAATCTTCTCTCTCTGCCCCTCCTCGAACTCCACCCCCAAGTCGGCCTCCCATTCCTTCCAAAACGTCGGGGGGGCTTTCCCGCTCTCCCACCAGCAACGAGTATAATTTTGAGGTCAGGTGGTCGCTTGGCGTTTCATCCAGGCACACCCTCTCGAACTCAGTATGAGACCTGCACCTTTCTCTCTTCATTCCCTGCCCTGCTACAAAGGACTGTAATCTAACCAAGGTCCATGGGTCAAGGTCTGTCCTTCCCCACCTGGATATCAAGTCTGACAGTGGTGTCCACCCCCCCGTAATCAAGTCCCCTGCCCTCAGCCAAGTCAACCCACCCCACCCCCTGAGGTCCGCTCCGGTTGATCCAGGGGCCAATAGCGGGTTAGTGATTATAGGGACCATAGGAGAGGGCCACGGAGAGATCTCCGAATAGGATCTGTATTTCCCAAAGACCCACAGTGTTGCCCCAACGGTCAGGTGTTTCTTTAGGTCTAGGGGCAAGGCCCCCCCCGCCCCACATCAGGACGTCCGGTGGGGTGGGGGACGCGGCACGCTCCAACTGAACCCACCGCTTTGTTTCCTGGCATGTCGCCCACTCACAAGTTCTCTGTAAATGTGAGGCCGCCCAGTAAAGCCTAATATCTGGTAGTGACATGCCCCCCTGATTCTTGGGCCTACATAGCAAGCGTTTCCCGAGTCTCGCTCGGTTCTTGTTCCAGACGAAGCTCATGAGGGACCTGCTAAGGTCAGCAAAGAAACCCGCGGGGATCGGAACCGGCAGGGCCTGAAACAAATACAACAGTCTGGGCAGTACCGTCATCTTTATTATGTTTACCCTCCTCCCCACATTCTCCTGGATGGGGTCCCACCTCTCCAGGTCTGCTCAAGGAGCATGGCAACTGGGTTCCCAAATATGTCAAAGAGGCTCTGGCCCACTTAAAGGGGAAGGACTGTCGTATGGTCCTAACCAGGTCTCCCTGAAGGGAGACATTCATGGCTTCGGACTTATCAAAATTATATATTTTTTTTTTAATATTCTTTATTTTCATTTTACAAAGTAAAGTGGGGTACAACATAGGAAAACACATAAGGAAAGTGAAGCTGTCCGTAGCTCACTGTGTACATTTTCCATACAGAACAAATATCACTGCAAGTAAAACAGTAGCTCATGGCATATAAAGTCATAGTATTCTGTAACATTAGGGGGGGTGTATATGGGACTATGCAGGGGTTACTTCCCCTCGAACCCGTCCCAATATTATTCTTGGGTGCACTCCCTTCATTTTCCCCCAGGGTGCCTGTGGTAATGTACTTCGTAGGTAACTAGATTCAAAACGGTGACTTAACGTATATGGGGAGAAGGGTGAATGGGGTAGGGTATTTCCGAGAACGGGGAAGGGTAGTCCCTCGGGGGGGGGGTCGCTCGTTGCAGCCTCAGCGCACGGAGTGTGACCAGATCCTCACTGGTGCCCCTGTCCATCCCGGAGTAGGTGATTCCAGATTATCACCCACTTATTGGCTCACTGTCCCATAGGGTTCTGTACTCCTCCGACTCCTGAAAGATCAACCAGGGCAGCCAAGCGCTCCTGAATTGCTCGTCTCTGTCGCGGAGGGACAGGGTCATGTCCTCCATTTCCCTGATGGAGGACACTTCTCTCAGCCAGTCCCTCACCGACGGAGCTCTCTTCTGTTTCCATAGTCTAGGGATCACTTGTTTAGCTGCATTTTTAAGAAGTGGACCACTAAAGATCTCTTATATTTCCCGATGGGGCGATCCACTAAGTGTAAGAGTATGACTGCGGGGTTGCTTTTAGTCTGAAAGTCCGCAATCTTCTCAATTACTGGTATGACCTTTCCCCAGTATGACTGAATTTTAGGGCAGCTCCAGAAAATGTGGAACAAAGTCCCTCTTTCCCGGCCACACCTCCAGCACCGGTCATCCGACCCTGTGAACATTCTACTGATTCTATCAGGCGTGTAGTACCATCTCGTTAACACAAAATTAATTTTTAAGTACGAGAGTCTCCCGTAGGTCTCAAACTCCCTCATCAGGACTGGGATAGTTTTTGATCCACACCGGGTCAGAGAGGTGGCCATTTATTTTTATTCATGTCGAAGGGGTGGTGTATAAGGCCTCTATGAGCAGTCTCATGTTGTCTCCTACCCCGATGTACCGAAGAGACTCTTTCAGGAAAGGCCAACTTACCCTGTCAAAGGCCTTTTCGGCGTCAGTAGACAGGAGCATCAGGGGGAACCCTGAGGTTTTAGCTGCGTGAATGACGTTAAGGGCACGGATAACGTTGTCTCTGGCCTCTCTATGAAGTACAAACCCCGTCTGATCTAGGTGCACCAGATGGGGGACCAGGGGCGCCAGCCTATTCGCTAAGACCTTGGCACACAGCTTCATATCTGCGTTAAGCAGGGAGATGGGCCTATAGCTTTTACATGATAACGGATCTTTTCCAGGCTTGTGTATGTCTGTGATGTGGGCTTCTAATTCCCTGCTTGAGAAAGCTCCCGGGTTCTCCTTGTCCAATATTGTGTTCCAGGCCCTTAACAGTCGCGGGCCTAGCAGGGCCTCAAAGGTTTTATAGTACCTAGACGTAAAGCCGTCCGGTGCCTTGCCTGTGGGTGTAAGTTTAATGGCCTCGGCCAGCTCTCCCATGCTAATCGGGACTTCAATTAGGGCTGCGGCTTCTTCCGAGATCTTCGGCATGTTAGAGCCCGCCAGGTATTGCTTAACTCTCTCTAACTGCCTCAACCCCGATGTGTCCCTACGTATCCCATAGAGTCCTGAGTAATAGTTCCTAAATGTGCCCGCTATATTGTTGCTCTGTTGGGATTCGTCCATAATTTCAGATATGAAGTTTTGGGCCTGCTGTTGCTTAGGGCTCTCGCAAGGAGAGCGCTGCTTTTGTTGCCAAATTCATAATACCGCCTTTTACATTTCCTGATCACATGCTTGGCTTTTTGCCTTAGTAGGGCGTTGAGTGCCACTCTAGCTCGCGTGAGCTCACCGAGTACACTCGCCGCCTCTGACTGTTTATGGGAGAGTTCCAGGGCATTGACCCTCTCTGTCAGTCTCGCCAGCAAAGCTGCGTTCTCCCTCTTTAATCGGGGGATTGGAGGACTAGGGCCGTTATCCTCGGGGGATGAACCGCACCACACTGTAAATTTTCATTCTGTTGCACTCTAAGGCGTTGGTTTTGTAAAGGGGGACACGGGTGATACGATGGCTGGAGACTGCAAGGTGGCGCATCGGGGCCGGCAGGGCAAGGCCGCACTTACCGCGGCCCCACCCTCCCAGATGGCCGACAGACGCCCGCGTCGGTGGTCAATGCCCACGAGGCGGGCCCCCCACCGGGGGGGGGGGGCACCACGCGGCCAGTCGGCAGGTCCTGTACAACCACGACCAGTCAGCACCCATACATATACACACCTGTACATATGTAATCAAACAGGAATAGATCCCAACAAACTCAGTTTAACTACATACTGCTATTCGAACAAAAGGGG
The DNA here is from genome assembly GCA_027917425.1 of Gastrophryne carolinensis. Classification (NCBI taxonomy): domain Eukaryota; kingdom Metazoa; phylum Chordata; class Amphibia; order Anura; family Microhylidae; genus Gastrophryne; species Gastrophryne carolinensis. Next base: position 122,391,978 of record CM051244.1, on the reverse strand, counting down.
TCGGCGGGGCTCGCGTCTCGCCCAACACGACGGGGCCTACTTTAGCCCAATCGCGTGGGGCGGAATATGGACGTATATCTTAACCCTTAGCTCAACAATTCGACTCTGGGCATCCGGCCAGCGACCCGCGGGGTGCGAGTCCCCAGTCGGGGCCCGAGCCAACAGAAACCATTTCAAACCAGTTCTAAAGAGTCCAGAACCTCCACCGTGCCACCTTCCTCGCCCGCCTCGGCCGCTCACCCCCAAGCTTTAAATCACAGGGTGGTGGGGCTAACCGGGACAGGGAGAATCCAAGTATCGGCGCAGCAGGATCAGCGTCCCCGTCTGTTTCTTCTGCCACCTCCACGCATGGGACCCTCCGCTCCTCGCGGCGGCCGCCCACCGAAGACCGGCAACTCTGGGGCAGTCCAATCGGGCACGTCCATCGGGGCCGTCTCCAGGAAATGGAACAAGTCCCGAAGCTGGCCTGGGGATTTCAACACGAAGAGGTCACCATTTTTCCGGACTCTCAGTTGAAAGGGGTGGCCCCAACGATAGGTAGCGCCTCTACTCTGACCGGCTTCCAGCAGGGGTTTTAGGAGCCTTCTCATCTGCAAGGTTCTGCGGGACATGTCCTTCAGGACAATCACCTGGGCACTCCTGAACGTAATGGGCCCCTTCTCCCAAGCTCGGCGGGTGATCTCTTCTTTGATTTTGAAGAAGTGGACCCTGCATATAACGTCTCTGGGTCTGTCTCTCTCCGTCGGGCGAGGGCCCAGCGCGCGGTGCACCCGGTCAAGTTCAATGTGGTTGGTGCTAGGGAGCTCCAGCAGCTCTTTGAAGATAGATGTAATCGTGGCCGCAAGGTCGCGGGGCTCCACAGACTTGGGTACTCCCCGCAATCGGAGGTTGTTCCGTCGGTTGCGGTTCTCAGCGTCGTCGTGTGCAAGGAGCAGGTCAGACACATGTCGCTTGTTCTCTGCCAGCTGGTGTTCCAGAGTTGACACGCGCGCCTCCAGTGCCCCGTGCGAGTTCTCTACGCCGTCCACTCTAAGCGCAACATCATTCACAGCTCCCTGAAGGGTCGCCAGCTCTTTCTTAAAAGCCCCCTCCATCCTGGAGACGTATCCATCAAAGTCACCCCTGGTAGGGAGACCACCAAGGGCCTCCTTGATGTTGACTTTAACCGCTTCTGCAACTACGTGCGACAGAAGATCGAGTGGAATGTACGGGCAGGAGCCATGGCTATATGCCGGAAGCGTGGGGTTGCGCAGGAGCGCATTGCCGATGTAAGGGTCGGGCTCGGTGACATGGGCGGCCTGCTCAGCTTGACGGGCTGTGGGACGGGAGGGGCACGCCCGTGTCCCCCTCGCTGCGAGAGCTGAAGTGTTTCCCAAGGGGAATGGCCGCATAGCCCATTATTCGGGACCGTCCCATGGTGGGGCCTCCAGGACGAGACAGGACTCCCGGGGAGCGTCAGGGCGCCCGGTGTGCTTCTTGGTTCGGGGGAGAAGACGGTGGACCCCGATGAGTGCCTCATCATACCCCCACTAGCCGGGGACATGTGTACCAGCCTCATGCTCTGAGGCGGCGAATCTGGGACGCTGCTGGCTGTCTCCGGGGACCCGACCCTGACTGAGTGCATATGTACTAGCATTTGTGCTGATCTCTCCCTTCTGCTGGAGGGGCCCCATGTAGCTGTATGTCATCATGTGGCGTTTCTAGGCTGGGAGCGCCAGATATGTGGTCCGGGGAGGTGTTGGTCTCAGCGCCGCCTGGTATTCCACCAGTGGTTCCCGTGGAGCCGTCCGCCCCACAGTGAACCTGCACCTCCACCAGCCTGCAGCTTCTCCCCGCCTCAGCAGGCGCGCATCCACCCCCTCCCTTTGTCGGTAGGTATAGGGGCATCTCCCTCGGCAGCAGCCGGAGCGCATCTGTCTCCGCCGTCCCCCGTCGGCGGCAGGGGGGGGGCTCCTCCCCACCGATCCGCGCACGCCGCTCCCATCCGCCATCGGTGCCGCGGGGATCTCACCTCGACTGGACCACCGGTCCTCCTCTCCCTTCAGCCGGTCGGGGCCGCGGCGGGCGGCAGCAGCAGAGCGGGTCGCATCCCCAGGTAATTCGGTGTGCTCCACCGCCATCTTGATTTCCACCTTGTGCGTCCCCCGTTCTCCCGGGCGCGGAAAAAGGAGGGGATGGAGTGGTCACTGCTCTTCCCGGGGGCTCTCTTGCTTCTTCCCTTCTTGGGCATGTGCATTGGCAGCTCAACTGGATCACCTGAGTGCGTATATTCACCCATTTAGTGCGGAGCTCCCCTCACGTGTGTCTTTACGGCACCATGTCAAGCCACGCAAGGCCCCCCCGATTTCATGTCTCTTAAAGTTCCCGTCCAGGCAAAAAAAAAAAAGCAAACTGTGACTACTTGCCTGTTGCCCCTGCAGCTCTTCCATCCTATTCCTGTAGTCTAATACAGCACTGGGTCTTAAGATCGGGACCCGTGGTATCCACATGCCCCTTCTCGGCCTCTTATAGAGGAATGCTTCCTCCATCAAAGTGAACAAAGCACATCTCAATCCAGTAACTGTGGTGGAGACCTGGCTGGTGTTTGTCCGCCATATACGTGCAAATGGTGGCCTAGCACCTCAGAAATTGGGGCATGCCATGGATCTCCATATTAAGACTGGTTAGGACGGTCCTTTTTTGGAATAGGACCAAAACTCATGGGAATTATTTGGTCCTCTGTAAAAGGCCCTGCTTTGCAGAGCACGGTGGTCAGCCTGTAATTTTGCCTCCTCTCATAAGCATCCCCTGCTGTGTGCATCACCTAGCTGTATGCTGGCATGCTCACGTAGGGGTGGAGGTAACATGGATGCCACCAGGGAGCCTTGTGATTGCAGAAGAGGTAAGATTACAGGTTGACTGCAGGGTTTCATGCTGCTGGCGTCCCAAATCAGGATGCCCCGGTTACAGGAAATGGTCCCTAGTGTATTTTAGACTCTTTGGCTATCTGAAATAGGCTTGGTCCTTTGTAAAGGTCAATTGCCCGGCTTTTTTAGCAACAGACTGAATATATTTTTATCAGACCGTTCTCTGCCTCTCTCCTGATAAATTTGTTACATTTATCTACTGCAGAGCAGACAGTTGACTGGCTGTTACTATGTGATGCACAAATGATTCTGTGTAATGACCAGTCAGCTGCGTTTACTCTGCAGCTAGAGAATGTAATGAATTTATCAACTGAGAGGCAGAGAACTGTCTGTGATAAAAATATGCTCAGCCAGTCACCAGAAGATGTGGAAAAGGACCTGTCTAACAAATCTATTCTCACATTTTCTTCCCCACAGTTGTGGTATGAGTCGTTTATACCCAACCGATCTGCTCTGTGATATGCACCCTGCAGTTTTTGTGTTTAGGTTATCTGTCTGCAAGAACAATGGATGAAGCTCCCACCAAAAATCCTGTAATTGCAGGGTTATAGCTCGAATTTGGTTCCTGCATTGTTCTTCTTTGTCACTGGAGATACCTATGGCTATTCTGTTATGTCAAAGATGACTGGAAGGGAGACTAAAGCTCCATTCACACCTCTCCGTTTGTGTTGCGTTGGGCAACACAGTCACAGCGCAAGGGAAAATGCTGCCCATCAATTTAAGTGGACCAGTTCAAATATATATACTGCATATATGTGAAATAGGTCCATTAAAAATAATGGGCAGCATTTTTCTCTTGCGTTGTGACTGTGTTGCCCAACGCAGTGCGCGTGGATAGGTGTGAATGGAGCCTTAAAGTGGACCAACACCGAGAGGTGATCGGCCCGGAAATCTATAAGATTCCCGGGCCGATCACCTCCCACCCCGCGGGACATCCGAGATCGGGATGTCCCGCGGGGTGAAACCCCCCCAAACACCCCGAATCACCTACCTTCTCTTCCGCCGCCGCCGCCTCCCTCGCGCCCCTCTAGGCGAGGCGGCGGCGGCGGAAGCCGCTTGGACGTTCCTGTTCCCCGCCTGGACGTTGGCGGGGATTGGACCGGGCAGTCACGTGGGAGCGGGGAGAGGTGAGTTTATTGGGGTTTCTGGGGGGTTTCACACAGCGTGGCACCCCCGATCGGGGTGCCCCGCCGAAGTGGACCAAAACCCAGGATAGTCAAAATCCTGGGTGTTGGTCCACTTTAATCTTCACAGGCTGCAAGTACTAAATAAACAAATATTTTGCCACTTCCTCTGATAAATATATTCTAGCTTCTCTTCCATTTTGGGGGGGGGGGGGGGATCAGAAGTGACTGCCACAGCCATATTTCAATGTCCAGCAGAGATTGCATTGGCTTTGATTCCCCTGGGTAGAAAAGTGAGCCTGAATCTGGTTAGACAGCTGAATAAGGAAGCAGCAGGAGTGGGGAGATTTAATGTGGACTGGGCAGAGACAGGCTTCTATTTCAGCATGTAGGTCTGATAAATGTCAAGTTTAACCCAGAATTTATAATTTAGGAGTGGGAAGGGGACCTCCCCCTTCACCTGCCCTACCTGATCCAGTCCCTGGTCTTGGGTATCATGTAGTGCATTACTTTTACACAGCCACTCCCCTACTGTCCATTGCTTCCCTGGTTGAGGCCAGTTCTGCATTGTCTGGCTGCCACATGTTTTGCAGTGAAGCCAGAGATTCATGTTGGATTCTGTTTAAACAGGACCAAAACCTGTGCTGGCCAATTACCTGCCCCTGGGATTTGATTTGGTGTACCCTGCATGCACTGTGGGAGCAATTATTGAGGTGAAAATCTGATGAACTAGGGAAGTTCACATAGTGGGGCATTCCAAATCGGGTTGCCCCTGGGGGTAAAGGGGTGGCAAGTTGCTCCCTCACTGCTATACAAATGTATCCAGGGCCTGGGAACCAAAGAAAAGCATGTTTAACCCTCACATCGCTATACAATATTCCGCAAACAGGCTTTTGAATCTTGTAAACAAACTTGGACAAACATTGAGGGAATGCGTAACGGGTGTGTATGTAAAAAAACCCTGGCCCTGCAGTCTGCAAGCCGGCATAACCTGTAGCCATGGGCTCTTCTGCCCCCCCCTTCCCTGGCTTTGGGAAGGCAGATAATTGGGGGCTCAGAGTTAATGGCAAGACACCCGCTAGCCGCAGGTGACTCGCCAGACCCAGAACCTTGTGAACTGTGGGCACATAGATCCCTTACCAGTTAACAAAGGGTTAACGGTAAAAAAAAAAAAAAAACACCACACATAGAGAAAATGTCTTTAATATAAAAAAAAAAATGTCTTTACTCACCTCTGATTGCCGATCTGATGACAGATGCGGCGATCACCGGCCAGGCGAGGCAGGGGATCAGAGGTTCGCCTGCCTCTCTCCTCTGTCCAGCCATCACCGGCATCTGACAGCTGGCAGCAGCGAGCCGGAATGACGCTGTGGGATTGACAAAGGGGCGGGGCTACTCATGAAGATGCCGATGGCCATGAAGACTGAAGAGCCCCAGGGAGCTGGCCGGATCGAACGTTCAGGTGAGTGTTTTTTTCCTTTACTTTCCCTACATCCAGTTCAGGCCGTCCCAATATCTCACGATTGGGTGTTCGCCCCTAGGGGGAGCTTAGCTGCCAGATCAAAGATGTAGCTCCTCCCGGCCCCCTATAAAGGCAGCTGCCCCTCTATTATAATTCCCCAGTCGTTCATCTTGCAGTTTGGCTGCACAAGATCATTGACACTCTCTCTCAGATATTGGCAGCAGAGCGGGGCCACCTAGCCCGTCGGCCGTTGCGGACTCTATTTCCATCGATCCCTTCTGACCCATTCCTGCCTCCCAGCCCTTGGCCGCTACGGGATCTGTGATGGTAGGGTGAACGCCGGGGTCTGTGGCATTCGGCAGAGCTCATGCTCTGGGCCGCAGACCTTATGCCAAAAGGTAGCTGGCCATAGACTTATGGTGAGCCTGAGGGGGAACCACTATGTATATACTCTTTGTCTATCGCTACAGGCACCGCCGCCATTGCAGCACTGAAGGAAGTGGCATTCTTCTTATGACGTGCCGCGGGGGGAGGCGAGTGCCCCCCCCCCAAAGGATCCTTCCGGCTGGGCCAGACGCGCTGCTCTGCTGCTGGGGACCAGGCTCAGGCCTTCCTGCTATGGACGCTGCGGTAATCGCTCCTGTTGGTGTCGTGAGTCCCTCTTTTGATGCTTTGCTTTCTGCCATTGTATTTATGCTAAGGCTGACCAGGGGCTATCTCTTTTTTTTCTAGATCGTGGGGTAAGGTTGAGGGTTGTGGTTCCTCCTGGTCCACCTTTTTAATAAGAGGGATCGTTTACAGGCTTAGGCCAGTAGAGTCTTGTAGCCTTATTGAATTTTACTATACTGGGTGGGGGCCCCATTTGGGCAGGACAAGCTCTGCCCCTCGTGCAGAAGGAACCCTCTGGGCGGATTCAGCACTGTTTGTACCACTTGCGCCAGAGGCATTATTTTGGACCATGAGCGGGCGGTTGTCCCTGATCCTAGCCCTGTATTACCATCGGCCTCTCCGGACCCTCCGCTGCTGCATTCAGCCCCTAGCGAAGGGGGAGCCGAGCCAGCAAGGGGTCTCATACTGATTTTGCGTATAGGCTGGCCAGTCTCGAGAGGCAGATCTCGTTGACAGCCCCTAAGAAAGCCTCGAGTAAGAAGCGGCATCTGGAGCTGATTTACTCGGATGACGATCTGTTTGATTGCTTGGGTTCTGCGGAGGAAGGTGAGTTGCCAGATGATTCGCGCTCAGTGGTGGAATATTCTGCTGGCGATGACAGTACCTCTGGTTCCTCTTCGGACGAGGATTCATGGCTCCCGGATGATACGGAGAGTTTGCTCTCTTCTGTGTTTGATACCCTACACATTGTTCCTCCCAGAGCGGCTAAGAGGAAGCAGGGTGATTTATTTCGGCCTGAGAGGCAAAGACGGGTCTTCCCGGAGCAGCCTCCCTTTTCTAACATGATCCTTAAGTAATGGGAAAGGCCCAACAAGTTACCATCGGTCCCTAAGGGCCTGGATAGGCGGTACCCCTTCCCTAATTAGTTGGTTTGGTTATGGTGTCACCCTCCCGAGGTGGATCCTCCCGTGTCAGGCTTGTCCAACACTACTGTTATGCCGTCGCCTGACAATGCTTCCTTACGTGACCCTGCAGACAAGCGCATGGATCAGCTGGTCTGCCATGTGTTCACCTTTACTGGTGCCCTCTTTCGGCCTGCGTGTGCCTCGGCTTGGCTTTGTTGTTACTGCGATGGGTGATGTGGTCAGGCTTGGTGCCAGGATTTCGGCCTTGCTTGTTGCTCTGCACCCCTCACTCTGGCTGAAGCAGTGATCAGCTGATGCGGCTGCCAAGAAGTCCCTCACAAGTCTACCTTTTGTGGGAAGCCGACTGGGGAGCGCCTGGACCTTCTGGTCTAGGATGGTAGACTCCCTCAGAGAAGGAAGCCTGCTCGGTCCTTTCGCAACCCCTCTTCCTATCGTTCCTGTCGAGGAGGAAGTGTTTCTTAATTTCCCGGTGCTCGCAGAGATACCTGGGGCAGAGGTAGGTCCCGCGACTGACCCAACCCCTCATGGGGAACTAAGTCCAAACCCCCTGCCAAGCCCTCTCAGGCATGAGGGGGCGTCCTCACCCATACAGGCGGGGGGATGGCTTCTGCTGTTTGCTCAGATTTGGAGGCGTTCTGTCTCGGATCGGTGGATTCAGGAGGTACTGTCCTCCGGTTACAAGATATAGCTGCCAGCCAGGCCGCCCACAACATTTCTCAGTTCAAGGATATCCTGAAACCCGCTAAAGGCTCAAGCTTTGAGAATGGCTGTTCAATAACTCCTGCGGATAGGTGTGATTTGCCCTGTACCCCTGCAGGTATAGGGTCGGGGATTCTATTCCAATCTGTTCACGGTTCCCAAGAAGGCCGATCCTGGACCTGAAGGGTCTCAACAGGTTTGTAAGAGTCAGACATTTCTGCATGTAAACCTTGCGGTCAGCAGTGAGATTGCTTCGGCCCGGCGACTTCATGACCACGGTGGACATCAGGGACGCTTATCTGCACATCCCGATTTTTCAGGGACATCAGAAGTTCCTGAGGTTTGTGCTGGAGGATCAACATTAACAGTTTGTAGCGCTTCCATTCGGGATATCCTCAGCCTCCTGTGTGTTCACCAAAGTGCTGGCTGGCATCATGGCTATTCTGAGGAGTCAGGGTATCCGTGCGTTACCCTATCTGGACGATTTGCTGATTTCGGCCTGGTCCCTTCAGCAGGCTAAGAGCGATACTTGGACGGTGCTGTCAACCTTGGAAGCCTTCGGTTGGGTAATCAATTGCCCCAAGTCGTTCATCACTCCTTCAACAGTGAGATACTTTCTGGGAATGACGATAGACACCGCTCAGGTCAGTTTTTCTACCACAGCAGAAGGTTTTGGGTCTCCAGACACAGGTGCAGGCGTTGCTGTCTTGTCAGCCGGTACGTCTGGGGATGAGATTGGTGGGACTAATGGTGTCATGCTTTGAGGCAGTACCCTACGCCCAATTTCACATGAGACCGCTACAATTGAACCTGCTGACCGTCTGGAATCGGATGCAGGAATCACTGGAACAAGGCTCTTCGCTGCCACCCCCCACCCCCACCCCCGGCCAGGCAGTCCCTCTTGTGGTGGTTGGACTCCCAGAACCTGCTGGTGGGCAAGTCCTTTCTGACTCCCTTTTGGGAGATGGTTACCACGGGTGGGTCAGTGGGGTCCGCAGAAGAACCGTTTACCCATAAATCTCTTGGAGCTGAGAGCAATCGGTTGGTTCTTCTACGCTTGACTCCCCATTTAATAGGCCGTGCGATCCAGGTTCGCTCGGACTGCTGTAGCCTACATCAACCACCAGGGCAGGACTCGGAGCAAGAGATCCCTCAAGGAGGTGACCCAGATTCTGGCTTGGGCAGAGGAGAATGTTCCCTGCATCTCGGCGGTCTACATCCCCAGGGTGGAAAACCAGGAGGCAGACTTCCTGAGCAGGAGTTTCCTGCACCTGGGAGAATGGTCCCTCAGCAGCGAGACCTCTCAGGCTCTGTCTCTCCGCTGGGGCCAGCCAGACGTGGATCTGTTTGCGTCCAGACACAATCACAAGTTTCCAAGGTTCATCTCCCTCTCAAGAGATCTTCTGGCCATTGCAACAGACGCTCTGGCGACTCCTTGGACGGAGTTCAAATTTCTGTATGCATTCCCTCCGTTTCCGCTCCTGGGCACAGTGCTGCGCAAGATAGCCCAGGAAGTGGTACTAACCATCCTGGTGGCTCCTCGCTGGCCGAGAAGGAGTTGGTTTGCAGACATAGTCCAGATGTCAATAGATCACTACATCATGCCCGACGACCTTGGGCTTCTCACACAGGGGTCGCTGTGGCACCCCAATTTACAGACGCTGGCTTTGACGGCCTGGCTATTGAAACCTCAATCCTGGCGGAGAAGGGGTTGTCGGCCACGGTCGTGCATACTATGATTCGGGCACGGAAGAAATCTTCCATGATATACTACAGAGTTTGGCAGGCCTATATCGCTTGGTGCGAGGCCAAGGGCCTTCCTTGCCGATATTTCTAGGATTCTGGAGTTTTTACAACACTGCTTAGACTTGGGTCTCCAGCTGAGCACCCTCAAGGGTCAGGTCTCGGCTTTAGCCATCTTTTTCCAGAGATCCATTGTCAACCATAGGTTGATTAAGACTTTTTTCCAGGGAGTTACCCATGTTTGGCCACCGCGTAAGTCAGTATTACCGGTGTGGGACTTAAATTTAGTATTATCTGCTCTCCAAGGTCCTCCTTTTGGGCCATTGAGCGATGCTGCATTGTCTATATTGACTCTCAAAGTGGTCTTTCTGGTAGCGATCACCTCGGTGCATTGTGTATCTGAGCTGGCTGCGCTTTGTATGAAACCACCCTACTTTGAGCTGCACAGGGATAAGGTGGTTTTTCGCTTCAAACCTGATTTCTTACCTAAGGTCGTTTCTCCCTTTCACCTTAATGAGGAAGTTGTCTTACCTTCCCTGTATCCAGCACCGGCTAATTCCAAAGAACGGACCCTTCATGCCTTGGATGTGGTCAGAGCCATAAAGTATTACCTGGCTGCAACTGAATCCTTCAGGAAATCGGATTTGCTCTTTGTCCTAACAGAGGGTCCTAGGAAAGGATTGCCACCAGCCAAGTCCACTCTCAGTAAGTGGATCAGACAGGCGGTGGTACAAGCATATTTTGCCAGGGGGAAGGAACCCCCTTTTCAGATTACAGCTCATTCTACCAGAGCTATTGGTGCCTCTTGGGTTTTTCAGCACCAGGCATCGGTGGAACAAGTTTGTAAGGCCGCAACTTGGTCTTCTGTTCATACTTTACAAAGTTTTAGAAGGTGGATGTCAGGGCCTCAGGTGACGCTGTTTTGGGCCGAAAGGTGCTTCAGATGGTAGTGAAATTAACTACATGCTGTTCCGCACTGGGGATCCCGCCCATATGGACACTGCTTTTGGATGTCCCAATTGTGAGATATTGGGACGGCCTGGACTGAATGTAGGGAAAAATACAATTACGTGAAACTCCCCTGTAGAATTGTTTTTGTGAAGTGCGCATGCGCGAGGAGCGGGGATGACGACCTGACCCCGCGCTCCGCAGGAACCGGCTTCCCCGGGCCCCCTATAGCCTGCAGCAGCGTGCGGTTTTTGGCTCCAGGACCCTCCCTGCCAAATCTGGGGCCGATCCATGACGGTCCCAAAACCGCCATTCAGTATAGCAGGGGGAGGCCGCCGTCTTGTTTTCAGGCGCTCCCTGCGCACTCTGCAAGTTCCCCCTGCGGATCCCTGGGAGAGCACAGCAGGGGACTCGGTGCCCCCTGGTCCCATCAGACCTCCCCACTCAAGGAAGGGCCAAGCAGCAGGGTATCCCAAACAAATATAAAAACGAAGGGGAGATCCACTTAAATCAGGCATTTGCACTGCCAGGATATCCTAGCGTCCAGCTAACCAAATTCAATCTATTATAGCCACACACACACGGTTAACGCTGGACCGGCACAAATGCTCCACTAAACTTATAGCCTGTACAACACTATTTTATTTCATGGGTATCAAAAATAATTTAAATAAATCAGGCACTTACAGATATACTAATTACACTACAGACACTAAAAAACATATATAAAGTGACTAAAAGACGGGGGCCCCCTTCATGCAGCCTCACACAGCCACACTGACATCCCAATCACTCCCCACCACATATAGCAGATGTAACACTGGTTGTTTTCCTCAGGGTATAACACCCATGTGACTCCCAGTTCTTGTGCAGCATCAGATTTATAATGGAATCCCAGGTCTGGATTAATGGGTTAAAAACATGTTCCTTAGATCATCAAGCTGGGTAAATTCACGTGTAATCATGACCACAGGGGATTTAAACGGGTTAACAATTCTGCCGCCTCCTGATCTCTGCAGACAATTGCGTGGCTGAAAGCAGTAATATTCCCCTATCCCATCCAGGGTATATGGCGCCAACAAGTTTCCTAGGCTGCCTCAAGCACGTGAATATCCCACTAAATCGTTGTAAACTCAGATGTCACACAAACATGTCTCCCATTTCCCCTCTTTCTTTCCTCTTGGGTGTCCTTTTTCCTCAAAGCGATAGTTCTTGAGAGGTCCAATAATGGTGGGTAAACTTGTATCGCTTAATGTACAGGGCCTTAATGTCCCCCAGAAAAGAGTAAATGCCTTCCGCCAGATGAGAGCCCTGCACGCTGATATTGTCTGCTTCCAAGAGACCCACTTCACTAAGAAGAATACTCCCAAATTCTTAAGCAATGATTACCCCCTCTTTTCCACGGCTTCAGCTGATACCAAGCGGAGAGGTGTCCTTATTGCATTCAAGCGATCTCTTCCCTTCTCTTTGGAGCAGACAATAAGAGGCCCCCCAAGGTCGGTCCTCATAGTCCTAGGCATGACTCAGAACCAACCTGTTACAATCGCCACGTATTATGCCCCCAATCAGAATCAGAATGCTTTTCTAGAGGAGTTCCTGTGGACCCTAGATCCCTTGGTTAAGGGGTTTCTAATAGTTGCTGGTGACTCAAACCTAACTCTTCATCCTACCTTGGATAGACAATCGGCTGACCGTCCCTCCGATGGGCCCAAAGATAGCTCTTAAGGAAAATAATTTAGTGCCCTCCTCAATCAATATCATTTAACTGACGCCTGGAGGGAACTCCACCCCACTAGGAGGGACTACACTCATTACTCCTATCCACACAAGGTCTTTACCAGAATTGATCATATTTTTTTGCAGCTCCCCTCCTTTCCTCATCTGACCCACTCCTCTATAGTCCCTATCGTCTGGTCAGACCACGACCTGGTCTCGGCTGAGTTGTCCTCCTTAACCCAAAGATCCCCCCAAAAAATTCTGGAAGCTCTATGACCCTATGCTATCTGACGAGTTGTTTCTTGAGCGCACGAGCAAAGCGATCGAGGACTTCTACTTAGATAATATAGGGTCAGACGGACTCGAACTCGGACGCCCTACTCTGGGAAGCCCATAAAACGGTCATCCGAAGTCACTTTATCCAGGAATCTGCCCGGCGTAAGGCCCTTTATAAGAAGCACCTCCAAACCTTACTGGATGCGTACCACTTAGCTTCCTCTGCCTACAAATCCCTTCCAACCAGACGCAATAGAATCTCATTGAATCAGGCCGGCGACCGACTCAACCTGTGCCTTTCTAACTAGGCTGAAGGTCAATTAAATCGGTCGAGGTCTAAGTGGTACCGTCTTAGTAATAAACCGAACACCCCTCTTGCCAGGAGACTTAGGGGGGTCACGCTAAGAACTAAACCACTACGTGTGCGGACTTTAGACGGCACACTGTCTAGCAACCCAGCGAGAGTAGTAGCGACTTTTAGTAAACATCTTGAGGATCTTTACAAATCAAAGATTACGTTAGATGTGCACCTTGCCGAGAACCTACTAGGACAACTCCAGCTACCTTCCCTCCCCCTTGAGGCTAAGAATTCACTGGACTAGCCAGTTCAGCTCTCAGAAGTCCAGGAAGCCATTAACTCTCTAAAGATAGGGAAACAACCGGGTCCGGATGGATTTACTGCCCTCTATTATAAAAAATTCTCCCAGGTACTCTACCCGCGTCAAGTTCAGACGTTCAATTCCCTCAGTAAAGGCGACTCATGGAGCACAGACGCACTCACTGCGGCTGTCTGCATGATTCCTAAACCTAATGTTGACCCCACTCTCTGGTCCAACCATAGGCCCATCTCTCTATTGAACATAAATGTTAAGCTCCTAGCAAAGGTCCTTGCGACGCATCTCAACAGGTTCATCGCTTCTTTTATTTCTAAAGAGCAAGCAGGATTTATCCCCCAGCGCCAAGTGGGGGACAATATCTGCAGGGCAATCCATCTGATCCACCATGCCAGGAAGGAGGGGTGCCAGGCCATGCTATTAACTTTAGATGTCCGTAAAGCTTTTGATCCAGTTGCCTGGGACTACCTTCAATTTATACTAAAAAAAAAGTGGGGCCTGGATCCCTCCCTTTATTGCATGGATTGCCCCATTATATTCTAATCTGGGGGCATTCGTTAGATACTCTGGATACTCTTCTAATCGATTTATTCTTGCCAGGGGCACCAGACAGGGCTGTCCCCTTTCCCCTCTACTATTTGCTCTCGCTATAGAGCCCCTTTCCATGCTGCTACAGACTAACGCCAACATTACCGGAATAAGAATAGGGGTCTATGATCACAAGATTTCCTTATTTGCCAATGATATTCTGATGCTTGTATCCAACCCTATCACATCCCTCCCTAACCTGTTCTGCACTCTAGATGATTTTTCTAAGATATCTGGCCTACAAATCAACACCTCAAAGTCCCAAACTCTTAACATCTCTCTCCCAGAAAGGACGCTGGTCGTGCCCAAATCCTCCTTTTGATTTTTCTTGGCAAGAGCGTTACATGAAATATTTAGGCGTCCATATCAGCCAACTACGACTCCCTCTTTGCTGCTAACTACCCTGCTATGGCTAAGGATCTTCGTGCTTTGTTATCCTCCTGGGCCAGGCTCCACCTTTTGTGGCTAGGTAGGATAACGGCGTTAAAAATTACCTGGCTCCCTAAAATGCTTTATTTTTTTCGAGTTTTACCAATACCAATCTCGGCCTATTTATTAAAGGCCTCCAGGCATCCTTAAATTCTTTCATTTGGGGGAAACAAAAACCGTGAGTAAACCGCGCAACACTTTACAGGCCTAAACAACAGGGAGGCCTAGGAGTTCCTAACATTTCGCACTACTATTCGGCGTGCCAGATCGCTCAAATGTCTGCCGTTCATGCGGGGGTGAGTAGGACGCTGTGGGTTGATGTCGAGCAGGTTAGCTGTTCTCCGGTAGATATTGCAAACTTGTTGTGGCTGCCCCCAACTGCTTACAAAGCTATTGATAACCCAGTCTTGAGCCACTCCCTCAGAATTTGGAAGGCAAATAGATTGAATGGGAAACTCTTCTCGCCCCAGTCTCCCCTGCTCTCTTTATTGGGCAACCCTGAGTTCCTCCCGGCCTATCGGGAACCGGTGGCCTTCTCCTGGTGGAAGGCACAAAACCTAATAAGGGTCAATGACTTCGCCACATATAGGGGTCTACCGGCCTTCTCTGAGCTTCAGTCCCTTAGTGGAATTCCAAATAGGGAATACCTCCGCTTTTCGCAAGTTACTCATTATGTAGGCACTAAAATCCCAAAGGGGTTTGTACCAAGGCCCCCTTCACCCTTTGAGGTCATTTGTGAATTGCAACCTCTTGGAAAAGGGACGGTGGCTGCGGTTTATAGGCTATTGTGTGAGGAGAAGGGGGCACCCCTTCCGTCCTACACGGCTAGATGGCCAGTTGACCTTGGTGTTATTCTCTCGGCCAAAGAATGGCGAGCAGCGTGGAAGAACTCATTTACTAAGTTCTTGCACACAGGTGCCCAGGAGGTTAACACTAAGGTCCTATCAGGCCCGTGGGACACCCGCCTTCAGAGTAAGCCCAGAACCCCCAATCTCCGCTGCGAGCTTCACCTTTAGACAAGCCCCCATTTGCCGGGACGCTTTATACGCCTTGCCGGACACGGTTGCCCCCAGGACTTAATAGCACAAAGGATGTGAGCTTACAGGGGTTGAAGGCAGATGAACCAGAGGCCAGACCGGACAATGTCTGGTAAGTACTGGAAACAGTTCGGGTGCTTCGGAAACAGGTAATACTGGAAGCAATTCGGGTGCTCAGGAGAATTCAAGCGAAGTCAGACGTCAAGCCAGGGGTCACAACGGGAGGTCAGAGAGCTGCGCAGTACAAAGGGATGAGACGAAGACGTGGTCGAGATTCAAGCAGATGGTCAATAACGATATAAACAGGCAATCGCAGGAACAATAACAAGCCAGCTAAACGCTATTACAGGCACTGACACACTGAAGAGGTAATCCCTTTATAGGACTGAACCTGGCTGGATTGGACAGGGAGGCAGTGACTGTGATTGGTGCACTTTGGATCTGTGTGCTGATTGGTGCACTTCGGATCTGTGGTTTGATTGGTGCACTTCGAGAGCTCTGGGCTGATTGCCCCAGCTGAACTCCAAAGGCATACTGCCCAGAACTGCACCTCCTAGGTTTAGCTCTTTTAAACAGCCTCCAGTGGCCACTCTGTGTATAGCACCACCGGAGGACATAAGCTGACTGTACTCGCATGCAAGCACGAGTAGAATGACAGTGGACGAGGGAGGAGGACGCGCCGCTGGAGCTGGCATCTGAGGCAAAAGTGGCTGCTGGGCAGGAGAAACCCTGGCCAGTTGCCTAGGGACACCATGGGCACGGGCTGAAGGCAAGTCATTCATGACAGGTCCTTCTCCGTTGGTATCTGGTCCCAGAAAGAATCCATAGATTCTGCCCAGCTTACCCATCGGATTATTTTAGAGACTGTCGTAACCCAGGAACTTATATCCACATCTGGTGGGAATGTAGAGTAGTCAGACAGTTCTGGGCCAAGGTCTTTTACATTATAAAGAAGGCTACCAGCCTGCATCTGACTCCCTCACCTCAACTGGCCCTTCTCAATCTTAAACCCCCTGGCTGCACCAGAACACAGTTTGAACTTATTAGGCATATTCTCACAGCTAAGTAAAAAAAGTACAATATTTACATATACATGAAATATTGATACATACGCTAAAAAAATAACAGTGAATATAATCAACAATTTTAAGTCCACATTAAGGTGCTCAACGTGTGTTAGTCCTTATTCCCAAAAGAACTGGGTACAGATCATCAAGTAAAGACACAGAGCAACCACCGAAGAATAAATTGGATATGTACAAAGAAGTATCTGTCCCACAACGCATGCACCTCCGCACAGTAGGGAAAGCCACAGAGAATCCACCACCGATAGTGCAAACTCTTACCGACTATTTGTCGTAAATGAAGGCTTCAAAACGTCCACATATGGATAGGTGCTAAATCCTATTCCCAGACGTATTGCTCACCGGTATTAATGTCAAGGTCAGTTCAACAAAGCACCAAAAAAAAACAATAAAACAGAATCTAGTGTAATTCCATTAAAACCCAAAACGTTTTAATAGAGGTTTAAAAATTACACTCACAAACAAATTGATTAAAAACAGCATCCAATAAACAGTTAATGCGATCCACGTCTCACCGGTCCTGGAGTAAAGCAGCTCTACCAGCAGGAGGGTCGCGTCAGTTACAAGAGAATGTAGGTACCAGTTTTAAGAAATTCCGCCACCGCCAACGCAGTTTCGTCGGCAATAGGCAACTTTAACTAGGCTGCTAAACTGACCATAGCACGATCATGGAAGACCAGGTCCATCTCTAGCGGTAGTCTGATACCCCGCATCAACGAGGTAATGTTCTTTGAAAAGATGGCTGCCTCAATGCAGGGAGATTTTATCCCCTTCCTGGCTACTTGGGAGGATTGGATCACCCATTTTCATTCACAAAAATTGGACCGCTACCTCCTTACAATATAACCTCTCGTCATTCTCAACGCGAGTTGGTCAGAGCTTGGACACCCACCTCTCTTTTTCTTTCTCTCCCCTCCCCCTTTCTAGTCTCCTCCCCTATTCTAACCCAATTTCTCTTTCCCTCCCTCCCGCCCTGTATTCTCTGATCTTTGTATGAAGATATTATAAAGATGTGTTCAGGTATACATTCAGATGGATGTCTATTTTTGTATCACAAAATCTATAGTATGTCACAAATTGATGTATCTTCTTTATACCGTCAATAAAAATATTGCTGAAGAACTGTTTTTGTATACATCCAGTCCAGGCCGTCCCACGCCCTTGTGTTCATTATGTCCTGTATGCCTGTTATGGTGATCAACCATTTTTGTTCATAGGACACTGTTTTTTTTTCTAGTTTTTGCTTAGAGTACAAACTGAAGCTATGTGAAGTAACATGGTTTCTTAGGCCTTCCGGCCTGCCCTCTTTTTGTTGAATACTGCTGTTAAACCAGTGGGGGATGATAGAGGGGCAGCTGCCTTTATAGGGGGCCGGGAGGAGCTACATCTTTGATCTTGCAGTCAAGCGCCCCCTAGGGGCGAACGCCCAATCTTGAGATATTGGGACGGCCTGGACTGGATGTATACAAAAACAATTCTACAGGTGAGTTTCAAAGAATTGTATTTTTACTGGGGGGGGGGGGGGGGGGGGAGTCAGAATCGATTCTAGTATAGTCGAATGAAATATCCCAATACTTGACAGAATTGATTTTGTTTCTGAAAACAAACACCCGCAGTCTTAATCCCAAATGCCACTACCTCTCCCTATTCTGGCTCATGTAGCCAGTAGCCCATATACTCTTGAGCACTGGAAGAGTGAGCTTGATTTTTGTATAGTACATCAAATAAAAATACATTTTGGACCCTGTTTGGATATACAAGGATATCTTGTGGGTTGGCTGCTTAATTTGCATTTCCTGTGCTCTTCTTACGCTTTACCTACAATGCTGCATAATCCTGTCCTACTGTTTTTGTTGGTTTGTGATTGTTTTTGTCTTTTTATTTTAGGGGTCATTTGGTCGTAAGCTACATTATGACTGGTCCAACTTTAATACTCTTCACTTGAGGGTTCGAGGCGATGGACGGCCTTGGATGGTGAATATTCAGTCAGAGACCTATTTCTCTCAGCAGCACGATGATCTGTATCATTATTTTCTATACACACGTGGAGGCCCATACTGGCAGGATGTTAAGGTAAAATATTAAGATTAAGATTTCTCCACACTTTAAACCGGACCTACAAAACATGGGTGTTGGTCCTCTCTGGGGTGGAAGGGGACGGGGGCGTATACAGATCGCCGGGGTCCCTCGTTGATCAAGCCACTGCAAAGGTCCAGTTTAAAGACCAAGGGCCTTATTCTTGAAGGGATAGCGCCAGGTAGTGCCTGTACAGCGTCAGGTGAACGCCGGACATGGCACGCCGAATCTGTTGAGCGACTGGGACAATCCCATGTAGCGTACGATTCATCATTATCCCAGCCTCAGCGTACAGCGCCGGCGTTCTGCCTTTCAGAGCGCCACCTCTTACCTGGTGCTCTCCCATACATTTCAATGGACGACCCTTTCCTGATCCAAATTTTTTTTTTTTCTAAAAAAAAAAAAAAAAAAAAAAAAAATCACTTTCTGACATGTATCCTGGGCAAGAAAATGACATTTTTGAATAATCAAAACATGTTCAAAAACAGACTTTAATCACACAGCTTCTGGCGCTATGGTCTACAACTACATGATTTTGACCACCGGTGATGTTTGAGGCTGGTATTTTGATAAATGTGGTGTGAGTCAGTCACACTGAGTTGGCGCTATCATTTGCTCCCATACAGCATACTACTGCGACTCACACATCATATTCATCAATGCCGGCCAGCGACTGAGGCACTCTAAAACAAAGAACCATGGCCGAGCACAGCGACTACTAGCGGTTGCTCTGAAATCCGCTCTACAGGTGCTCATCTGTCGCTACCTGGCGCTAGTAATGAATCAGCCTGAAAGTTGACTGAGTAATGCTATCAGCAGCTGCTCCAGGTTTTCGTTTACTGCTGATCTTAAATTTCTGTTTTGTTTTATTTTTTTATATAATTTTCCACAGATTCCTTTCTCCAAGTTCTTCATGAGCAGTCGTGGGAGAGTACAGGATAGCCAGTATGTTCTTTTGCCCGATAAGGTATGTTGTCATTAAGTTGGACATGAATGATTTTAAACTGGGCCAAAGCTGGAAATATGGGTCTGCATAGTAGTAGCAGATACAGGGGGAGCCTTGCCCAGCATTGACAGTTCTCATCTGGGTTTCAGGGGTAAAAGGAAAAAGCTTCAGTTTTGAACCGCCCTCGAACCATGGTGCTGCCAATTTTTAATTATGAAAAGAAAAGCCAGGCAGGCATGGTGTCAATTCTCATTCACTCAAGTGTAGTTGAAGCACTCTCGTACTCGTCCAGGTTCACAGCATGAACATTCCAAGTCAATGACTTATGCCATATTAGCAGCAGGAAGTAGATTTTGAGTGAGAGAAGTGTATAAATGTAGTCATAATTTGATCATGAAGGGTGTGCTGCTCTTATGACCGGCTTGATGGAAGCAAACCCTTCACACGTGTTAAAGTGATCCTATACCCAGAAAGGAAGTTTGTCGTCACCCAAACAAAACAGCCTTGGTTTCTTTTTTTTTTTTTTACAAAGCCTATAGTAAGGAGCTAGAGCAGCAAAAACTCCCTTTTCCCATTGCATGGCACGGCCTGCTTCACGGAGTCATTACATCTGGGTATTCTGCCACAAGGTGGCGCAGTGCACTGCAGAAGAGTTGTGGCTCCTCCCGGTACCATATAAAAACGGACTTACCATAGACTTACCCAGTTTTCCTCTGCAGTGATTCTGCGAAGATAGAAGATGGCTTTCTATATTGCGCAGGTGAGCGAGGCAAACAAGCCTGCGGCCCTGCATGGCTGTTTCCACCTGTTTCCGGGCCCTCTGTGCCTTCCAGCCTCGGCTGACGGATCGGGTGAAGGTAGAGGAGCACTAGGGTCAAGTGCTCAAGGAGCGCTGATCCAAGCCGCAGACCCTGTACCACAAAGGGTAGCCGGTAAGCCTGTTAGGGATGTGGAGTCCCTGTCCTAGCTTCTGAGGGGGTTAGTGTTTTTGGGGACTATTCTGGGGTTCCCCCCCCCCCCGTCCCTGGCCTGGGCTCTCGCCGCTGCTCGCTTGCTTTCCTCGCTCCCTCCCCGTAGTGTGCTCGGGGGAGGGTGGTAGCGGCGAGGGTGCTTTTGCTGTGTCTTCAATCTGTTTTTTAACTGTTTTTGCCGCTTTGTACTGTGCTCCGCGGCGGGCGGCGCTATATTTGTGAGGTGTTTTTTTCTCTACTGTGATGACGCCAGCGAGGTCACGTTAGCCCAGTTTTCGTGCTTTTCCGGGGGGGGGGGGGGGGCGGTGGATGATGCGTATCGCGTCGTCCTCCCGCAGCCCACCCCTCAACGTTCCCCTGCTGCGCGTTTGGGGCCCTTCTCATTCCGGAGCTGCGGCGGTGATCCTTGTCTGCTTGACTCTTCCTCCTGTGGTCTGGCGGTTGGTGCCCTTGCCCTACTTGGTCCGTGAGTCCCCTTCGGGGGTTTTTGGTCTCTTTTGGGCATGCGCTGCCGGATACTTGTGTCTTTATTTACGTCTTGCAGGTGGGACAACTGTGGGTTGTGGTTTCTCCCGGTCCTATCCCTTACCATCCCTCATCTTCCCTTACTGGCTTCTGGGGGCATCCCTTGGGGGGGGGGAATCCCGAGTGGCTCTTGCTAGCCTTTACCCTGTGCTGGCCTATTGCGTCTGTGTTAATCACCATATGGAGGCTTCTGGGATGGCGTGCTTGGGGATAGAATGCTTGGGGGTCCTTCGGGGGAATCTCGGCTGTGTTCCATGTGTGGGGTATCTCCTGTGAGTAACAGTGTCACGGTGTGCGTGCCGTGCGCCCAAGGTGTCCTTGCTCTCCAGGCTGGGTTGCCCGCTTCGCTTCCCAGCTCTGCGCCCCCCTCGTCATCACCTAACCCCCCCCCCGCGCCTGCATTTAGCCCCCAGTGAGGGGGATACTAGCAGGGGGGGGGGGGTCACAGTCTGATTTGCCACTGCGTGTGGCCAGTATTAAAAGGCAACTTGCCAAGCCTGTTCCACGTAAGGCCTCTAGCAAGAAGCGGCACCTAGCTCCGGTGACATCCCTCTTTTCTGAGGAGGATGAGGGACCTGATACTTTTGTTGGCCTTTACCTCCTAGAGGTGGGGGAACTCTTTCAGGACTCTGGGGACCAGCAGGAGGGTTACGGCAGTGACCCTGGGTCTGCGTCTGGGGAAGACTCATGGTTCCCTGAGGACACTGATAACCTGTTGGCTCACATTTTTGAAGTCTTGCACATTGTCCCCCCTGAGGTGGCTAAGAGGAGGCAGGGTGAGCTCTTTCGTCCCGACAAACAGCGCCTGGAGGTCCCTGAGCAGAGCCATTTCACTAATATGGTGCTCAAGGAGTGGGAACGTCCTAGTAGATTGCCCGCAGTGCCCAAAGGGTGGGATAGGAGGTATCCCTTTCCTGCCGACCTGGTCAAGCGATGGTCGTGCCCCCCTAAGGTGGACGCTCCCGTGCTCGGTCATGTCTTCACCTGACACTACTACACCTGACCACACAGGGAGGACCGGCGCATGGATCAGCTGGCCTGCCATGCTTTTGCGTGTGTGGGGGCTGGGCTGCGCCTGGTCTGCGCTGCTGCCATTACAGCTATTGCCCTTAAAAGACAGCTCAAGCGTCTTCTGGAGGGCACTATGGCTGGTAATAGGGGGGAGGATTATAGGTCCCTTTTGCTTTGCTCTGATTTTGTTGCCTTTGTCCTTACTGCCAAGGTTGATGTGGTACGGATGTGTAGTAGGACCTCTGCCCTTTTGGTGGCCGCTCTGTTTGGCTGCGTCAGTGGGAGGCTGATGCTGCCGCTAAGAAGGCTCTCACTGGGCTCCCCTTTACGGGGCTGTGGCTCTTTGGTGAGCGTCTGGATGTTTTAGCCAAGGATGGTAGGCTGCCTCAACGGAGGAGGCAGCCTCGGCCCTTTCGGGGGCCCTCCTTTTCCCTCCCCTCTTTTCGTGCTTCCAGAGGAGGTAGTGGCTCCCTCTTCTCGGGTACCCGCAGAGATTCTTGGGGCAGTGGAAAATCCTGTGGTCGTCCTGGTTTCTCATGGGGCCCCAAGCCCAAACCTTACCCCAAGCCCCCATCCGCCTGGCCGCCCCCAAGTTTCCTCAGATCTCGGATGTCTCAAAACCCTCTCTCAGCTCAGGGTTTGCGTTTTGCGGTTCAACGTCTGTTGGAGTCAGGAGTCATTTGCCCGGTGCCTTCCCAGGAACGGGGTCGAGGGTTCTACTCCAATCTGTTCACGGTCCCCAAAAAAGGACGGGTCCCTGAGGCCCATCCTGAACTTGAAGGGTCTCAACAGGTTTGTCAGGTTCAAGTACTTTCGCATGGAGACTCTACGCTCGACGGTCAGTACCCTGTGCCCAGACGACTTCATGACCTCAGTGGACATCAAGGATGCCTACCTTCACGTGCCAATCTTTCCAGGTAATCAGATTTCTCAGGTTCGCTCTAGAGGATCAGCATTACCAGTTTGTGGCCTTACTGTTCGGTATCGCCTCGGCCCCTCGGGTGTTCACCAAGGTGCTGGCGGGTGTGATGGCTCTGCTGCGGAATCGGGGCATTCGCATCCTGCCTTACCTGCACGACATTCTGATTTGCGTCTCAGTCTCTTCACCAGGCCCGAGAAGGATACTCAGGTGGTGACTTCCACTCTCGAGTCCTTCGGCTGGGTGATCAACTATCCCAAGTCTTCACTGTCTCCGTCTTTGGTAAGGTCCTTTTTGGGCATGACTCTGGATACCTCTCAGGTCAAGGTATTCCTGCCTCATTAGAAGGTGGAGGGCCTTCAGAAGCAGGCACGGACTCTGCACTTGTGTCCCCATCCCTCAATCCGGCAATGGATGCAGTTAGTGGATCTGATGGTGTCCTGCTTCGAGGCGGTCCCTTTTGCTCAGTTTCACATAAGGCCTCTTCAGTTTCACCTCTTGTCAGTTTGGGATCGGGACCCTGTGTCCCTGATACTGTCCTGGGCGGAAAAGAATGTCCCCTACCATCTCGGTGGAGAACCTGGAGGCAGACTCCCTGAGCAGGGGGACGTCTCGGCTGGGGGAATGGTGCCTCAGCAACAGGGTATTTCACTCCCTGTGCCACCGCTGGGGTCAGCCGAATGTGGACCTGTTTGCGTCCTGTCACAATCACAAGCTTCCCAGGTTTGTCTCTCTGTCACAGGACCCTCTGGCCTTCGCCACGGATGAACTAGCAATGCCTTGGATGGAGTTTCGGCTTCTCTGTGTTCTCTCCGTTCCCTCTGCTGGGCAGGGTGCTGTGCGAGAAAGCCCAGGAAGGGGTACCACCATTCTGGTGGCCCCCTGTTGGCCAAGGAGGGTGTGGTTCACAGACGTCGTGCAGTTGGCAGTAGATCAGTATGCCCTGCCCAAGGATCCAGATCTGCTCACTCAGGGACAACTGTGCCATCCCAATTTACAAACGCTGGCTTTAACGGCTTGGCTGCTGAAACCTCCATCTTGATGGATAAGGGTTTGCCAGCTTC
Source organism: Gastrophryne carolinensis (assembly GCA_027917425.1). NCBI lineage: Eukaryota > Metazoa > Chordata > Amphibia > Anura > Microhylidae > Gastrophryne > Gastrophryne carolinensis. Next base: position 122,368,304 of record CM051244.1, on the reverse strand, counting down.
TGTTGTTGATACCATGATTAGGGCTAGGAAGAAATCCTTGTCCTTTATCTACTACAGGATCTGGCATGCTTACATTGCCTGGTGTGAGTCCAAGTCTTTTCCTTGTCGGGTGTTTCCTATCCCCAGGATTCTGGAATTTTTGCAACATGGTTTGGATTCGGGCCTTCAACTTAGTACCCTCAATGGACAGATGTCAGCTCTGGCAATTTTTTTCTAAAGATCCTTTGCCAATCACCGGTTGGTAAAGACTTTTTTCCAGGGAGTTACTCACGTGCGTCCGCCACTTAAGCCTATGCTACCAGTTTGGGACCTGAATCTGGTGTTGTCTGCGCTGCAGGGTCCTCCCTTTTGAGCCTATAAGTGGGACTGCCTTGCCCATTCTGACTCTTAAGGTGGCCTTTTTGGTGGCCATTACTTCTGTCAGGCGAGTTTCTGAGCTGGCGGCGCTTTCCATCAAGCCTCCTTATTTTGAGCGGCATCAGGATAAGGTGGTGTTTCGGCTTAAGCTGGATTTTTTGCCTAAGGTTGTGTCTGCTTTTAATCTCAATCAGGACATTGTTTTGCCTTCTTTGTGTCCTAACCCTGCTAATTCCAAGGAGCGGACCCTTCACTCTTTGGATGTTGTCAGGGCTCTGAAGTTTTATTTGGTTGCTACTGAGTCTTTCAGGAAATCTGACGCTCTTTTTGTTCTTCCTGCTGGACCTAGGAAGGGTTTGCCTCCTGCTAAATCCACTATCAGCAAGTGGATCCATCAGGCGGTGGTACAAGCCTATTCTGCTAAAAAGAAGGAACCTCCTTTTAGGATTACTGCTCATTCCACTCGTGCTATTGGTGCGTCCTTTCAGCACCAAGCTTCTGTTGAACAAGTTTGTAAGGCTGCAACTTGGTCTTCTGTTCATACTTTTTACAAGTTTTACAAGGTTGATGTTAAGGCCTCAGCTGATGCTGCCTTTGGCCGCAAGGTGCCTGTTGTTACTCCTTGGGGATCCCACCCTACTTTATGGACACTGCTTTTGGATGTCCCAGATGTAATGACTTTGTGAAGCAGGCCGTACCATGCAATGGGAAAAAGACAATTCTGTGAGTACTCACCTGTAGAATTGCTTTTACCATGTATGGCACGGCCTGCTTCAACCCACCCTTGTTATCGTTGTTCTTGGTTGCCTCTGTATGGTGATTGTTCCAAGTTAGTTAGGGTTTTGTTACCTTTTTTTTTTTTAACCTTTTATTATCTCCTGGTTTCTTGAATAACTGCTTGTCAACACTGGATAAGTCTATGGTGATTCCGTTTTTTATATGGTACCAGGAGGAGCCACAACTGTTCTGCACTGCGCCACCTTGTGGCGGAATACCCAGATGTAATGACTTCGTTAAAGACAGGCCGTGCCATGCATGGCAAAAGCAATTCTACAGGTGAGTACTCACAGTATTGTCTTTTCCTGCATGTACTGTAAATAGAGCCTGTGTGTTCTGAAACGTGCTAATTCTTTACGAATGTATTGGGTTTATTTGTCTATGCTTTTTCTGTTTTCTAGATAACCACCCTTGGCTTTACCATTGCTGACCAGACAAATGGACCTTTTCAGCTGGAAATAGATTTCATCGGGTTGGCTAATGATGCAGCACATACAGAAGAATTTGCTTATGAAATGTACAAACATGTACCCTTGTAATACCTTACACTCTAGAACTGCAACCCAAGGTGCAAACCATTTTCACAGGGTGTTATTTTTTTTTCTAGGTAAATTAATTTGCCCATAGTTAGCTTCATCTGGTCGTTACATCTGCGCGCAGCAGAAATGTCTATTTATATGATGTAAAACTCTACTGGTCAGCTCTGTACTTTAAAATACCACTTTTGCCGGTTGCAACTGCGTTTTCTCTTCACTTTTTTACGTCGTTGCAGAGAATTTTTTACACTAGCCTTTGGTCAAGTATAGGCAGCCGCAGAGATAGTTACTGGCCACTATTGAGATAACAAAATTCTTGTTCAATAGAGGACCCATGTGAGCCACTCCCCGCTTGAAGAAAAAGGACACATATAGCTAAGAGCTGGCATTTCAGCATGCTCAAATCCAGACCCTGCTGAAGAAAACTCAGAAGCGTTTTAAAGGAAAGGACACATGGAGGGAGCTTGCCTCCAAAGTGAAAATAGGCCTTGGTCTGAATGAAAATACTCCACACACCGACCACACCTAACCAGCTTCTCGCACCTGCACTAGGGGGTGAGAGGTGTGTAGGGTGTCATTAGATGGCAGGTAAGCGGGGAGTCTTGTACCCTCTGACCGATTCTGATCTGCTTGGGGAAAACTCCACAAAAATTGTTTTTATGAGTATACAGCATGTCCTGTCCCAGAGTATTCCTTACACATGGGATATTCTGTCACAAGATGGCGCTGGACTGCAGAAAGACTTGTGGCCACTCCCGGCCCCTTAAATAGCCAGGAACCTCCCACTAATTCCCAGTGTTGACAAGCAGTTATAGAAGAAGCTGGGAGAATCAAAAATGAATAAAAAACCCAAATAAACATATGAACAATCACCATACAGATGATGTAACCAAGAATAATGATAACAAGGGCGGGATGGAACAGGACGTGCTGTATACTCATAAAAACAATTCTACAGGTGAGTACTCACAGAATTGTATTTTTCCAAGTATACAGCACGTCCTGTTCCAGAGTATTCCTTACACATGGGACATCCAATAGCAGTGTCTGTAAGGTAGGGTGGGATCCCCAAAAGTAACAGCGGGCAGTTTAAACCACTGCCGCCTGCAGAACTTTGCGGCCAAAAGCAGTGTCAGCTGAGGCCCTAACATCAAGCTTATAGAACTTAGAAAAAGTATGAACAGAAGACCAAGTAGCAGCCTTGCAAACTTGTTCAACAGAAGCTTGGTGCTGAAAATCACAAGAAGCACCAATAGCACGAGTAGAATGAGCAGTAAGGCGGAAAGGAGGTTCCTTCCCCTTTAGCAGAATAGGCTTGTACCACCGCCTGACCGATCCACTTACTGATCGTGGATTTAGCCGGAGGCAAACCCTTCCTAGGACCAGAATCCTGAAAGATTCAGTAGCTACCAGATAAAACTTCAAATTCCTAACCACATCCTGAGAATGTAATACCCTCTCCTTAGGGTTACTTGGATTAGGACACAGAGAAGGCAAAGCAATGTCCTGATTGAGTCAAAATGGACAAGGGAGCCACACTCAGAGGCTCAAAAGAAGGACCCTGCATAGCGGATAAGACCAAATTCAAATCCCAGACTGGTAACATAGGCTTACGTGGAGGACGCACGTGAGTAACCCCCTGGAAGAAAGTCTTAACCAGACGATGGTTAGCAATAGACCTTTGGAAGAAAATGGCCAAAGCTAAAACATGTCCCTTGAGGGTACTAAGTTGAAGACCCAAGTCCAAACCGTGTTGCAGGAATTCCAGGATCCTGGGAACAGAAAACACCCGACAGGGAAGAGACTTAGACTCGCGCCAGGCAATGTAAGTATGCCATACCCTATAGTAGATAAAGGACAAGGACTTCTTCCTAGCCCTAATCATAGTATTAACAACAGAAGCAGGCAGCCCCTTTTCCATCAAGATGGAGGTTTCAGCAGCCAGGCCGTTAAAGCCAGCGTTTGTAAATTGGGATGGCGTAGCGGCCCCTGAGTGAGCAGATCTGGATCCTTGGGCAGGACGTACTGATCTACTGCCAACTGCATGACGTCTGCGAACCACGCCCTTCTTGGCCAACAGGGGGCCACCAGGATGGCTGGCACCCCTTCCTGGGCTATCTGGCGCAGAACCCTGCCCAGCAGAGGAAACGGAGGGAACACATAGAGGAGCCGAAACCCCCTCCAAGGCATTGCCAGCGCATCCGTGGCAAAGGCCAGAGGGTCCTGGGACAGAGAGACAAAGACTGGAAGCTTGTGATTGTGACAGGACGCAAACAGATCCACATCTGGCTGACCCCAACGGTGGCACAGGGAGCGAAACACCCTGCTGCTGAGGGACCATTCTCCCAGACGAGAAGTCCCCCTGCTCAGGAAGTCTGCCTCCAGATTTTCCACCCCCGGGATGTACACTGCTGAGATGCAGGGAACATTCTACTCCGCCCAGGACAGTATCCAGGACACTTCCTTGAGGGCCCTCTTGCTCCGGGTCCCCCCCCCCCCCGATGATTGATGTAGGCAACCGCCGTCTGGTTGTCCGAGCGGATCTGAACAGCCTGACCTTCGAAGGTGTGGAGTCAATTGGGCGAGAACCAACCTTATCGCCCTCAGTTCCAGAATGATGATAGGGGTATGGGCCGCCTGAGGGCCCCACTGACCCTGGAATTTCAAGGACTTTCAGAAGCCCCCCCAACCTGTCAGACTGGCATCTGTGGCGACAGTCTCCCAGCAAGGGGGCAGAAAGGTCCTGCCCATCAACAGGTTCCTTGAGTCCAGCCACCACGAGAGGGACCGTCTGTTCTGTCCCCTCTGGCCAAACACCTGATCCAGGGACACAGGTTCCCGATCTCATACTGATAAGAGGTGAAACTGAGCATAGGGGACCACCTCGAAGCATGACACCATCAGACCCACCAACTGCATCCCCTGCCTGATGGAGGGATGCGGACAAGACAGTAGCAGTTGGGCCTGAGCTTGAAGACTCTTCACCTTCTGCTGAGGGAGAAGCACCTTGACCTGAGATGTATCCAGAGTCATGCCCAGAAAAGACCTCACCAGTGACGGAGACAGAAAGGACTTGGTTGATCACCCAGCCGAATTACTCTAGTGTGGCCACCACCACCTGGGTATCCAGCTCGGCCTGATGGAAGGATTGAGATGTGATCAGAATGTAGTCCAAATAAGGAAGAATGTGAATGCCCTGAGATCTCAGCAGAGCCATCACACCCGCCAGCACCTTGGGAGCTGAGGTGATACCGAAAGGCAAGGCCACAAATCGTTAGTGCTGATCCTCCAGAGCAAACCTGAGAAATTTCTGATGACCTGGAAATATTGGTACATGAAGGCAAGCGTCCTTGATGTCTACGGAGGTCATGTCGCCCGGGCGCAGAGAATTGACTGCTGAGCACAGGGTCTCCATGCGAAAATGCTTGAATCTGACAAACTTGCTTTTTGGGGACCGTCAATAGATTGGAGTAGAAGTCTCTGCCCCTTTCCCTGGGAGGCACCGGGCAGATGACCCCTAACTCCATAAGGTTTCGGACCGCCAGACGCAAGCCCTGAGCTGACAGGGGGTTTTGAGCCATCCGGGATCTGACGAATCTTGGGGGCGGCCAGGCTGCAAACTTTATCTTGTAATCAGAGGAAACCACCTCCTGAATCCACCTGTCTGACACGCGTAACCTCCAGACGTGAGCAAAGAGCCGAAGCCGTCCCCCCACCCGAATGGGTGAGGGTGCCTCCTCATGCCTGAGGGGGCTTGAGGGAGGACTTGGGACCCCATGAGAGGCCAGGCCGGCCACGTCCTCTACCCCTGCCCCAATAGTCTCCGCGTGCTCCAGCAAAGGAAACTCCTCGGCCAGCCCTGGAAGCGCGGAAAGAGGGGAGAGAGGCACCATTTCCGCCGAAAAGGGCCGGGACGGCCTCCTACGTTGAGGTAACCTACTGCCCCTGGCAAACAGGTCCAAGCGTTCACCAAAGAGCCACAGCCCCTTAAAAGGAAACCCAGTGAGAGCCTTCTTAGCAGCATTATCAGCCACCCACTGACGTAGCCAGACAGAGCGTCATATAGCCACCAGGAGGGCAGAAGTCCTAGCACATAATCTAATGGCATCATCCATGGCAGCAAGAATATATGCAACAAATTCATAGCAAAGCAGGAGAAATCTATAATCCTCTCCTCCCACGTCACCAGAGGTCCCATCTAAGAGACACTTAAGCAGCCCTTTAATAGCAATAGCCGTTATGGCAGAGGCACAAACCGGGCGCAGCGCAGTCCCCACACAGGCAAAAGCATGACAGGACAGCTGGTCCATGTGTTGGTCCTCACCATCCCACAGGGTAGTAGTGTCAGGAGAATGCATGACAGATGTATTTGACAACCCTAAAACGGGCACGTCCACCTCGGGAGGACATGACCAACGCTTAATTACATCAGCAGGAAAGGGATACCTCCTGTCCCAACTCTTGGGCACCCCAGGAAGTTTACTAGGCCGTTCCCACTCTTTGAGCACCAGATTATTAAAGTGACTCTGCTCAGGGAACTCCAAGCGTGGTTCAACAGTATGGAAAAGCTCACCCTGCTGCTGAGGAGCCGCGGCAGGAGGGGAAATACAAAGCACTTAAAAAATGTGAGTCAATAACCTGTCAGTGTCATCTGAGGACCATGGGTCTTCTCTAAAAGGAGACCCTGTACCACCATATAATGTAGATTGTTCCTCAGAGGATTCTGAGTCAGAGAACAACTCCCCCTGCTCAAGGGGGTAAAGGCCAGAAAATGAGTAAAGTCCCTCACCCTCAACAGGAAAGAGGGAAGCAGCGGGAGATAAATGCCGCTTCTTGGCAGAAGCCTTACGCAGGGCTGACCCAGCAATATGCTTTTCAATGCTGGCCACTCGTGCAGCCAATTCATATTGTGACTCCCCGCTAGTGTGCCCCTCACTGGGAGTCAAATGCAAATGTGGGGGGGTAGGTGAAGCTGAAGGGGTGCCGCACCAGGGCCTGTAGCAGACGCCCCAGGCTGCAGCGCAAGTACATGCTGGGCGCAGGGCACACATACCCTGACACCGTCACTCACAGGGGATACCCCACACACAATACACAGCTGGGCTTGTCCCAAAGGAACCCCAAGCACATTATCCCTGTAAGCCTCCATATGTTGATTTTTGATACAGGCACAAGCCAGTACAGGGACACAGCTAGCTATAGCCACCCTTAGTGGGAAGCCCCTCAACACCCGCTAGGGAAGGTGGGAGATTGGCAATGGGCAGGGCCGGGAGAACCACAAAGATGACCCGCCTGCAAGACACAACAAGCACAAAATAAGCATCCCCAGCGCATACAGAGTAAATCCATATAAAAAAAACCCCGTACGGGACTCACGGACCAAGCGGACAGAAGCACGAAGAAGCAGAACAGCCAGACCGCGTCGCAGCACCGCAAGGATGAGACCACAAAATGGCGCCGGCAGCAGTACCTAGAGGGGCGGACCATGGGCGCATGACGCGGAACGCGTCAAACCGCGGTTCCCCCCCAACCCCCCCCCCCCGGAGAGCGTGAAACTGAGATCACGTGGGGCGCCGGCGCCATGACTGAAGCCAAAAGACATAGTAAAAAAGCGCCAACAACCGCGAAGCGCCGTACGACACAGCAATAAACGCAATATTAAAAGTACACAAACAGTAACGGACTCCCCGGGCGCCCCCTGCCAGCCGCTTGGCCCATAGCGAGGGGGTCCCGACATCCTCTAGGGGAAGGGAGGGAAGGGGGGGATTAAAAAGGGGGCCCAAGACTTAGGCCTGTCGCCGACCACCCTTTGGTACAGGGTCTTGCGGCCCGGATTAGCGCTCCTTCAGCACCTGACCCTAGTGCTGTCCTACCTTCACCCGAACCAGTCAGCCATGGCTGGGAGGCAGTGGGTCCGGAACGGGTGGAAATAAGCCTGCAGGGCCATAGGCTTGAAAAGCCTGCTCCCTGCGCAGTAGAGAGCCATCTTCTATCTTCGCAGTCCAGACTACAGAAATAAACTGGGAATTAGTGGGAGGTTCCTGGCTATTTCAGGGGCCGGGAGTGGCCACAAGTCTTTCTGCAGTCCAGCGCCATCTTGTGGCGGAATATCCCATGTGTAAGGAATACTCTGGAACAGGACGTGCTGTACACTTGGAAAAGTACAATTCTGTGAAACTCACCTGTAGAATTGTTTTTGATTATATCCAGTCTAGGTCGTTGCAATGATGACATGTGGGTATTCCGCCCCCAGGGGACGCTCGACTGCAAAATCAAAAGCTGCACCTCATCCTGACCCCCTATAAAGGCAGGTGTCCCTCTGTCATTCTCCAGTGATTAAAAAGCAGTAATCAAAAAAGAGGACAGGCCGGGAGGCCAAGAAACCATGTTACTTCACATAGCTTCAGCTTGTATGCTCTCTAACAAGACTTAAGAATACAAAGTCCAATGAATAAAAAATGGTAATCACCCCGCGTTCCCCAGTGACATCGTCTGCAGGATCCACCTCTTTTCACTAAAGGAGGAAATCCTGAGGAGGGCTTGGAACAAGGCCCCCTCAGTTTTAAAGGAGCGCCGATCAAGATATTGCAGGACTTGTCCCAGGCGGACTCGTCAGATTCGCAGATTGATGAGACCGTACATGTGGGGTTTTCCTTTTCACCTGATAGTGAAGAGTGCAGATGGGGTCTTCATTTTGAAAAATCACAGAGAACTCGGAGATCTGTTTGCTTTCCTGCAGTGTGACCCTGTCGATATCCCTGATTGGCTTGACTCTGGTGGTCCTCCGTTGCCTGTGGGTCCGCCCAGTAGGAGAAAACGGGGTCTGAGGAACTTTCAGGACCTCAGGCGCCTCAGGGGTCCTCTTCAGGGGCCTCCAGTGGGCTCCAGACCATCGCGCCGTTTGGAGAGCTCAGCGGACGTCCCATACAGCGACAACCGAAGAAGCGAACGGCCTGGTCACCGCTCCCCCTCGGAGCGGGGAGGGGGATCGAGGCCCGACTGTCAATGATTGACTCATTTTTGGATGTCCCTCGAGTCGCTTTCTTGCTAACACTTAGCAATGTGTTCATTTGTCTGTTCTCTGTTTTGTCCTGGCCTATTTGTAGGGCCATGATCTTTGCTACTGTTATAGTCGGTTAATTTGTTTGTTGTTGGTAGCCAGTGCCCTGCTCGCGGGACCCTTGAGTCTCGCGGACAGGGTTCTTATGACTGCCTGGTGGTTGAGAGTGTAGTGTCAGCATAATTTGGGAGAGCTCGGGCTAAGTTCCCTGTTGAGCCTCCTAGCTCCTGTCGGACGCAGCACCCCCAATAGGCCAATCTTCTGGGCTCTCGTGGGTTGATTGCATTTACCCCGTCTGAGGGGAAACTTAGTGTTTGTACCTTTCTGTGCGTAGGCGTTGCCTCCGCACTAGATTTATCCCCCTCCCCGGTTTAGTTTTTCTCCCCCTATTGTTCACCCCCCCCCCGATAGCCGAGTCGGATCTTCCCCGATCCCCTCATCCTTCTTTGTGCGGTGCGGATCCCTGGGTGCTTCTCGTGGCCATACGAGCCGGGTGAGAGGTCCTGAGTGGTCCTTACTATGATGGAGATGCAGATAGTCTCCCTCAATGCTAAGGGGCTCAACAATCCTGAAAAGAGATCTCTCATATTTAGAAACCTTAGAGGCCACAGGTGGCCTTTCTGCAGGAAACTCATTTTAAGGTTGGCAAATTGCACTCTCTCGGCAACAGATACTACACAAGGGCATACCATATCTACTCTACAGACTCCAGATCACGTGGAGTCAGCATACTCTTAAGCGCGTCCCTCCCTTGGGAATTCCTTAAAGGGAAGGTCGCTTCCTGTAGCTACACGTTTGCCAATGTGTATCTGCCGAACTCTAATCAAATTGCCTAGCTGGAATCGGTTCTTAGCACCTTATCCTCCTTCAAGGAGGGGGAGCTGGACGTGGGTGGAGATTTCAACCTTGCCCCTGACCCTCTCCTAGACACTTCCAGGGGGAAGCCCACATGAATCATATAAGAGACTTAAAAAATTAAAGAGAACGCGTACTCTCTATAAATTGATCGACCCCTGGAAAATACTTCATCTTAATGAGCAAGATTACTCGTTCTACTCCAGCCCCCATGGGTCTTACTCAAGGATCGATTGGTTCTTGGTGCCCCAGGCCTCTCTGTGCCGGTTCTCGGACGCCACCATTGGTCACATTACGGTCGCAGACCATGCCCCTGTTACTCTGTCACTTGCCCTACCCAAATCCCGAGGAGCTGGTCTTGCAGGCTAAATACGTCCTGGCTCGAGGACCAAAACATAGTAGAGGAGATCGAAAACTTTTTTCAACTCAATTCCTCCCCTGATATTGGTTCTGGGACTTTGTGGGAAGCGCACAAATGTGTGATTAGAGGCATTTTCATTAAGATCGGGTCCAGAATCAAAAAAGAGAAAACCTAGCAAGTGCAGGATCTAATAGCGGAGATTGGGAGAGTTGCGAGGAAACACAAAAAGTGGAATGTCTGCCTATTCTAACCTCCCTAAGGGAGAAGCTTAAAACCTTATGTTGTGATAAATTCAAAGCTCAACTTAGCAATTGCCGTAGAATCTATTATGAATCAGGTGATAAATGCGGAAGATTGTGGCGAGAGCCCTGAGGGAGGAGCAGGCTAAAACATATATCCCGAAGATAGTCACCTCAGAAGGTTTCTTTAACCCTTTAAGTGCCAGCCTACCTGGAGTGTTTGTCACCCTTTGTTGCCAGACTATTTTGCACTCCCCATGTTCAAATGTGATTTTTGAAGGGATTTCCCAGGAAAATGATATATTGTTTTTTTCAGCAGAGTCTGAGCTTTAACATGAAATGTCTTGTTTGTCATTTTTAGGTGTATTCTCAATATTTTTTGGCGAAATATGTGCAAAAAAATAAAAAAAAATATTTTTTACAATTTGTAGTGTTTTTTTGTAATAAAAAATGTAAGTTTGTCAATAAAATCTTATTGCGTGTGAAATCCCAATTTCTCCCAGTTACAGCAGTACTACATATGTATTGGTAGACACCCTTTCCAGCCCAGGAGACTCCCCCAAACTGAAACAGAGCTTTAGGGGATTTTCAGAAAAAATACAACTGTGATATGCGCTATGCGCACCTTGCAGTTTTTCCAGAAAAACAACCCTTTACATTTGAAATACCCCCCACAAACTATATATTCTCTGGAAGTACACACCTCAGGCTTTCTATTTGTACCAGGCTTGTTGATGTGGCCACAGTTTTCTGGAAGTAATCCCTCAATGTATTCTTTGGTTGCAAAGAGTTTCCCTAAAAAAAAGGATAAAAAAGCTGAATTAAAGCCACATTTTCCTAAAAAAACAAACAATATACAAACAAGAAAAAACAAGTATAATCTGAAAAAGCAACATCCCCCGGACAGAACGATACCCAACATGCATAGTTACTGTCAAGGGAAGAGTTGCCAAACACCCCAAAGTATGAGCATAATGGTAATTTTTCTTGAAAATTTCAGCTCTGCAGACAAAGTGTGCACCTTGCGATTTTTCAACCAAAACAACCCTTTACATTTGGAATATCCCCCATAAACCATATATTCCCTGAAAGTACACATGTTAAGCTTTCTAAGCGTACCCAGCTTGTTGTAGTGGGCTCATCTTTCTGGAATTGATCCCTCAAAGAATTCTTTGGTTGCGCAGGGTTTCCCTAAAAAATGTATAAAAAAGCTGAATAAAAAACACCTTTTCCTAAAATATAAATATGCAAACCAGAAAAAACAAGCTAAGTCTGAAAGCGCAAGGTCCCCCGAACAGAACAATACCCAACATGCAGAGGTACTATTAACCCTTTTAATTGCCAGCCTACTTGAGATTTTGTCACCCTCTGTTGACAGGTAATTTTTCCCCATTTTGCGCCATGTTTTGCGACATTTTTGCTGGAATTTTCAGGAAAATTATATATATATATATATATATATATATATATATATATATTTTTTTTTTTTTGCAGCAGAGTTTAGGCTTTAACATGAAATGTCTTGTTTGTAAATTTTATTTATTATTAATTTTATTTATTATTAAGTAAAAAAAAAATAAATACAATTTTTTTTTAGAAAATTGCCTCCTTTATTTTAAATAAAAAATGTATTTTATTAAGGAAAACCATATTGCATGTGAAAGCCCCATTTCTACCGATTAGAACGGTACCACATATTTATCGGTAGCCCCCTGTTCCTACCCAGGAGACCCCCCTAACTGAAACAAGTAATTTTTAACATTTACAAATAAAATACAACTACCATCCACACTACAAAGGGTTAAATCGAGAATAAAAATGACATAGGGTCCCCCCTCCCGGGGGGGATTTTTAAGGGTTAAAAACCCTTAAAAATCAAAAAAAAAAATGACATGGGGCCCCCCTTACCCAAAGTAACCAGCCCGGGACCAGCTATGCAGGGCTTGTAGAACCAGGGCGCAGGGGCCAGCTTTTGTTGCCCCTGGCCCTGCAGGCTACAAGCTTGCATAGCCCGTGGCCACGGGCTCTTCCCCCCCCCCCCTGGCCTTGGGGAAGGCAGGTAATGGGGGTGCCGGGGGTTAATGGCAAGTCACCGGCTAGCGCAGGTGACTTGCCATCCCCCCAGCCTTGAGAACTGGTATAGGGGTCTCATGGACCCCTTACCAGTTCACAAGGGGTTAAATGTAAAAAAAACACACCACACAGAGAAAAAATATATATATATTTTTTTTTAATACTTACCTCCCATCCATACTGGAGCACTCTGTCCCTCGGCGATCACTGGCTTCTGCTCACTTGCTAGAAGCCTTTTATAGCTGCTGGATGACAGAACACAAAAGGGTTAATTAAAAAAAAATGACATAGGGTCCCCCCTCCCAGGGGGGGACCCCATTTTTTTTGGAATTTTAAGGGTTAAAAACCCTTAAAAATCCCCCAAAAAATGACGTAGGGTCCCCCCTACCCAGCATTACCGACCCGGGCCAGCTATGGAGGCTTGTAGAACAGGGTGCAGGGGCCAGCGTTGGTGGCCCCTGGCCCTGCAGGCTACTAGCCCACATAGCCACTAAGTGGCCCGGGCCGTTGGGGAGGCAGGTAATGGGGGGCTGGGGGTTAATGGCAAGTCACCCGCTAGCCGCAGGCGACTTGCCAGACCCAGAGCCTTGTGAACTGGTATAAGGGGTCTCATGGACCCCTTACCAGCTCACAAAGGGTTAACTGTGAAAAAAAAAATACCACACAAGTAATAAAAGTACTTTATTAATAATTTTTTTTTTTTTTTTTTACTGTACTTACCTCCGATTGTGAGCTCTTGTCCCTCGCCGCTCTGATGACAGATGCCGGTGATCGGCATCCAGAGAAGGGGGAGGCAGGAGATCAGAGGATCTCCTGCCACCTCCTTCCCCGACACCGATCACCGGCATCTGACAGCTGAGAAGGCTAAAGCAGGAGATCGAGGCCGGGATGACGTCATTAGCCCCGCCCACAAGGGGGTGGGGCTTAGCGGCAAGATGGCGGCCGCCATCGAGGAGGAAAGGGGAGAGAGCCTCCCGGGCTCTTTCCTGAAGATCCGTAAGTCCTGGGGGGGGATCGGAGCCCCCAAGGTGAAGAGGAGGGACAGCGGGAGCCAGCGTGCAGGTAAGTGAATGTCATTTTTATTTTTTTACAGTTAGCAGCTGCAGAAGCGGGGGGGGGCGGCCTATTCTGGGGGCTCTCCTGGAGCTATCCGAGCCCCCATGGGGGATCGGATGGCACCAAATTAAAGAGGAGACCCGGCCGGATCCAACGAGGGGTCAGGTGAGTTTTTTTTTTTTTTTTGCTCGCTAGCAGGGGTAAATGCCAGGCACGTAAATTTTACGTGGCTGGCACTTAAGTGACGGAGAGGCAACCACGTAAATTTTACGTGGCTGGCATTTAAAGGGTTAATGAAATAGGGGATGTTTTTCGAAGGTTTTATGAAGTTATATAACCTCCCTAAGGAAAGAGACCAGGGGGTACGAGGGCCCATAGAGCAATATATTGGAATCTGGGCTCCCTAAGTTGCCCAGGGAAATTCTTGAATACTAGGAAGAGCCCTTAACTTTAACTGAGCTGCACAAGGCAGTATTCGGTTCGGCGGGAGGTAAGGCCCCGGGTCCCGATGGTTTCAGCATCTCTTATTATAAGAAATTCTTCCCTCTCCTAGCTCCGAAACTCCTGGCAGCCCTTAATTCGGTCAAGGACGGGTCTGCTCTCCCGTCAGATACTCTGAGAGCCCACATTTCGGTTATTCCGAAGGAGGGCAAGGACCCGGCTCAATGTGCAAGCTACAGGCCGATATCCCTCCTGAATTCAGACCTGAAACTCTTTGCTAAAGTTTTGGCCTCAAGACTAGCTCCTCACCTACACCATATCATAGGTCTTGATCAGGTAGGGTTCATGCCGCAAAGAGAGGCCAGGGACACCATTAAAAGTGTTGACCCTAATACACCTGGCACAACGATACGGGACCCCTACTCTTTTATTAGCGACGGATGCTGAAAAAGCTTTCGATCGGGTTAACTGGGACTTCTTGTTAGCCACGCTCAGGCACATTGGTTTGGGCCAAACGCCTTGAGCTGGATAGGGAGTCTTTACGGGGCTCCGTCAGTCGCGGTCTGTGTTAATGGGGTTCTCTCGGACTCTTTTGGGATAATGAATGGGACGCGACAGGGTTGTCTGCTCTCTCCCCTCATATTCATACTGACCCTGGAACCCTTCTTGTGTCGAATCCGCCGAAATCCGTATATTGCAGGCCTTACTTTTAATTCTAAACAATATAAAGTCGCAGCCTATGTTGATGACCTTATTTTCAGCCTGTCATGCCCTGAAATATCTCTTCCTAATCTTATGTCCGAACTAAAGCACTATGGGGAAGTGTCCGGATATAAGATTAATTACCAAAAATCGGAAGCTCTTAACATAAACATCCCATCTAAGAGATTTGACACAATCCGGGACTCTTTCCCGTTTAAGTGGGCCAGGGAAAGTATTACATATCTGGGGACTAAGATCGGTAACAATCTAGCCAGAATCTTTGACCTAAATTTTCCGCCACTGTTCAAGAAGTTCGAAGAGGAGACCAATGGGTAGGCTATCTTGGTTAACGCTGCCAAAATGAACTTGCTCACCCGTTTGCTGTATTTGCTGCAGGCTCTTCCAGTGAAGGTCCCGCAGAGCTTCTTGCAGAGAGTCAGGGGGCTTTTTATCAAGTTTGTCTGGGGTGGGAAGAAGCTGAGGTTGAACAAAGTGTTGTTAACGCGGTCCAAGGAGAATGGAGGGGGTTAGGCTTTCCAGATCCGATCATCTACCATGCAGCAGTACATCTTAGTAGAACTGTCGACTGGTGTCTGCACGGGGGGACATAAACAGTGGGTGGGGCTGGAGCAAGGATCCATTGAGGCTGGAGTAGCGTGGGTAAACACCTTTGAAATCCCAATTGCCATGAAACACCCCACTATTAGAGCTGACCGGCAGCACTTTAGTCACCCAGAAATCTCTCTAGTCCTGGGCAACCCTCGATTCCCACCGGGTAATGAGGGCTCTACCTCCTGTCTTCTACACATGACTAAGTCCCCCCTGAAAATATACAAAAAATCATTGCTGTGTCACCTACTTAATGCGGCAAAGATTTGCATCCCTCTTAAATGGAAGTCCCCCGTGCCGCCCACGGTGGCGATGTGGATCCTGAAGGTAAATGAGCTTATGCGGTATGAAAGTGTGATACTCGGGAGAATAGGTTTGAGAGTTTCACAAGTACCTGGTACAGCTGACTGGGATTCTTGGAGTCTGCGGAATGTGGTGCTCTGCTGGGTGGCGCCCAGGGACCTGCACTCTAATTCCCTCCCCCCCCCCCCCCCCCCCGTGACAACATAAACATGCATTATAGATTGGATTTCCTGAGTTGACTTTATTACAATCTTTATTGCTTAATTAATATGACGACAACTACATCTTGATTGATTCAGTTCACGAGCATTGTTCTTCCTTTTTGAGAATGCATATCGGATGTATGTTTTCTATTGAAAATGTATAAATAAAGAATATTAAAAAAATAAATAAAAAATGGTAATCACCATAACAGGCAAACAGGAATAATGAACAAAAGGGTGGTGTGGGATGACCTGGACTGGATATAATAAAAAAATTCTACAGGTGAGTTTCACAGAATTGTATTTTTCCTTATATCCTGTCCAGGTCGTCCCAGTGATGACATGTGGGACATCCAAAAGCAGTGTCCATTTGGGCGGGATCCCCAGTGCGGAACAGCATGTAGTTCATCTCACTACCGCCTGAAGCACCTGTCGGCCAAAAACAGCGTCAGCTGAGGCCCTAACATCCACCTTGTAAAACTTTGTAAAAGTATGAACTGAAGACCAAGTTGCGGCCTTACAAACTTGTTCAACCGATGCCTGGTGCTAAAAGGCCCAAGAGGCACCAATAGCTTTGGTAGAATGAGCTGTGATCCGAAAAGGGGGTTCCTTCCACTTGGCAGAATATGCTTGCACCACCGCCTGTCTGATCCACCTACTGAGAGTGGACTTGGCTGGTGGCAAACCTTTCCTAGAGCCCTCTGTTAGGACAAAGAGAAAATCCGATTTCCTGAAAGACTCAGTCGCAACCAGGTAATAATGGCTCTGACCACATCCAAGGCATGGAGGGTCCTTTCCTTAGAATTAGTCGGTGCCGGACATAAGGAAGGCAAACAAGTTCCTCATTAAGGTGAAAGGGAGAAACGACCTTAGGCAAAAAAAATCAGGTTTAAAGTGAAAAAGCCACCTTATCCTTATGCCACTCAAAATAGGGAGGCTTCATACAAAGCACGGGCAGCTCTGATACGCAACGCACCGAGGTGATCGCTACCAAAAAGACCACCTTGAGAGTCAAGATAGGCAATGCAGCATCGCACAATGGTTCGAAGGGAGGACAGTACTAAATTCAAGTCCCACACTGGTAATAGTGACTTACGCGGTGGCCGGACGTGGGTGACTCCCTGGAAAAAAGTCTTGATCAACCTATGGTTGCCAATGGATCTTTGGAAAAAGATGACTAAAGCCGAGAACTGACCCTTGAGGGTGCTCAGCTGGAGACCCAAGTCTAAGCCATGTTGCAAAAACTCCAGAATCCTGGAAATAGAAAATGTGCGGCAAGGGAGACTCTTGGTCTCGCACCAAGCAATATAAGCGTGCCATACTCTGCGTCCGTAAATTGGGGTGCCGCAGCGACCCCTGTGTGAGAAGCCTTGGGTCGTGGGGCATGATGTAGCGATCTACTGACATATGAACTATGTCTGCAAACAAACTCCTTCTCGGCCAGTGAGGAGCCACCAGGATGGCCGGTACCCCTTCCTGGGCTATATTGCGCAGCACTCTGCCCAGGAGTGGAATGGATACAGAAATTTGAACTCCTTCCAAGGAAGCGCCAGAGCGTCTGTGGCAATGGCCAGAGGATCTCTTGAGATGGAGACGAACCTTGGAAGCTTGTGATTGTGTCTGGACGCAAACAGGTCCACGTTCGGCTGACCCCAGCGGAGACACAGAGCGTGAAAGGTCTTGCTGCTGAGAGACAATTGCCCCAGGCGCAAAGCGCTCCTGCTCAGAAAGTCTGCCTTCTGGTTTTCTACTCCGGGAATGTAGACCACCGAGATGCAGGGAACATTCTCCTCTGCCCAAGTCAGAATCTGGGTCACTTCTTTGAGGGCTCTCTTGTATCCCGCCCTGGTGAAGTAGGCGACAGCCGTTTGATTGTCCGAGCGAACCTGGATCGCATGACCCCTTAAGTGGGAAGTCAAGTGAAGAAGCACCAACCGGATTGCTCTCAGCTCCAACACATTTTTGGGTAAGCGGTTCCCCACTGACCCTGGATCTGCTGAGTCTGTCTCCCCAGCCCGTCAGACTGGCATCCGTGGTAACCATTTCCCAATGAGGAGTCAGAAAGGACTTGCCCACCAGCAGGTTCTGGGAGTCCAACCACCACAAGAGGTCCTGCCTGGCCAGGGGGGACAACGAAAATTCTTATTCCAGAGAATCCTGCCGGTCAGCAGGTTCAATTGAAGAGGTCTCATGTGAAATTGGGCAAAGGGTACTGCCTCGAAGCATGACACTATTAAGCCCACCAATCTCATCCCCAGACATATTGACAGCCGCTGACAAGACAGTAAGGCCTGCATCTATGTCTGGAGACCCAAAACCTTCTGCTGTGGCAGAAAGACCTTTACCTGAGCGGTGTCTATCGTCATTCCCAGAAAGGATCCCACTGTTTAAGGAGTGATAAAACACTTTGGGTAATTGATAATCCAGCCGAAAGCCTCTAGGGTTGACAACACCGTCCGAGTATCGCTCTCGGCCTGCTGAAGGGACTGGGCCGCAATCGGCAAGTCGTCCAGATAAGGCAGCACATGAATGCCCTGGTTTCTCAGGATGGCCATGATGCCCGCCAGCACCTTGGTGAAGACGCGGGGGGGCTGAGGAAATCCCAAATGGAAGAGCCACAAACTGGGTATGCTGGTCCTCCAGAGCAAACCTCAGGAACTTCTGATGGCCCTGGAAAATCGGGATGTGCAGATAAAGCATCCCTGATGTCCACCGTGGTCATGAAGTCGCCGGGCCGAAGCGAGCTCCTCGCCGACCGTAAGGTTTCCATGCGGAAACGTCTGACTCTTACAAACCTGTTGAGACCCTTCAGGTCCAGAATTGGCCTTAACTTTCCATCCTTCTTGGGAACCGTGAACAGATTGGCGTAAAAGCCTTGACCCTGTTCCTGACGAAGTACAGGGCAAATCACACCTAACCACAGGAGGTGTTGCACGGCCGTTCTCAAGCCCTGTGCCTTTAATGGATCTTGGGATATCAGAGACCGGAGAAATCTTGTGGGCGGTCTGACTGCCAGCTCTATTTTGTAACCAAAGGACACTACCTCCTGAATCCACCGATCCGAGACGAACCATCTCCAGATTTGAGCAAACAGTAGAAGCCGTCCTCCCACCCGGATGGGTGAGGGTGCCCCCTCATGCCTAAGGGGACTTGGCAGAGGGCTTGGACTTGGCTTCCCATGTGGGATTGGGTCGGCTGCGGGACCTACCTCTACCCCAGGTATCTCTGAGGCCACCTGAAAATGAAGAGCCTCTTCCTCCTCGAAAGGAATGAAAGGCAGAGGGATTCCGAAAGGACCGATCAGGCTTTCGTCTCTGAGGGAGTCTACCATCCTTGACCAGAAGGTCCAGGCGCTCCCCAAACAGCCTGTGCCCCACAAAGGGGATACTCGTAAGCGACTTCTTGCCCACGGCAACAGCCGACCATTGCCGCAGCCAAAGCGAGCGGCGGAGGGCAACAAGCAGGGCCAAAATCCTGGCACCAAGCCGGACCCCATCGTCCATGGCAGAGACAACAAAGACAATGAATTCCAAGCAGGCCTTAAGTTCTTTATACTCCTCCGCCCGCTTGCGAGCCTTAGAAAGAAGGTGAGACACCTTGTGGATAGAGCTGATGGCTAGAGAGACAATTGCCAAGGCACACACGGGGCAAAAAAGGGCACCAGCAAAGGTGAACGCATGGCAGACCAGCTGATCCATGCGCTTGTCGGCCGGGTCACGTAAGGAAGCAGTATCAGGTGACGGCATAACAGAAGTGTTGTACAACCCCAACACAGGGGAATCCACTTCGGGGGGCGAGACCATAGCCGAACCAGCCCATCAGGGAAGGGGTATCGCCTGTCCAGGCCCTTAGGCACCGACGGTAACTTGTTAGGCCGTTCCTATTCCTTGAAAATCATGTTAGAAAAATGGGCCTGCTCCGGAAAGGCCCGCCTTTGTCTTTCGGGCCTAAACAAAACACCCTGCTTCCTCTTAGCCGCTTTGGGAGGAACAATATGTAGTGTCTCAAACACTGAGGTAAGCAACTTCTCTGTATCATCCGGGAGCCACGCATCCTCCAGAATAAACCACAGTGGAGCGTGAATCCTCTGGCAACTCACCTTCCTCCATAGAGCCCAGATCATCAGAGATTGTCATTATCCGAGTAAACGGGCTCGAGGTGCTGTTTCTTACTCGTGGCCTTCCGTGGAGCCGTCCCTGAGATCTGTCTGTCGAGCTTGGCCAGCCTATACGCCAAGTCCACATGAGACCCCCTGCTGGCTTTCCCCTCAACCACAAAGGCCACAACCTATACAAGACAGGGGAGAGAGGCCCATCAGAATAATCAAAGGCAAGGCAGTTTGTCATAATAAAACCGTAATACAAAAAGAGGGACTCACTACACCGACAGAGGGATAATCCCTGGAGCCGTCGCAGCCTCTGGAGGATGGAAGATCCCCCAGCAGCAGCAGTAGAAGGGACACGGTAAGCAGCCAGTGAGAGCAGGCCCCACCGCAGCAGCAGCCTTCCAGAAGCGTTCCTCGAGGGGGGGGGGGGGGGCGGCGCAAAAAGACGTGCCCGCCCATCGTCACCCTCATGCTGCACGGCCTATATGGCCATAAAAAAAAAATATGACCGTGGCTCCCACAGCGCCACACTAGTGGCATCTCTCTCCCCCCCGCCTCACGGACAGCGCCGCAGGGCGGCGAAGCAGAGGCCCGCGGGGTACGGCAACCCCTCAGGCAGGCAGCGACGAGGGAGGCAAGTATGCTCAGGCTCCAAGGCCCAGCTGAGCCAGGGATGAGCCATAGTGAAAACAACACAAACACAAGTGCCAAAACACCAATAAAGCTTGTGGGCAGGGAGGGTACATATAGACAAGTGGTTTCCCCCCCCCCAGGCTCACCATAAGCCTGTGGTCGGCTACCCTTTAGTATAGGGATTGCGGCCCAGAGCCAAGCTCTGCCGAACGCCAATTGACCCCGGCGTTCACCCTACCGTCACGATCCAGTAGCAGCCAGCGGCTAGGAGGCAAGAATGGGTCAGAAGGAATCAGTGGAAATAGGGCCTGCAGCGGCCGACGGGCTCTGCTGCTATTGTCTGAGAGAGTATCCAACAATCTTCTGCAGCCAAGACTGCAAAATGAACACTGGGGAATGACAGAGGGACACCTGACTTTATAGGGGGCCGGGAGGAGCTGCAGCTTTTGATCTTGCAGTCGAGCGTCCCCTGGGGGAGGAATACCCACATGTCATCACTGAGACGACCTGGACTGGATATAGGGAAAAATACAATTCTGTGGACTACTCACCTGTAGAATTGGTATTATACGCATACAGCACGTCCTGCTCCAGATATAGTAATAACGTGGGTAATCCTCCGCCTCCGGCGCGGTGCACTCAAGAAAATGTAGAAAGCAAGCTCCTCCCGGCCCTACATATACCGAGGGACCTCCCACAAATCCCCAGCATTGAAAAGCAGTGAGAAGGAGAAGCCAGGAGGAACCAACCACCCAGAAACAGGCAATAATATCAATGATAACAATCACCATACAGGTGATCCAGAACAAGTGAAACCAGGGTGGGGTGGAGCAGGACGTGCTGTATGCGTATAACACCAATTCTACTGGTGAGTACTTCACAGAATTGTATTATTCTAAGCATACAGCACGTCCTGCTCCAGATATAGTAATAACATGTGGGACATCCAATAGCAGTGTCCATAAAGTAGGGTGGGATCCCCGTGAAAATTCAAGGGCACAGCCAACAGTAAAAGCGCTGTCACCCGCAACCATGCTACGAAGAGCAATGAGAGCAAGGCTCTAACCTCAACCTTTGAACCTGTAAAGGGAGAACTGAACACAAGCAGCGGTCAAGCCAGCATGCTCAACAGAAGTTAGTGCTGAAAGGCCCAGGCCAAGCACAAGTAGTAAGGGAGCAAAACAACCGAGAGAAAAGAGTAATCTTCCCTTAAAAGAACAGGCCAGAGAAAAGGCCTAACCACGCTCATGCAAGGAGAGTAGCCGTGTCAACCTTAGAAGTCTCCCCAGTGGGGAATATGAACCCTGGTCTCAAGCGAGACCTGCATGAATCCTGAAAACAACAACACTCAGCACGAGCCGAAACGTTTACTCTAGGCTCAGAAGGACAAAACCAACCAAGCAATGCCTATCCGAGGGCACCTACACCCGTGGAGGCAATCAGATCCAGTACTAAAGGATAAAGACCCATAAGCCCCAAGGGCATAATCCCTACCAGGGACAAGAAATGGACCAGGAAATCTCCAATACCTGGAGGGGAAGACAGATCCCCTTAGCTCAAAGTATATCAAGACAGTAGCCCCGAGACCGGAGGATCCGGAATAAGGGAGAATCAAAAACACCACCTGAAGCCGAACTCAGCGTAGTGCGGAGCATCCCCCTCTCATGGAGTACAGATATGTAAACAATATATATATATATATATATATATATATATATATATATATATATATACTGACCATGACCGATAACAGAGTCATCCTTTATGGCCCACTTATGACTGGAGCAACCGCCCCAGAAGAGCGATATGGTTTAAGGAACAGGTCAGAAGAACCGGAATAAAAACCCAAGGCAACCCTTAGCAGGGCATCAGATAAAGTAAACCCCCTAGAGAAGGCAAGAATTCCTCAAGGAATGTACCTGAGCAAACCCTGATGAATGCTCAACACAGAAGATTGGAATATACCTCTGTAGTAGGCCAACAGGGCGAGCCCTGAACCTTCACAGAACTAAGTTGGGGAGCAAACACCAACCATGCTGTAATAATTCAAGAACCCCGGGAACAGAGAACTTCCAGCAGGGGAGAGAGCTAGACCCCGCCAAGCAATACAGGTACAACATACCCTAAGATAGATGGCAGGAATAGAAGAAGAGGAAGAGGAGGAAGCTAAATCCTAGCTCTCCTGGAAACAAGACACGCAGAGATATGCCATCTTCGGCAGGGCGAGGAACCAAACTGGTCTAACTCCAAATTAGACCCTGAAGATAGGGGCGAAATGGAAAAGAGCCTATGTGGAACAAACCTCGTGAGAGAGCGTACAGGCCCACCGTCCTCAGCAGAAGCCTCCGCGGACGACACCCCCCTGGGCCACCCAGGCCCCCGGCATGACGGCTCCCCCTGCCTGGCAGGGCGAAGAAAATAAGCCATATCGAATATAATGTCCAGCCAGAGCCTACTAGGCCCCAAAGGACAAGGTTAGGCCAATTTAGGCCAATACTAAAGGGCAGAACAGGGGATCGTGACAGAGCCCAACAGGTCCATACCGGTAGGACTCAGAGGGCCAAAAGATTACCTCCTACCAAAGGAGGGCGTCCATCAGAGACTAAAGCGATAAAAAGCAAGGGATGTTAATTCCCACATAGATCAGAATCAGAGCCTTCCTGGAAGTAACCACTAGTCCCGAGACTTTACCAGGAAGAAGGGGACAGGCCACTGTCCTACGGCAGACCACGAATCCCCGAATGGATAGGCCCTGAAACGGAGAAATCCAGCAAGATAGAGCCCGCTGAAGGCTCGCTGTGGCAACAACACAATAGGTAAATAGACCCCCTTTTAGGGGTCTACCTATGAACCACTGGCAGTTTCAGAAGAAACAAGCCCCCCCAGTCAACCTGCAGGAAATAGCAAATAAGGTCAGAGACCTTGCCCCAGAAAAGCCTTAAATGCCAAGCAAAAAAGGGGGCACTAGTCGACCCAATTCTAATGCCATCCTAGGAAGCTGGAGGATGGAACAAAAAAGGTAGGATCTGAGGCCACTAAGCCTATCCAAACAACTCCCTCTCGGGAGATATAAGGAACCCGAAGGGTCCCTTTGTGGCTGCCCCTTGGTCTCGTTCGAGACATCACTCCCAAAACGAGCTAGCGAAACACCAGGAGAAATAACCCGGCCACAATCAGCAGTGAAGACTACCAACACCAAGCTGTAAAGGCCACAGTGTCCAAAGACACCTGGGAGCCCAATTAAGCATCTTATCGCTCCACGGACGGCCATAGGCCCCACGGTTTATAGGGTGCCGATGGTCCAACTCGGATCAAGCCTGAATGCCTATAGATTGCCGAACCCCAGAAGGGTTAGAATGGGTGACCCCCTCATCCTCAGGGGGAATGGGGGGGCGAACTGGTGTAGAGGCCTCTGCCTCTATCCGTTAAGGACGTCCAGCCAAGGAGCCCAGGCCTAGCAGACCAAGGAAGGCCTGCACCCAAACTTGAAGAAAAACAGGGGACCGGAGGCCCCCTGACCGACTCAGGGACGGACACCCAGCAAACACTGTCCCACATCCGGAGGAACTACCTCCCAACTCCACCAGAACGAGGCAAGAAGCCTCTCGATAGGAGCAAGGTGCTGTGGCCATCCCCTCACCCAAGCGGTTGAGGGCGTCCTATCATGCTTCTGGGGTTTCGATGAAGGATTTTGACTTGGCCCGGCCGGAAGGTCCCGGCGTTGTCTGCCACTCCCTGGGCAGGAGACTGAACCAGACCCCGCAAAGGGCGTCCCTGGTTCCTGCTTAACACTATGGAGGTGGAGGGGTATCCCTGCTCCGAGGGGGCCTGGACGGCCGCTCCTGATTGGGCGAATTGTCCTCTTTCCCGAATAGGTCCAGACGGGCCCCAAACAGGCGATGCCCTCTAAAGGGGAGCCCCGTCAGAGTCCTTTTAGCGTCATCATCTGCCCCCCACTGTCGCAGCCAGAGCAGGCGGCGAATAGCTATCATTTGGGCTGAGGTCCTTGCACACATTTTGATGGTGTCATCCAGAGCTAAAATGATAAATTTAACAAAAATGTCGCAGCTGGAGAGTGCGTTAAACACCTCCCAGGGTAAATCTTCAGGTTGATGCTCAAGCATCTTACTTATGAGGGTCCTAGCGGCCACTGCAGTAATGGCCGCGGCACAGACAAGACGTAGCGCCGATCCTGCACAAGCAAAGGCGTGGGAAGCCAGCCTATCAATGCGCCGGTCCTCGGCGTCCCGCAGGGTGCTGTAAGCCGGAGCTGTAAGGAAAGGGGGGTTAGGAACCCCAATAATCGGGGCGTCTACCACTGGAGACGAAGCCCAACAATCAACCATCTCTGGGGGAAAAGGGTATTTCCAAACCCAATCCTCTGGGGCCCCTTGAAGTTTAGTGGTGCAATCCCATTCCTTAAGTACAAGAGCATGAAAGTGGGCCTGCTCGAGAAATTCCAAGCGCCGCATGGAAGCACTCCCCTCTCGGTCTGGGGACCACACCCGGGGGCGAAATAGATAGGGCCTCAAAAATCCAGAGCAACATACCACCGACGTCAAGCTGGTCCCAGTCATCCTGACCAGCTTCATCCTGACACCTCTGCCTCTCAACAGAGGAACCCGGGTCAGAGAACAGGTCTCCATCTTCAGAAGGAGCACTATCACACAGAGAAGAGGACTCCTCCGAGCCCATAGCACAGGCCAAAGCCGGGGGAGTCCAGGGCCGTTGTCTGCCAGGACCCACATGCCCGGACAACCCTTCAACAAATCTGGTTAAGCGTGGGTCAACTAGAAGAGACGTCTATTTGTAACTCCCCGCTTGTACATGACTCAAAGGGAGTGAGATTTAGGCAAGTGGAAAGGGGAGAGAGGGAGCGAGGTGCAACCACAGGCGCCGCTCGCAGGTCCAGCGTCTGCTCGGCACATGGTGCGCAGACCCGTGCCCCGTCAGCATCAGCATGGGGGAGACCACACGCTACACACAGCCGGTCTTGTCCCAGCGGGACCCCGGTAACACAATCCTGAGATGCCTCCATATGGTGATTGTCAAAACACAGTATGCCCGCTATGTTGCTATAAGCAACCCTGGATGCCCCAACGACCCGCTGATCAATGTGGGAGATCTGTAGTAAGGCCAGCTAAATCCTTATATTAATATATATATATATATATATCCGGGAAAAGCCACCTGTGCTCAGCGTCTGAAAGACATAAATGGGAAAGAGATGTCAGGGCCATGCGCAGCTGGACAGAACATATAAAAAAGGGAGTCGCCTGCGAGGGCACTTACAGATCAAGTGGAGAGGAGGAGACCGCCACCACGCGCGCGAAGCTCAGCAAAATGGCGCCCAGCGAACCTCGAAGGGCGGGCTAGATGCTCTGCCGTGACGCGGAGCGCGCCGAACCAAGGCCCCGCCCACGCCAAAGAGCGCGAAGCTCTGAGGTAAAAGTAAAAGCAAGGATACAACCACACGCTTAAGGATTCGTAGAGAACCGTTTCATCCAATAAAGTAATGGCACCACAGCATCTAGAAGCATACGGCGGCCGAGGAAAACGGAGTAAAGAGCCAGCAGCGCGGTTCTGACATCGCAGTTAATAAAGGGCAGAAATAATACCATTTTGTGAATACTCACCTGTAAAATGGGTATTATAAGTATGTCACACACCCCACTTCAAACATTAATAATTACACTAGGGTTAACGCACCGCTAGGTGGCAGCATTGCAGAGAACTTCTCCAAAAACTTCAACAGGCCCCTCCCGGTCTATACATACCTGGTACCTCCCAAGAACCTCCCATTAGAACAGCAGTAAGACAAGGTACCAGAACCAAACAATGTAACCCTCAACGTAAAGAACCAAACTTCACCAAATAGAGAGCCAGGATACCAAAAAGGGCGGGTGAAGTGGGGTGTGTGACATACTTATAATACCCATTTTACAGGTGAGTATTCACAAAATGGTATTATTCTAAGTATGTCACACACCCCACTTCAAACATTAATAATTACACTAGGGACATCCAACAGCAGTGTCCAGAAAAGGGTGGGTATCCGAATCAGGCAATAACGCAGAAAAAACTCAGACCACTGCAGCCTGCAAAACCTTGCGGCCAAAAACAGCATCCGCTGAAGCCCGCACATCAACCTTATAGAACTTAGAAAAAGTATGAACAGAAGACCAAGTTGCAGCCTTACACACTTGTTCAACCGAAGCCTGGTGCTGAAAGGCCCAGGAAGCACCAACCGCACGAGTAGAATGAGCAGTAACTCGGAAAGGAGGAGCCTTCCCCTTAGCCGAATAAGTACCAACAATGGCCTGACGAATCCATTTGCTAATGGAGGACTTGGCCGGAGCCAAACCCTTCCTAGGCCCACAGGGCACAACGAAAAAGGCATCAGTCTTGCGAAAAGAAGACGTAGCACGTAGATAGTACCTGACACAACGTACAACATCCAGGCAGTGCAAGGCACTCTCCTTGGCATTCTTAGGCTTAGGACACAAAGAAGGAAGAACAATGTCCTGGTTAAGATGAAACGCAGAGACCACTTTAGGGAGAAAATCTGACTTGTAACGAAAAACCACTTTGTCCTGATGATCCTCAAAATAAGGAGCCTGAATAGACAAAGCTGCCAGCTCTGACACACGCCGAACCGAAGTGATGGCCACCAAAAAAGCAACCTTCTGAGTAAGAACGGACAAAGCGACATCCCGCAAAGGCTCAAAAGGAGGAGCCTTAAGAGCGGAAAGAACCAAATTCAAATCCCAGACTGGGAGCAAAGGCTTCCTGG
The DNA here is from genome assembly GCA_027917425.1 of Gastrophryne carolinensis. Classification (NCBI taxonomy): domain Eukaryota; kingdom Metazoa; phylum Chordata; class Amphibia; order Anura; family Microhylidae; genus Gastrophryne; species Gastrophryne carolinensis. The sequence goes on along the minus strand of CM051244.1, from coordinate 122,341,201 downwards.
GAGGCCGCACATGCGAAACCCCCTGGAAAAAAGTCTTGACCAAGGAATGACTAGCAAAAGATTTCTGGAAAAAAATTGACAAAGCAGAAACCTGCCCCTTCAAGGTACTCAGCTGAAGACCGGAGTCCAGCCCCGACTGAAGAAACTCCAAAATCCTAGACACAGAAAAGACCCGGCAGGGCAAAGACCTAGCCTCACACCAATCAATATAAGATCTCCAATACCTGTAATAGATGGAAGAAGAAGATCTCTTCCTGGCACTAATAAGAGTCTGAATGACCGCATCCGAAAGACCCTCCTCCTTTAAGATGGAGGTTTCAGCAGCCAAGCCGTCAAAGCCAGCGTTTGTAAACTGGGGTAACAGAGTTGACCCTGAGTGAGAAGATCTGGCCGAAGAGGCAGATCGAACTGATCCACGGCCAGACGAACGATGTCCGCGAACCACACCCGCCTTGGCCACCTTGGAGCCACGAGAATGGCGGGAACTCCCTCCAGAACCAACTTTCGCAGAACCCTGCCTAGCATGGGAATCGGAGGAAACAGATAAAGAAACCCCAGGTCCCTCCAGCTCAGGGTCATGGCATCCACCGCCAGAGCCAGAGGGTCCCGGGACAGAGACACAAAGGACGGAAGCTTGTGATTGTGACGAGAGGCAAACAGATCCACCTCCGGCGTCCCCCACCGGAGACAAAGTGACCGAAACACCTGGGGATGGAGAGACCACTCCCCCCGACGGGACGCACACCGGCTCAGAAAATCCGCCTCTGTGTTTTCCACTCCCGGAATGTAAACTGCCGAGATGCAAGGGACATGAGTCTCCGCCCAGACCAAAATCAGAGACACTTCCCTGTGGGCACCCAGACTGCGAGTCCCTCCTTGGTGATTGATGTAAGCAACCGCCGTCTGATTGTCTGAGCGAACCTGAACCGGCAGACCTTGTAAATGATGCGTCAAGTGAGACAGAACCAACCTGATGGCTCGCAATTCCAGAACATTGATGGGCAAGTGGGCCTCCTGAGGGTCCCACTGCCCCTGAAAGATCCTTCCAATAACCTCCCCAGCCTGACAAACTGGCATCCGTGGTGACAGTTTCCCAAAGTGGAGTCAGAAACGACCTGCCCTTCAGAAGGTTGTCCGAGACCAACCACCACAGAAGGGACTGCCGAACCCGAGGGGACAACCGGAAGGACCGATCCAACGACCCCGGACACCGGTTCCAAGACGCCAAAAGATGAAGTTGAAGAGTCCTCGTATGAAACTGAGCAAAGGGAACTGCCTCGAACGAGGCCACCATCAACCCCACCAGTCTCATCCCCAGACGAATGGACAGATGAGGATGGGAGAGGAGCAACTGGACCAATTCCTGAATCAGCAGAACCTTGGCCTGAGGGAGAAACACTCTGTGCTGGCAGGAGTCCAACGACATCCCCAGAAAGGCCACCACCCTGGCCGGAACCAGCGAGGACTTGGGGTAATTGATCACCCAGCCGAACCTCTCCAACATAGACACCACCGTGCTGGTGTCCCCCTCTGCTTGACTGAAGGAAGGAGCCATAATGAGAAGATCGTTCAGGTAAGGCACAATGCGAATCCCCTGAGCTCTGAGCAGGGCCATCACCCCCGCCAACACCTTTGTGAACACTCTCGGAGCAGAGGTGAGGCCGAATAGAAGAGCCACAAACTGAAAATGCCGATCCCCCACCACGAAACGGAGGAACCGCTGATGAGCAGGAAAGATCGGCACGTGCAGGTACGCATCCTTGATGTCTATGGATGTCATAAAGTCCCCCTGCCGAAGCGAACCGATCGCAGACCGCAGGGTTTCCATGCAAAACTTCCGAGGACGAATAAACCTGTTGAGAAACTTCAAATCCAGAATAGGACGGAAGGACCCGTCCTTTTTGGGGACCGTGAAGAGATTGGAGTAAAACCCGCGCCCCACCTCTGAAGGAGGAACCGGGCAAATGACAGCTAAATCTAGAAGATTCCTTACTGCCGCCAGGAGCCCCTGCGCGGCCAAAGGATCCAAAGACACCCGAGACCTGAAGAACCTTGGAGGAGGACAGGACTCGAACTCCAACTTGTAACAGGCCGAAACCACCTCCCGGATCTATCTGTCCGGGACCTCCTGGTCCCACACCCGGGAGAAAAGTTGCAACCGTCCCCCCACCCGAACGGGTGAGGGCGCCCCCTCATTGCTGGGTGGGCTTGGCAGCCGGCTTGGGCTTGGCACCCCAGACACGAGTGGGGCGGCCACGGCCTCTGCCCCTATTCCAACTGGCGCCCCTGGGGGCCGAGGAGCCCGCACCTCTCCGGCGCCGACTCCCCGAAAGGACGGATTGAACGAGACCATCCCCCGAAAGGAACGGCGAAATTTCTTGCGCTGAGGTAATTTACCTCCCTTGGCAACAGAATCCAGCCTCTCACCAAAAAGCCTCAAACCCAAAAAGGGCAGAGCCGTGAGCGATCTCTTAGAATTAAAATCGGCCGTCCACTGTCTCAACCACACACAGCGCCGGATAGCCACCAGCAAGGCAGTAGCCCTGCCACACATCAACATGGCATCCTCCTGAGCGGCCAGGATAAAAGACAAAAAAGCATCGCAGCGCTTAAGCCCAAGGGACTCATCACTGGTGGGCTCGAGATCCACCCCCAAGTCCCTGACAATAGACCTGACAGCAAAAGTCAAAAGAGCCGAGGCACAAACAGGCCTTAACACGGAACCCGCACATACAAAACCATGACGGGCAAGCTGATTAACCCGGCGATCCTCGCCGTCCCTGAGCGAAGTCGTGTCAGGGGAATGCACAACCGCCGTGTTGGACAGTCCCAGGACCGGAGTATCTACCTCAGGGGGAACAGACCAACGCTTCAACAATTCCGCCGGAAAGGGATATTTCCTATCCCAGCTAGATGGCACCCCAACAAGACGAGTAGGTTGCTTCCATTGCTTGAAAACAATTTCTTCAAAATGCTGTTGGCTGGGAAACTCCAGACGCTGCTTGGACACCCCAAAAAGCTGACCCTTGGGCCTAGGAGCAACCACCGGAGGCTCCAAATCCAAAACCTCAAAACATCTGGCTCAGAATGGTAGAGGAATCGAGAGGGAGGCCATCAGCCTGATCCCCCTCAGAACCCAGCAACTGCTGAACATCAGAATCTTCTTCCTCAATGAGCTCACCTTCTTCACGGGGACGATCCGACCAATCCAGATCTCCCACCACTTCCTCATCTGAATCCGGCGGGGGCGGAGACAGATGCTTCCGCTTAGCTGAAACCTTCTGAGCAGCTATAACAGAAAACCACTTCTCAAGGCTGGTCAAGCGGGCACATACATCAGACTGCGAATCCCCGCCCAGGACAACGTCACACGGGGTCCGGAATAAGCGAGGGGGAGAGGGAGATGGCGCGGCCGAAGAAGTGCTAGGCACCGGAGTACTAGACTGCCGTGCAATGTTCTGCTGTGCACAAGGAATACACAAAATGACATCATCTCCCTGGAGCGGAGTCCCACAACCCCCGCACACCTTGGATTGTCCCGAAGAACCATTCCCGGTATCTGTGGCAACCTCCATGTGGTGAAATTTATGGTATTTGCAGAACCCAGGGATTTATGCGGTACGCGACCCGGGATGCCCCTTAATAACCTAACACTTGTCTAAGGATAGTCACAAGATCCTGACCCAGGGGAATAGCATAAGACCCTCGTAAAAATATATATAACTATAACTATATATATATATATATGTGTATAGATATATATATTGCAAAGAAAAAACACCCCCCACGAGCCAGGTATATATGACCGGGAGAGCCCTGCCAGACGGGATCCCAGGATCTGAAAAACACAAAGGGAGAGGGACAGGCGTCAATCCAGCACCATAACCAAAATCCACATAACATACAAAACCCCCCTCACACCACCCCCCCCTCATTAACCAGAGCAAAGGAAATGGTTAATGCCAACCAGCACCATAAAGATGCGCCCGAGCGAGGAGGAAGGAGAAGGAGGAGGAAAGGATCCGAGGGGTCATCGCAAGAAAAAACCAAAAACGCCTACCTTGAGAGGGAGAGGAAAACCGCGCAGCCTGCAGAAGATGGCGGCCCGCAAACAGCGCAGAGAGGGAGGAAGAGACAAGCTCCGGGAGCGCGGGAGCCGAGAAGGCCCCGCCCCTCCGGGACATCCAATCCGTGCGCGGCCCGCGCGACCCCGCCCCCAGGCAGCGTCAGCGTCTGCCGGCGGGGACCGCGAGCAGACCTCAATGACGGGACCGGCGGAGCCACCCGCCGGCTCCCAGTGCGCAATACACAGACCCACACACTGATAACAGGTCCCCCCTGAGCAGCCGGACAAGCAGGCTGCAAGCGCCGGGTACGGCGCACAGCCACCGGCGGGACCGCGGCGCAGCACGCTGCGAGGCCCCGCCCCCCCCGGCTCCTGAGGGGAGAAAGACACACAGACAGGGGGAAAAAAGGCAGGCAAACTTACAGTGAAGTTAGTCAATGTAAAATCACAAAGGGACTCACAATGTAGAGCGCAGCAGCACACTCACACAGCATGTCACCGTTTAAAGCCATTCAGTCTGCTGCACAGCAAGTCACCGTCCCAAGCACGCCCCACACCCCGGAAAGTGACACAATATCCCAGGGCAAGGCACAACCTGACCACTAACCTCCTATAAAATGGAGCATCCCACATCCGGATCACCACTCCGGGAATCCCGCTATGCCCCGCAATGAAGGGTCGAGCGGAGGAGCTAATCTCCTAGGCACCAATGGTGCCGGCTACCTTTTTGCCCGGCCTACAGCCGAAGCTGGGAGGCTGCCATTAAATAGAATACTTACAAACAAAAGCCGGGCAGAAATAGACCACGGGGGGGGGGGGGGGGATACAGGAGACTTCTTTCTTCTGTCTTGTCGCCACCTTGCAGAGAACAACACTGGGAGGTTCTTGGGAGGTACCAGGTATGTATAGACCGGGAGGGGCCTGTTGAAGTTTTTGGAGAAGTTCTCTGCAATGCTGCCACCTAGCGGTGCGTTAACCCTAGTGTAATTATTAATGTTTGAAGTGGGGTGTGTGACATACTTAGAATAAGGCCATAAGCATGACATACCGGTACGCTGGGACCGTCACACACATACCCCCCCCCTTTCTTTTCCCCCTACTAGATGGGGAAGTGAGGAAGGATGGTGACCCTCGCACAGGGTCCAGCGCTACTCGGGGTAGGGGCAAAAATGCGGGAGGGGCATCCACAAGAGGCTCACCATCAGCCTAAACCGCCTACCCTATGGTGGGGGATTGCGGTGGAGCATGGCTCCGTTAAGCACCAAGGTGCTGCCTACCTTCACCCGACCAACGCAGCCCAGGCTGGGAGGCATATTCTTACACAAGAGGACGGGTGGAAATAGTCCCGCAGGGCCTCGGGCTGTAAGCCCCGCTCGCCTGCAAGAGCGTGATACATCATGTCTTCGCAGTTCCAGCACTGCAGAGAAATCTGGGGATTTGTGGGAGGTCCCTCGGTATATGTAGGGCCAGGAGGAGCTTGTTTTCTACATGTCGGCAGTGCACCACGCCGGAGGCGGAGGATTACCCACATGTTATTACTATATCTGGAGCAGGACGTGCTGTATGCTTAGAATACAGGTCTTTAATCATAGTTCAGATCAGTTTAGTTCACAAACTCTAGGACTGGGATTTTAACAACCACCCTGAAAAGCCATCGATTGTATTGCTTGGCTAGTTTGGGGTGAAGAGAATGGTTGGCACTCCCTCAATGTTGGCCTTCAGCAAGCAGAGAAATAATAGAAGTGGGGGATTACCAAAGCATCCACTGTGATCTTGATTAGAAGTGGTACAGGCTACAAACTTCTGTTGTGTCTCAATGCACATAGGTGGACATCAGGCTGTCCCCACTTGTTGCATAGGTGCGGAACGGCCTCTTCCTTCTGCCTGAGGTATACTGAAACCCTCTTCTACCTGGATGTGCACTGCTGCGATGGTGGAAAGGGGCGTTCTGGACAGATAAAGGTCTCTTCATTGCTCATTTGCGCCTTGTTCCCCCCCTGATGCTTGATGTATGGCACCGTTGTGGCTTATCGAATTGGATCCAGACACCAGTTGTCCACTGATGAGGGCATAGGATGACTGCTAAAATGTCCTGTATATTGATATAGTCTGCTCTCCCATGTGGTCTAGAGTCTCTGAACTGTCTGATTTGTCATGACTGCACCCCAGCATGAATGCCTGGCATCTGTTGTCACTACCATTCATTGAAGAGGTGGGAAGGAGTGGCCTCTTTGTATTATGGATAACCCAATCCACCTATGGAGGTTGTGCTCGACAGACACTGGTGAGCTGAAAGTCTAGTTCAATTGCTCCAACAGGGTCAATTGAAGGCCACACCTCTATGGATGACACCATGAGACCTAGTATCCCAATGCAGCAAGGGTCAGTGATATTCTGAAAGATGAAGATATTAACCTTGGATGCCCACCTACACCATCCCTTCCAGGGATGCTACTATAGAGTGCAGAGGTTCCACCCAGAACTTTTGTACGTGGACGTAAGTGGATTTCCTTTTTTTTTGGGGGGGGGGGGAGGACTACAACAAGGTTGTAGCAAAAACCTAAACCGATTTGAAGTGGGGACTATCACTTTTGTCAAGGGGGCATGTACTAATCCCTACATGGCCACAGCCCACGAGGAACTGGGGGTGCATGGAGGTAGGAATATTCCCCAGAGAGTCGATTGAAACTATCTAGCCTGTTGTAACTGCCTCCGTGTTCAAAGCTGAGAAGCAGACCGAAGGAGGAATTCAAACTTTATATCATTTTCCAGCCCACGTCAGTCAGTCATTTCACCAGGAATATATACCCCTACAGTAAAGAAAATTCATGTGGCGTGAAGGACACTCAGGAAATAGTAAATACAGTAACTGCCCACCAAACAATATATTTGATGAAAAAGTGACATGTATTGTAATTAGTTCAAAAATACAATTCTGTGAAGTGCTCACCTGTAGAATTGGTATTATACGCATACAGTACGTCCTGCTCCAATATAATACTTACACGTGGGTAATCCTCCGCCAGAGGGCGCTGTTCACTGCAGACATGCAAAAACAGGCTCCTCCCAGCCCCTCACACACCCAGGGACCTCCCACAAATCCCCAGCATTGAAAAGCAGTGAGAAAAGAAGCCGGGAGAAACCAACCACCAAACTGGTAACAATAGTAATGATAACAATCACCATACAGGGAATCCAGAAAATGTAAAACCAGGGTGGGGTGGAGCAGGACGTATTGTATGCGTATAATACCAATTCTACAGGTGAGCACTTCACAGAATTGTATTATTCTAAGCATACAGTACGTCCTGCTCCAATATAAATACTTACACGTGGAACATCCAATAGCAGTGTCCATAAAGTAGGGTGGGATCCCCAACAAAAAAGGCACAGCAGACAGTAAAGGCGCTGTCACCTGCAAAACTTTGCCACCAAGTACGACATGAGCAAAGGCTCTAACGTCAATCACATAACAAAACCTTTGAAGAAGTATGAACAGACACAAGCAGCAGTCTAGCAACTTATTCAACAGAAAACCTAGTGCTGAAGGGCCAAAGGTACCCAAACACCAATGGAACAGAATAAAGAGAGAGAGTGAGAGAGATTCTTCCCCCTTAAAGGAATAGGCCAGTGTAACGGCCTAACCAGCCCAAGGGCAACAGAAGCCTCGGTTAAACTTAGAACTTTCCCCAACGGGGAATTGAAACTGGTCACCCGCAAAACAGGCGGCTGACCCCTTCACTAACAAGGATCAGCAGGAAGCCGAAACCTTTACTCAGGGCCAGGAAGGCAAACCATCCAAATAAGATCAGTCCAAAGGGCGCATAGGCCCTGGAAGCAAACGAGATCAGGCGCATACATATGGAGGGGCCCGCAGACCCCAAAGTGCATCAGTCCCCCTAAGGGACAAGAAACAACCAGGAAAATGTCAAGACCTGTTGAGGGAATGTAGACCCCTTACTTCAGCATTACTAAGAATAAGGCCCATAGGCAGACTAAAGGGACTTAAAGAATGATCATAAAACACCACCTTGGACAAAAGGGTCCGGCGTAAGGCGGAATACCACCACATCATGGTGTGTATATATACATATATAATGAACGAGGGCCAAGTAATCAGAGCCACCTTCTCAGGCACACGTCTGACTGAAGCAACAGCCCCCGGAGGGCCGACTTGAACTACAAAACAGCTCAGACAGCATGCAGAATAAGTCCCAAGGGAACAATCCGCAGGGCAAACAGAAAGAAAATTGATCCCAACAGGGACCATAGAATTACTTGGGAGATGCCCCTGAGCAATCCCCAAGAGAACTCCTCACAAGGAAGACTGAACCAGACTTCTACAGGAAGGCAGACAGGACAGAACCTGAACCTTCAGAGTACCTAGATGGGGAGCCAACCCCAACCTATGCTGTAACAACCCTAGAACCCAGGGAACCGAGAACGTCCAACAGGGGAGAGACCAAGACTCATGCCAATCAATATGGGTACACCATAACCCACAATAGACGGAGGAAGAAGAAGCCAAAGAAGCTTGCTCCTAGCCCCCCATAGACCAAGCCACCCAGAAGATAAACCCGTCTCCAAAGGGGTGAATGAATCAGCTGTCAAGCCCTCAGACTATCTGTAGATTGGGACGACATAAGAAGGAGCCTGACAAGGGCAGAACCGCATTCCTGAGAGAGCGTACAGGTCCGCTGACCTCAGCGGAAGCATCTGCGAACCATAGTTCACTAGGCCACCCAGGGGCCAGCAATCTCACGGGTCTCTTTATCAGCACGACATAGCATTCACCCCACATAGCAGGGTGAATGAAGAGAAGACATATAAAATAGAAAGTCTATACATAAATTTCTAAGCCCCCATGACCAGAGTCAGAATATTCTGGGGCAGTGAAAAACAAGGGCAGAGCCCTTGTGATATTAGCGAGACCCAACAGAGCCACCCTAGTTGGCTCTCAGAGGGACACCAGGATAGCACAACCTGCCACTGAAAGACATCCATTGGAGCGAATACCACTGAGGAGCAGGGGACGTAGACCCCCACCCAGATCAGGATCAGGAACCTTCCAGGAGAATCATCCTGCTTCAAGCTCCAGACCAATAATAAAACAGGCCATTGTCTTCCAACAGGCCAAGAGTCCCCAAATAGACAGGTCCTGAAGAGAAGTCCAGCAGTATAGAGTCAACTAAAGGCTCAATGTTTTAACAAGCCAGTAGGTAAGATGGACCCTCTAAGGGACCCTACCTAGGAACCACGGGGGGTTTTGGAAGAAATTCCCCCCCTCCCCCGCCAACCTGTGAGACTTGGTACCCAAGGTGACCATTCATAGGAAGATGCAAGCAAAGAAGGGGGTGCCCCCTGACAGGGTCCTTGAATATAACCAGCTCAAGAGGAACCACCGTACCAAAGGGGAATGAGCACAGACCTAGCTCCCGGGGTGCTGGAACCCCATCTAGGATCAATAACCTACTGTGCCGAAGAGCCCAAGGCTCTATATATAAGGGACATCATCTGATGCGCCACCAACGGGCCCACCAGCTGCAATCCTGCCTGGTGAAAGCAAGATGTCAGCGAAGAGGGACAGAACCCCCGTAACCAGGAGTCCACTTGTTGCCAAGGAAGAAGGCTCAAGCCTGAACCGAATCCAAGGAATGGAGATAGCGGATAAGGGACCATGAGGGATTGAGGTGACTGAGCACCCATCCAGTAACTCCCAGGGGACACCGCCGGCCGACTAACCTACACGGCCTGACGTAGAGATTGGGAAGTAAGGAAGGACGATCCGGTAGGTCCTAGTGCGGATGCCCCACCGGCATGTCAGAGACATAACCCCCGTCCACACCTTGGCGAGTAGCTTGGGAGCAGAAGAGAGGCCAAAAATAAGGCCCCAATCCGCAGGGTTGGTCCTTCAACACTGACTAGTAAAGGTCTTGGTGTCCAGAAGACACAGGGGAAACTAAAAGGATCTAGAACTCCACAGGAGGCCGGAAGCCCCCCTTGCACGGGGCGCCGGTGTCCCAAGACAGAGATACCATACAGGGGCAACCTGTGAGTGTAGGATTGCCAAGCCTACCATAGGCCAGTATGGCCCAGACCGCCTTATCAATTTGAGGGAAGGAGAAAGGTTAGCATAGAGGCCATCGCCCCATTCCGTTAAGGGCAACCTGCAAGTAAGCCCAGACCCTGCAGGCCGAGCACAGCCTGCACCAACTCCTGAGGGGAAAAACAGGGGCTAGAAGCACCGACAACCTCTGAGAGGGACCACCCAGCAAATTCTATCCTGTGTCCAGGGGAATTACCTCCTGGAACCACCAGAAGGAGAAGATACGCTCCCAGATAGGAGTCAGGTGCTGTGGCAGTCCCCTCGCCCAGAAGGGCGAGGGCGTCCCTTCATGCTTGGGAAGTCTTGGCAGATTTGGACTTAGCCCTGCCAGAAGGCCCAGGGCGTTGCCTGCCCACCCCGTGGTGGAAATCCACTTCGAAAAGTTGGAAGCACACCTCAGGTTCGCGTTTGACACTAACGTAGGGAGGGGGAGGGGTGTCCCTACCCCGAGGAGGCCTAGACGGCCTTCTGCGTAGGGGTGCCTTACCCTTTTTTCCAAAAAGGTCCAAACGGGCCCCAAATAGACGGCGTCCTCTGAAAGGAAGGCCAGTGAGAGCCTTTTTCGTATCATCGTCAGCACCCCACTGTCGCAGCCAGACCAGGCGGCGAATAGCTACCACAAGGGCAGAGGTTCTAGCACACATCTTAATGGTGTCATCCAGCGCTGAGAGGATAAACCTCACAAACACATCACAATCTGAGAGTGCATTAAATACCTCCCAGGGGAGGCGCTCAGGTCGGTGATCAAGTAGTTTTCTAATGAGAGTCCTGGTGGCCGCTGCGCAGACCGGGCGAAGAGCCGTCCCTGCACACGAAAAGGCGTGTGAAGCCAATCTGTCAATGCGCCGGTCCTCAGCATCCCGAAGGGTACGGTAATAAGGAGCAGTCATGAAGGGGTGGTTAGTATCCCCTATAAATCGGTGCATCCACCACAGGAGGTGCTGACCAAAAATTAACCACATCAGGAGGGAAAGGGTACTTCCCATCCCAGACCCCTGGGACCCCTTTAAGTTTACAAGGCGATTCCCATTCTTGGGATATAAGATTCTGGAAATGCTCCTGTTCCAGGAATTCGAAGCACGGCGGCGCTGTGTGGAAACTCTCTTTCTTAGGCTTGGGAGCCTCTCCAGGAGGGGAGTTAGACAAAACCTCAAAGATCTTAATAAGTAGTTCATCTGTGTCACACAGGCCCCAGGAACCGGGTGCCCAGAATCATCACGGCTCCAGGGCATCTCATCCGAGGAGCCCGAATCGGAGAATAGCTCACCTTCATCAGAAGGGTCAAGGTCCTGCATAGCAGCAGATTCATCAGTATCATTAGGAACCGGAGAACCAGGAGACGTCAGGGACCACTTCTTTCCAGGGCCCAAGCGCTCCGCCAAACTAGACAGCACCTGCTCAGCCGTAGGCAGCCTGCGCGGCACGACTTGCTGGTCATCCCCGTTCGAGTGAGACTCATCAGGAGTGAGATTTAGGTCCGTGGAGACAGGTGTATTGAAGAGAGGTGCAGCCACTGGCAAACCTGATTGCAGGTTCAGTGCCTGTTCAGCACACGGTCCGCAGACCTGTGCTCTGTCAGCGTCAGCATGGGGCTGACCACACACTGTACACAGCCGGTCATGTCCCAGAGGGACCCCGGGTACATAATTCTGAGATGCCTCCATATGGTGATTATCTGAGCAGTATGCCCGCAGGGATTTACGCAATAGGCAACCCTGGATGCCCCAAGACCCGCTAGGAATGTGGGAGAATTTTTAATGTGAACCCGCTATAATATATGTCAGACCGGGAGAAGCCACCGAAATCTTGGCGTCTGAAAGACATAAAGGGGATAATAGGGGGTCAGTGCCATGCACAGCTGTAATAAAAAAATAAAATTCTGTGAGAATCTCACCTGTAGAATTGGTATTATATGCATACAGCACGTCCTGCTCCAGACATATTCATAACGTATGGGTATACCTCCGCCTTCAGCGCTGTGCACTGCAGATCGTGAAGAAAACAAGCTCCTCCCGGCCCTACATATACCGGAGGACCTCCCACAATCCCCAGCATTGAAAAGCAGTGAGAAGAGAAGCCAGGAGAAACAAACCACCCAGAATGTCTGGCAATAACACCAAGTGAGTATAATCACCATACGGGGGATCCACAACAAGTGAAACCAGGGTGGGGTGGAACAGGACGTGCTGTATGCATATAATACCAATTCTACAGGCGAGATTCTCACAGAATTGTATTATTCTAAGCATACAGCACGTCCTGCTCCAGACATATTCATAACGTATGGGACATCCAATAGCAGTGTCCACAAATAGGGTGGGATCCCCGTGAGAAGGCACAGCCAACAGTAAAGCGCTCTCACCCTTGACCATGCTATTAACAACGAGAGCGATGCTCTAACCTCAACCTTTGAACCTTGTAAAGGGAGGACTGAGCACAAGCAGTGGACTAACCAGCTTGATCACCAGAACATAGTGCTACAGGGCCAAGCCAAGCACTAATAGTAAGGAAATGACAAACAATAGGGAGGAAGAATCTTCCCCTAAAAGAATAGGCCAAAGTAACTGCCTAACCATGCTACTACAAGAGAGGGTAGCCATGGCAACTCAAAACCTTTCCCAACGGGGAATACATGTCCAGGTCGCAGACGGAACCAGCAGAAGTGCTAACAGCAATACTCAGCAGAAGCCGAAAGAGTACTACAGGTCCGGAAGGACGACCAACAGAATAGGACCAAACCAGAGGGCCCTTAGCCCATGGAAGCAATCAATCCGGTACTTCAAGAAGGGGACACTGGTAGGCCCCAAAGAAAAGATCCCTATCAGGGACAAGACAGTTCTGGCAGATCTCTAACCCCAGTAGAGGGGCACAGATCCCTTTCATCTCATAGTAATTTAGACCATAGCCCAGAGACCAGAGGATCCGGCCAAGGCAGAAGGGAACGAAATATCACCTGAATCCAACTTAGTGTGAGGCGGGTGCCCTCAGCTCATGGTATACAGCTATACCAAGGTATGTATATATAATAAATATATATATATATATATATATATATATATATATATATATATATATATATATATATATATATATATATATATATATAATGACTAGGACCGCCAATAGCACCGTTCCTTATGGCACACCACTGACTGGAGTAACCTCCCCAGAAGAGCAACATGATGAAAGGAGTAGGTCAGACAAGGACCTGACTAAGACCCATGGGAACCCTTAGTAGGGCTTCAGAATAAGTCCTCCCCCAAAAGGGGAACTAGGAATCCCCCAGGAATGCACCTGAGCAGACCCCTGAAGAATGCAAACAAAAGATTGGATCAGGTCTCGCAATAGAAGAACAGATCAGGCCCCAACCATAGACCGAGTCAAGTCGTGAGCCAATACCAAACACTGCTTGTAGGACCCTAATCCCAGGAGCAGATATCGTCCCGCCAGGGAAGGAGCTTAGACCCAGCGAAACGGCATGGGAACAACATAAGCTAACCTAGCGTGGCAGAAGGAAGAAAATAAAGAGGAAGACAAAGTCCAGAGCCTCCAAGGAACAAGACACCCCGAGATCTGTCGTCTCCAACAGGGTAAGCACCAGATCCTGCCAACGCTAAAGTAGGTCTAAAGTAAAGGCACCATACTATGTTAAAAATAGTCCTCATGAGGGAACGTACCGTCCTACTGTTCTCAGCAGAACTCCCTGAGAACCAACACCCCACTGGGCCACCCAGGCCCCTAGCATAAGGTTCTGCTTGCCATCAGAGACTAGCGCAAGCTCTCCCCACGCCCGGTAGGGCAAGGGTATAACGTCTTTCAAGTAAACTACCCTAGCCAGAACCACTAACCCCAACCAGGGCAGACCAATCTGGCCAATAACAGGGGTAGACCCCTGCAATAGAGACGGGGTCCCACAGAACCCTGCCAGTGTGAGCCCAGAGGCACAACAGAGAACCTCCCACGGGAGGGATACTACAGGAAGGACAAGCAATATCAAGTCCCCCAAGGAATCAGGGCTCCCCTGGAATAGATCCAGGCCCAAGAATTCCGCAGGAACAAGGAGCAACCACTGTCCTACCATGGGCAAAATGTCCCCCAATGGACAGGTACAAGAAGGATTAGTCCCCAACTAGGACCCACTACATGCTCCTTATGACCAAAAATTCACCTAGGAAACCAGAACCTTTGAGGTCCCCTCCTAGGAACCCCCTGGGGTTTCAGAAGAATAAGCCCCCTTCGTCATCCTGCCAGATTAGGTACCATGGTAACCAAACGGGGAAGAACAAAAGGGTATGGAATGCTCCCCCACGGTACTCTTGAGTAACCAGTAGAAGAATAACCGCCTCCACTAGGAGTAAGGTAAGCAGACCTAGACCCAGGGTGCAAACCCCTCATCCAGGGCTAATGGCTAAAGCACCTCAGAGCCCAAAGATCACCGAGACAAGTGATGTGAAAGGACGAACCGCCAACCAGCGCACCAGAAGCAATTCTGTCTGGAGAAATAACTATACAGGACGGAGGACCAGAGGCCTCATACCGGTAAAATCCTTATAGCCAAGGAAAAAAGGCACTGGGTGAAGCCTAATCCAGGCGCTACCAGGAACTAGAGGATGGAGCAGAGTAGAGCCCAGGTTTGCCAAGTTCCATCCCACAACCGCTTTCGTGAAGGAACAGGAGGGCCTGATAGGTCCCCTGGTAGATGCCCCTTGGTGCCATGTGAGACATCACACCCTTCCAGAGCCCAGTGCGTACAAGGGCGCAACAGGGGGCTTAGCTTAAGCTTCAACGGTGTCAGTGATCATCAATACCCAGCAGTAGTGGGCTTAATATCCAGAAGACTCCTTGGAGTCTAGAAAGAAATCCGAACACGCCACCAGCGGCCAGAGGACCCCTGGAGCATGGGGCAAAGACAGCCCTGTCAAGGGCGCCAGGCCGAAAGCTTATGGGTACAGATGCCACACCCCCCTAGGGGTTAGGCAGATAGACTCCCTCATCCTTGGAGAGAGGGGCAGACCCGCTCAGGGGCCCCAGTTTCTATAGGATAATGGCGTTCTGCAGGGAAGCCATACCTGACAGGCCCAGTTAAGCCTGCACCCATACCTGAAGAAAGGCATGGAACCATAGTCCTCCTGACCGACTCAGGGAAGGACCACCCAGCAAACACTATTCCATATCTGGAGGAACTATCCCCTAAAGCCACCAGAACGAGGCAGGATGCCTCCTGATAGGAGTAAGGTGCTGTGGCCATCCCCTCACCCAGGTGGGTGAGGGCGTCCCATCATGCATGAGGGTTTTTAGGGAAGGAAAAGGGCTTAGCCCGACCGGAGGGCCCCAGGCATTGAACGTCACTCCTGGGACAGGATACCGAACCAGACCCTGCTGGGGGCAACCCCGGTTCCTGCTGAACAGAATGATATGGAGGAGGAGGGGTATCCCTGCTCCGCAGGGGGCACAACGGCCGCCTCTGACTGGGTGGACTGTCCTGTTTCTCAAATAAGTCCAGACGGGCCCCAAACAGGCGATGCCCTCTAAAGGGAAGCCCCGTCAAAGTCCTTTTAGCGTCATCGTCTGCCCCCCCCCTGATGAAGCCAGAGCAGGCGGCGTATAGCTACCACTTGGGCAGAAGACCTCGCACACATTTTGATGGTGTCATCCAGAGCCAAAAGGATAAATTTAACAAAAGTATCGCAGCTAGAGAGTACGTAAAACACCTCCCAGGGTAAATCTTCAGGCTGATGCTCCAGCATCTTTCTTATAAGAGTCTTAGCGGCCACTGCCGTGATAGCCGCAGCACAGACAGGGCGCAGCGCCGTGCCAGCACAGGTAAAGGCGTGGGAAGCAAGCCTATCAATACGCCGATCCTCAGCGTCCCGCAGGGAGCTGTAAGCTGGAGTTGTAAGGAAGGGGGGGTTAGGAACCCCAATAATCAGAGCGTCCACTAATGGGGACGAGGACCAAATATCTACCATCTCGGGGGGAAAGGGGTATTTCCAAACCCAGTCCTCCGGGGGCTTTTGAAGAGCAGCGGGACATTCCCACTCTTTAAGTACAAGAGCATGGAAGGGAGCCTGCTCGAGAAATTCCAAGCGCGCAGGCGCCCCCCCCTCTCGGCCTGGAGACCGCACCGGGAGGCGAAATGGACAATACATTAAAAATCCTGAGTAACATCCCGCCAATATCAAGCTGGTCCCAGTCATCCTGACCAGCATCATGCTGACCCCTCGGTCTCTCGTCAGAGGAGCCTAGGTCAGAGAACAGGTCCCCTTCTTCCGACGTGGCGCACGTGTAGAAAAGGACTCCTCAGAGCCCATAGCACAGGCCGAAGCCGCAGGAGTACAAGGCCGTTGTCTATCTGGGCCCATCCGGACAGACAAACCTTCAACAATCTGGGCAAGTGTGGGCCGTCTAGGAGAGGAATCTATTTGTAACTCGCCACTTGTACAAGACTCAACAGGAGTGAGGTTTAGGGAAGGGGTGAGAAGGAGCGAGGAACAACCGCAAGCGTCGCTCGCAATTCCAGCGTCTGTTCAAAACATGACGCGCAGACCCGTGCCCCGTCCGCCTCAGCATGGGGGAGACCGCACGATACACACAGCCGGTCCTGTCCCAAGGGGACCCCGGTAACACAATCCTGAGATGCCTCCATATGGTGATTGTTTAAATATAGGATGTCGATAGGGATTTATGCCGTAAGCAACCCTGGATGCCCCAACTACCCGCTGATCAATGTGGGAGATTTTGGAAAGGCCCGCTCCTTATACGTAAGAGTATAGCAATGTATACATATATAGTAAATATATGAATAGGTATATATGTATATGAGGCCGGGAAAGGCCACCGGGAACTCAGCATCTGAAAGACACAATGGGAAAGAGATGTCAGGAACATGCGCAGATGGGCAGACAATAATGAGAGGGATTCGCCCGCAAGGGCACTTACAGCTCAAGTGGAGGAGGAGACCGCCACGATGCGTGAAGCTAACCAAAATGGCGCCCGGCGAAGCTCGAAGAGCGGGGTAAATACTCCGTCGTAACACGAAGCGCGCCGAACTAGGGCCCCGCCCATTCTAAAGAGCGCGAAACTCTGAAGTAAAAAATAAGGCAAGGATGCAACCAGCAGGCCTAACGTACCATAGAGCGGACACCGACAATAAGCGCGGGCACCGCGGCAACAATATTAAGTGGCAATCAAAGTAAAAAACACACAGTGGCAGCCGAAATAAGGAGCAAGCAGTGCGGCCCTGACATCTCTGAGCTAATAAAGGGCAGAATAGAAGCCACGAGCGTGACACACCGGTACACTGGGACCGCCACACGCGTACCCTCCCCCCCCTTTCTTTTCCCCCTAAGTGAACGGGGAAAAGAGGGAGAATGGCGACCCGATAATAGGGTCCAGCACTACGCGGGGTGCGGGACAATAATGCGGGAGGGGCATCCCTTGGAGGCTCACCATCAGCCTAAACCGCCTACCCTATGGTTGGGGAATTGCGGTGGAGTCTAGCTCCATAAGCACACCAGGTGCTGCCTACCTTCACCCGACCCACGCAGCCCAGGCTGGGAGGAATTCACAATGAGGACGGGTGGAAATAGTCCCGCAGGGCCTCGGGCTGTCAAGCCCCGCTCGCCTGCGAGAGCGTGATACTTCATGTCTTCGCAGTTTCAGCACTGCAGAGAAATCTGGGGATTGTGGGAGGTCCTCCGGTATATGTAGGGCCGGGAGGAGCTTGTTTTCTTCATGATCTGCAGTGCACAGCGCTGAAGGCGGAGGTATACCCATACGTTATGAATATGTCTGGAGCAGGACGTGCTGTATGCTTAGAATATCATAGGAACAAAAATTGCCCGGGAGGACACTTACATGACCAAGGGAGGAGGCGGATCGCAACCATGCACGCGCGAAGACCGTCAAAATGGCGCCAAGTGAACCTCGAGGGGCGGGCCTGATCTGGCCGTGACGCGGGGCGCGTCACGCCAAGTCCCCGCCTCCCCCAAAGAGCGCGAAGCTCTAACCAGCGCAACGTCAAAGACAGTAGTGGATAGGACACACATACAGAGTGTGATCAAGTAGATTGCTCTCACACTAGAGAATGATGCTGCCGCCCCGGCTGCACACTTATGTAATGAACTGACACACACACACGCGCGCGCGCAACCAGACAAGGTTTATGCGGAGCAAGGAGCGCGGCACTGACACCCAAATTTAAATAAAAGGTCAACAGCCATAAACGTGATAACATTACGCTGGGACGGCCACACACATACCCCCCCCCCCCCCTTTCTTTGCCCCTGAGCTACAGGAGGAAGCAAGGGGGAAGCGGACCTGCACCCAAGGATCATCGCTATGAGGGGCACGGGCAACAATGCGGGAGGGGCATCTATTAGAGGCTCACCATCGGCCTAAACCGCCTACCCTATGGTGGGGGATTGCGGTGGAGCGTAGCTCCGTGAGCACACAAGGTGCTGCCTACCTTCACCCGACCAGCGCAGCCCAGGCTGGAAGGCACATCTTTATGGAAGAGGATGGGTGGAAATGGTCCCACAGGCTGTAATAGCCCCGCTCAACTGCGAGAGTTGATACTTCATGTCTTCGCAGTCAGCACTGCAGAGAAATCTGGGGATTTGTGGGAGGTCCCTGGGTGTATGAGGGGCCGGGAGGAGCCTGTTTTTGCATGTCTGCAGTGAACAGCGCCCTCTGGCGGAGGATTACCCACGTGTAAGTATTATATTGGAGCAGGGCGTACTGTATGCTTAGAATAGTAAGTATTCTGTTCTATATCACAGCACAGGCTTACATATACAGGGTAATAATATTTACTACAGAGTAGCAGTGTGTTTGTAACATTCAGATTTAACAGAAAAAAAATTTAATCTCTCTTACAGAACAAACACCGGTAATATATGGAGAGTATAATGCTCAAAATGTCCGCAAGATTATTCACCAAGAGCTGTTTAGATCAGGGAGGGGTTCTCAACCTTATTTCAAGTACCATTTTCTAATGATCTCACATACCACCTGGATGGTATGTATGGGCTATTGGTACCTAAACCAGTGTTAGAAAAACACCAAACAACCATATAAGACATCTGAAAAGAACAAACAAGCGTACACATAATCCTCATCACCTTCTGGAGCAAATCAGGCTTGGGTAAAATTTAGATGGCACCAGATCAGGTTGAGTTATAGATAACTCTGAACTCGATTACTACCCGACTCGATCTCTAGTACCACTATTAGTACTCCTACCACTTGTTGGGAACCCCTGGTTTAGATCAACAGGCTATATATACCCCTGTGCAGTACACAGTGTATACAATAAAAATAATGATGTACCGTAAAAGTAAAATGTGGTCCACATTTTACCCCTGAGGAAGGGCATGTTATGTTGGTTTTTTGACATTATCTCCTGCCAGCTGTAAAGTATGGCCTTATCTTTAATACATATATTGTGCTATGCAAAGAGTTGTTTTGTGTATCATGTGGTATGTCACACTGCATGCGTTTATGTATAACCTGTTGACCTAAACCACTCTCAGTGAGTGGACATTCCAAGCATTATACTCTCTATATATTACTGTTGTTCGCTCTGTAAGAACATGTGAATTTATGGTTTCTATTATATCAGAATGTAACACACAGCTACTCTGTTGTAAATATGATTACCCTGTATATTTTGCGACGATATTTAAAAGGGACTCTGTAGCCAAAGTGCATGAACTATCATTCAGCAGCTCACCTTCTCTTGGCTGCCCTGGTCAGAATGCAACAGCTCCTGAAAGTAGAAGCAAAGCAAAAATACCGTTTTGTGAGTACTCACCTTTAAAACGGGTATTATGAGTGTGCCATACACTCCACTTCGATCTTCATGACATGTGGGTAATCTCCAGTAGAGGGCGAACTTCTGCAGAGATGAATATGCAAAAAGAGAAAGCCCCTCCCGGTCCATATATACCTGGGACCTCCCACCAATTCCCCAGTGTAAAAAAGCAGTAACGGGAACAGGAAAAACCAATTATAACCTTAACAATCAAAACCAATGGTTCACCATATAAAAACCCCAGAATACCTGAAAAAAAAGGGTGGGGCAAAGTGGAGTGTATGGCACACTCATAATACCCGTTTTAAAGGTGAGTACTCACAAAACGGTATTATTCTAAGTGTGTCATACACTCCACTTCGATCTTCATAACATGTGGAACATCCAATAGCAGTGTCCGTCATGGGTGGGAACCAGAAACAGTAAAGAATGTACCAACTCAAACCACTGCAGCTTGCAGAACCTTGCGGCCAAAAACAGCATCCGCTGAAGCCCGCACATCAACCTTGTAAAACTTGGAAAAAGTATGAACGGAAGTAGCAGCCTTACAAACTTGTTCAACAGAAGCCTGGTGCTGAAAAGCCCAGGACGCACCAACAGCATGAGTAGAGTGCGCAGTGACCCTAAAAGGGGGAGCCCTCCCCTTAGCAGAATAGGCCCCAACAATGGCCTGACAAATTTATTTGCTAATCGTAGACTTAGCAGGCGCCAAACCCTTCCTGGGCCCGCAGGGCACCACGAAAAAAGCGTCCGTCTTGCGGAAGGAAGAAGTAGTCACCAAATAGTACTTCACACAGCGAACATCATCCAAATTGTGCAGAACCCTCTCCTTGTCATTGTTAGGCTTAGGACACAAGGAAGGGAGAACAATATCCTGATTGAGGTGAAAAGCAGACACCACCTTAGGAAGAAAATCTGGCTTGAAACGAAAAACCACCTTATCCTGGTGTCTCTCAAAGTAAGGGGCCTGAATCGACAGAGCCGCCAACTCAGAGACACGCCGAACAGAGGTAATAGCCACCAAGAAAGCAACCTTCTGAGTGAGAACCGAAAGAGCAATAGCCTGTAGCGGCTCAAAAGGAGGACCCTGCAGAGCCGAAAGAACCAAATTCAAATCCCAAACAGGAACCACAGCCTTCCGAGGGGCAGCACATGCGCGACCCCTTGGAAAAAGGTCTTAACCAGCGGGTGTAAGGCAAAAGACCTCTGGAAGAAAACCGACAGAGCAGAAAAGTACTAAGCTGGAACCCAAGATCCAGATTATGCTGAAGAAACTCCAAAATCCTGGGTATCGAAAACACCCTGCAAGGCAAGGCCCTAGCCTCACACCAATCAATATAGGACTTCCAAGTCCTATAATAAATGCCAGAGGAGGACCGCTTCCTAGCCCTAATCAGGGTCTGAACAGCCTCAGACAAACCTTCCTCTTTCAAGATGAAGGTTTCAGCAGCCAAGCCGTCAAAGCCAGCGTTTGTAAATTGGGGTAAAGTAGATGGCCCCGAGATAGCAGGTCCGGCAGCAAGGGAAGCCGATACTGGTCTACGGCCATCCTTACGACGTCTGCGTACCAAACCCTTCTTGGCCACCTTGGAGCCACCAGGATCGCTGGTGCCCCTTCCAGAACCAGTCGGGGTTGAGAGACCACTCTCCTTGGCGAGAGGATCCCCTGCTCAGGGAATCCACCTCCGTGTTCTCCACTCCCGGAATGTAGACTGCCGAGAGGCAAGGGACATTGCTCTCCGCCCAGTGCAGAGTCAGAGAGACTTCCCTGAGGGCACTCCTGCTGCGAGTCCCTCCTTGGTGATTGATGTAAGCTACTGCAGTTCGGTTGTCCGAACGAACCTGAATCGAAGACCCCGTAAATGTGGGGTCAGCCGAGCCAGAACCAGCCGAATGGCTCTGACCTCCAATACATTGATGGGGGTGTGAGCCTCCTGGGGACCCCACTCCCCGCTGAACTGATGACTCTTCCAATAACCTCCCCAGCCCGACAGGCTGGCGTCCGTGGTAACCGTCTCCCAACAAGGGACCAGAAAGGATCTGCCCTTCACCAGATTGCTCGAGTCCAGCCACCACCGAAAGGACTGCCGAACCCTGGGAGACATCCTGAAAGGTTGATCCAATGACTGTGGGCACCTGTCCCAATACGTCAATAGGTGAAGTTGAAGAGATCTCATGTGAAACTGTGCAAATGGTACCGCCTCGAAGGAGGATACCATCAAACCCACCAGTTTCATCCCCTGTCGGATAGAGGGACAAGGACTGGCCAGAAGAAGGCGGATCAGGCCCTGAATCCCCTGCACCTTGGCCTGGGGCAGAAACACTCTGGCCCGAATGGTACCTAGATTCATGCCTAGAAATGAAATCACACGAAACGGGGAGAGAGAAGACTTGGTGCGGTTGATCACCCACCCGAACCTCTCCAGGGTCGACACCACCTGGTGGGTGTCCAGCTCCGCCTGAAGAAGGGAAGAAGCCGATATCAACAGATCGTCCAGATAAGGCACAATGCGAATGCCCTGAGATCTGAGCAGAGCCAATATGCCCGCTAAAACCTTGGTGAAGACCCTCGGTGCCGAGGTCAGACCGAAGGGAAGGGCTACAAACTGCTAATGTTGATCCTCCACCACAAATCGGAGGAATCTCTGATGTGCCTGAAAAATCGGAACACGCAGATACGCATCCCTAATGTCTATGGATGTCATAAAATCCCCTTGGCAAAGGGAATTGATAGCCGAGCGCATTGTCTCCATGCTGAACTTTTTGGCTCTGAGAAATCTGTTGAGAACCTTGAGATCTAGAATGGGTCTCACTGAACCCTCCTTTTTGGGAACCGTGAGTAGAAACCCCTGCCTCTCTCCGACAGAGGCACCGGGCATATAACCCCATGTCCAAAAGATTTTTTACTGCTAACAGGAGCCCCTGTGCAGCCTGAGGGTCCGAGGGCACCCGAGACCTCAAGAATCTTGGGGGCGGCGGGGGAGACCACTTCCAAGATCCAATTGTCTGTGACCTCCCGGGCCCAGACCGGGAAGAAGAGCCGCAGCCGCCCCCCCCACCCTTGCGGGTGAGGGCGCTCCTTCATTGCTGAGCTGATTTAACGGCAGGCTTGGAACCCCAGGCAGGCGCGGGACGTGCCCGACCTCTGCCTCTGTTCCAGGACGAGCCCCTGACACCTGAGAAGGCCAAACCCCTAGTCGCTCTGGCCCCTCGAAAGGAAGGAGTGAACGAGCCCGCCCCCCGAAAGGGGCGGCGCTGTTTCCTCAGCTGAAGTAACTTACCTCTTTTGGCAACAGCATCCAATTTATCTCCAAACAGCCGCGACTTCTTGGCTCCAATGTCCGCTGTCCACTGGCGGAGCCAGACCAATCTGCGCATAGCCACCAGTAAGGCTGACGTCCTACTACACACGACGATAGAGTCTTCCATCGCAGCCATGACAAAATCCATGAACAATTCGCACTTCTTAAGGATAGGGAACTCAGCACCAGCTGGATCATACTGAGCGTTATTCAGCCAGTCCCTGATAAGAGACTTGGTAGCAAGCGACACCAGGGCAGATGCACTAACAGGCCGCAGGGCCGAGCCCACGTTGGCAAATGCGTGGCACGCCATCTGATCAAGGCGCTTATCCTCGCCATCCTTAAGGGAGGTGGCGTCAGGGGTGTTCAGCACAGAAGAGTTGGTCAAACCTAAAACAGGCGCGTCGACCTCAGGAGGAGAAGACCAGCGCTTGATCCTCCAAAAGGATATTTCTTATCCCATCCCTGAGTCACCCCAGGAAGCCGACTGGGCCTCTCCCATTCTCTAAGTATCAGCGCAGCAAAATGACCCTGGGTAGGGAATTCCAGACGGGGCTTGCAGGCCCCAAAAAATTCCCCCTTCTTAAGAGGGGGCACCTCGGGCGGTTCAATATCCAATACCTCCAATAAATGTGACAAAACATTGGCCGTATCTACGGCATCCCCCAGCGCCTGTCCGACATTGGAATTCCCAGGCGGACCATAGTCAGCCTCTGAATCCTGATACAATTCCCCCTCCTCTAACGGGGAATAATCGGACAAATCAGCGGACTCGTCGTCAATATCCCACAATGGCTGGGCCGACGACCAACGTCTCTTTTTAGCCTGGGCCTTCTTGCCCACCGTGCTAGCAATCATTTTCTCGATGCTGGCCAACCGAGCCCAATCATGAGAAAGCGACTCCCCACTGGTACCAACGTCACTTGGGGTACGGATCAGGTGGG
The DNA here is from genome assembly GCA_027917425.1 of Gastrophryne carolinensis. Lineage (NCBI taxonomy): Eukaryota > Metazoa > Chordata > Amphibia > Anura > Microhylidae > Gastrophryne > Gastrophryne carolinensis. The sequence goes on along the minus strand of CM051244.1, from coordinate 122,316,969 downwards.
GAAGGGAAGGCGATGAAGCGGGAGGAGCCGACCCAGAAGGCTGGGTACCAGACTGCTGCGTTATGGCCTTTTGTGCGCATGGTATACAAATCAGCACATTCTCCCCCATAAGGGATACCCCGCACCCCACACATGGCCCGGATTGTCCCAAAGGGATCCTGGGCCCGGTATCCTGCGGAGCCTCCATATGGTGAATTTTGTGGTCAGTCGCAAGACCACAGGGAATTACGCATTAAGCAATCCGGGATGCCCCTTAAAAGTCCCGGTGGGAGGTTTTTTGGGTGGACAATTTTTATAACTAGGGACCCCAGGACCAGGAGGGACCCCTTAATATGCACATATACAGGGGCAACCTGTAACACACAAAATAAGCACCATAAGCCACACAAATGGAAATATATATCTATACCACAACCCAGCCAAACAGTGCAATTAAGGCACAAGCACACACACACACACACGTTTGAGACCAGAGGGTGCCCCCACAAACACACGCGCTAAGGAGATGGCCATCAGGCCCTTACCACCCCGATGTGCAAAGCGGCCTGCCAGAGAAGATGGCCTCCACGCAGCCTCGTGCCTGAGGAGGGAGAGCAGAACGCGAGTTTGCCAAGGCCACGCCCCCTCCCAGCAACGCGGACCCCCAGACGAGCACTGTAATCGCGCCAAATAAGGAGGGCGGGGCTACCGCGGCAGCGCCGAAAGCCCGCCCCCCCTCCCGAACGCAGCCTGAGGGGGAGAAGCTCCCCCAGGCTGTAATCAGACCCTGTAGGCCAGTAAGCGGCAAGCTCACACACACACAAAACACTCAGCACACAGGGACAAGGGCTGGGTAAAACTAAATATCGGCCAGCCCCCCCCCCCCCCCCCCCCCCAGAGGGGAATAAGGGACCCGGAAGGGGGGGAATCCTGCCAGGAGTGGCCATAAGCCTAACGGGACGGGGCATCCCACACCAGGATCACCAAGAGACCTGGAAACCGCCTACCCCATAGTGAGGTCTCTCGGTGGAGCAGCGCTCCTGCTGCACCCATAGAGTGCTCCTACCTTCACCAGGACCCGCAGCCTAAGCTGGGAGGCTCAATAATACAATTCTGTGAAATACTCACCTGTAGAATTGATATTATAAGTATACAGTACGTCCTGCTCCAGATATAGTACTTACACTTGGGACATCCAATAGCAGTGTCCATAAAGTAGGGTGGGATCCCCCCAAAAAAAGGTAACAGTAGACAGTTTAAACCACTGCCGCCTGCAAAACCTGACCAAGAACAGCATCAGCTGAGGCCCTAACATCAACCTTGTAAAACAGAAGACCAAGTAACGGCCTTGCAAACTTGTGTGGTGCTGGAAGGCCCAAGAGGCACCAATAGCACGAGTAGAATGAGCAGTAAGGTGAAAGAGAGGACTCTTTCCCTTAGCAAAATAAGCCTGAATCACAGCCTGACGAATCCCTTCGCTAACAGTAGACTTGGCAGAAGCCAAAAACCTTTCCTAGGACCAGAAGGAACCATCCCATCCAAGAAATGCCCAGGCCCCACACCGCTTAGCCCCCGAGATCAGACGAGATCGGGCGCATTCAGGATGGAGAGGCCATAGGCCAAAAGGAGCATCAGTTCTCCTAAAGGACACAGTGACTACCAAGGAATACTTCCAACACCTGTCCAAGGAATGCGGAACCCTTTCCTCAGAGTAGCTAGGAATAGGGCACAAGGAAGGAATAATAATATCTTGAATCAATAAACAGAAGACACCACCTTAGGCAGAAAGTCCGGCTTAAAGCGGACCACCACCTTATCATGGTGTCTCTCAAAGAATGGGGGCTAGACAAAGCCGCCAGCTCAGACATACGTCTGACCGAAGTAACAGCCACCAGAAGACAACCTTGAAGGCAAGTACAGCCAGAACAGTATCCTGAATAGGTCCAAAGGGAACACCCAGCAAGATAGACAACACCAAGTTCCAATCCCAAACAGGGACTTGGGGGAAGACTTGGGCTTAGCCCCCCCACCCCCGGAGGAGCCAGGGCGTTGCCTGCTGCTCCTGGGACAGGAATCTGTGCGAGCCCCCGCGAAGGACACCCCTGGTTCCTGTTTAACACCATGGCAGGGGGTAGAAGGGGTGCCCTGGCCCCGAAGGGGCCGAGACAGCCGCCTGCGTTGGGGTAGCCTACCCTTCTTACCAAACAGGTCTAGATGAGCCCCAAACAGGCGTCGCCCTTTAAAGGGCATCCCGGTAAGAGCCTTCTTTGCAGCATCGTCCGCACCCCACTGTCGCAGCCAGATCAAGCGACGTATAGCCACCACAAGGGCAGAAGTTCTTGCACACATTCTAATGGTGTCTTCCAATGCTAACAGGATAAATTTTACAAACACCTCACAACTGGAGAGTGCATTAAACACATCCCAAGGGATATCATCAGGGGGTTCATCATCAGGGTTCTAGCGGCCACGGCAGTAATTGCCGAGCCACAGACCGGGCGCAGCGCCGTCCCCGCACATGCAAATGCGTGGGAGGCCAGCAGGTCAATGCGCCGGTCCTCAGCATCCCGAAGGATAGTATAAGCAGGGACTGTAATAAAAGGGGGGTTTAGGTAGCCCTATGATCGGGGCATCCACCTCGGGGGGAGGGGGGGATGACCAACATTTAACCACCTCAGGGGGAAACGGATACTTCCCATCCCAATCCCCTGGGATCCCGGGCAGTTTACTGGGGCACTCCCATTCCTTGAGCACAAGGGTATGGAAATGTGCCTGCTCCAGGAATTCCAAACATGATGTTGCTGTATGTAAACGCTCCCCTCTTTGCCTGGGAGCCTCACCAGGGGGAGAGATAGACAGAACCTCAAAGATCTGGATCAACAATCTGTCAGTGTCATCCTGGACCCAGGGGTCAGGGCCAGAGACTTCATGGCCAGTCGGACTCTCATCAGATGAGCCCGAGTCAGAAAAAAGCTCTGCTTCATCAGAAGGGTTATAGCCACACAGATTCATAGGGAAAACAGTAACATTAGGCGTCAAGTGCCGCTTCTTACCAGGGCCCTTACGCCCTCACAATAATCTGTTCAGCCGTAGGCAGTCTATGAGACAAATCAGGCTGAGAAACCCACTTGTGTGTGACTCAGCAGGTGTGAGATTTAAGCCTGGGGAAGTGGGTAAAGTAAAACGAGGTGCAGCCACTGGCAAGCCAGAATGCAAGGCCAGCGCTTGCTCAGCACAGGGTACGCAGACACGTGCCCTGTCAGCGTCAGCATGGAGTTGTCCACAAGCCATGCACAGCCGGTCTTGTCCCAAGGGGACCCCGGTCACATTATGCTGAGATGCCTCCATATGGTGATTTTAGGCACAATATGCCAGTAGGGATTGACGCTATAAAGCAACCCTGGATGCCCCAATGACCCGCTAGTGAAGTGGGAGAATTTTACAAGGCCCAACTATCAATTACACCGGACCGGGAGAAGCCAATGGATTCGCCCGTCTGAAAACACAATGAGAAGAAAAGGGTGTCAGAACCAAAACACTAGTATAAAAGCCGCCCACGAGGGCACTTACAGACCACGGCAGGCAAGAATGTCACACGTGCGCACGCGAACTGACAAAATGGCGGCGAGTACCTCAAAGGGCGGGCCAGAGCTCGCCAGGCCGGGACCCCGCCCTCCCGATGGGCGCGAGGTCCAACAAGCAACCAATGAAGACGTAGAGGCGTCCGAGGTAACGCCGCCGCCCGGCGGCAGTTACACGAGGTGAACCTCATGGCTATAATACTGCCTCTGCGCAAAGCTAAAAATACAAGTCAGCATGTCTGACACCACAAGTACAAGTCCAAAAGACATTACAAAGGCCATATGCATGAAATCACAATACAGTGACTGTGACAGACTCTGCCATTGGATTTTAAAGGCACTGTTTTTGCATAGACCCATTACTTTCATTTTCTTGAGCATGTCCCAGACAGACTGCCATGGTGTTGATTGATTGTGCTACAGACTGCTATTGTTCTACTGATTGTGTTACAGACGGCTATTGTGTTGCTAATTGCGTCACCGGCAGAGTTGAGGGATTGCGTGCCCTGCTCCGATTGGTTCGTGTGTTTGTCATGCAGTCCTCCATCAGGTCCACGGGGGAGGTCCCCTTGCATGGAGCCTTGCATATAAGGCACAGGGTGGCACTAATAAAGTTAAGTTCATCTTCACCCTCAATACTGAGTTCTGTCTCTTATTGGAGGAAACGCTATATTACAATTCACTAGCCCTTGTAAGGGCTGTTCCCCCTCACGGATGACTCTGGAATTCCTGCAGCACCTCTCACCATTGGGAAAAGGACGTCTCTGGCGGGGAAGCCCTCCGGCGATAAAGGTTATCGCTACAGTGACACCAAACACCCCCCCTTTTTTTCCCCCCGAGCTACGGGGGGAACGCGGGAGGATGGCGGCCCTTTGTACAGGGCCCACCGTTACACGGGGCAATAATGCGGGAGGGGCATCCGATAGAGGCACACCATCAGCCTATACCGCCTACCCTTTGGTGGGGGACTGCGGTGGAGCAGCTCTCTATAAGCACGCAAGGTGCTGCCTACCTTCCCTCGACCAGCGCAGCCCAGGCTGGGAGGCATATCACAGGGAGGACGGGTGGGAATAGTCCAACAGGGCCGCAGGCTTTAATAGCCCCGCTCACCTGCGAGAGAGTGATACTTCATGTCTTCGCAGTCAGCACTGCAGAGAAATCTGGGGATTTGTGGGAGGTCCCTGGGTATTTGAGGGGCCGGGAGGAGCCTGTTTTGCATGTCTCTGCAGTGCAGCGCCCTCTGGCGGAGGATAACCCAAGTGTAAGTACTATATCTGGAGCAGGACGTACTGTATACTAAGAATATAGGGCAATTTAGAAGGGTCCTGGCAGTCATAGGGCTAATAGAAGGCCAGGTGTATATGGACGGGAGGGGCTTTTTTTGCATATTCATCTCTGCAGAAGTTCGCACTCTACTGGAGATTACCCACATGTCATGAAGATCGAAGTGGAGTGTATGGCACACTTAGAATATATAGCAGCACACCCCCAATCATAGGGCTCGACTGGTGGTCTAAAGCTACGCCCCCGTTTTTCAGCTCAGCAAGAACAAGCACAAAAGTATTATGCAGCTTGAGCCATCACAGCCAGCTTGCATTTCAACGCTGTCCCTCCTGGGACGCATGTGCAACTTCTGGTTATACCTGTGGAAACCGGAAGGGAGGGGTTGTGGGCAGCATGAGGACAACATCACCAGGCGCTGCCTAGGGACCCAGAGTTACACAGGCTCTTGTTGTTATAGTGTTTTATCTCTGTAAGTTTACGTTTTTTCTTTGGCTTCCCCTTCCTGGCTACGGAAGGTTATTACTAGGATGCTTAATTTTGTTATTACTGGGCCCTACCCTTTCTTATTTGCCTAATCTTTGCATTTGGCTCTGAGAAGATGCACCCTTGTCCCATTCCAGACCAGATCATGTGCAGGAATCCCTGCAGGTTTCTGCCCCTATTTGTTACTCAGGGACACTCTGCTCCATAGCAACATTCATCCATCACCTTAAATGATGCGGCTACATCTGATACTCCAGTAAGTCCTTATTTCTTTAGGACTTGTGCGTATTTATTTGTAGGCATGTTTTAGTTGGACCTCATTGCCTTCTACTTTTCCCTTGTTTCTTTTACACCAAATCTTCCAGGTCATATGCTTCTGAGGGGCAGGACCAGAATCTGGTACCAGGGACAAGGGTAAACGATATCCCATATGTGAAACAGAGCTTCTAAATTCCTATAAGAAACCAGTGTGCAAGTTATGTACCAATAGTATTGTCAGTAGGGAACGTCAACCTAGTATGACAGATATTATGGAGGCTTCTTCTTCTGGGAAGAAGCTCTTTGTTCAGGTTCCGATTCAGCTGCCCCAGTAAAAAGGCTTTTTCCTTCTGAAGATTTACCATATCTTCTGCATATGGTGCATATCTTTTCATGAACATTGAGTATAAGGGTGCCAATTCTAAGTCTTATAGGTTTTACCCTGATTTGGTCTCTGGAGCCCCCAAATCCTTTCCCATTCACCATTCTGCTAAGAAAGTGATTCTAATTCAATGGAATGATCCAGTTAGGTTTAAAGATTAGGTGCCCTTAAGAGACATTATCCCTTTAATGAACAGAACACTAATATTTGGGAGATTTGTCCAAAATTTGAAGTTTTGGAAGTGCTCAGGAAGAGCCACCACCTTCTTTCAATAGAACAGAGGTGCATCCCCCAACGCTGTGCACACTCCCACCCATTCAAGTAAATGGTCAAGGGGAGCGCACGTGGACCTGGGGGATGCCGCTTTGTATCACTCTCAGCACAGCGCACAGAGACCAGGAGAGAGATTGCTGGCCAGAGGATCAGGTAAGGGTTTTTCCCCCCCTTTGTAACCCCCATCCCACCTCAGCGCCAGGACAGGAGGTCACCTTTTGATCGAAGTTCTGCTTTAATAAATGGACCCTCTCTCATTTTTGCCCACCTCAAAATACTTTCATTTTATGTTACACAAAGAAACTTGAAAGTTAATTTGTTGGCATGTTAACACAATACATTTAATTAACAGTATGTCAGTGTTCTGGATTTTTTTAAGACAAATATTCAGCATATTAAAAAACTAAAAAAAAAAAACAATGCACCTTTTTTAATGCCGCACATAGATGTTATAGTACCAGTTTGGGCCTAAACCCATGAGAACAAAAATACACTAAATTATATTGCAGAATGAAGGACCACATATAGTGCAAAAGGTATTAGAAAGAGTTGAACACAGAACACACACACAAACACAAACAAATGGCTGCAATACTGAATGTGGGTTGTCAAAATTGTTAAATAGAATAATCGGACAGCCTTCCTGCTTTTTGCCAGATCCTTCTTCACCGCCATAAGCAAAATAGCTCACACGCAAACCAATCTACATCACCCACAGGAAAGAGACAGACAGACAGTAGTTCAGTCTTACTTTCAGACACCAAACCCTGGGCTAGGGACTGGCTGCTGCATCACATGGGCTCCATTAGCTAAACTTGGATTGCAGGTGGCTGGGTAGAATTTTCAAACCTTTAGCATCATTTAGTAATAAAAATTATTTATATGCTAAATATTTCCATATTAACAGAACTACAAGAAACAAGGTTCAATTAAAGGATAACTATCATTTGTCAGCTGGTCTGATGACATTTATTTTCATAAGACACAAGACATTTAAGTCAATCGACTGGCACATGTGCACACACAGAAGGGGATGCCGCTCAGAGGATCAAAGAAGATTTTTGTCTTACCCCCCCCCCCCCACCTCATTGCAGGCTCGGAGTCTTAAACTAAACACTAAATGTGTTATAAGTGTGAGCACATGAGGGAAGTAGAGAAGCCAGTTTTAGAGGAGCATTGGCCATGCACTGATGAGGCAAGAATCTGCATTCTAGCCCCGGTCCTGCTCTTATAAGATTGTGGCCAAAGTCCAATAGCACAGAGGAACAAGCTTGGTAATTAAGCTAAACAATTGCTCCAGATCTACAATGTAGAAAAGGGATAATCCATGCTCTTAAAAAATCAAATTAGCTCATGCACATGTAATGTTGCCAGTCAATCACTGAGGAGGCCTGCTCCCAGGTGACTTAACAGCACAGCTAGGCATGGCTGGAGCTATAACAAAACTGATCAGACAGCCTTTCAGCGCAGGTCCCAGTAGACCAGGAATGATCTTCATGTGGGATGCCCACAGAGAAGACTAACAGATGCGCAGACACCAGTGCCAGTCGTCACAGGTGAGCACCAATCATGGCCTGAGAAATAAATAACTGATCAGACAGTCTTAGCACAGGTTCCAGTTCAGGAAGAGGTCAACAGTGTAGAAAGAAGAGTTATGCAAAACTATAGGTCTATGTATACATCAGAAGTGTCACATTTGACAAAAAAAGTGTTCCTTAAACTCCCATTCCCGCTGCATAAACCCCTCTTACCCAATGGAATGCTTTAGTAAAAGCAGAAGCACAAGCACATCTGTTATTCACTCACCCCAAGAATTGGGGATTTTTTGTCTGACCCTAAACCCTGCAGCAAGCCTCAGGCATTGCAATCAGGTATCTGCATCTACAGTCTTTTAAAGTGGAACTCCAGTGTTAAGTGCTTTCTTTACAGGAAATAGAAGGGCAACCACTGCTGCTCTGCAGCTACATGGGATTAAAGATTACTAATTGTAAGGGAGGAAGAGGTTAGGTTGAGAGAGGGGGGTCCTGGCTTTCCACTGGAGCCCTTAGATATTTGTTTATAATATAATTTAGTTATGTGTTCATTAAAACGGCTTCATATTACATTAACTATAACCCGGCCAATAGCAGCCCCCATGCTTCGCTTCTACAGGATGAAAACCCTCTGCAGCCTGCCCAAAGCATCTTAGAGCAGGATGCCACACTGTGAACCCCCCCCCCCCCCCAGGGTCACCAGCAAAGGTGAGTGAGGCTCCTGCGACTGCCAGCCACTGCATTGCATCCCCCACTTCCCTGAAGCTGTGCACACGGCGTATCTAAAAGGCAGGAGTGAGAAAAGCAGGAAGAGAAAGCCAGAGATGCAGGCTGCAGCTCATCATACGGCAGTTTTGAGAACTGCTACGGGGCATGGCTTTGGTGGTGGAAATATGGCCCACTGCCAAGCCAGCAGCATCACCCAAAGTACTGGGCGGGTGCAAAAATAGGTTTCTGTGCACTTTAAACCACAATGGTACAACTACAGGTCAGGCAACTACACGTGTATAAAAGATTATAGCGGGCACTATCGATGGATGCTCTAATCATATCTGGTTACATTAGGACCCCCTCCTCAAAACCTCCACCCTGTATCTAAAATTTCAGGCTGGAGTTCCACTGTGACCAAGTTACGATAATGAATACTGTTGGCAGGATGCAGAGTAATGGGTTTGTACAAGCAAACTACACCCATACATTTAAAACAAGCAAAAGATATATAAAAATAAATTGTCCAGATTTGCCTACACATCAATGAGTTACAAATGGCTTGGAGACAGACTGGCTAATGCTGCTCCATAAACAGGCTACCATGAAGATAAATGTTCAAAAGGCCAGGCTTCTATTTACAGGTGTAGGCCCTCTTTTAAATTCTTCCAAATTTACTATAGTAAAAAATATTTACATAAATACAGTAATATTAAAAAAAAGGGGTCTGATGTCTAGCGAACAATGCCTCTCCGTGTTCCAACAGTCTTGTCTCTCTGGACCTTCCTGCCCTCCACGTGCTGCTTGCGCCGATTGTCTCTGCTAACGACAAAAAAATCCAAAATAATCAGTGGAAAGACATCACTGGCAAATTCCAGCCATTATCATTTTCTGTAGTATGAAAATAATTTCATTAACCATATCAGAAGCTTCAAACTCTGCCCACCCCCCCTTTTTCTGCCACCATGGCTGGAAATACACACACCCCTGTTAAAATGGCAGATAGACCACGAAGCATAATTTCAGTTTTTTTATTGTTGTTACCTGTAATCTGTACAATTCAATAAAAAAAAAAAAAGTTAAATAACATGGTTTCATAACCATCGGGACCGATGCCCCCTTATGCAAAGTATCTTCACCTTCCTCCCCACCCATTTATAGTACTGATCGTGAAAGGAGACGCAAACCCCTCCACTTACAGCTTGTAGTTTCTCCCTGTTATCACCGAGGCTTAAAGTGGAAAAACCGAAAGTCCCAAAACCTGGGATTTTCAAAGAGCGCCCGCAGCTGCAGAGCAAAATGGCGCGCAAGCGAGGAAAGGGCGACCAGAAGGCCTCCCCCTCCCTCCGGAGTGGAGCGCAGCGCGCCCCGCCATGACCGAGGCCGCAGCCTCATGAGAAGTGCCCACACGGCCCCGCTCAACTGCCATAATCCAGAGAGAGTTTCGCGATGATCTTCGCAGTAGCTACTGCAAGACAAATCTGGGAGCTCAATGGCGACTGATTATAGGAGGCTGGGAGGAGTTACAGCTCTGGATCCCGCAGTAACTGGCGCCACCTGGTGGCGGAATACCCACACGTATATGACTGGGACAGCCCGGACCGAACACAGGGAAAAGTCTAGCAGCATCATCGGAACCAGGGCTATGACCATGGTTAGAGAAGCTGGACAATGCTCGTTAAAAATTAATGTTCTGATACATCATCTGCTGGAACTGAATGGCACTTTTCCCCTTTTAAGCTAGGAAGTCCAATATGCACTGGAATAAAATAAAGAACATGATTGCATTGGCCGCTCTAGGAACAGGAAATGTTCTTGCCAAAAGATATGAGACTAGATGTATAGACTATAATATACACTATAATATACAAAGGCCAGCCTCCACACAGCTCCCAGGATCACTGAAGAGTTTGTGTTCTTTTAAAGAGAAGAGGTGGACTTACCTAGAGGAAAGCGGAGGCTGCTTGTAGTTATTCTTCAGTGCTGACATGTGGCTGTTTTCTCCAGGTTGGTTTTCTTTAGACTGTCCCCAAGGTTTCAGTTTGCCTGTAAATATAAATGGTATTCTGTAATATTCCAGTCCATACATACTGGGGCAATAACAGACAACTCATCAGGTGGGGGTGGGCAATATGCATGCAAAAGGAAGGTGGGATCTTAAAGACAATTTCCAGCCCCCCCAAAAAAGACAAGATACTTCGTGATGCCCCCACCATCAGTGACTGTGAGCTACCACGCTCTCCTCCACTGACTGCAATGGAGGGGGGTGTGGCAGCTCACCGTGACTGATGGCGGGGGTGTCGCCACGTCAGGGTGAGACAGCAAGACAAGCTCAACACGAGAGCAGCGCTGCGTGAGGTGCTGGGAGGCGAGGGACCTGCATCCAGCCTCTCAACGGAAGTATAGCCTTTTCTTTATTTATTGTCCTGAAAATGTACCTCAAGTCACCCAATCCATGCTGCAGCGTGGTTGCACCTGCTATGCCCTCAGGGTCATCTAGGGAGAATTGCAGCTATTAGGAGAGTGGTTTTATTTTTTATTTTAACACCCGAAACTGGCTTAGCACAGAGGAGGAAGGAATGGCTGGGGAGCTTACAAAAATACCATTTTGTGAATACTCACCTGTAAAATGGGTATTCTAAGTATCTCACACACCCCGCTTCAGATATTAAATCATTAGACTTGGGTTATACTCACCGCTAGGTGGCACTGTTGCAGAGAAGTCCAGAAAACAACAAGCCCCTCCCGGTCTATACATACCTGGTACCTCCCAACTATTCCCCAGTATTCAAACAGCAGTAAAGACAAGGTACCAGGAAAAAAACAAACAATGGAAACCCTCAACTGTAAATAAAAAGCTTCACCATATAAAGAACCAGGATACCAAAAAGGGCGGGTGAAGCGGGGTGTGTGACATACTTATAATACCCATTTTACAGGTGAGTATTCACAAAATGGTATTATTCTAAGTATGTCACACACCCCGCTTCAGATATTAAATCATTAGACTTGGGACATCCAACAGCACTGTCCAAAAAGGGCGGGGATCCAACCAGGCAATAATGCAGAAACTCAAACCACTGCAGCCTGCAGAACCTTGCGGCCAAAAACAGCATCCGCTGAGGCCCGCACATCAACCTTATAAAACTTAGAAAAAGTGTGAACCGAAGACCAAGTAGCAGCCTTACAAACTTGATCAACAGAAGCCTGGTGCTGAAAAGCCCAGGACGCTCCAACCGCACGAGTTGAATGAGCAGTAACACGAAAAGGAGGATCCTTCCCTTTGGCAGAGTAGGCCCCAAAACCGCCTGACGAATCCACTTGCTAATGGAAGACTTAGCCGGAGCCAAGCCCTTCCTAAGCCCACAGGGCACCACGAAAAAAGCATGTCTTACGAAAAGGAGAAGTGGTACGCAAATAGCACTTAACACAACGCACCACATCCAAACAATGCAAAGCGCGCTCCTTGTCATTCCTAGGCTTAGGACACAAAGAGGGAAGAACAATGTCCTGGTTAAGATGAAAAGCCGAGACCACTTTAGGAAGAAAGTCTGGTTTGAAACGAAAAACCACTTTGTCCTGATGTTTCTCAAAATAAGGAGCCTGAATTGACAAGGCTGCCAACTCCGAAACACGCCGGATCGAAGTGATGGCCACCAGAAAAGCAACCTTCTGAGTCAGAGTAGACAGAGCAATATCCTGCAAAGGCTCAAAAGGAGGAGCTTGAAGAGCAGAGAGAACCACATTCAAATCCCAAACAGGGAGCAAAGGCTTCCTAGGAGGCCGCAGATGCGAAACCCCCTGGAAAAAAGTCTTGACCAAAGGATGGAGTGCAAATGACCTCGGAAAAAAATAGACAGAGCAGAAACCTGCCCCTTCAAAGTACTCAGCTGAAGACCAGAGTCCAGCCCAGATTGAAGAAATTCCAAAATCCTAGAAATAGAAAAGACCCGGCAGGGCAAAGATCTAGCCTCACACCAATCAATATAAGATCTCCAAGCCCTATAATAGATGGAAGAAGAGGATCTCTTCCTGGCACTAATAAGAGTCCGAATAACCGAATCCGAAAGACCCTCCTCCTTTAAGATGGAGGTTTCAGCAGCCAAGCCGTCAAAGCCAGCGTTGGTAAACTGGGGTAACACAGTTGGCCCTGAGTGAGAAGATCCGGCCGAAGAGGCAGATCGAACTGATCCACCGCCAGACGAACGATGTCTGCGAACCACACCCGCCTTGGCCACCTTGGAGCCACGAGAATGGCGGGAACTCCTTCCAGAACCAACTTTCGCAGCACCCTGCCTAGCATGGGGATCGGAGGAAACAGATAAAGAAACCCCAGGTCCCTCCAGCTCAGGGCCATGGCATCCGCCGCCAGAGTCAGAGGATCCTGAGAAAGCGACATGAATGTCGGAAGCTTGTGATTGTGACGAGAGGCAAACAGATCCACCTCCGGCGTCCCCCACCGGAGACAAAGCGACCGAAACACCTGGGGATGGAGAGACCATTCCCCCCGGCGGGACGAACACCGGCTCAGAAAGTCCGCCTCCGTGTTTTCCACTCCTGGAATGTACACTGCCAAGATGCAAGGGACATGAGTCTCTGCCCAAACTAGGATCAGAGACACCTCTCTGAGGGCACCCAGACTGCGAGTCCCTCCTTGGTGATTGATGTAAGCAACCGCCGTCTGATTGTCCGATCGAACCTGAACCGGCAAGCCCTGTAAATGCTGCGTCAAGTGAGACAGAACCAACTTGATGGCTCTCAACTCCAGAACATTGATGGGCAAGTGGGCTTCTTGAGGACCCCACCGCCCACGGAACCCGAAGATCCTTCCAGAAACCTCCCCATCCTGACAAACTGGCGTCCGTGGTGACAGTTTCCCAAAGCGGGGTCAGAAATGACCTGCCCTTCAGGAGATTGTCCGAGACCATCCACCACAGTAGAGACTGCCGAACCCGGGGGGACATCCGGAAGGACCGATCCAACGACCGCGGTCGCCGGTCCCAAGACGTCAACAGATGAAGCTGAAGCGTCCGCATGTGAAACTGCGCGAAGGGAACTGCCTCGAAAGAAGCTACCATCAGCCCCACCTGTCTCATCCCTAGACGGATGGACGGGCGAGGATTGGAAAGAAGAAGCTGAGCCAATTCCTGAATCAAAAGAACCTTGGCATGAGGGAGAATAACTCTGTGCCAGCAAGAGTCCAAGGACATCCCCAGAAAGGTCACCACCCTGGCCGGAACCAGCGAGGACTTGGGGTAGTTGATCACCCAGCCGAACCTCTCCAGAGTGGACACCACCGTGCTGGTGTCCCCTTCCGCTTGACTGAAGGAAGGAGCCATGATGAGAAGATCGTCCAGATAAGGCACAATGCGAATCCCCTGAGCAGGGCCATCACGCCCGCCAACACCTTGGTGAACACTCTCGGAGCCGAGGTGAGGCCGAATGGAAGAGCCACAAACTGAAAATGCCGATGCTCCACCACAAAACGAAGAAACCTCTGGTGAGCCGGAAAGATCGGAATGTGAAGGTATGCATCCTTGATGTCTATGGACGTCATAAAGTCCCCCTGCCGAAGCGAATTGATCGCAGACCGCAGAGTTTCCATGCGAAACTTCCGGGGACGAACAAACAGGTTGAGAAACTTCAAATCCAGGATGGGACGGAACGACCCATCCTTTTTGGGTACTGTGAAGAGATTGGAATAATACCCGCGCCCCACCTCCGAAGGAGGAACCGGGCAGATGACTGCCATTTCCAGAAGATTCCTTACCGCCGCCAGGAGCCCCTGCGCGGCCAAAGGATCTGAAGGGACACAAGACCTGAAAAACCTTGGAGGAGGGCGGGACTCGAACTCCAGCTTGTAACCGGCCGACACCACCTCCCGGATCCACCTGTCCGAGACCTCCTGGTCCCATACCCGGAAGAAGAGTCGCAGCCGTCCCCCCACCCGTAAGGGTGAGGGCGCCCCCTCATTGCTGAGCGGGCTTGGCAGCTGGTTTGGGCTTGGCGCCCCAGAAGTGAACGGGACGGCCTTTACCCCTATTCCAACTGGCACCCCTGGAAGCCGAGAAGCCCGCACCCGTGCCGGCTCTGGCTCCCCGAAAGGAAGAATTGAAGGGGGCCGCCCCCCGAAAGGAGCGACGAAATTTCTTGCGCTGAGGTAACTTACCTCCCCTGGCAACAGAATCCAGTTTCTCACCGAAAAGTCTCAAACCCAGAAAGGGAAGAGCCGTGAGCGATCTCTTGGAATTAAAATCAGCAGTCCACTGCCTCAACCACACCGAGCGGTGGATAGCTACCAAAAGAGCCGTTGCCCTGCCACACATCAACATGGCATCATCCTGAGCGGCAAGAACAAATGACACGAAGGATTCACAACGCTTAAGGGCAAGAAACTCATCACAAGTAGGATCCAGATCCACACATAAATCCCTGACAATAGACCTAACCGCCAACAATAAAAGTGCCGAAGCACAAACAGGCCTCAAAACCGAACCCGCACAGACAAACCCATGACGGGCCAGCTGGAGCATCAACCTCGGGAGGGACAGACCAACGCTTCACCAAGTCCGCCGGAAAGGGATACTTTCTATCCCAGCTAGGCGGCACCCCAACGAGACGCGTAGGTTGCTCCCATTCCTTAAGGACAACAAGGAAATGCTGTTGACTGGGGAACTCCAAGCGTGGCTTGGATACCCCAAAAAGCTGACCCTTTGGCCGAGGAGCAACTTCAGGAGGGTCCAAATCCAAAACCTCAAAAATTTGGGCCAGAATGGAAGACGTGTCGGGAACCGACCCGGCGGCCTGGTCACCTTCAGCACCCAGCGACTGCTGAACCTCAGGATCCTCTAATTCCTCAATAAGCTCACCCTCTTCAAGGGGACAATCCGACCAATCCAGAGCCTCAACAACCTCATCGTCTGAGTCCGGCGGAGGCGGAGACAAGTGTTTCCGCTTAGCCGGAGCCTTCTGAGCCACCACAGCGGAAAACATCTTCTCGAGGCTGGCCAACCTGGCGCATACCTCGGATTGCGAACCCCCACCCAGGACAACGTCACACGGGGTCCGGAACAGGCGAGGAGGGGAAGGAGATGGTACGGCCGACGAAGGACCGGGCACAGGGGTGCCGGACTGGCGCTCAATGTTCCGCTGTGCACATGGAATGCAAATAATAACATCATCCCCTGGGAGCGGAGTCCCACACCCCCCGCACAACCTGGACTGCCCCGAAGGACCGTTTCCGGAATCTTTGGTAGCCTCCATATGGTGAACATATGGGGGGGGGGGGGGGGCGGGGGTGTTACCTTGGCTACCTGCAAGCAGGAGAATTCTTTCTTCTGTCTTGTCACCACCTTGCAGAGAAGAACACTGGGGAATAGTTAGGAGGTACCAGGTATGTATAGACCGGGAGGGGCTTGTTGTTTTCTGGACTTCTCTGCAACAGTGCCACCTAGCGGTGAGTATAACCCAAGTCTAATGGTTTAATATTTGAAGCGGGGCGTGTGACATACTTAGAATAAGACAATTCTGCGAGTACTCGCCTGTAGAATTGCTTTTACTATGCATGGAACGGCCTGCTTCAAGAAGTCCTTACGTATGGGATGGCGCAGTGCACTGCAGAAGAGTTGTGGCTCCTCCAGGAACCATATAAAAACAGGATCACCAACAGACCAATCCAGCGTTGACAAGCAGTTATTCAAGAAACCGGGAGATAAAAGGTAAAAAAAGTAACAACCCCAACTAACTTGGAACAATCACCATAAAGAGGCAACCAAGAATAACGATAACAAGGGTGGGGTGAAGCAGGCCGTGCCATGCATAGTAAAAGCAATTCTACAGGCGAGTACTCACAGAATTGTCTTTTTCCTATTGCATGGCACGGCCTGCTTCAAAAAGTCCTTACGTATGGGACGTCCAACAGCAGTGTCCGTGATGTAGGGTGGGGTCCCCAAAGAGTAACAACAGGCAGTTCAAACCACTACTGCCTTAAGTAACTTGCGGCCAAAAATACCATTTTGTGAATACTCACCTGTAAAATGGGTATTATAAGTATGTCACACACCCCACTTCATTTATTAAACATTACACTAGGGTTTATGCACCGCTAGGTGGCAGTGTTGCAGAGATCTCCAAAAAAGCAAGCAAGCCCCTCCCGGTCTATACATACCTGGTACCTCCCAACAATTCCCCAGTGTTCAAACAGCAGTAAGACAAGGTACCAGGAACAAACAATTGTAACCCTCAACTGTAAATAACAAAACTTCACCATATAAAGAACCAGGATACCAAAAAGGGCGGGTGAAGTGGGGTGTGTGACATACTTATAATACCCATTTTACAGGTGAGTATTCACAAAATGGTATTATTCTAAGTATGTCACACACCCCACTTCATTTATTAAACATTACACTAGGGATATCCAACAGCAGTGTCCAAAAAGGGCGGGAATCCAACCAGGCAATAACGCAGATAAAACTCAAACCACTGCAGCCTGCAGAACCGTGCGGCCAAAAACAGCATCCGCTGAGGCCCGCACATCAACCTTATAAAACTTAGAAAAAACGTGAACCGAAGACCAGGTAGCAGCCTTACAAACTTGTTCAACAGAAGCCTGGAGCTGAAAAGCCCAGGACGCACCAACCGCACGAGTAGAATGCGCAGTAACACGAAAAGGGGGATCCTTCCCCTTGGCAGAATAGGCTCCAACAATCGCCTGACGAATCCATTTGCTAATGGAAGACTTAGCCGGAGCCAAGCCCTTCTTAGGCCCACAGGGCACCACGAAAAAGGCATCAGTCTTACGAAAGGAAGCCGTAGTACGCAAATAGTACCTGACACAACGTACAACATCCAAACAGTGCAACGCACTCTCCTTGTCATTCGTAGGCATAGGACACAAGGAAGGAAGAACAATGTCCTGGTTAAAATGAAAAGCAGAGACCACTTTAGGGAGAAAGTCCGGCTTAAAACGAAAAACCACTTTGTCCTGATGCTTCTCAAAATAAGGAACCTGAATCGACAAAGCTGCCAACTCTGAAACACGCCGAACCGAAGTGATGGCCACCAGAAAGGCAACCTTCTGAGTCAGAGTGGACAGAGCAATATCCTGCAGAGGCTCAAAAGGAGGAGCCTGAAAAGCAGAGAGCACCAAATTCAAATCCCAAACTGGGAGCAAAGGCTTCCTAGGAGGCCGCAGATGCGAAACCCCCTGGAAAAAAGGTCTTGACCAAAGAATGGCTTGCAAAAGACCTCTGAAAAAGGACAGACAAGGCAGAAACCTGCCCCTTCAAGGTACTCAGCTGAAGACCAGAGTCCAGCTCCGATTGAAGAAATTCCAAAATCCGAGAAATAGAAAAGACCCGGCAGGGCAAAGACCTAGCCTCACACCAATCAATATAAGACCTCCAGACCCTATAATAGATGGAAGAGGACGACCTCTTCTTAGCACTAACAAGAGTCCGAATGACCGAACCCGAAAGACCCTCCTCCTTCAAGATGGAGGTTTCAGCAGCCAAGCCGTCAAATCCAGCGTTGGTAAACTGGGGTAACACAGATGACCCGGAGTGAGAAGAACTGGCCGAAGAGGCAGATCGAACTGATCAACTGCCAGATGAACGATGTCTGCAAACCACACCTGCCTTGGCCACCTTGGGGCCACGAGAATGTCGGGAACTTCTTCCAGAACCAGCTTTCGCAGCACCCTGCCTAGCATAGGAATCGGAGGAAGCAGATAAAGAAACCCCAGGTACCTCCAGCTCAGGGCCATGGCATCCGCCGCCAGAGCCAGAGGATCCCGAGACAGTGACACGAATGTCAAAAGCTTGTGATTGTGACGAGAGGCAAACAGATCCACCTCCGGCGTCCCTCACCGAAGACACATAGACCGAAACACTTGGGAATGGAGAGACCATTCCCCCCGGCGGGACGAACACCGGCTCAGGCAGTCTGCCTCCGTGTTCTCCACTCCTGGAATGTAAACTGCTGAGATGCAAGGGACATAAGTCTCTGCCCAAACTAGAATCAGAGACACTTCTCTGTGGGCTCCCAGACTGCGAGTCCCTCCTTGGTGATTGATGTAAGCAACCGCCGTCTGATTGTCCGATCGACCCTGAACCGGCAGGCCCTGTAAATGATGCGTCAAGTGAGACAGAACCAACAGAACGTAACTCTAGAACATTGATGGGCAAGTGAGCTTCCTGAGGGTCCCACTGCCCCTGAAACTAAAGATCCGTCCAGAAACCTCCCCATCCTGACAAACTGGCATCCGTAGTGACAGTTTCCCAAAGCGGGGTCAGAAACGACCTGCCCTTCAGAAGATTGTCCGGGACCAACCACCACCGAAGGGACTGCCGGACCAGAGGGGACATCCGGAAGGACCGATCCAACGACCACGGTCGCCGGTCCCAAGACGCCAAAAGATGAAGCTGCAGCGTCCTTGTGTGAAACTGTGCGAAGGGAACTGCCTCGAACGAGGCCACCAACAACCCCACCAGTCTCATCCCCAGCCGGATGGACGGGCGAGGATTGGAAAGAAGAAGCTGAGCCAATTCCTGAATCAAAAGAACCTTGGCCTGAGGGAGAAAAACTCCGTGCTGGCAAGAGACCAAGGACATCCCCAGAAAGGTCACCACCCTGGCCGGAACCAGAGAGGACTTGGGGTAATTGATCACCCAACCGAAACTCTCCAGCATAGACACCACCATGCCGGTGTCCCCTTCCGCTTGACTGAGGGAAGGTGCCATGATGAAAAGATCGTCCAGATAAGGTACAATGCGAATCCCTTGAGCTCTGAGCAGGGCCATCACCCCTGCCAACACCTTGGTGAACACTCTCGGAGCCGAGGTGAGACCGAATGGAAGAGCTACGAACTGAAAATGCCGATCCTTCACCACAAAGCGAAGAAACCTCTGATGAGCCAGAAAAATCGGAATGTGAAGGTACGCGTCCTTGATGACTATGGACGTCATAAAGTCCCCCTGTCGAAGCGAGCCGATCGCAGACAGCAGGGTCTCCATGCGAAACTTCCGGGGACGAATAAACCGATTGAGAAACTTCAAATCCAGGATCGGACGGAACGACCCGTCCTTCTTAGATACAGTGAATAGATTGGAATAATACCCTCGCCCCACCTCCAAAGAAGAGACCGGGCAGATGACTGCCAATTCCAGGAGAATCCATACCGCCGCCAGGAGCCCCTGCGCGGCCAAAGAGTCTGAAGGTACCCGAGACCTGAAAAACCTTGGGGGAGGGCGAGACACGAACTCCAGCTTGTAACCAGCCGACACCACCTCCCGGATCCACCTGTCCAAGACCTCCTGGTCCCATACCCGGGAGAAGAATCGCAACCGTCCCCCCACCCGTACGGGTGAGGGCGCCCCCGCATTGCTGAGCGGGCTTGGCAGCTGACTTGGGCTTGGCGCCCCAGGCGTGAGCGGAACGGCCACGGCCTCTACCCCTGTTCCATCCTGCACCCCTGGAAGCCGAGAAGCCCGCACCCCTGCCGGCTCTGGCTCCCCGAAAGGACAGATTGAAGGGGGGCCGCCCCCCGAAAGGAACGGCGAAATTTTTTGCGCTGAGGCAAACTACCACCTTTGGCAACAGAATCCAGCTTTTCGCCAAAAAGCCTCAAACCCACAAGGGGAAGAGCCGTGAGCGATCTCTTAGAATTAAAGTCAACCGTCCACTGTCTCAACCACACAGAACGACGAATAGCCACCAACAGAGCAGAAGCCCTGCCACATATTAACATGGCATCATCCTGAGCGGCCAGGATAAACGACAAGAAGGAGCCACAACGCAAAAGCGCAAGAAACTCCTCCCCAGAAGGATCCAAATCCACACCTAAATCCCTGACAATAGACCTAACCGCCAAGGCCAAAAGAGCCGAAGCACAAACAGGCCTCAAAACCGAACCCGCACAGACAAACCATGACGGGCCAGCTGCTCAATCCGGCGATACTCGCCGTCCTTGAGAGAAGTAGTGTCAGGAAGATGAACAGTCGCCGTATTAGACAGTCCCAACACCGGAGCATCCACCTCGGGAGGGACAGACCAACGCTTCAACAAGTCCGCCGGAAAGGGACATTTCTTATCCCAGCTAGGCGGTACCCCGACGAGCAGTGTAGATTGCTCCCATTGCCTAAGGACAACGTCCTCAAAATGCTGTTGACTGGGGAACTCCAAACGCTGCTTGGATCCCCCAAAAAGCTGGCCCCTAGGCCAAGGAGCAGCCTCGGGAGGGTCCAAATCCAAAACCTCAAACATCTGAGTCAAAATGGAAGAAGTATCAGGAGCGGGACCTTCAACCTGGTCCCCCTCAGCGCCCAGCAACTGCTGGCCCTCTGAATCATCTAATTCCTTGACCAGCTCGCCCTCTTCAAGGGGACGATGCGACCAATCCAAATCCTCAACAACCTCCTCATCGGAGTCCGGCGGAGGTGGAGATAAGTGTTTTCGCTCAGCCGACACCTTCTGAGTGGCCATGGAGGAGAACTTCTTCTCGAGGCTGGCCAAGCGGGCGCAGACCTCAGATTGCGAATCCCCACTCATGACAGCGTCACATGGGGTCCGGAACAGCCAAGGAGGAGAGGGAGATGGCTCAGCCGATGAAGTACCAGGCACCGGGGTGCCGGACTGGCGCTCCATGTTCCGCTGTGCACATGGAATGCATAAAATGACATCATCCCCCGGGAGCGGAGTCCCACACCCCCCAATTAGCCTGGATTGTCCCGAAGGACAGTTTCCGGAATCTCTGGCAGCCTCCATACGGTGAAATTTATGGTATTCGCAGAACCCAGGTATTTACGCAGTAAGCGACCCGGGATGCCCCTTTATCTACTATATATGTAATATATGTAATATATGATATATATAATATATATGATATATATAATATATATGATATATATGATATATATGATATATATAATATATATGATATATATATAATATATATAATATATATAAATTTGGCAGGAAGATATCCTAATAAGAATGTAACGCCACCCGCCCCCAGCTAGCCAGGTATATAAGACCGGGAGAGCCCTGCGGAAAGGGGTCCCAGGATCTGAAAGACACACAAAAATCAATACAGGCACATACACACACACAGCGCTTATAACAAAAAGCCGATCCCCCCTTTTAACCCCAAGCCCCCAACATTAATAACAGCTCTGCCAACATCCCCCCAACTAACGGGGGCAAACGGGCATGTATGCGGGGGGGGGGGGGGGGGGGGGGGGATGGGGATGGCAGAGGAGGCATCAAAAACAGTGACCGTGGCAGGCAATAGGCCCCGACCCAACTACCGCGGAGCCTACCTTTATGACATGCGAGACGAGAAGATGGCGGCCCCCGCCATCACACAGACAACGCACCGCCAAGGAAGGAGGAGGAAGAGGGGCGTGCCCACAGAAGACGCGGGAGCCAAGGCAGCCCCGCCCCCTCCAACCGGCCAACCAACACACGGGCCGCGCCAGGCGCGGTCCCGCCTCCCCTACGCCGCCGCGCCCGCATACACCGCCCGCATACACCGCCGCTCGGCCATCCTAAAAAGTCACACCACACATACACAAGACGGCAAGGCAGGGTGAAAAGGCCCCCAGTGAAACTACACGCCGCGAGCGCCGGGAGCCTAGCGCTCCCCCGCCAGGCGGGCCGGCGGCGCCGCTCGCGCCGCCCGGCCACGCCCACCGCCATTTCTCACAGGGACCCCAGAGAGCACGGGCGCCATTGTCACAGCGCCAACCACTGAGCCAACCTAAATCAGCGGGTCGGCGGAACCCCGCCCGACCCGCCATCAGTGACGCCAGGCCGAGCCACCTGAAGAACGGGCAGTCCAGCGCGCACCAGCCACCCGTTCCCAGCACACACACACACACACACACACACACACACAGTGTATAAACGCCTTCTGAGTTGGGAGGGAATAAAGCCTCTGTGCCTGATGTGTCAACTACCTAGATTAAGTGTAAGGGCATCCCACGTCCGGATCACCACTCCGGAATCCCGCTATGCCCCACAGTATGGGGTCGAGCGGAGGAGCTAATCTCCTAGGCACCCAAGGTGCCAGGTACCTTTGCCCGGCCTCCAGCCTAAGCTGGGAGGCTACCATAAACAGGGGGAAAAACAAAAAAAGAGCCGGGCAGAAATAGACCATGGGGGGGGGGGGGGGGGGGGGCGGGCGGGGTAATACCCCGGCTACCTGCAAGCAGGAGACTTCTTTCTTCTGTCTTGTCACCACCTTGCAGAGAACAACACTGGGGAATTGTTGGGAGGTACCAGGTATGTATAGACCGGGAGGGGCTTGCTTGCTTTTTTGGAGATCTCTGCAACACTGCCACCTAGCGGTGCATAAACCCTAGTGTAATGTTTAATAAATGAAGTGGGGTGTGTGACATACTTAGAATAGCAGCATCAGCTGAGGCCTTAACATCAACCTTGTAAAACTTGGAAAAAGTATGAACAGAAGACCAAGTTGCGGCCTTACAAACTTGTTCAACAGAAGCTTGGTGCTGAGAGGCCCAAGAGGCACCAATAGCACGAGTGGAATGTGCTGTAACCCTAAAAAGAGGAACCTTCCCCCTGGCAGAGTAGGCTTGCGCCACCGCCTGATTTAGCCCGGAGGCAAACCCTTCCTAGGTCCAGCAGGAAGAACAAAAAGAGCGTCAGATTTCCTGAAAGACTCAGTTGCAACCAAATGAAACTTCAGAGCCCTGACAACATTCAATGAATGAAGGGTCCGCTCCTTGGAATTAGCAGGGTTAGGACACAAGGACGGTAAGACAATGTCCTGATTGAGATGAAAAGCAGACACAACCTTAGCCTAGAAATCCGGCTTAAGCCGAAACACCACAGTATACTGATGCTGCTCAAAATAAGGAGGTTTGATGGAGAGTGCCGCCAGCTCAGAAACTCGCCTAACCGAAGTAATGGTAAAAAACCGAAGTAACCAAAAAGGCCACCTTAAGAGTCAGAATGGGCAAAGCAGCCCCACGGATAGGCTCAAAGGGAGGACCCTGCAGAGCAAACACCAGATTCAGGTCCCAAACCGTTAGCATAGGCTTACGTAGCGGACGCACATGAGTAACTCCCTAGAAAAAAGTCTTAACCAACCGGTGATTGGCAGGATCTTTGGAAAAAAATTGCCAGAGCTGACACCTGTCCCTTGAGGGTACCAAGTTGAAGGCCCAAATCCAAACCATGTTGCAAAAATTCCAGAATCCTGAGGATGGAAAACACCCGAC
The DNA here is from genome assembly GCA_027917425.1 of Gastrophryne carolinensis. Taxonomy (NCBI): domain Eukaryota; kingdom Metazoa; phylum Chordata; class Amphibia; order Anura; family Microhylidae; genus Gastrophryne; species Gastrophryne carolinensis. Next base: position 122,293,244 of record CM051244.1, on the reverse strand, counting down.
AAGGAAGAGATTTAGACTCACACCAGGCAATGTAAGCATGGCAGACCCTGTAATAGATAAAGGACGAGGACTTCTTCCTAGCCCTAATCATGGTATCAACAAAAGAAGCCGGCAACCCCTTATCCATCAAGATGGAGGTTTCAGCAGCCAAGCCGTTAAAGCCAATGTTTGTAAATTGGGATGGCACAGTTGTCCCTGAGTGAGCGGATCTGGATCCTTGGGCAAGACCTACTGATCTACTGCCAACCGCACGACGTCTGCGAACCACACTCTTCTTGGCCAACAGGGGGCCACCAGAATGGCGCAGCACCCTGCCCAGCAGAGGGAACGGAGAGAACACAGAGAAGCCGAAACTCCGTCCAAGGCATTGCTAGCGCATCCATGGTGAAGGCCAGAGGGTCATGTGACAGGGAGACAAACCCGGGAAGCTTGTGATTGTGGCGGGACGCAAACAGGTCCACATCCGGCTGAATCCAGCGGTGACACAGGGAGTGAAAAACCTTGTTGCTGAGGGACCATTCCCCCAGCCGAGACATCCCCTGCTCAGGGAGTCTGCCTCCTGGTTCTCCACCCCCAGAATGTAAACCGCCTAGATGCAAGGGTCATTCTCTTCCGCCCAAGACAGGATCAGAGACACTTCCTTGAGGGCTCGCTTGCTCCGAGTCCCTCCCTGATGATTGATGTAGGCAACCGCCGTCTGGTTGTCCGAGCGGATCTGAACAGCCCGACCCCGAAGGTGCGTGGTCAGCTGAGAAAGAACCAACCTGATCGCCCTCAGTTCCAGGACACTAATGGGAGTATGGGCCTCCTGGGGGCCCCACCGACCCTGGAACTTCAGAGACTTCCAAAAGCCCCCCAACCGGTCAGACTGGCATCTGTGGTCTCCCAGCACGGGGGCAGAAATGTCCTGCCCACTAGAAGGTTCCCCGAGTCCAGCCACCACGAGAGGGACTGTCTGGCCAGGGGGGACAGCACAAATTCCTGATCCAGGGACAAAGGGTCCCGATCCCAAACTGACAAGAGGTGCAACTGAAGAGGTCTTATGTTAAAACTGAGCAAAAGGGACTACCTCGAAGCAGGACACCATCAGACCCACTAACTGCATCCCTTGCCGGATGGAGGGATGGGGACACAAGAGAAGGGACCGTGCCTGCTTCTGAAGGCCCTCCACCTTCTGCTGAGGCAGGAATACCTTGACCTGAGAGGTATCCAGAGTCATACCCAGAAAGGACCTCACCAAAGACGGAGACAGTGAAGACTTGGGATAGTTGTTCACCCAGCCGAAGGACTCGAGAGTGGAGGTCACCACCAGAGTAACCTTCTCGGCTTGATGAAGAGACTGAGCCACAATCAGAATGTTGTCCAGGTAAGGGAGGATACGAATGAACAAAAGGGGGTGGGAGCAGCTCAATCCCTCTTATTTATACGAGATTGTTCCTTCATACAAGATTATTCTTATTATATAACCCCTTATCATCCAAAATCATCATTATTATATATCCTCTTATCATCCAAAATTATTATTATTATATATCCTCTTATCATACAAAAATATCATTATTATAATTCAGGGCCTGGGAACTAACCCAGTTTAACCCTCTCATCATCAATCTCATCTGATTATTCAGCACCAAACATGTCTAGCTATGTGGAAAGACAGAGATTTGGTTGCATATATCTGCAGATACATGTGGAAGCCACACTGCCCCGACAAGGCACTCTGTATTTAGTGTGGTCCCTACTCTTAATTCTGAGTCCCCAATGTTGCCTTGTCGGGGCAGTGTGGCTTCCACATGTATCTGCAGATATATGCAACCAAATCTCTGTCTTTCCACATAGCTAGACATGTTTGGTGCTGAATAATCAGATGAGATTGATGATGAGAGGGTTAAACTGGGTTAGTTCCCAGGCCCTGAATTATAATAATGATATTTTTGTATGATAAGAGGATATATAATAATAATTTTGGATGATAAGAGGATATATAATAATGATTTTGGATGATAAGGGGTTATATAATAGGAATAATCTTGTATGAAGAAACAATCTCGTATAAATAAGAGGGATTGAGCTGCTCCCACCCCCTTTTGAGGATACGAATGCCCTGATTCCGCAGCAGGGCCATGACGCCCGGCAGCACCTTGGTGAACACCCGAGGCGGCGAGGCGACACCGAACGGTAAAGCCACAAACTGGTAATGCTGATCCTCTAGAGCAAACCTGGGGCGCAGGATAAAGTCGCCCGGGCGCAGGATACTGACAGCCGAGCGTAGCGTCTCCATGCGAAAGTGCTTGAACCTGACAAACTTGTTGAGACCCTTAAAGTCCAGAATGGGCTTCAAAGACCCGTCTTTTTTGGGGACCATGAACAGATTGGAGTAGAAACCCTGATCCCGTTCCAGACGTTGAACCGCAAGGCGCAAACCCTGAGCTGACAGAGGGTTTTGAGACATCCGTGATTTGATGACTCTTGGGGGCGGCCAGGCTGCAAACTATCTTGTAACCGGAGGACACCACCTCCTGAATCCACCGGTCTGAGACGCAGAGCCTCCAGACGTGAGCAAAGAGCCGAAGCCGCCCCCCACCCGGATAGTTGAGGGCGCCTCCTCATGCCTGAGGGGGGCTTGGGAGAAGGTTTGGGCTTGGGGCCCCATGAGAGACCGGGACGACCACGGGATCTTCCACTGCCCCAAGAATCTCTGCGGGTACCCGAGAAGAGGGAGCCACGACCTCCTCTGGAAGCTCGAAAAGAGGGGAGGGAAAAGGAGGGACCCCGAAAGGGCCGAGGCTGCCTCCTACGCTGAGGCAGCCTACCATCCTTGGCTAGAACATCCAGAAGCTCAAAGAGTCGCAGCCCCGTAAAGGGGAGCCCAGTGAGAGCCTTCTTAGCAGCAGCATCAGCCGCCCACTGATGCAGCCAAACAGAGAGGCACATAGCCACCAAAAGGGCAGAGGCCCTACCACTCAGCCACACCACATCATTTATGGCAGTAAGGACAAAGGCAACAAAATCAGAGCAAAGCAAAAGGGCCCTATAATCCCCCCCCCTGTTACCAGCCGTAGCGCCATCAAGGAGACGCTTGAGCTGTTTCAGAGCAATAGCTGTAATGGCCGCGGCGCAGACCGGACGCAGCCCAGCCCCCACAAATGTAAAAGCATGGCAGGCCAGCTGATCCACGCGCCGGTCCTCGCTGGCCCGCAATGTAGTAGGGTCAGGGGAAGGCATGACCGAGGTGTTGGACAGCCCTAGAATGGGAGAGTCCACCTCAGTGGGACATGACCATCGCTTGACAAGGTCAGAAGGAAAAGGGTACCTCTTATCCAACACTTTGGGCACCGCGGCAATCTACTAGGACGTTCCCACTCCTTGAGCACCATATTAGTGAATGACTCTCAGGGAACTCCAGACTGTTTATCAGGACGAAAGAGCTCACCCTGATTCCTCTTAGCCACCTCAGGGGGGACAATGTGCAAGATTTCAAAAATGTGAGCCAACAGGTTATCAGTGTCCTAAGGGAACCATGAGTCTTCTCCAGACACAAACCCAGGGTCACTGTCATAACCCTCCTGCTGGTCCCCAGAGGAGTCCGAGGGTAACGGCCACCAAAAGCACCAATTTCCTCATCCTCCTCAGGAAAGAGGGAGGGAGCGGGAGCCTTTCGTGGAACAGGCCTGGCAAGCCTGTTCCACGAAAGGAGGAAACGACCCAGGCAGAAATCACTGCCGCAGCTCCGGGAGGACGAGGAACCCCAGACACGCAGCAGAATCAAAATGGCGCCGGCAGAGGAACCTTGAGGGGCGGGCTGCGGGAAGACGATTCGATACGCGTCATCCTCCGCCCCCGCCGAGCGCGAAAGCGCCGCTCATGTGACCACGCCAGCGTCCTCACACAGCAAAAAAACGCCTCACAGTTATAATGCCGACAGCCGCGGAGCGTAGTACAAAGCAGCGACGGCAGCGAAAACAGTTTAAAACAGCTAAAAGCACTCGCCGCAACCGCCCCCCCGAACACCCGTCAGGAAGGGGGGAGAGGAAAGCGAGCAGACAGCGGCGAGAGCCCAGGCCAGGGATGGTGGGGGAGACCCAAAACACCAGAAAACAAGTCACATAGCCAAAAACACTCACCCCCTCAGAAGCTAGGACAGGAACTCCGCATCCCTAGTAGGCTCACCATAAAGCCTGTGGCCGGCTACCCTTTGTGGTACAGGGTCCGCGGCCAGGAGCAGCACTTCTTGAGCACTTGACCCTAGTGCTCCTCTACCCTCACCCGATCCGACAGCCGAGGCTGGGAGGCACAGAGGGTCCGGAAACGGGTGGAAATAGGGCCGCAGGCTTGGTTGCCCCGCTCACCTGCGCAATATAAGAGCCATCTTCTATCTTCGCAGAATCACTGCAGAGAAACACTGAATTGGTCTATTGGTGATCCTGTTTTTATATGGTACCGGGAGGAGCCACAACTCTTCTGCAGTACACTGCACCACCTTGTGGCGGAATATCCCATACGTAAGGACTTCTTGAAGCAGGCCGTGCAGTGCAATCGGAAAATGCTTGGACTTCTTCTGATGCAGGGACAGTGCAGCATGTTTCTCTGCTGGTAGAAAGCGCATAAGGTCACAGAACTTAGCCAGGCGTAAAGAGTTGCTGGGCATCAAGATTGAATTAGTAAGAGAATTCGGGCATCACAGGCACAGGTTATGCAGCAATCAGATTCCCCCAAGCCAACGATTAGAGGGACATTGTGTATCGTTTTTGAGTGTTCTGCTTTAGGTAATGCTTACCTTTGTGTGGCTGATAACCAAGTGGACGAGACAGGCTTGCCTGAAGATCAAACTTTAATTTCTTATTGGTGTTTGGAGTTGCTGTTGCTTGGGCACTGAATTTGAATGGAGTGGTAGCTGCAGAAGGAAAAGAACACTTAAATTAACATGAACCTGCACCCTCAACATTCCAACAGCCATGTGCTCCCAGATGAAACTTCATTATGGGGTGCAGATAAACCGTTGTGGGGGAATGAATGAGGGGATCCCAATTTTGGATATGCCCCATTTAAGGGGGGGGGGGGGGGGGGTGAGCAGCTACACACTGAAATCAAGCAGTATCTCCCATTGTAGATTGTGTGGCTGCCGCATGGGTGCACATCTATTTCTGGTCCCTCATTAGTTGGGAGATCTTATCTAGAAAGCGATTCCATCTCTAATGCACAGCTCACTAATGGTGTGAGTGGGGTAGGTTGTGGTAGTTTAGTGCCGCCCTGACACAGAGCTGACAGTGTGTAGGTCCACTTTAAGAATGGGGAAATCTGGCAGCATTAACATATTCCTGTGATTATTCGCATAAACTGATATCACGTTTCTCCATTATTCATTGGTGGACACAGCATTGTTTTAGAGTTCAGAAGGCCTTGACCATTGTAGTTGCATCCATTTCCAGGTCCCCATCATAAAGAGCTTCATTAAAGAAAAGGTAAGTATCGCCAAAACACAGCACTCACAGGCAGCAGCTGATTCGGATTCATTGCAGAAAGCTCTAACTATACAATTATACACTTTTTTTGGGTCAAAATCTGGGGATGTATATACGGATCTATGCTCTGTGGCAGAATGATGTTCCTCCCATAGGCCTTAAATCACTTGGAAAATGTTTGAAATTCAGAGTGGGCCTTGTACTGCATTCATGAGACCGGTTACATACCCGACTGATTGAGTGTATTTTCCTCCGCCTCATGCTTGCTCTGGGATAGGCCTCTGCTCCCATCAGCCTCTGAATAATTTGTATGTAGCACCACGCTTTTGCATGCATCAGACTCAGGGGTGATTTTAGGAAGTGGAATACTTTTCCTTGCATCACGGACTGGTGTACCAAAGGAAGACGATTTTCTTAATGGGGTTTTGATCAGTGAGCATTTGTGCTCATTATCTTTAGTAGTTTCAGAAAACCTGGAATCATAAAAAACAACCTAGAGTAAAATCGATGGTTTAATAGATGGTTAACAAATTAGAGCCAGTTGGGTCACAGAAATGGATTAGAAGTGGCAATTCTAATGTGTTGTCTTGTAGCTCACAATATAGCCGGATACCCCTTTATAACATCAATGTAGCCAGCATCAACGTCAGATAGGCAGCCAATAGAAGAAACTAGTGGAATGGGTATTTTTAACTGTCAAGCTAACCAGTCTTCCGGCAAAGAATAAATAGTGCACTATTGATGCAAAACACCAAAGTGCAATGCAGCTACCACCAGGTGGCACAAGGCCCTGTGACCCTTCAAAAACTTCATTGGTGCATCCCCCTTTCATGATTTTGTCAACAACTAGCTTGCTACTATACAAATAAGTATACTGCGGAAGCAATATTGCCCAGCCTTGTTCCTTCAGTGCTACCCAGAGGGGAGGAGGCAACACCTTAGCATGGCCCTGGGAAGTAAATGGGTCATGCAAACTTCAACCCTTAGCTATCTAGCTACAAAACACAAAAAGGCTTCAACTGGCAAGAAAGTCCATTTTAGTTGACTTTCCCAAAGACCTCAGATCTGAGGCTTCCAGAAAGCACAAAACTCGCCTGTCACCCGCCATGCTGATCTCTCTCAGGCATCCCAAGTTTGAGAAACCAGACCAGTTGGGTACGGCCTGTTTTTGGAGGGTCGTATTGAGAACATTGTACGCCATCTTACCCAGGAGCTTTGATGAAGTAAAAGTGGACTGCAGTTTCCAATCTGCCGATAGGCCCAACAACACCCCTAGTGCTTAAGGTCTGACTCCCCAAGTAAAAGAAAAAAAGAAAAAAATGGAATTTAGGATCTAGAGGAGCAGAGAATTAAAATGCACCAAAAGCTGGACTACAACTTAAAAGATTTGTAATGCAGAACCCCGCGGCCTCACCATTTTCTCCCCACTGTGGTGCACTACACGATAGAATAGAATGCTTTGCTATGAAGCTGCATCCCTGCTGCCTCCACGCTCCAGCCCCCTCCCACCCCGAACAGATCTGATGTTCTGATGGGCATGCAGAGCAGGAATGTCACTGCAGGATGCCAGAACGAAGTATATGGTGCTGCTGGGGGGGGGGGGGGGGGGGGAAATCACAAATTTAGCTGCTCCACAGGGAAGGGTTGCACCGGAGCCATCTTCCACAGATGGGTTTGGTCCTGGCCTGCATGGTGCTTAATATCAGAATCCTAATCAAAGACAAACTGCAGGTAGAGACACGCAATTATTCTTAGTATGTCACACACCCCGCTTCAAGAATCCTTGACATGTGGGTAATATCGTCCTGAAGAGGCGTTCCTGCAGAGATGATAGCAAAAGAAAGCCCCTCCCTGATCCATAAATACCTGGGACCTCCCACTCATTACCCAGTTTTCCATCTCTGCAAGACGGCGAGCAAGTCAGAAGATGATGGCTCCTCCTTGCGCAGGGGGATTTAAGGTAGCCGGGATGTTTCCCGGCCTGTTATGTATTTTTCCGTTTGGACCTCTTTCTCCCTGTTATATATATATGCCTCCCAGCCGTGGCTGCAGGTCCAGGCGAGGGCATATGGGTACCTCTGGTGCCTAGGAGCAAAGCTCCGCCGTGAGACCCTGTACAAGAGGGTGGGCGGCTTCACCGGGTTGGTGACCCCGGTTTGGGATGCCCTGTCCCTTAGCCTCAATATGAGGATGGTCCTCCCAGGATCCCCTTTTGCCACTGTGGCGATGGGGGGAGTGGGCCCTCTGTTTTATACACTCTTTACTTTTCTTTTTCACTCTGTCTTTATTCTTTGGTGTTAGGTGTGTGTCACTTTAATTTTCTTTGCAGCCGCGGGCGGCTGGCTGTTTTTATTGTTTGCTCCTGTGCGGTGTCGCGATTATCGGGTCAGCTTTGAGGTATTTTACCTCAGGACTAGTGGTAGCGGGGTATCAGAGGGGCGGGGCCGGACGTTCAGCGCGGGCCGGTGTCCGTTCCTCCTGGCCTCCTCTGCACAGTTCTGGCCTTGCACCGCAGCGGGCTCTAGCTGCGGCGCCGGCCGCTTTGCCGCCTTTTTTCATGAGGGGAATTTTCCCCTCACGATTTCTATGGGGGCGGGGCCGGAATTGCGGCGCGCATAGCGGCCCGCCCAATGCCTTTCCAGCGCCGCTGAGGACTGTTGCTAGGCATAGGAATGGGGGGGGGCGGGACCTTGGCAAGCGCGCGCGTCCCGCGCTGGCCACGCCCCCTCCGCAGCCTCATTCTCTCAGAAGATTATTCTCCTCACGCTCGGGTGGCTGTGTCACGTCCTGGCGGTATCGTGAGTAGCCTGTGGCCCTTCTACCTTTTACCTTGCTTGTTATTGCTACTTTCTCATTGTTTCTTTCCTTTCTTCTTCTTCTTTCAGAACGGAGGCTTGTCATTTGTTTCTATAGTATTAGAAATTCTCTCCTGGTCCTCATCCCTGGGTTCTTTTTATATTATCACAAATCCTCCCACTCGGGACATCAAAAGGGGCATCCCGGGTTGTCTAATTGGCGTAATTCCCTGGGTCTTAGCGACTATTCAAAGTTCACCTTATGGAGGCATCCCCAGGTACTGGGACTCCTTCGGGGCATCCCAAAAAGTGTATTTTGTGTGGGGTATCCATTACTGGGGGCGATGTTTTACTGTGTATGCCATGTGCACGGCTAACCATCGCGCGGCAGTCCGAGCCCCGTACGTCGGGGTCAGCACGGCCGGTCACTTCTTCTCCCCCTCCCGCCTTGACGCGTGCCCCGTGTGACGTGGTCATCGGCAGGGATGTACAATCTGAAATGTGCGCCAGATTGGCTAACCTTGAGAAAATGGTTTCCGGCTCGGTTGCCCGTAAGGCTCCGACTAAGAGAAAGCATTTGTCGCCGGCTCTGCTGGAGGATGACCATGATGACGTTGATAATCTGGATTGGTCTGATTATTCCCAGCTAGAAGAAGGAGAGGTTGATGAGGCGTCAGATGCTTCGGACGATGAGCTGTCCTTTGCTGCTGAGGCCGAGTCTGTTGACCTGAGGAAATCGGTGGATACTCCTCACACTCTGGCTCTGATGCTGGAGGCCTTAAATATTTCTCCTCCTGTGGAGGTGTCACAGCAGAAGGATGAGTTGTTTGAGGAATCCAGGCCGCGCTTGGAGTTCCCTACACAACGGCATTTTGACAAGATCATTGATAAGGAATGGGACAGGCCTGCTCGGCTCCCTGGTATCCCTCAAGGGTGGGATAAGAAGTATCCCTTCCCTTCGGAGGTAGTTAAGCGCTGGGCTTTCCCCCCCCGAGGTCGATGCACCGGTTTTGGGGTTGTCTAATTCCTCGGTTTTAAATAGGCCAGATTGTTCCACCCTCAAGGATGGTGAGGACAAACGCATTGACCAGTTGGCTTGCCACGGTTTCACTAGCGTCGGGTCAGCCATGCGACCAGTTTGTGCTTCGGAGCTGATGGTCTTGGCTGCCAGGTCTTTGATCAGGGATCTCCTGACTTCTTCCGGTCTTCGGCCGGGGAGTAACGAATTCATTAGCCTAAAACGTTGTGAGTTGTTTTTATCTTTTGTGCTTACAGCCTTAGACGATACCTTGATGATGTGCGGAAGGACGTCGGCCCTACTGGTGACTATACGACGGTCGGTGTGGCTGCGCCAGTGGGCGGCTGATTTTATGTCTAAAAAGTCCCTGACGGCTTTACCTTTTGTCGGTCTTCGGCTCTTTGGTGAGACTTTGGACTCTGTCACCCAGGGTGGTAGGTTACCTCAGCGAAAGAAGCAACGTCGTCCCTTTCGGGGGGCGCCTGCATTTACCCCCTCCTTTCGTGGGGCCAGATCTGGTAGGGGATCTGCCCTTCCCTCCTCCAGAAGAGAGTCTGGGGGCAGGGGCAGGGGGCGTGGCCGCTCTGGATATAGCTGGGGCTCTAAGCCCAAACCAGCGACTAAGTCTGCCCAGCAATGAGGGGGCGCCCTCACCCTGGCGGGTGGGGGGACGGCTGCGTCACTTCTCCCAGATCTGGGAGCAAGAGGTCTCGGACAGGTGGATACGGGAAGTGGTGTCCTCCGGCTACAAGCTAGAGTTCGAGCTCCGCCCCCCCTCCAGATTTCTCAGGTCTCGGATGCCTTCGGAGCCTCTGGCAGCGCAGGGGCTCCTGTTGGCAGTGGAGAATCTTCTGAAATTGGCCGTCATTTGCCCGGTGCCCCCCTCGGAACGGGGGGAGGGGTTTTATTCCAATCTGTTCACGGTGCCCAAGAAGGACGGATCGGTCCGACCCATCCTGGATCTGAAGTTTCTCAACAGGTTCATCAGGCCGCGGAAGTTCCGGATGGAAACGCTGCGCTCGGCTATCCACTCCCTTCGCCAGGGAGACTCTCTCACGTCCATAGACATCCAGGACGCTTACCTGCATGTTCCAATTTTTCCGGCGCACCAGAGGTTTCTCAGGTTCGTGGTGGAGGATCGGCATTTTCAGTTTGTGGCTCTGCCTTTCGGTCTCACCTCGGCTCCTCGGGTCTTCACCAAGGTGCTAGCAGGGGTGATGGCTCTGCTCAGAGTTCAGGGTATCCGTGTTGTGCCCTATTTGGACGATCTCATGATCATGGCCTCCTCATTCAGCCAAGCGGAGTTGGACACCGGACTGGTGGTGTCCACGTTGGAGAGGTTCGGTTGGGTGATCAACTACCCCAAGTCGACTCTGTCTCCGTCCAGAGTTCTGACCTTTCTGGGGATGTCTCTGGACACCTCGCAGGCCAAGGTCTTTCTGCCTCAGGCCAAGGTTCTTCTGATACAGGAGTTAGTTCGGCTTCTCTTGTCGGACCCTCATCCGACCATTCGACTGGGGATGAGGCTGGTGGGGCTCATGGTGGCCTCGTTCGAGGCAGTTCCCTTTGCGCAGTTTCACACAAGGACGCTTCAGCTTCATCTGTTGAGGATTTGGGACAAGTCTCCACAATCGTTGGATCAATCCTTCCTGATGACCCCCCGAGTTCGTCTGTCCCTGCGATGGTGGTTGCGATCTGTCAATCTGTTGAAGGGCAGGTCTTTTCTGGCTCCGTGTTGGGAAACGGTCACCACGGATGCCAGTCTGTCAGGTTGGGGGGGTTTTTGGAAGGACCTCCAGTTCCAGGGTCTGTGGGGCCCGCAGGAAGCTCACGAACCCATCAATATTCTGGAGTTGAGAGCCATCAGACTGGTTCTGTTTCACTTGACTCATCAGTTGAGAGGCCTGCCGGTGCAGGTCCGGTCGGACAACAGGACGGCGGTGGCCTATATCAATCACCAAGGAGGGACTCGCAGCAGGAGTGCCCTCAGGGAAGTGTCCTTGATTCTGGACTGGGCAGAGACCCACGTCCCGTGTATCTCAGCAGTCTACATTCCGGGGGTGGAGAACACGGAAGCAGACTTGCTGAGCAGGGCCTCCTCTCGTCAGGGGGAGTGGTCTCTCAGTCCCAGGGTGTTTCGTTCAATATGTCTCAGGTGGGGGGTCCCAGCGGTGGACCTCTTTGCCTCTCGTCACAATCACAAGCTCCCAGCTTTTGTGTCTCTCTCGCAGGACCCTCTGGCTCTGGCAGTGGATGCCATGTCTCTGAACTGGAGGGATCTGGGGTTTCTTTACCTGTTTCCCCCGTTCCCAATGCTAGCCAGAGTGGTGCGCAAACTGGCCTTGGAAGGCGCGTCAGCAATTCTAGTGGCCCCAAGGTGGCCAAGGCGAGTTTGGTTCGCAGATCTTGTAAGGCTGGCAGAGGATCAGTTTGCCCTGCCTCTGCTGCCGGACCTGCTCACCCAGGGTCGGCTTTGCTATCCCAATTTACCATCGCTGGCTTTGACGGCATGGCTGCTGAATCCGCCATCTTGAAGGAAGAAGGTCTTTCTGACGCGGTGATTCAGACTCTTATCTGTGCCAGAAAGCGCTCTTCCTCTTCTATTTACTACAGGACTTGGAGGGCCTATATTGATTGGTGTGAAAGTAGGTCTCTCTCTTGTCGAGAGTTCTCCATACCTAGAATTTTGGAGTTTCTTCAACATGGTCTAGATCTGGGGCTCCAGCTTAGTACATTGAAAGGGCAGGTTTCTGCCCTGGCGGTGTTCTTCCAAAGGTCTTTTGCACTTCATCCTTTAGTCAAGACTTTTTTCCAGGGGGTTACGCATGTTCGGCCTCCTAGGAAGCCTTTTGTTCCAGTTTGGGATTTGAACCTGGTTCTGTCGGCTCTCCAGGGTCCTCCGTTCGAGCCCTTGAAGGAGGTAGATTTGTCTTCTCTTACGCAAAAGGTGGCCTTTTTGGTGGCGATCACTTCGGTTAGGCGTGTTTCTGAGTTGGCAGCTTTATCCATTACAGCTCCATACTTTGAGAAACATCAGGACAAGGTTGTCTTTCGTTTCAAGCAGGATTTTCTCCCTAAAGTGGTCTCGGAGTTTCATCTGAATCAGGACATCGTTTTGCCTTCTCTATGCCCAAATCCCCGTGACGATAGGGAAAGGGCTTTGCATTCCTTGGATGTAGTTCGTGTTGTGGAACATTATCTGGAGGTTACGTCTTCCTTTCGTAAGACTGATGCTTTCTTTGTGGTGCCCTGCGGGCCTAGGAAAGGTTTGGCTCCTGCTAAGTCTTCCATTAGTAAATGGATTCGTCAGGCCATCCTTGGGGCATATTCCGCCAAGGGGAAGAGTCCCCCTTTTCGTGTTACTGCTCATTCTACTCGTGCGGTTGGGGCGTCCTGGGCCTTCCAGCACCAGGCCTCTGTTGAGCAAGTTTGTAAGGCCGCTACTTGGTCTTCTGTTCACACTTTTTCCAAGTTTTACAAAGTTGATGTCCGGGCTTCAGCGGATGCTGTTTTTGGCCGCAAAGTTCTGCAAGCTGTTGTGGTTTAAGTTTTATATTGTTGCCTAGTTTGGATCCCCGCCCTTGTTATGGACACTGCTGTTGGATGTCCCACATGTCAAGGATTCTTGAAGCGGGGTGTGTGACATACTAAGAATAATACCATTTTGTGAATACTCACCTTGTAAAATGGTTATTATGAGTATGTCACACACCCCGCTTCAACCCGCCCTTTTGTATTCAGGATCCTCTTTATGGCGAACTTTGCGTGGTTGTGGTTTACTTTTGCCTCTTCCTGGTCCCTTACTTACTGCTTCTGTATACTGGGTAATGAGTGGGAGGTCCCAGGTATTTATGGATCAGGGAGGGGCTTTCTTTTGCTATCATCTCTGCAGGAACGCCTCTTCAGGACGATATTACCCACATGTCAAGGATTCTTGAAGCGGGGTGTGTGACATACTCATAATAACCATTTTACAAGGTGAGTATTCACAAAATGGTATTTTTCAGAATTAAGCTAAAAGCCTTCCCCATGGATTTAAAATAGAACTCCCACCACCTCATAATATCTATATACAATATACTCCATGGGCAACAAAAATGTAGAGTTTTTGTACCTCTGTACCATATACACTTGACTTACCTTACATTCATTTTGGACACTGACAGAGCAGTTGGTTTAAATGCAGCTTTGTCCACCAGGATACTCTTGCTGGCAGTGCTGGATTGTGCCGCGCGCTTCTGACTTGCAGGTGTTTTTGCTGGTGAGCTGACCCTTTTCTGTGGCGCAGGACTGAAGAGGTAGAACCTACTTTGCAACGATTTCTAAAGAAAAAAAAAAATCCCTGTTAGACTTAGCAGGTAAAATACATGATTTAATTAAGTATTTGCTGCACAATAATCTCCAATATTTCCATTAACGATTAACATTAATATCACAAATACAAATCATATCAGCCAACAGCCATAGTTCTGATCAAACCAATGGTCACTGAAGCCCTCCTCACACATCCAGTGAAGTGTCCTAAGAAGAAATATTTTCTCTCAAATGCCACATACAATCTATTGTGTGAGAAATTACCCACTACACACAGGAAGATGTATAAATAAAAAACGGGTTTAATTCACCAGCACGGAAAAATACCATTTTGTGAATACTCACTTGTAAAATGGGTATTATAAGTATGTCACACACCCCGCTTCAAGACATTCATTACATGTGGGTATACTGACCTGTAGATGGCGATCTTGCAGAGATGATAATAAAAAAGGTAAGACCCTCCGGCCCATAAATACCTGGGACCTCCCACTCATTCCCCAGTATAAAGATAGCAGTAAGATCAAGGGACCAGGAAAGCCAATTAAAACTAATAAGGTTCACCATATAAAGGATCCAGAATACAAAAGGGCAGGGTGAAGCGGGTGTGTGACATACTTATAATACCCATTCTACAGGTGAGTATTCACAAAATGGTATTATTCTAATAGCAGTGTCCATAAAGGGCAACAAGGCACAAACTTAAACCACTGCAGCTTGCAGAACTTTGCGGCCAAAAACAGCATCCGCTGAGGCCCGAACATCAACCTTGTAAAACTTGGAAAAAGTGTGAACCGAAGACCAAGTAGCAGCCTTACAAACCTGCTCAACAGAAGCCTGGTGCTGGAAGGCCCAGGACGCCCCAGCAGCACAAGTAGAATGAGCAGTAACACGAAAAGGGGGAACCTTCCCCTTGGCAGAATAGGCCCCAACAATGGCCTGGCGAATCCATTTACTAATGGAAGACTTGGCAGGAGCCAAACCCTTCCTGGGCCCAGAGGGCACCACAAAAAGGGCGTCAGTTCTACGAAAAGGAGAAGTAGCCACCAAATAGTACTTCACACAAGGAAGACTGCTTTCTAGCCCTAACCAGAGTCTGAATGACAGCATCAGAAAGTCAAGATGGAGGTTTCAGCAACCACGCCGTCAAAGCCAGCGTTGGTAAATTGGGGTAGAGCAGTGGACCCTGAGTGAGCAGATCATCCGGCAGAAGGGGCAGGTCTAACTGATCCTCTGCCAACCTTACCACGTCTGCGAACCAAACCTGTCTTGGCCACCTTGGAGCCACCAGAATTTCCGACGCGCCGTCCAGGGCCAGCTTGCGCACCACTTTGCCCACCATGGGAAACGGAGGGAACAGGTATAGGAACCCCAGATCCCTCCAGTTCAGAGACATGGCATCCGCTGCCAGAGCCAGCGGATCCCGCCAGAGAGACACAAATGCCGGAAGCTTGTGACTGTGACGAGAGGCAAAAAGGTCCACCACCGGAGGCAAAGCGACCGAAACACCTTGGGGCAGAGCGACCATTCCCCCCGGCGAGATGACCCCCTGCTCAGGGAGTCCGCCTCCGTGTTCTCCACTCCCGGAATGTACACTGCCGAGATGCATGGGACATTGCCCTCTGCCCAGTATCAAAGACACTTCCCTGAGGGCCCACCTGGTGATTGATGTAGGCGACCGCCGTCCGATTGTCCGACCGAACCTGAACCGGTAGTCCCCGTAACTGATGAGTCAAGTGAGCCAGAACCAACCTGATCAGCTCCAGAACATTGATGGGATCGTGAGCCTCCTGAGGCCCCCACAGCCCCTGAAACTGAAGATCCTTCCAAACCCCCCCCCCCCCAACCTGACAGGCTGGCATCCGTGGTGACAGTCTCCCAACGAGGGGTCAGAAAGGACCTGCCCCTCGTCAGATTGCTCGGTTTCAGCCACCACCGAAGGGAACGCCGCACCCGGGGGGACATCAGAAAGGACTGATCCAATGACAGCGGGACCCGTCCCAGGCCGCCAAGAGATGGAGCTGGAGCGTCCTTGTGTGAAACTGCAAAGGGAACCGCCTCGAACAACGCCACCATCAATCCCACCAGTCGCATCCCTAGCCGGATGGACGGGCGGATGGATGGATAGGAGACGCTGAGTCAATTCCTGAATCAGAAGAACCTTGGCTCGGGGAAATGCTTTTGATAAGGAAATTCCAAGCGCGGCTTGGTAACTTCAAAGAACTCCCCCTTCAGCGGAGGAGCCGCCTCGGGGGTAGAAATAGCCAGGACCTCAAACATATGAGCCAGGATCCTAGAGGTTTCCAAGGAGTCCCCCTGGCCCTGCTCGGTATCAGCGGCCACAAACTGCTGATCGGAGCCCTCAGACTCCTCATACAGCTCCCCTTCTCTGGAGGAGGGGCTCACGTGGGGAGCAATCAGACCAATCCAGGGAGTCAAAATCCTCCCTATCAAGGCCCTGCGCGGCCGCATACAAATGCTTTCGCTTTGCCGTGGCCTTTTTAGCAACGGCACTGGAAAACAATTTTTCAAGATTGGCCAATCTGGCACACACCTCAAATTGCGACTCCCCGCCAATGACCACATCACATGGGGTACGTGTCAAGCGAGGGGGAGATGGAGGGGAGACTGGCGGAGCAGAACCGGACGCCTGAGATCCGGTCTGCCGTGTAATAGACCGCTGCACACAGGGTACACATAGAAATACATCATCCCCCAAAAGGGATGCCCCACACCCCAAACACAACCTGGATTGCCCCGAGGGGGGCACAAGCCCAGTATCCGGGGATGCCTCCATACGGTGATTTTTTAAAATAGATATATATATATATTTATGTGTACAATGCTCCGAGGGAATTACGCAGTAATACAACCCGGGATGCCCCTTTAAGTCCCGAGTGGGAGGAATTTTAAGCCAACTAAATGTAACCAGGGACCCTAGGACCGGGAGAATCCCCCTTTAATAATTTCAATGGTCCACCTGGAACACACAAAAACACCCACAACTATGAACTATGCTGCAATGTCCCATAAGGGGTTAAAATAGAAAATCTGATGGCCGCAGGCCACTCACCCGACCTTCGCCCCACCTAGCGCGCAGGCAGGAAGGAACCGCGGGGACACAAGGAGAGCTTATCTTCCGGCCAGAAGCCGGGACCTAATGACAGCGCCCGCAGCACGGGGAGCGGGCCGGAGGCGCGCGCGCTAGCGCCCAGCCCCGCCCCAAGGAGGAAAAGCGCCTCATGGGCGCCATTACAACACGCCGGCGCCGCGGCCCCAGCACAGTCTGAACCACACACACACACAAGTTATGCACCAAACACATACATACACCAAATAAAGAATAAATTCCCCCCCCCCCTCCTCTAAGGGTATCCGGGAGAGGGGGAATCCATGCCAGGGTACGGCTAAGGGACGGGGCATCCCAAACCAGGATCACCAACCCGGATAGCCGCCTACCCCTTGTTATGGGGTCTCACGGCTCCTAAGCACCTGGGGTGCCAACTACCTTTGCGCGGACCAGCAGCCTAGGCTGGGAGGCAAGTAACTTAAAGAAATGGGATCCGGGCAGAAATAGAATAAAAAGTGGCCGGGAGTCATCCCGACTACCTGCAAGGAGGAGACATCTGACTTGCTCGCCTCTGCAGAGATGAAAGACTGGGGAATGAGTGGGAGGTCCCAGGTATTTAAGGGCCTTACCTTTTTTATTATCATCTCTGCAGGTCTACAGGTCAGTATACCCACATGTAATGATGGTCTTGAAGCGGGGTGTGTGACATACTTAGAATATAACCGTCACTAGCCCAATATATTCCCAAAGTTTCCCCAGATCACCTTAAATGTTATAACTTATGTGATAACTACCTCTAATAAATATAGAGAGATCACAGGTAGATACTTAGCCATTATGCTTCAGGTAGGGGAGGGCATCCATTGACTGAACACCCCTGCAACCAGATTCCTAATCTACTAAAAACTAGGGGGTGTGGCCAGCATTCCCAGCCTCCTGGGTGTGCCTGCAATGTACTACCTTCAACCTACCTCTGAGATTAGGCTGCTTGATGAAAAAGGGTGCTCCCCTGAAACTCATTGCTTGCTTTGGGGTTCGGGGAATCCTTACTTCCGGGACATCCAATAGCAGTGTCCTTAAAGTAGGGTGGGATCCCCAAAGAGTAACATCAAGCAGTTCAGACCACCACCGCCTGAAGCACCTTGCGGCCAAAAACGGCATCAGCTGAGGCCCTAACATTAACCTTGTAAAAGTTAGAAAAACTTAGCGGTCTTACAAACTTGTTCAACAAAAGCCTGGTGCTGAAACGCCCAAGAGGCACCAATAGCCCTAGAAGAGTGAGCAGTAACACGGAAGGGAGGTTCCTTCCCTTTGGCAGAATAAGCTTGCACCACTGCCTGTCTAATCCACTTGCTGATAGTAGATTTGGCTGGAGGCAAGCCCTTCCTAGGTCCAGAAGGAAGAACAAAAAGAGAATCAGACTTCCGAAAGGGCTCAGTGGCGACCAAATAATACTTGAGCGCCCTGACCACATCCAGAGAATGAAGGTTCCATTCCTTGGAATTAGCAGGGGCAGGACAATAGGAAGGTAAGAATGTCCTAATTGAGATGAAAGGTAGATACAACCTTGGGCAAAAATTCCGGGTTAAGACGGAACACTACCTTATCCTAATGCCCCTCAAAATAAGGAGGTTTATTGGAAAGCGCCGCCAGCTCAGAGACTCGACGCACCGAAGTAATAGCGACCAAAAAGGCCACCTTAAAAGTCATTATGGACAGTGCAGCATTGCACAAGGGCTCAAATGGAGGACCCTGTAGAGCAGAAAACACAAAGTTTAAAGTCCCAAACCGGTAGCAGAGGCTTCCTGGGCTATCTTGCGCAGCACCCGACCCAGCAGAGGAAAGGGAGGAAAAACAGAGGAGCTGAAACTCCATCCAGGGAATTGTTAGCGCATCTGTGGCGAAGGCCAGAGGGTCCCTTGACAGGGAGACAAATCTCGGAAGCTTGTGACGGAACGCAAAAAGGTCCACATCCGGCTGACCCCAGCGGCGACACAGGACGTGAAAGATCTTGTTGCTAAGGGATCATTCCCCCAGGCGAGACGTCCCCCTGCTCAGGGAGTCCGCCTCCTGGTTCTCCACCCCTGGGATGTAAACCGCCGAGAGGGACCATTCCCCCAGGCGAGACGTCCCCCTGCTCAGGGAGTCCGCCTCCTGGTTCTCCACCCCTGGGATGTAAACCGCCGAGAGGCAGGAAACAGTCTCCTCCACCCAAGACAAGATCAGGGAAACTTCCTTGAGGGCTCGCTTGATCCCTGATGATTGATGCAGGCAACCGCTGTCTGATTGTCCGAGCGGACCTGTACAGCACGACCCCGAAGGTGGGGGGTCAACTGGGAGAGAACCAACCTGATCGCCGGCAGCTCTAGGATATTGATGGGCGCGTGGGCCTCCTGGGGACCCCACTGACCCTGGAACTTCAAACTCTCCCCCCCCCCCACAGCCGGTCAGACTGGCATCCGTGGTGACAAGGGCAGAAAGGACCTGCCCACTAGAAGATTCCTCGAGTCCAGCCACCAGGAGTGAGACTGCCTGACCGGAGGGGACAGAAAAAACTCCTGATCCAGGGACTCCTGATTCCGATCCCAAACTGACAAGAGATGCAGCTGAAGAGGTCTCATGTTTAACTGAGCAAAGGGAACCGCCTCGAAGCAGGACACCATGAGACCCACCAACTGAATCCCCTGATGGATGGAGGGGTGAGGGCACGCCAGCAGAGACCGCGCCTGCATCTGAAGGCCCTCCACTTTCTGCTGAGGGAGAAATACCTTGACCTGAGAAGTATCCAGCGTCATGCCCAGAAAGGACCTAGCAAAAGACGGAGACAGTGAAGACTTGGGATAGTTGATCACCCAGCCGAAGGACTCGAGAGTGGACGTCACCACCTGAGTATCCCTCTGTGCCTGATGAAGAGACTGAGCAGCAAATCAGAATGTCGTCCAGGTAAGGAAGGATGCAAATGCCCTGATTCCTCAGAAGAGCCATGACGCCAGCCAGCACCTTGGTGAAAACCCGAGGAGCCGAGGTGATACCGAACGGCAAAGCCACAAACTGGTAGTGTTGATCCCCCAGAGCGAACCTCAAGAACCTCTGGTGACCTGGGAAGATTGGCACGTGAAGATAGGTATCCTTGATGTCCACTGTGGTCATGAAGTCGCCCGGCCGAAGAGAACTTACGGACGAGTGTAATGTCTCCATACGAAAGTGCTTGAACCTGACAAACTTGTTGAGATCCTTTAAGTCCAGGATGGGCCTCAGGGAGCCGTCCTTCTTCGGCACAGTGAACAGGTTGGAGTAGTACCCCCGACCCCATTCCTGAAGAGGTACCTGACAAATGACTCCTGATGCCAGAAGACGAACGGCCAGACGCAGTCCCCGAGCCGACACAGGGTTTTGGGATATCCAGGATCGGAGGAATCTTGGGTGCGGCCAGGCTGCAAACTCCATCTTGTAACCGGAGGACATAACCCCCTGAATCCACCGGTCTGAGACGCGAAGCCTCCAGACGTGAGCAAAAAGTCGAAGCCGTCCCCCCACCCGGTCGGGTGAGGGCGCCTCCTCATGCCTGAGGGGCCTTGGGAGGGGGTTTGGGCTTGATCCCCCATGAGAGATCGGGGCGACCGCAGGATCTGCCTCGGCCCCAAGAGTCTCTGCGACGACCTGAGTAAGGGAGGCCGCGACCTCCCCTTGAAGGACGAAAGGAGGAAGAGCCCCGAAAGGGCAGAGCCTACTTTCTACGCTGGGGGAGCCTACCATCTTTGGCCAGAACATCCAGCCGCTCACCAAAAAGACGGAGACCCGTGAAAGGAAGCCCAGTGAGAGTCTTCTTAGCGGCAGTGTCGGCAGCCCACTGACGCAACCAAACTGACCGACGCATAGCCACCAACAGGGCCGAGGCCCTACCGCCAAGCCGGATGGCGTCGTCCATGGCAGCCAGCACAAACGCAATAAAATCAGAGCAAAGCAGGAGGTCCTTATAATCCTCCCTAATCTTACAAGACCGGGCGGCCTCAGCAAGACGTCTGACCTTTTTCATGGCGACAGCCACAATGGCCGCGGCGCAGACCGGCCACAAACCGGCCCCCACAAAAGGTAAAGGCATGACAAGCCAAATGATCCATACGCCGGTCCGCGCTATCACGCAGCGTGGTAGTGTCGGGGGATGGCATGACCAAAGTGTTAGCCCCAGGACCGGAGCATCCACCTCAGGAGGACACAAACAGCGCTTAACCAAATCTGCCAAAAAAGGATACCTTCTATACAACCCCTTGGGCACCGAGGGTAACCCATTAGGACGTTCCCACTCCTTCAGAACCATATTTGAGAAATGGCCCTGTTCCGGAAACTCCAAACGTTGCTTGCCAGGGCGGAAGAGCTCACCCTGCTTCCTCTTCGCCGCCTTAGGGGGGGCGATGTGTAATGTATCGAAAACCGCTGACAACAGGCTATCGGTATCATCAGCGAGCCAGGTATCCTCATCAGTAACCTCATCGTAACCGTCCTGACGGCCCCCAGAGGAGTCCGAGTAACGGAAAAGCTCCCCCTCCTCCGGAGAGTCACGGCCGCCATACACATCAAGGCCCTCATCCGCCTCGGGAAATAGGGACAACGCAGCGTCAAGGTGTCGCTCCTTGCTAGAGGCCTTGCCCGCCGCCGGTCGGGCCAACTGCCGCTCAATGCATCCCGCGGCGCGAGACACCAGTGCCCACACAAGCAATGGCGCCGACGTCAGAGCACAAGGCCCGGATCCCAAACGTCTCCCGCCGCGGAGCGCAGTACGCTCGCTGCGGCAGGATAAAAGAAAGCCGCAATAGGCAGAGTGCTCGCGCGCACCCGACCGCCCCCCCCCCTCCTGCAAGTCCACGGCAGGACCGCGGGATAGGGAAGTGGGAGGCAAGGGAGGAGGGTGGGGGAGAAAGCGCAGCGCGTGGGAGCCCCAGTACAAGGTAGCAGAGAAGGGGGGGGGGGGGGGGGTTGGGGGGCTTTTAGCACAGGAACTCTGGACCAAAATAGTAAACATAGCTTTTTGAAGCAAACCACAGTGGTGTTTTGGAGGTATACATCAGAGACTTCCTGATTCTGACTTTCTAATTCTCTGATTGGCTGTGACCGAGGGGGGTTTAATCCCTTCTGCACTCATTTAAACTCTGCAGATAAGGGGATCACAATCTGTGTACCAGAAGCTACCGACGGGTTCATCTGTTACAGTGGAAGGCCAGCAAAGCCACTCCTACCTTAGGATCACAGACACACAAATATAAGAAATGTGGACACAGTATGCTGATTAGTAAATCAATGCTTCAGAAATCCGGGAGATATCCCTTCAAAATACTCTACTTCAGTGGAGGAGAGGGAGGGGGCCCAGGGGATGCTCTAGCCCTGCAAATGTGCCCCACGTTACCAAGGCATTTGTTGCAATGGGGGGGGGGGGGGGGGGGGGGGGGGGGGGCGGGGCGGAACGTGGCAACCCTTGGTACTCGTCTCCAAAGGAGTTGATGGGGTGGGAGTGCTAGCGTCAATGGCTAATTGCAATGGACAGCTATTTCTTATGGTGGCTGCCTGTGACAGGGGATATGGTACGTGTGGGACTACTAAAGTAGGAGTGATCAGATGCGGTGAACAAAAGGAGAGTATTCCTTCTGTTTTTGGTCTGGAAAAGACTCTCGTTATTCGCCATTTTAGTGTGAAGTCATTCCTTGTGGCACCCATTAAGTTTCATCAGTAGAGAAGCCCAGCATCAGGTTTTTTCGGGGTTGCAGAAAGTCATATTGAACTATTCTTTAACATTAGTGAACACAGAGAAATTTTAGTCCAGCAAGTTTGTGACGTGGCTTTTTGGGAGCAGTGTATGAAGACACAGTGAATGAGGGTCCAATATAGACCAAACCTTTGTAACTTTGTAGAGAAAAAAATCTCAGAAATCAGCTAGCACTTTAGGTGAGCCCATTCTTCACAGCTTCTAAGAGAATTCGTTTAGAATACCACCAATCCTTAAAGCATTTCAGATTACCTTTGAAACGCTGTTTGGAGTCTTATCTCTTTGGCCCATGGGGTTGGAGGTTTTGGCCAGCTTCTGCAGATGACAGATACAAGGCATATTAGGACTGGAGTACAGCAAAGGGAAGTCTGTTGAATGAAATGTTATGCGAATCATCGTACCAACTCATGTATGAAAGCATACGGTGGTACAGCTCCACAAAAGCTGGTGGCATGCAACTTTTATTAAAATAATCCCCTTATTGAGGTGTCATTATTAGTAATCAGTTTTGCCCAACCAGAGTGAACATATTGAATAAGGGGGGGGGGGGGGGTCAGCAATCCGGATGCTTCCCTGCACTCGGAGCAACACCTATTTTCTTAGAAATGTCCCTGTCCAGACAAAAACAATAAACAGTCCTGTGCAGCTACATTGCACAATGCCAGTAGATCGAAACTTACCATCAATCTCGCTCCCGCCATCCCAAAGCCAAGCATTCCTCCCCGCATTCCTAGCCACATTAACTGCAATGGAAGGACGTGCCACACCACCTCTATTGAAATGAATCAGGCAGCCGTGGCCAGTCACCGTGACCAATGTCAGGAGGAAGCAAAAATGCAGCAACGGCCCGTGGCCTAGATCAGGGATGGCGCAGTGCGGATCTCCAGCAGAGGTAAGTTTCAAACCCCCGCAATAGTGCCGATCATTTGCGCAGAAACTATTGAGGAGCATGCATTGCTTTTTCCTGGACAGTCCCCTTAAAAAGATCTACTTGTATGTTTTGGTTGGTCACCTACTGTGGCTTCACGTGCTAAAAAGGGATTGTAAAACTTTTAAAACAATCAAAATAACACACCATTTTAAAAATAAGGCCATAAAAGTGGCTTCAAGTGCACAAACACCCACTTTTCACCAAATTGGCGTTTCCACCTAGAGCAATTCGCCTGTGATCACAGATCAAGGGCCAAATTTGGCTTTGCACGGGATGCATGTGCTACAGGAGCCCCAGCAATAAAGATGCCCCCCATGTTTAGTATAACAGCACCTTTTTTCTAGGCGTTGGATTGCTTTAAGTTTGCTACTTTAACAAATTCTAGCTTTCGGGTTAAATGAGAGAAGGCCACGCATGTGAAGAGTCAGAACAACTTCACAGATCAATGGGGTCAAATCAGAGCCAGGGGTGAATTCTTCTTTTCTCTCCTTAAAAAAAAACTGCCATTTACTTATATTGTGTAAATTCTCACCTGGCCCTAAATCAGCCCCAAGGCAGACATTAAAAAAGGAATGACAGTTTTTCCTCCTAATAAAAAAGTGCATTTTCCCCACCAGGCTCTGAATCAACCTCATTGGGCTTGATGCAAGTTTGCTACACTGCTTATAATGCATGTACCTATTACTACACTTACATGTCATGAACATATGTTTTTACAGAATGCCATGTGATTTGGTAACATGCAAGCTTACCTTTGAACCACTGTTTGGGGTTTTTTCTGTACCAGTTAGCAGGTTGGACTTCTTGGCCAGCATCTGTTTATAATTACACATTTAAAAGAAGCATTTATATAATGTACATTTACGAATTTCCAGCAGTGATCAATAGATACCCCAAGCACGGATACTACTATCCATCTAAAATTAACGCGGTCAATATATCAATGGCCAATACAGATAATGCTGGGGGGGGGGGGGTATTATTTAGGTCTCCTAATAGAATATATAGCCCCTGGTGCGCTAATTTCAGTTATCCCCCCCCTCCCCCCCGGACCTTCAACCTGCCACAGGCCACAATTAACGGACTTCTACTAATTCTTGAGTACCCCTGCTCTAGGGTATACGGCCTGAACATCAAGCCTATATTGCAGAAAATAGAGGGGGATTTGGGTAGATGGATCAGAGGCACCTATACCTGGTCTGGAAGAGCATCCATAATAAAGGATCCTGTATCTACTTCAGGCATTACCAGTAACCCTGCTAGATGGTTTCTTTACTCGACATGCTGGGGTCTGCACTAGATTTTTGTGGGGAGGTTGTCCAAAATTGCAAACTTTCTAGACGAAGGTTGGAGAGATTTATAAGGTAACCTACAGATGGACCTAGCAAGCCGTCCACTGAATATATCCACATTCCCCAAGTATGCAGAAGTTATTACTAGCTCATATGCCGAAAGCAGCTAAAGCAAATTTGGGGAAATTAATAGAACAGAGACTTACTGCATCAATTAACTATAGATTTGAGAGATATTGGAAAATCTGTATGCCATGGGAACAGTTTACCCTAAATTCATGCAGGCCCAGACCTGAGAAAATAAAGCCAAAGAGCGCCAGATGTGGCTCAGCCCCTGACCCCTTTCATCCACCACCAAGTCCAACTGCTAACTTCACTTTAGTTCACATTCTAATATCCACCTACATCTGCCTTCTTAGTCTTATTAATATTTTATTCATCCCACATGTCATCTGTTCTCTCTTCCTTCCTCCTCATCTAAGTTTTCTTTTCTTATTCTATAAGTTGGTTTTGCCTTTCCTCTTTTGCATATTGGAATTTATAAAACTAGGGACTAGTTAGGGGACTAGTTAGGGACTAGATAGTGCAGGTTAGGCAGTAAAGTGATAAATACAGGACACACCAAGGGATGCATTCCTTGTGGAAGTACAATAGTAGCGATTAATAGAGGAACACATTGGGATAGGTTTAACGGGGGTAGGAAACCCTCCTATTCAGAATAGAGCAAGAAGAATGCTCAGGACTTGATATGTTATTCACCTTCATTTCCTCAATAGAGTTGCTGACTGCATCCAGGCGCTTCTGCTTCCTCTCCATGTATTTATCTATAGATTCCATTCTCTTAAAGTGAGCCTCGTGCAGCTTTTTAAAATCTGTGGGTTTAAAAAAACATATACAGTCACCAAATATACACCTCTATGAAACTTTAGGCGAACTTCTATTAGGCAGAGCATATACCACCGTAGTGATGTGGTGTACCCAAAATATGATAGAAAGAAAGGGGGGGGGGGGGGGGGGACTCACTTGGGGTTGAAGGCTTTGATGCAGCCTTAGACAAGCGACCAGTATACCTTGGTATCTTCCCAGCTGGTGGCACTGCAATAGAGGAGTTTCCTCCTGAATAAAAGTAGAAATAAAATTGTAACTAAGGACTATTGCAACACATGTACCTAACAGTTCTAAAAGAATAAATAGCGTTTAGCAGTTTGTTTTTTCAAGCAAGTCGAAGGGGGACGACTGACTAAAATGCAGGCGAGCTTTCAACCTAATCTTGGATAGAGAGTCAGCCCTTGTAAAAGGTCTTTTCACACTTAAGTAAATAGTGTGAAAGGCAATAAAGGGTACTCACTAAAAAAGTTTACAACCTATAAGCCAATTATAGTTTTGTTTCCAATAGAACATGCAGCAATACTTTTTCCCTGTACGCACTTGTGGTCAGTGAGGTTCACGGGTTTAGCACCTGCCAAGTTTTTCCCAGTTGCCACTGGTGGTCCATGCTCTAGCAGCTGTACCTATACCTAGGCTTCCAGGGGTAGTATGTGCGGAGTTCACCAGGATGCCCCACCATTGTGTAGTTGATACACCTTCCAATCCTTTTCGACCGGAAGTTATTTTAATTTTGAACCAGAACACTATGCATTTCTTCACAAAATGGGTGTTGCTTGTATAGGGGGACATCTCAACTACCTTACTCCCGATTAGCCCGGCAAAATCGAGCCACGTGACTGACCGAATTGGTCACATGATCGTCAGATACTGGGAAACATGCGGACTCTGTGACCACAACCAGCCAATCGTGTGGCTCGATTTTGCTGGGGGACTGAGAAGTAAAATTTCTTGGAACAGCGAGAGTTCACTTGCAAACAAATGGGAATGCGATGTGAAAAATGGGTTTTATTCCGGTTTTATGTAAGATACCATTGATCTTAGCCGTCTTTTCTTTAGCATCTGAAGACTTTTCTGGAACATCATCTTCAGTTCTTCTGCGCTTTCTTTGTCTGGATGCAGAGCCAGACCCGGAGGTCCCTTCTCCAATTTTTTCATTGTTGTTTTCCTAAAGGTAAAATAGCATCTCAAAACTACGTTTTTTCCATTGACCTGTACAAATTAAAGTGGACCTCTAGTAAAAAAAATAAAAGCTTAGTTAAAAAAAAAAAACAAAAAAAAAAAAAAAAAAAAGGCCCTCTGTGGAAAACCAGTGACCTAAGCTTATTGAGAGGGATTAGTTTGGACCAACAATCCAATCTGCTATAATATACTGCAGTTATCATGCTATCGCGAAGCTTGCACGCTGTGTTGTGTCACGATTTACATGGCCCACAAGCCCCTGGGATCGGATGCTGTGGGTGGCGCTGACTGGCTGATATGACAGTACATACAGTTAATTTAGCCAGTGTATGAACACTGGTGCCACATGTGCATTTCATAAATCAGCGGGGGTGAGGAGGACTCCTCCCTGCTTGATACGCCTCATGCAAAGCAGCCTCAGGCACACGTATGCTTCTAACTGCAGGAACGAGAGGGAAAAGCGCACCCCTCTCTGTCTGAGGAAGTTGTTCCACAGCGCATCTGCGAGATTTTCTGCACTACAACCTAAACTGTCAAAGAACACAGAGCCAGGATTCCACAAGATGGTGACATTTAATTTAGTTTACATGTATATGCTTTTTATCTATTATACGTGGGCTTGAGAGTTTTATTATTCACTTATTTTAAAATGTATTATCACACTTTTGGTCCACTTTAACAGCATACAGATGTTTGAAATAGCTGGCAGATTCTGCACACTTAAACCTGAATGTCAGCGGCCATCTTGCCACATACATGAAGGAGCCGATTCTGAAAAAACACGTCAGTCAAAATCATAGCTCTGTGCAATCGTCTCTTATTTCTAGCCAGAAGTAGTAAACCTTTAGCTGTAATGACTCATCATTGAATAAAATACATTGTGTCCCTGACTAAGTGCTTTTGCAGCTGCCACAGCCATAGAGATACATTGTAACAGCTTTCCTCACACATTATTTGCTATGTTTGCTACATTATCTATTCATTCTGTGTTTGTGTGTGAAAAATGACATACAAGCTTCTCCTTGTTTCTGGTGTGAATTGCTGCTGGCACAGCACCCCCTAATTCTCATGTATAAGCAGGACTATCAGGTGTGTGGCAAGATGGCCGCCCCCATGTAATTCAAGAGTGAATAATCTTTATGCCATTCCACATCATCTGCATTGTCTTAAGCTTTCTCAAACTGCCTATGCCACTGATCATAAGGGAAACAACTAACTAAACTTTCTTTTTTGGCTGGAGGTCTGCTTTAAGTAACAAAAAAGGAATCTACAGATAATTCAAATAAATGAAACTGATTGCCATCAACATACCCCAAAATATAATGTAGAATTTCCACCGACACATTTTATTACAGATACGGTACCTAAAACACTCCCCATTTAACACTGCAAATAAAGCTCTCCTAGCACTAGGCTTGCTGCATTCTGTATAGCGCCAAGAGCTTTAAAGGAAATCAATTACCTGAACCTGTTCATCTTTAGGTGTCTGGATTTCATTCTTAGCTTGCTCTGTTCGATTGACCAATGAAGTAGGTTCCTTTTTGGTTCCCTTCTTACCCCGACCACGTCTGTTAGTAACATGGTGCACGGGGGATTGCTCTTCCTTCTCCTCACAGCTTGGCAAGTCGTCTTTATCACTTAAAGTGCAGTTCCCATCCGAGTCCTACATAACAGATATCACCAGTTATAGGAATTATCAAGGGACTCTAGGATTCCAGGACTTCTCGGTTGCATTTGCAAGGAAGAATTTAGACAATTGTTCTCAAAAGGAAAAAAAAAAAGTGCCTTCACTCTACTAACCTGGATGACTAAATCATGCAAATCGTGCGATCGCTCCTCTACACTCACCTGGCATGATACTTTCCTTCCAGTATGACTGTGTATTGGTGCATTTCTGTCACATCGGACTTCTAATACTCATTTATTAAAAGGTTAAAAAGGAAAATAGCCCCAGACGTGGAGATTAAGGAATGAAGGAAGAGCACTCCAGAAAGAGAAATGGAGTCAGAGCACTTCTTTAGTGATTAGTCACATTCATTGGGAAGTAGAAAAGGAAGAGAAGTGGCCAACAGTGTGGGGAAAGTGTATTTAAAGCGGAACAAGCCCCGCAAATGTGACTTTCCCAAGTTTTGTTCCGAAGCGGGATGCCCCACTGTGTGAAACCCCCTAGGAAGCCCCAAACTCACCTCGCCACTCTCCAACGGCACATGCCAGGCTCTCGTCCAATGAGAACCTCCTGCTATGACAAGGTTGTTCGGCAGGCGACTCCTATTCTATTCAATGGAGAGCGTGTGCTGCCGCATCCCCTGAATCCCCGGCATTGTTCCTGCCTATCCGAAAGGCTGGGACAGGAGTACGCACTCAATGCCGGGGTTGCAGCAGTGTCCCCATCATAAACAATGGATGACGTTGTCGTAGCAGGCGGCTCTCATTGGACGATAGCCCACGCATGCGCCTTTGGAGCGTTTTTGGGCTTCCTGGGGGGTTTCACATAGCGGAGCATCACGATTCGGGATTTCAGGCCAGACCCTGGTGAGGTTTGTTCCAGCAATGCTCATTTTACTTAAAATCAGTGTTTACTCATGCACAAAGGAGGGCATCCCATTTTGTTAAATACGGCTGGACAGTCAATTTTATGACCATACAGGAGACATGTTTCTATGCATTTCCTGTATTGCTACAGGAAGTGGAAACCCCTGTAACCCCTTTCCTCTATCAAACCAAAAAGAAATAGGACCTATGCTGGAACACCTTGAAGGACAAATATAGGTAGATTTAGGAACAATTTGTTCTTGCTTACATCACTCAGTTGTTCAGCCGGATAAAAATGTTTTTTCAGCGCTTTAAGTAGACGATCAGCCTGGAAGAAAGAACAAGAATTAATATAAGGAAGACAGAAAAATTTATTGTATTGCCCAGCATAAAATATACACAAGATGCGTGAAACCTCCGAGAATGCCATAAAAAAAAAACAAAGAAATCACCTCACCCCGCTCCTACAGCGAATGCGCGAGCACTCGTCCAATCAGAGCGCTCAGAGCCGCTGGGGTATGCACGGACAACCACAGCGGCTCTGAGCAAGCTGGAGGCCGCATCTCGCACTTCCCTCTAACAGGGAGCTCGCCCGCGCCGGCCATTAACAAACGGCCGGCGTGGGTGCGCACCCTGCTAGAGCGAAGCGCGAGATGCGGCCGCGGCTCGCGCCGTTGGAATGGGGATGAGGTAAGGTGAATGGGGCGTTTCACACAGCGGGCATCCCGATTTCGGATGCCCCGCGGGGAGGGATCTGATCGGCCCGGGAATCTTATAGATTCCAGGGCCGATCAGCCTGGGTGTTAGTCCACTTTAAGGACCTTGGTGTCCGAAATGCGTAGACTGAGGATCCTACCCTATAACTTTCTTTATGTGATTGCCTGTATTTGAAATGGATTTTAATTGTTGGAAAATTAAAGTTTGAAATTTTACTGCAAATACGCTGGCTGGCTTTCATGTGGATTACCACAGTGGGATGCCCCAGGGTATGGAGCCACTAGGAACATTGGGCTCCCAAGTGTGTTCCAATCCCTGGGACATCCCAATATTCAATGCCCTGCCGTGTGAACTCCCCACTATCAGCCGATATGCTCTTGTAGCCGGCGACCCGACCACACATGCATGGACAGCAGCTGGCACTGTGCCATCAGTGGCCCAAAGCCATTTAACCCTTAAAATCACATTCCTGGTTGTCCATTTTGATGCCCATTTTTGGGCCATCTAATTTAGGACTTGCAATAGGATAATGCAATATTGCTGAGAGCACTCTATAGAATTACCAGCATCATCAATGGACATTTTATAAGAAGGCAGGAAATAAGCAACAACAGTTTCAGTGCCAATAAGAAACAGCATCAATTTAAAGTTATCCAATCACTTCTGTTGTGGGGGCTGAAAAAGTGGCTCATCTACCTCTATTGTTGGGAAAGGGGGGCAACATGTCTGTTAAGAATTAAGATTATGGGTTGCTATGGGAACCTCCAAGAGATCCACAATTTACACAATGAAGCGCCACATAAAAGTTGATTCAGCACCAGGTGAAACTACTTTTAGAAGAGAAAACTGCCACTGTCACAATCATTGTTTACCGAGGGCGTGATTCAGCACCAGGTGCGAATTTACAGCTGGTTGCTGAATCACTCCCAAGGTAGACACTTGCCATAAATGGCAGTTTTCTCTCATATAAAGTAGTAGTTTTACCAACTGGTGCTGAATCGACCCTTTAGGGCGAGACAGATTGCCCCACCACAAACTCTTCCCCCGCTGTCTGACCTTAAGGTTGGCTTTCAGTCCGGCCTGCTTGGCAAGCTTCCGCAGCTCCGGGTACTTCAGAGCCTCCAGACCCTGCAAGGAAGGCGCCTCCATATTGCTGCGATATCAACAAAAAACTGACAGGAGAGCTTCAAACTGCGCGCACAACTGCCAGCCAACGGCTGCCATTCAAAGCAAACCCTCCGCGGCTTCCGATTGGACGAGCTTAGGCGGACACGCGAACACACCGACCACACAGATTGAAGGGCGGGACTATTTTGCTCCGCCCTCTGAGCGACAGACGCCAAGTGTGAGCGTTCTTTCAATGACACAAAGCTCGCACATGCGCAGATCAGTGGGAGTGTGTGCGACAGGCTAAAAAAAAAAGAGATGGCAGTGTGTTGCTGATGCTGACAAGGCCGGCTCCAGGTTTATGCGGGCCCTTGGGCGGTAGTGTGTCAGTGGGCCCCTTGCTGGTTTAGCATGTTAAGAGTGTCAGTGGGACCCTTGCCGTATTGGTATATTACTCTCTATATATATATATATATATATATATATATAATTGCATGTATAAAATATAAAAAAAATGGAAAACAAAAGTAAAGAATTGACAGAAACAAAGGAAGAATAAAAGGAATGACAAGAAAAAGCAGGAAAGACAGAGAAAATGAACGGGAGAAAAAAAAGAGATGGAAGGAAAGAATGAATAGGACTGACAGTAAAAAAAGAGAATGAATGACAGAAAATAATTGAAGGAAAAAAGCAAGAGAAAAGGAAGAAAAAGAATGGCAGAACAAACAGATGAGAGAAAGCAACAAAAATAGATGAAAGAATAGAATGAAAGAAACAAAGAATAAAAGGACCGACAGAAAGAAAGATAGGATCTACCAATGGCCAATCTGCCCCTGTCTGACAGTCCTTACTCCCAGTTACTGCACAGTAATGAGTCCTGCATAGGGGCTGCCCAGGGTAGAGGTAATGAGGTGGCCCCTCTCAGAGTGCAGGGCCCCCGGCATCTGCCCAGGTATGCCTAGTGCTGACGCCTGCCCTGGATGCTGGCAAATATTTACAGCAGTAATGGGAGCAAGTGGAACGCAATTGGCACTCCCTGTTTCTGCTTCCTTTTGGGTGTAAGCGAAGCCTCTCACAGTGTGTGGCAGGGGGCAGCAGTCTGGAACAATCCCCCATTAAAGTGGACCAAAACCCAGAAGGTCGCCTGGAAACTCACCTCTCCCAGTGTGCTGATTGTATGTGAGGCCACACATGCACCGTAGAACCAGGGAAGGGTGAGTCAGATCAGGCAACCTGAGAGGTTTTACAAAGAGGGGCATGAACCAAAACCCAGGATAGTCAAAATCCTAGGTTTCGGTCCACTTTAAAGTGAACCCAAACCCACTCACTCCCTAATTAAAGTGAACCAATATCCTCTCTCTCCCTTGGGGACATCCTGAACTGTGATGCCCCACTATGTGAAACCCCCCAGGGCACGCAGTAAACTCACCTCCTCCCCCCCTCCGAACCCATGGGGCACTTGCGTAAGCATCGCTCGCTTCCCTCCTCAGGGAGCCGGGTGATGGCGATGTTCAGAAGTGCAGCTAGGATTGGAGTCGGCTGCTCTAGCCGCAGCGTGGACCCAAGTAAAGGTAAGTGGACTCGGCGACCTGGGGGGTTGCACACAGCGCAGCGCCTCAAACCGGGGTGCCCCAGGAGGACAGAGCAAAACCCGGGATAGGGAAAATCACGAGTTTTGTTCGACTTTAAAGTTATCTTGGTGATTGTTTTTTGCCCCAGGTGCATCCCAATTTGGAATGCGCAGCGGTGTGAAACCCCCAGATCGCCACTCCACTCACCTTTCTCTCATTCTCACGGCACATGTGCAGCCTCTCGTCCAATCAGTTCTTTATGCCGTGCACACAAATGCACAGCATGAAACCATTGTCTTGGACTGAGTGTGGCACAGGTTATGCTGGGCGCGGGGGAGCGTGCACAGCTGCAAGGAAGCCACGGAGGCTTCACACAGTGCAATAGGGCATCCGAATAAGGAGCCCTGCAGACACCTTGTTGACCAGTCCTAAAGTTAGACTCCGGGGCTGGCATGGGCGGTGATTGGTCCATCTTAAAGTAGAACAAAACCCACCAGGGCTGGCCCCAGGCGTTTCCCTGGGGCACCCTGAATCAGTGTGCTGTGTGAAGCCCCCCCCCCCCTTTCCCCACTCCAACGATGCATGCGCATAACTCTCGTCCAATCAGAGCCTTTTGCTTTTGTTTACAATGGGGAGTGCGCATTGCTACATCCCCTGAAACTTTGGCACTCGCACCCCAGTAATTAAGATAGGCTGGGGTGGGAGCATGCGCACCGCTGGGGATACAGGGGATGCGATAGCACACGCTCCACATTGATTTCAATGAAAGCCCTTTGCCGAATTACGAGAGCCTAAGCATGTGCCGTTGGAGCGGGAAAAGTGAGTATTCTAAGCATACAGCACGTCCTGCTCCCGAATAGTAATAACATGTGGGCAATCCTCCGCCTCAGGCGCCGTGCACTGCAGACATGTAGAAAACAAGCTCCTCCCGGCCCTACATATACTGAGGGACCTCCCACAAATCCCCAGATTTCTCTGCAGTGCTGGAACTGCGAAGACATGAAGTATCACGCTCTCGCAGGCGAGCGGGCCTTACGGCCCAAGGTCCTGTGGGACTATTTCCACCTGTCCTCTACAGAAGAAATATGCCTCCCAGCCTAGGCTGCGCGGGTCGGGTGAAGGTAGGTAGCACCTGGTGTGCTGAATGGAGCCCTGCTCCACCGCAATCCCCCTCCATAGGGTAGGCGGTCAGGCCGATGGTGAGCCTCTAGAGGATGCCCCTCCCGCATTTTTACCAGAGCCCCTCACAGACTCAGTCCATGGACACCGTCAGCTTCTCCCCTCGTTCCTCCCGTAACTCAGGGGAAAAGAAAGGGTGGGGGGGTGTGTGCGTGTGGCAGTCCTAGTGTTAATTCGCCATTAGACCTTGTTTCTTTAATCAGGGGGTCAGTGTCGCGCCTCACTGTACAGTGCGAGCTGTCCTTTTTACTAACATTCTGCTTCGGCAGATTCATTCCAGCGTGTCAGCATTAAATGTTACTTATTCTCGCTGCTGTACTTGCCGTTGGTTGGAGCTTCACGCTCTTTGGGGGAGGCGGAGATTCGACATGACGCGCCTCGCGTCACAGCCTGGCCTGGCCCTCCCCTCGAGGTTCGCTGGCGCCATTTTCTCTATCTTCGCGCGCGCGCGCGTGGTGTGCCTCGTCTCCTCCCTCGGTCATGTAAGTGCCCTCCGGGGCGGCATGGTTTCTATGTTTGTTCAGACAGCGCATGGCACTGACTCCACTCCCCTTGTCCCATTATGTCTTTCAGACGCCAAGACTTCGCTGCCGTCCCCGGCCTAACTTATTACAACGGGTCCTCTTTACAAATTCTCCCACATTACTAGCGGGTTTGGGGCATCCAGGGTTGCCTATTGCATAAATCCCTGCGCCATACTGCTTAATAATCACCATATGGAGGCATTTCAGAATAATGGAACCGGGGTCCCTCCGGGACGTGACTGGCAGTGTGCAGTGTGTGTGGTCAGCCCCTGGCTGAGGCTGACAGGGCACAGGTCTGGGACAGTGTGCAGAACAGGCAGGTTTGCTAACAGAGGAACCTCTCTTCCTTACTCCCATCTCCCCGCTCCCAAATATCACTCATGACGAGTCCCACTCCAGCGGGGATGACCTGCAATCGGTGCCACGAGCGTTGCCCACGGTGGAACAGGTGCTTTCTGGATTGGTGGAGCGTATGGGCCCTGGTAAAAAGCGGTCCCTGACGCCTCCAGGCTCTCCGGTTCCTGACGATACCGATGATTCTGCTGATATGCAGGAACCTGACCCTTCTGAGCCCGGTTTGTGCCGCGGCCATCACGGCGGTGGCCGCCAGGACTCTGGTCAGAAAGATACTAGATCACCGCCCTGAGGACCTCCCTTGGGGGGTGTTTAGTGCAATATCAGACTGCGAAGCCTTTGTGAAATTTATACTATCGGCATTGGATGACAGTGACACCATTAAGATGTGTGCTAGGAACTCAGCACTTGCGGTAACCATTCGCCGCCTGGTCTGGCTGCGACAGTGGGGCACCGATGGAGCTACAAAAAAGGCTCTCACTTGCCTTCCATTCAGAGGACGGCGGTTATTCGGGGCCCGCTTGGACCTTTTTGGAAAAAAGGCTATAGCACCCTTCCGCAGAAGGCCGCTCCGGCCTCCACGAGGCAGGGTCACCCCTCCACCTCCCTACGTTAGTGTCGAGCACGAATCTGAGGTGTGTTTCCAGCTGTTTGGCGTGGATTTCCAACATGGCGCAGGCAGGCAGCGCCCTGGGCCTTCTGGCAGGACCAAGCCCAAATCTGCCAAAACCTCTCAAGCATGAAGGGGCGCCCTTGCCCGTCTGGGTGAGGGGACGACTGCCACAGCTGTCTCACATCCAGGAATATGCCTTCCCCTTCTGGTGGTTCTGGGATGTAACCCACCTGGGCTCAGGATGGGTTTTTGCTGGACGGTCCCCCCTCAGTGATTGTCAGGGCGTTTGTTAGTCCCTGCCTTCCCTTCTGAAACTGGCACAGGCCGGACTGGGCCTGCAGGGTTGGGCGCACTTGTTTATTGCCTTAATGGTATGGGGCTATGGCCTCTATATTTTCCCCCCTCCCCACTCAACAGTATGGGGTAGTCTGGATCGTGTTGGCCTATGGCAGGCTTAGCAATTCTACCTTCACAGGTAGTCCATATATGACAACTCTGTCTTAGGTCACGGGCCCCCTGCGCGGGGGGGGGGGGTGCTTTCGGCCTCTTGCGAAGCTCTAGATCTTCTTAGTCTCCCTGGGGTCTGCTGGACACCAAGACTATTCTAGACAGTGTCGCAGGATCAACCCTGCGGATTGAGGCATTACTGGGGCTTCTCTTTCGTGCCCAGGCTACTAGCCTGGTGTGACTGGGGACACGCCTGAGATGGGGCGTCTGCGTAGGGACCTACCAGGTCGTCCTCCTTACTCCCCAGTCTCTGCATCAGACCGCAGTGGGTCGCTTGGCCGACAGTGTCCCCTGGGAGCTACTGGATGGTTGCTCAACCACCTCAGGGTCCCTTATCCGCTATCCCCCGTTCCGGGGAAGTCGGTTCAGGCTTGCAGCCTCCTTCTCTGGCATTAGGGGACCCCTGGTTACGGGGGGTCTGCCCTCCTTTTACTGGCGCCTTACCTTCACCAGGCGGAATGGCGACTGGTGGGCCCGTTGGCGGCACATCAAGATGATGTCACTTATATGCCGAGCCCTTGGAGCAGTAGGTTACTGAACCTACATATGTTCCAGCACTTGGTCTGTGCTCATGCCTTCCTGGTAAGGTGGCTCCTCTTGAGCCTCCCATATGCAAGGGCACTCCCCTTCCTTACCAGCATCTACTAGCGTATGGTCCCCCTGGGTACCTAGTCTTGCAGGAGGTGGAGGGAAGGAAAAATTCCTGCCACAACCCCCGTGGTTCTAGGTTGGGCCCCCTAGAGGGTCCATCTTACCTGCTGGGCTTGTTGACACGGTGGCCCCCGTTGGCTCTATATGGCTGGCCTTCTCCCCCTTCAGGATTGGTCCGTTTATGGGGGACTCCTGGTCTGTTGAAAGACAATGGCCTGTTTTTAATGCTGGTCTAAAGACTTTGACAGGTTACTACCCCTGTAGGGTCCCGGATCCTGTCTGGGGCGGGGGTTCTACTCCCCGTGCTTCTCAGCGGTTTTCGCTTCAATGGATGCCCTTAGCGGCAGGTTATGCTATCCCGGTGTTGCCCGGGGAGCCTAGCGTGGCTCTGAGGGGTCTCCCTCCTGACACAGGGCCCCTGCCCTTGTTCCTTCTGTCCCAGAATATTCTGACTCAGGGGGGCTGAGTATTTAGGCATAGCCTTGTTATTTGATATGCCTTCTCTTCATCACCCTACTGGTGGGTTCTGCGCACAGTTGGCCTGATAGAGAGTCCCATGGGATCTATGGCCTAGGCAGCCTTGGGAGTAATGGTTCGCAGATGCCTCTGCTGAAGGCTGCTGAATTGTGATATCTCTTTTAGGAGTGCGGTTCTGCCCTTATCAGGTCTCTTCCTCTTTCCAATATAAGGCCTCCTGTCTGGGGAAGACTCTTGATTCATTAGCCCCTTGGGGACGGGCCTCATCCTCGGGGTGTCTTAGTATGAGAGGGGGTTGGGAGCTAGCTCCCCAGCTTCCCTTTACTCCGTCTATAACGGCTTTGTGATATCCCATATGGATTGGCATGGGCCTTAGTCTCTTCCCTGATAGACGCTCTCGGTTCCCAGGGACTTTAAGGTTATTACAGCGTAAGTTGGGGTTTGGCTCCCCATCTGGGGATTCTGAAGGTGTAGGTTTGTCCTTGCCTTCCTGCAGGAGTCTGGTTCTGTCACCCTTGTAGGGAATTCCCTTGGGGATTGCTTGCTGCATCTCCCCAGTAGTTCCATAGTCCCTGTGGGGATCAATTTTTATTTTCTTACCCTGCGGACTTCCTGGGGACCCTGCCTGGATGCTGTCTCAGCTGCCCTGTAGTCCAGCCCACTTCCTTGGGGCCTCCTGACTCCGTCAGACATGTGCCTGAGACGATGGATCTGGTTGCTTAACCTGACTCGAAGTATACTTATATATACATGTACAGATATATACGGCCACAGGCACCCCATGCCTGGGGGTGTTCCTTTTACGCTGGGCCCCCAGTCCAGGTGGTCTGTTGGATCTTTGCTTCAGTACCTTAGTCTAGCCATGGTCTTATCCTTAATGCTGCTAATAGGAGGGCCTACATCCCTCTATAGGTTTGCACTTCTCCCCATGCCGGCCTTCTGGGCCTTTAGGGGGACTGCTGCTCTTGGAGTCTACAGGCACCTCCTTAGGTATGGGCCTGATATCTATTCCAGCGCCATTGCGCCTTTGGATCAATCCTTCTGGATGCATCCTGATCCTGAGGAAGCCTTGGCTTCCTTATAATTAAGAGTCTGTATTCCCGTTTTGGTCGGGTGACCTGTTTCTGTTTCCCCTTGGGGGTGTTACAAGTGTTGCCACAAGGCTCCTTTCCGGTGTGCTGGTTGGGTCACTACACTGAACTATGTTCTTCAGGGGAGTGATTCTTCCCTTTTTACTGTTTACTCCGTTATATGGGTGCTTGGGTACCACTGGCCCTTCATCACCAGGACCTTTTCTCTGATTAGTTCAATTACTAGTCTTATGGCCTCTGTTCATACCTTCGTGGTCCTGTTATGAGACTGACGTTAGAGCCTTTGCTCCTGTCATGCCAGTTGCAAGTTTTGCAGGTGACAGCGCCTTTACTGTCCGCTGTGCCTTGCTGTTTTCTGGGGATCCCACCCTGTTTTATGGACACTGCTATTGGATGTCCCACATGTTATTACTATTCGGGAGCAGGACGTGCTGTATGCTTAGAATAATACAACTCTGTGAAGTACTCACCTGTAGAGTTGGTATTATACGCATACAGCATGTCCTGCTCCACCCCACCCTGGTTTCACTTATTCTGTATCCCCTGTATGGTGATTGTTATCTTTAAGATATTGTTACCAGTTATTCTGGGTGGTTGGTTCCTCCTGGCTTCTCTTCTCACTGCTTTTCAATGCTGGGGATTTGTGGGAGGTCCCTCGGTATATGTAGGGCCGGGAGGAGCTTGTTTTCTACATGTCTGCAGTGCACGGCGCCTGAGGCGGAGGATTGCCCACATGTTATTACTATTCGGGAGCAGGACGTGCTGTATGCGTATAATATCAACTCTACAGGTGAGTACTTCACAGAGTTGTATTTTTAGTGGGTAAATGGCATGGCCAAAAACACTGATTGGCTGTGCATGCACTGCGGGATCACCGGTGAGGTAAGCACACCAGCTAAATAAGGGGTTTCGCAGACCGGGTCATGTATCAAACCCCAGGATAGATAAAATTCTGGGTTTGGTCTTCTTAAAAGCAGACCAAGGATTTTGCACCTCCCCAGGTTTTGTTGTACTTTAGCTGGGGCACCCAATTTTAGATGCCCCGCTGTGTGAAACCCCCTGTTCATCCAATACCTCAATCCAGTTATCCCACAGTGTATGTGTGGCCTCCCCAGCACTTCAGTCACAATATAACCCAACTGTGCATCTCACTCAGGGCCGGATTAAGTGTGGTGGAGGCCCCTGGGCACAAAATATGGTGGAGGCCCCAGATACAGTATTTTTTTTTTTAATAGTCCACTCCAGTAATAGTCCAGCCAAGTAACTGGTGGTTGTCTGGCATCCGCCTACTTACTGGAACATTAGATCAAATCTCTTGTGCCACCCTTGTGCGGGTGCGTGCTGCTCAGGAAATCCTGCTTTGCCATTCTGGGCGGGGGGGGGGGGGGGGGGTGTAGTCGCCCAACTGGTCCAGGAGAAAACAGTTCCCTGCATTGAGCTGCCAGAAGCTGTGCTTGGTGGCTTATGTGCAGTGACAGCTCTGCATGCACCCATCACTGCAGCGTTGCTGGCGGCGGCTTTGCTGCTCTAGACTCTCTGTCCTGCCCTGTGATGGCTTTGGCTGAAGGATTGCAAAAATAAAAAAAGGCTTGTCCCAGCGCGGGGGGGCCCTACTGCTGCCAACAGCTCTGTTGCCGCCTCCGCAGCCCATCAGACCAAAGACTGAAAAGCCTCCTGCACCAAACCATAAACCAAAGGTTGGTGGGGGCCCCCTTTGAAGGGCAAGTGGTGGAGGCCCCGGGGCTCGCACCCCTTGCGCCCCCCTCATAATCCGACCCTGATCTCACTTGTCAGAACACTATCGGAGCAGGGCAGCTGCTGTTGCGCAGGTTAGGAGTGCTGCAAGACCTGCCATATTGCCTTGTCATGTCCTAAAAATGTACTTGCAGCAATAGACTTCCTGCACACTTTGGCAGATTTTCCAACGTATGTGAGGGAAATGGTAGGTTGAAATTTGCCAAAAGGTGTGCACACCTTCAGGGCCGGTGTCAGCACCCGGCAAGGAGGGGCAGCTGCCGGGGGCCCCCACTCTACTACTACTCTACCCTACTGTGTGAAACCCCCTGGGATCGCTGGCATACCCTCTATGCAAGCAATTCCACCCCCGAGTTTTGGTCCACATTACAGGGGCATTTCAATTTAGGATGCCCCTGTTTGTCAAAGAACCCCCCCGGTTTTAACTCAAACTGGCGATCCCACAGCGCATTCACCAGTTCGAGGAAAGTAATGAACAAAGGTGGGGGGAGGGGTCACACACAGGGGCATCGAAAATCAGGAGGATCTAAATTCGTTTAGACTCCGAGATCAGGTTTAAAGAGGTTTGGTGTGTTCAAAGTAGACCAAAACTCACATGATCCTTAGGTGTCATCCAGATTTGGGACGTCCCTCGTGATGTGACGTGAAAGGGGCCTCCTGAGACCAATGCCGCCCAAGGGGCCACATAAATCTGGAGCCGGCCCTGCACACCTTATTGGGGGAAGTGGGCAGCTGGGGAGGATGCAGGGTCAAACTACATTAACATTATTTAGAGTTTGAGTCCCCTTAAAAAAACAAAAACTGGAACCTGATTGGTTGTTCCTGCTAACTGCTACTCCTGAAAATCCAAGCCAGTGTGTCCTGAAACCTACGCTTAAAGCGGACCAACAGTCAAAAATGCCTTTAACCAGACCAACACAGCAAACAGTGCTCATATGCATCTATCTCCAGGGCAATTTAGATTGCTGAACATAAAAACTAATTTACCCTTTTCTAACTCTTGCTGTGGTAAATTTTAAAAACAAGATGGCGGCTTGTGCATGCTGGCCTTCC
The DNA here is from genome assembly GCA_027917425.1 of Gastrophryne carolinensis. Classification (NCBI taxonomy): domain Eukaryota; kingdom Metazoa; phylum Chordata; class Amphibia; order Anura; family Microhylidae; genus Gastrophryne; species Gastrophryne carolinensis. The sequence continues at coordinate 122,252,406 of CM051244.1, read as the reverse complement.
TGTTACTGTGCATTGTCAGTTATGTCAGTTGAATCCAGGCAGCAGCATGACTGAGGTGCTGGGGGAGGAAGCTCCAAAATGGCTGCTACATTTCTTTTTCAGCCTGTTGGTCCGGTTTATGGAGAACATGTGAGTTACAAAGAGAACAGACAAAAGTATATGAATAAATAAAATGGCCGGTGAAAACGGAGGTTTATTTTAAACTAAAATATGAACAAGTTCTTGTAAAAATCTTGGCGTAACAGTTTCTAGGGGAACGCATCACGTTCTTCCCAAAATGAACGGATCATGTACGGAAACATTTTTAATAGCACAAGAAGCACATTTATATCTTATCAGACGGTTTCCTCAAAATTCTTTCCCATAAGTTAGATTTTGTTTTATTCAGTCTATAAATGGAAAAAAAGACAACAATAAATGGCACTTCCAAAAAATGAAATCAATACACCTTGTAAAAAGAAAGGCATCAGCAATAATAATAATAATTATACATTTTTCTTCAAGTGTACAAAGTTTTAGAATCCTATTTGTAACTGCCATGAAATCCAAAACACTCGAACCAGAACTGTCAAAATGTCCCTTTAACAAGTTTCCTTTGCAGTGTGCCCACGCCAGTCAAATAGACCCCAAAATAAAAATAAAATAAAAAGACTATTAAAACAGATCTCTACATGTTACGAGGGAATGACTGGGTTACCAAAAATGAACCAAAGCATTGACAAGTCTTTGGAGTTTGGTGCTTATACAAAGCATGGACTCCTTTTAAAGATGCAAAGAGCTCCAAAAGTCTGTCATGAACTCAACACTGTGAAAGTCGAGCACCATCTTCAGAAGAAGGTTCTTTCAAGATGATCTTTTGTGGTGAGCCTCAGTCCTCAATAACAATCGGCTCATCGTTGACAGGGTGACGCATGGGTGCTCCCACCTGAGATTGGCAGATGACTATGTGTCTGTAAGGCCGGCGGGCAGCTCGCTTGGTTTCGGATGATGAGAGCATTTTTCGGACTTTCCTAAAAATAAGGCGAATGTTAGCAATTTTCATATCTCATTTTATATCCCGCAAAAATTATCAATATAGGCTATAAAAAAAATGGTAAAAGATCACTTACCACCCCACCCACAGGCAACATCCAATGAGGCCCTACAGACAGCAGCCACCAGGCTCCAGTGCCTACAGCTTGCACCCTGGCTGGCCTTTGTGCATTCGCTCTGCTGCCAGTCACAATGGACCTACGGGCCCACCCACCACTGGTATTGCGTGTTAACAGTAACAGTGCTACGCTTAATTATCTAACAGCAGCATACTATATCTAGGTAAGCGAGGAGCAATGCAATGCTGGCATCAGGGTAATGGCACTGGACTAAGTAGACTAAACTAGGTGGCTCTTGACTTGATAGGCTAAAGTAATGGTGCCAAATGCCAGTCAAAACTAAAATGAGAAGGTTTTCAAAAGCTTTGGACTTCTTGCGCCCATTACTTTTAAGGGGAAGCAATCCCTGCCAAATACATTTACTGACCCTGTAGAAGAAGCCTCTTATTTAGATCACTGCTAGATGATGGATGAGGTTTACCTGGTTCTCTAATAAAAAGGTACAAATTGCATCTTGAGGATCTTGCTAAGGGAAATGTGCACTACTCAAGTCACCATCAAGTGCTAGTTTACCTGTTCCCCTGTACTCCCCCCTCTTGCCAGAGTAAAGTCCTTGTATGTATGCACTATATATGATACCAAATCTGAATATCCTGAAAAAGTCCTGCACTCTGGATTCCTAATGAGCTTTCCCAGGAATGGGGAAAAAGCCTCCAAAATGGACAAAGCTAAACTTGAGGTTCTGAAATTTAATTTAAGATTTCCGTATAAGCTGGTTAATGGGAATCCAACCTGCAACCCCTTGGTTGCAAGCTCACTTCCTTACCACTAGAAGAGGACTGCCCCTTATATTGTCCTTCATAACATAAAGGGTTCACCCTCTTTCATGTGGTCCATACAGGCTGGAGATAGATATCTTTGCTTTCTCCATAATCACAAATCCAAGTTGCAGCAAATATACATTACAGAATGACAGTTCTGTGGGCATAAGGTAGACAAAAAAATGTTCTATGCTGTACTGTTCTCTGCACTCACCTTGTCTCCTCTGTTGCCATATAAAAAACATCATCAGGGGCATCAATCCAGTTCATCTGCCTCCTCTTGACTGGGGGCAGGCAGCCGCCTCGAATTAATCTGACCTTTGCTGGGTAGGATTTCCCATTGAGCAGTAAGTTTCGGTTTGGTCCCTTTAGACATAAATGGGAAATAAAAAATGAAGTTGATTAATTTATAGTGTGTAATAAAGCAGTTAGGAACACTTTTCTAATAATTTTATATCCTTTTTTATTACACACAGACTAGGCCAAGGTGAAGGCAGAAATGGAGTTGTTTGGCCTACTCTCCTCTTCCGTGCACTGGTCCTGATAAAATATGTTCAGATGTTGGCCTGAGACTGGCTGATCCTAATTACTAAAATCCAGACAGAAGCCAGCTAGGACACAGCTCAGAGAGGACTCGTAGAGGAAAGTCATTCATAGAACGGCCACTATTCTGCATCTATTCCAGCTAAGCATCACAAACCAATGTTTCTGAAATTAATCTGAGCTGTGTGACCATATGGCATTAATGAAACCATACAAATGTCTATGTAACGTGCATCTCATAGCTAAGTCACTATTACTCACACATAGTAGCTTATTACCTCAGGATAGTTCAGAAAAACATATAAACAGAATTTCCTAAAGCAGCACTATCGTGAAAAAATGGGCCAACAATAAAAATGCATATAAATATGTTGGATGGCGGAAGGAGGGGTCACTTATACACTCGGCATCAAGAAATATCCTGCCAGGCTTGTTTTTTATTTTTATTAATGGAAGGAAGCGGAAATCAGGTGACAGGTTCTGTCACCCCTGATACACTAAACCTGTCACCACTGGATTTTATTCCTACTAGGAGAAAAAAAAAACACAAGCTTGGCAGGAGTTTTATTGAGTTCGGGTTTATAAGTGACCCCTCCTCTCATTATCCAACGTGTTTATATGGGTTTTTAATATTACACAATTCCGTGATAGTGCTCCTTTAAAGTGGACCAACACCCAGGGGGGATCGGCCCGGAAATCTATAAGATTCCCGGACCGATCAGATCCCTCCCCGCGGGGCATCCGAAATCGGGATGTCCCGCGGGGAGGAACCCCCCAGGAGGCCCACAAACCTTACCTCAGCCCCGTTCCATCGGCCGCGGCTCGCGCTTCCCTCTAGCAGGGCGCGCACCCGCGCCGCGCCTCCAGCGCTCAGAGCCAGCTGAGCTGGTATGCGCGTCCAGGCGGCCTTGGACGCGCATACCACAGCGGCTCTGAGCGCTGTGATTGGCTGGCGTGGGAGCGGGGAGAGGTGAGTTTTTTTGGGCTTTCTGGGGGGTTTCAGACAGCGGGGCACCCCCGACCAAAATCCTGGGTGTTGGTCCACTTTAAGTAGCATTATGTAGGTTTTTATTGTTCCCATACCTAGATCAGGCTGCCTGCCCATTTTATATTTCCTAACATGCTTTCACCTTTAATCTATAAATGCCTCCTAAACACAGCATAGCAGCTGAAGGAAAGCATAGCCAGGTCTGTTTAATTAAAGATTCTGCCCAGGCAAAACTAAAAAAAAAAAAAAATACTTGGTAACCCAACTGAGTCCCATGGTGTTCACACTCGATGACCTCTGTGAATAACACAGGTGGTGACAATTCGACATGGAGTTTACCATTGAGCAGTGGTAGGGTATGGCTGCTGTAGGACTTTATCTCAGGACCCATTAAGTTTTATACTACCAGCATAGAAGTACTGCAGGGGACAGGAGGTAGAGACGAGGATGGCAAACATAATGGTGAATGAGCAAATGACAGCCTCCATCATGTCTAAGAAGGAGAAATTTGACCAGGTGTAGGAGCCGTGGAGGGAGTTTCAGCGGAGGAAAGCATAAGGGCTATCAGGTGGCTTTGGTAATTGAGCTGTCGGGTATTGTGCCAGAGGTATGGGGGGAGGTGCAGGACGCCCCCCTACCCTTTCATGGGCACTCCATCATCACCCCCCCCCTTTTTCCTTCCCTTTCATCCCCTTTGACAGCCCCTTATCTTTCCCCCCCTCTCTTTTTCTTCTTTTTTGTTTTGATCTTCTCTGTTTTAGATTGGGGGTCCGATCAGGATGCCTTAATACTCTATTTGATGTTGAATGTGTTATGAGTTTACAAGCTCTAAATTGCACTACATGTTCTACTGCAGCTCTTCCTAGGAGGGTCTTTAGTAGTTTCATAGGAATTTGAATTATAACAGCAGAAATCATTTGATGTGTATTATGCTCAGTTTTAATAGTATCATTTTGATGCACAACTGTCCTTTGGAATGGAACATGCTTTGATTGTGTATTATGTTGTAAACTTTGCATTATGCTCAATAAAAAATAATAATAAAAAAAGTACTGCAGAGGACAAAAGGTGACTTTCTGTGTTTTACCTGGACTGTCCTTTTAAGCTGGGGGAGCCTAACTTAAAGTGGACCAACACCCATGATTTTTACTATCCTGGGTTTTGGTCCACTTCGGTGGGGCACCCCGATCGCTGTGTGAAACCCCCCAGAAAGCCCCGAAAACTCACCTGACCCCGCTCCCACGTGACCGCTCCAGCGAATCACCGCCGACGGACAAGCGAGCGCGCCCGCCGCCTCCCACGCGTCACTCTTATAGGGAATGCGCCCGCGCCCTGCTAGAGGGACGCGCGGGAGGTGGCGGCGGCCCACGCTGGAATCCGCAGCGCAGCGATCCCCCCTGGGTGTTGGTCCACTTTAAAGTGGACCAAAGCCCAGGATTATAACTATCCTGGGTTTTGGTCCTTTCCCCTGGGACACCCCGATCAGGGATGCATCGCTGTGTGAAACTCCCCAGGTCACCTGAAGTGACTCACATTTCCCTGATCCTACGGCGCATGCACAACCTCCCATCAAATCAGCCGAGCGTGCCGGCACCGCATCCCCCTACGCTCTATCAAATGCCTGGCATGGGCACGTGCCCTGCTAAAGGGATAGTGGGGATGTGAGACTAAAAGTGAGTATATCAGGCAACCTGGAGGGTCTCCTGGTAGGGGGAGGGAATCAATCGGTGTGGGTTTTGGTCCACTTTAAAAGGGGCATACCAGGCTAGTCTAAAGGGAAAAAGAGACTTACAGCTGTTCCTGTATTGGTTGGCTCTGTAATTCCCAGCTGATGCCAAGATTCTTGAGCCCCTGGGATTCTTTGAAAAGTAAATCGGAAAACTGGCTGCATCATGTCATCTGGTGTGGCCATGGCACACCCACTCTGTACAAGGTTTTGGGCGTGCAGCTGAGATGCCAGGGGATCCAATCTCAGCAACTCTTAAGTTTTTACCCAGACAGCACCAGAACAGCTACGGGAGAGAAGAGGTATATTTTGCTTTTAAGCCCAGCCTGGGTAGGGGACTTTTCCATCTGTTATTTTTTATGCTGGAATTTCATAAGAACAGGGCTCTGTTTCTCGGTAATAAAGCATCCAGGCTAAACTCAGCAGCATCTTGTTTGTCATAGTCAGAGGCAGACTTGGCTATAGGGAAATCAGAGAGAATATCTGTTTGATCACACTACTAAGGGTTGCCAGGCTGGATACCAGAATTTGCAGTTGCCCTTTACCCATGCATAATTTAAGACACTAGCCAAATCCAGATGCTTTTCTATGACTAGTAAGAAGAAAATGGGGCAATATTACTATATATTCCAGTTTAATGCTTTGGGGGATATTAAAGGCAGGTCAAACTGTAATTAAGGTTTCTCCTTTAGTGTAAAGGTGGTACTCTCACACAGTGCTAAGATCTGAGGTTATAGTGGAAAACATGCTCAAGATTCCCAGGATATATTACAGAGCGCATCTGACATGCTTTACTTTGTGTCTTAAAAACTGTGCTTAAAATCCTTATAGACACTTACTGCCCATGCTGTTTCTGTCAGGCCTGACACCTTTTTAAATTTACAATGACAGAAGCAGCGTGGACAGTAAATATCTGCTCACAAAGATTTCAAGAACAATGCTGTATCTTCAGACACACACATCACAATCCCTACATAAGTGCCTGTTCTGTGCACACCATTTATAGTGATTTCTGTGACTTTTATAGATTTTTCCTGACTTTCAAAGGGGAAAAGATTTTTTTTACGTTTATTGGTGAAAATACAATTCTGTGATTACTCACCTGTAGAATTGGTATTATGAGTATACAGTACGTCCTGCTCCAAATATAATACTTACAAGTGGGTTATACTCCGCCAGATGGCGCTGGACTGCAGAGACATCGAAAATAGGCTCCTCCCGGCCCCTCAAATACCCGGGGACCTCCCACAAATCCCCAGCATTGAAAAGCAGTTAACGAGAAGCCGGGAGAATTAAACCACCCAAACTATTAACTATAACAATGATAATCACCATACAGGGGAACCAAGATAATGCAAAACCAAGGGTGGGTTGGAGCAGGACGTACTGTATGCTCATATTACCAATTCTACAGGTGAGTAATCACAGAATTGTATTATTCTTAGTATACAGTACGTCCTGCTCCAAATATAATACTTACAAGTTGGACATCTAATAGCAGTGTCCATAAGTAGGGTGGGATCCCCAAGAAAAAGGTAACAGCAGACAGTTTAAACCACTGCCGCCTGCAGAACCTTTCGGCCAAAAGCAGCATCAGCTGAGGCCCTAACATCAACCTTGTAAAACTTTGAAAAGGTATGAACAGAAGACCAAGTAGCGGCCTTAAAAACTTGTTCAACAGAAGCCTGGTGCTGAAGAGCCCAAGAGGCACCAATAGCACGAGTGGAATGAGCAGAGTAGGCCTGAATCACAGCCTGACGAATCCACTTGCTGATAGTAGACTTGGCAGGAGCCAAACCCTTCCTAGAACCAGAAGGGACCACAAAAAGAGCATCTGTTTTCCTGAAAGGTGCAGTAGTCACCAGATAGTACTTCAGACACCTAACCACATCCAAAGAGTGCAAAACCCTCTCCTTAGCATTGCTAGGATTAGGGCACAAAGAAGGAAGAACAATATCCTGATTCAAATGAAAGGCAGGCACTACCTTATGCAGAAAGTCAGATTTGAAACGAAACACCACCTTGTCCTGGTGTCTCTCATAGTAGGGGGGCTGAATGGAAAACGCATACAACCTTGAGCGTAAGAATGGCCAGGGCAGCATCCTGCACAGGTTCAAAGGGAGCACCCTGCAAGGCTGACAGAACCAAGTTCAAATCCCTACGTGGGGGGCGCACATGAGTGACCCCCTGGAAAAAAGTCCTGATCAGAGGGTGCTGAGCAAAGGACTTCTGGAAGAAAATAGCCAGGGCAGACACCTGACCCTTCAGAGTACTGAGCTGGAGCCCCATCTCCAACCCATGCTGCAGGAACTCCAGAATCCTGGGAATAGAGAACACACGACAGGGAAGAGACTTAGACTCACACCAGTCAATGTAGGCACGCCAAACCTTGTAATAAATGGAAGAGGAAGACCTCTTCCTAGCCTTTATCAAAGTATCCACAACCGAGGAAGACAGCCCCTTCTCCATCAAGATGGAGGTTTCAGCAGCCAGGCCGTCAAAGCCAGAGTTTGTAAATTGGGATGGCGTAGTGAGCCCTGAGTGAACAGATCTGGCACCAAGGGCAGAGTGTACTGATCTACTGCCAGCTGTACCACGTCTGCGAACCACACTCTTCTTGGCCACCTGGGAGCCACCAGAATTGCTGGCACCCCTTCCAGAGCAATCTTGCGCAGAATCCTGCCCAGCAGGGGAATTGGAGGGAAGACATTCAGGAACTGAAAGTCCTGCCATGACATTGCTAGAGCATCCGAGGTCAAGGCCAGAGGATCCTGGGACAGAGAGACAAAAGCTGGGAGCTTGTGATTGTGGCGGGACGCAAACAGATCCACATCTGGTTGGCCCCAACGGTGACACAGGGATTGAAACACCCTGCTGCATAGGGACCATTCACCTGGCGAGAGGTCCCCCTGCTCAGAGAGTCCGCCAGGCGATTTTCCACCCCCGGGATGTACACAGCTGATATGCAGGGGACATTGGCCTCCGCCAAGTCAGGATCAAAGACGCTTCCTGGAGGGCCCCCTTGCTCCAGGTCCCTCCCTGATGATTGATGTAGGCAACTGCCGTCTGGTTGTCCAAGCGCACCTAACAGGCAGGCCCCGAAGGTGAGTAGTCAAGTGAGCCAGAACTAGCCTGATCGCCCGTAGTTCCAAGACATTGATAAGTGTGTGGGCCTCCTGAGAACCCCACCTCCCCTGGAACCGTAGAGAATTCCAGAACCCCCCCCCCCCAACCTGACAGACTGGCATCCGTAGTGACCGTCTCCCAGGGAGGGATAAGAAAGGATCTGCCCCCCAACAGGTTCCTTGAGTCCATCCACCACAAGAGGGACCTCCTGACCCGAGGGGAGAGCACACAGACCCCGTCCAGGGACGCTGGGTCCTTGTCCCATACTGACAATAGGTGAAGTTGCAGAGGCCTCAAGTGGAACTGAGCATAAGGGACCGCTTCGAAGCATGCCACCATCAGGCCCACCAGCTGCATCCGCTGTCTGATGGAGGGATGAGGACAAGCTAGGAGGAACTGAACCTGCGCAATCAGACTGTCCACCTTCTGTTGAGGAAGGAAAATCCTTGCCTGAACTGTATCCAGATTCATTCCTAGGAATGGAGTTACCAAGGAAGGGGACAGTGAGGACTTGGGGTGGTTGATCACCCATTCAAATGACTCCAGAGTGGACACCACCAGCTGAGTATCCAACTCTGCCTGATGTAGAGACTGGGAAGTGATGAGAATGTCGTCCAAACAGGGAAGCATGCGGATGCCCTGATACCTGAGAAGGGACATCACGCCAGCCAGCACCTTGGTGAACACCCTGGGAGCTGAAGTGAGAGCAAAGGGCAACGCCACAAACTGGTAGTGTTGATCCATCAGAGCGAATCTGAGGAACCTTTGATGACCTGGAAACACAGGAATATGAAGGTAAGCATCTTTGATGTCCACAGAAGTCATGAAGTCCCCTTAGCACAGGGAACTGATGGCAGAGCGCAGCGTTACCATGCGAAAGGGCCTGCCCCTGACAAATTTGTTGAGGATCTTTAAGTCCAGGATGGGCCTGACTGAACCATCTTTTTTGGGAACTGTGAATAGATTGGAATAGAAACCCTTGCCCATTTCCCTTAAGGGGACCTTGCAGATGACCCCCAGCTCCAGGAGGCCTTGCACAGCTAGCACTAGCTCCTGAGCTAACACAGGGTCCTGAGGAATCTGATGAATCTTGGTGGCGGCCGGGCAGCAAACTCTATCTTGTAACCGGAGGATACTACCTCCTGAATCCACCGGTCTGAGACATGAAGCCTCCAGACAAGTGCTGCAGCCGTCCCCCCACCCGGATGGGTGAGGGCGCCCCATCATGCCTGAGGGGGCTTGGGAGAGGATTTAGCTTTGGGACCCAAGGAGGAGCTAGGACGTCCACGTCCTCTGCCCCTACCCCAGAAATCTCCCCGGGCCCCAGGAAAGGAACCTCCCCCTCCCCTGTCTACCACCTCGGTAAGGGGAGGAGAAGGAACCCTGACCCCGAAAGGGCCGAGATTGCCGCCTGCGCTGGGTTAACCTGCCTCCCTTAGCAAAAAGGTCCAGGCGGTCCCCAAACAGGTGCAGTCCTTTGAAGGGAAACCCAGTGAGGGCCTTCTTGGCAGCGTTGTCAGCAGCCCACTGGCACAGCCAAACCGAGCGGCGTATAGCCACCACAAGGGCAGATGTCCTGGCACACATTCTGATGGTGTCATACAAGGCAGAGAGGACAAAAGTTACAAAAACATCACAACGGGAGAGTGCATTGAACGCCTCACAAGGCAAATCATCAGGGACATTATCGTATATTTCTGATAAGAGTTCTAGTGGCTACAGCAGTAATGGCAGAGGCACAGACCGGGCGCAGCGCTGTCCCCGCACAAGCAAAGGCATGGGATGCCAGCTGCTCAATGCGCCGGCCCTCAGCATCCCGCAGGGTAGTAGAGTCAGGAGAATGCATGGCAGAGGTGTTAGATAGCCCTAGGACCGGGGCATCCACCTCGGGAGGGGATGACCAACACTTCACCACCTCGGCAGGAAAAGGATACTTTCTATCCCAAATTTTAGGTATCCCGGGAAGTTTACTGGGGCGCTCATTTATGGAAATGTGCTTGCTCAGGAAATTCCAAACGTGACTTAGCTGTATGGAAAAGTTCCCCCCTTTGCCTGGGGACCGCAACAGGGGGAGAAATGGACAGGACCTCAAAAATCTGGGTCAGCAGTCTGTCAGTGTCATCCGGTGCCCAGGGGTCAGAGCCAGATTCGTCATGACCCCGTGGCCTCTCATCAGATGAGCCCGAGTCAGAGATAAGCTCACCCTCATCCGATGGGGTAAAGCCACAAAGATTCCAAAACTCCTCAGTTTCCATAGGGAAAAGAGTGACATTAGGCGTTAAGTGCTGCTTTTTTGCAGGGGCCTTACGCGCCAAGGTATTAGCAATCAATTTCTCAACAGTAGCCAGTCTGGAAGACACATCAGGCTGAGAATCCCCACTTGTATGCAACTCAGTAGGAGTGAGATTTAAGCTTGGGGGGGTAGGTGAAGTGAAACGAGGTGCAGGCCCAGCCACTGAAAGGCCAGATTGCAGTGCAAGTACCTGCTCAGCACAGGGTACACAGACCCGTGCCTTGTCAGCGTCAGCATGAGGCTGCCCACATGCTACACACAGCCGGGCTTGTCCCGAAGTTACCCCGGTCACGTTATCCTGAGATGCCTCCATATGGTGATGAAAGCGGTACTATATGCCGATAGGGATTAACGCTATAAAGCAACCCTGGATGCCCCAATAACCCGCTAGGGAAGTGAGAGCATTACACAAGGCCTAACAAGTAAAAACTAATAGAGGGCCGGGAAGCCAATGGATTCGCCCAGCCTGAAAGACAATAGAAAAGAGGCCGTAAGCACACAGTAATAAAAAAGTAGATAAAAAGGGCCGCCCGTGAGGGCACTTACGGACCGCGGTAGGTAGGGGTCCATTGCGCATGAGCCAACAAGCAGATCAAAGATGGCGTCGGTATACCTCGAGGGGCGGGCCGGTATCAGCAATGAGGCGTAATGCGCCATAGGCAGGCCCCGCCCCCCCAAAGAGCGCGAAGCCAGATACAAGCAGCCAATGACGGCACACTAGCGGCGATTTTAAATATACAATAATGACACAAGTCAGCGCGGCGGCTGACACCAGACATAAGACTTAGCAGTCCAGACTGCAGAGAAATTCTGGGGATTTGTGGGAGGTCCCTGGGTATTTGAGGGGCCGGGAGGAGCCTGTTTTCGATGTCTCTGCAGTCCAATGCCATCTGGCGGAGTAATACCCGATAGAAAGTATTATTTGTGGAGCAGGATGTACTGAATACTAAGAATACCAAGCTTTTCCTCAGATTGGAGCTTTGTCTATGTTAGGTACAGGAGGAACAGAAACAACAACATCAGTAGGTGTGCCTGCCCTGCAGGAGAAAGGGAACCACGAGGGATGTTGCAGGACATTGTAAGATGTCCCCTGCTGAAGAGAAAGTCACAGAGGAAGAGGCAATGATCAGCACATTGGCGTCAAGAGTGGCAAACTGGCCCCTTTAAACTAGAAGTCCAACATGTGCTGCCGATGCTCCCCATTCAGGGCTGACCTAGATTTGGGGATTAAAGTAACAAATTAAGCTTTCCTTTCTGGGGCTTGCAACCCCTTCCTCCACTGGGAGCAGCAATAGGGGGTTTCTGAGCTCCCGTCCTGCCCGTTGTTGAGTGCCCAGTCAACCAAACAATGGGGGGCAGCCTACCAGTGGCTGCTACCAATCAAGGTAAGCTTAATTTGTTATTCAATATCAACCCCCATGGTGCAGGAGGGTGGGAGCATCTAATGCCTTCTAACAGTAAATGACACAAAATTTCCCCTCAAATAGCTGAAGCAGGAAAACATGAGTAAGGCTCTGCTCACAGAAGAGGTCACTGATAGACTTGTAAATGGGTATGAAAGGGGAAACTAAGGCTGTGGCTTTCCAACAAGGCCTGTCAACCTGAAGCCCATTAAAGTTAGAGAATTCCCTTTAAATTCATAGGTCTTGACATTAACCAACCACATTTACTCACTAAAGGGGGGTTTACCACCAAACCATTTCATGGCACTTCTGAAATCACAGATAGAGTAGCTATCTTTCTCAAACAGAATTGAGTGAATCCAATTCAGATCCTGTTTCAATACATTTTTATTCATTTAAGTTCCAAAATAGCAGATTGCAGTACAGTTCTTGAAATTGAATACATAGTTAGCCACTATACAACACTTATGGCACATTCAACAGTTATGTTTACCAAACCAAAAGAAGTGCTTTCTAAAACACGAGCAGAATTCACCCCCTCTAGAATGTCAGCAGCTGCTTGTGGCCAAAGCTTCACACACCGAAGCTCCTAGGTCGCTCCCAACAGACTACAGGGCCACTATTGCCACCAGACCAGCAGGACAGAGCCCCTGCCCCGGAGTATGCTGCCAAAACAGAAGCTGCCCAGAGTGCAGAGAGTGGCGCCGAATGTAGCAGCCAAGATGGCGTCCACACCATGGGGTGAGAGCTCCCTACCTTCCTCACATAGAGAGGGCTCCCTGGACTCGGCTCACTGCCTGGCACAATTCCCCTCTGAGCTCAGGTCAACAGATGGCCCTAGATCAGGGCACATTGTCTCACCTGAAGGCCATGATCAGGGAGGAGGTATCCACCATAACTGCCAGAAACAAAGCCGAGCTTCTCAGAGGGTTAAAGGAGCCGGGGCACAGAAGTTCCTTCACAAAGAATCAAATCATAGATGTAACCACCATTCTAGAGGGCCATCAGTAGGAGGTTGAAAGCTTGCATGAGGAGATCCACATGCTGAGGGGCATGCACGAAGATCTGGAGAATTGTACCAGACAATCCAATTTCAGATTTAGAGGGATTCCCTATGGAAGACATATAGGGTACAATATTAGCACTCCTGCAGGAACTCACACCCGTCATACCAGTAGAAAGCTTGGAGCTAAAGGCGAGCCCACAGAGCCCTCACTAGATGCACCCCTGACTCACTGCCAAGAGACATTACAGTGAAATTCGTGCACTATAAAACCTAAGAAATGGTGAGAAAAAAAGCACCATTACAATTTTAGGGGCACATATGCCACGTCATGTAGATCAATCGCAAACTACCATAGCAAAGAATCTACAGACCCTACAAGCGCTGAATATCCACTACAGATGGGGATTTCCATTTAGAGTGACATTTACCCACAAAGGTCGGCTGGTGCAGCTAAATTCACCTGCTGGGATGAGAGAGAAATTTAAACAGCGGGGCTTTCAACTGCCGTACGCAGAACCACAAGCCTCAAAATCGGCCCCTTCTAAAGCCCAGCATCAACAAAATAGAGCATCCAGACCAGGGGCCACCACATCAAGGAGGAAGACCCTCAAGGACCGGTCACAAGGGCTATCTGCATCTGGGATTGCCCTGGCGCTTTGCCTGGGTCCTTTGCTGACGACTTCTCTTCCTTCCTGTGCCCCGCTCATTGTGGGGTGTGTGGAAGCCGGACCTCACTGAGGGGCCCTGGGCCCAGGTACCTATGATGATTTCCATACTTTCTGAGGTGAGGACATGGAGTCTCGTGGCCCCGATTGATAAAACACCCTTTCCCCCCTTTTTAGTATAATCAGTTTTTATTGATTTCAAAACATATTCAGAGAAAAAAAAGGGGAGGTAAGGGTACAGAAGAGAAGGGGGGAGGGGGGGAGGCATCGTGCAGATAGTAGATTCACAATAAGAGGGAACATTCTTTTAAACTGTTTACAGACATGGCAAACTTGTATTAGAAGATATATATTCATTACAATAATTCAAGTTTACGGCCTACACCAAAGCGACGACCCCTCAACAAGGCTCCTGGATACATAATGCCCTCCATACACAAATATGGCTTTTAGTGAGAGGGACGTCTGTAAGCTATTTAGGAGAAGTAGAAAGGAGGTGTGTGTTGGGGTATAGATCGGGCTGAGTTTATTAGATATAGTTTAAGCCTCTTGTCTGAGGGCCGGGTATCGAGGAGAGGGGGCAAAGCGGAAAGGACGGTACAATAGAGGCCTAGGAGGTTCCACTGTCGGCGATAAATTTGTCCAGAATACAAAGGGCATAACGAGACAGGGCCTAGGTGACTGAGCACAAAACATGCCTATACCCTAGTTCAAGTGGAGTAAGGCCGGAAGTCAGGAGTCTCTGTAAATGATCCACCCAGACCAAGTTAACGGAAATTGCTCATTGGTGCCTTTCATATCTGAGATCAGCTCCTCCATGCGACGGACCGATTCTAACTCCTGATTTCCAGTGTCTGGGGATAATTACTTTCATAACTGATAAGAAGTGTCGTAACACTCCTTTCTTATAGGTGGACAGGGGGCCAGGCATAAGTGACAACAGGCCATCTGCGGCATGTTGTTTATCTTAATACCAGATATTTGCTGGTAAATGGTGAGTATGAGTCCCCACAGAGCTTTGACCGCAGGACATCCCCACCAAATGTGGGTCATGTTGGCCACTGCTGTCAGACATCTCCAACGCCTGTCCAATTGGGAGGGCGCAAATCGGTTGATGTCTACTGGGCATCTGTACCATCTAGAAAGTACATTGTAGTTTCTGCACGGCACAGGCCGAGGACATACTGTGGGTGCAGGCATAGATTTTGACAAGGTCAGTCTCTGATATCTGTACACCCAGCTCCTTTTCCCACTTTTTGATAAATGGCGGGGTGAGGCTTGACCTACTCTGCTAAGTATTGAGTAGAGAACTGAAATTATGTGAGTAGGGGGAGGTGTACGGGAGACCAGGACTTCAAGCTCTGTTGGTGGAAGTCGAGATATATCCACTAGGTTGTTTGCTGTAATAAAGAGCCAGGAGATACGCCTGCCCCGTGCCCTCCCCCCCAGGTCCTCCACAGAGGGAATCCCCCCCGAGCTCAAGATATGCCCTACTGTGACATCAGAGGAAGCTTCCCATATAAGGAATCTGTCAGAGAGCATCCCAGGCTCAAAAGCAGGATTACCAAATAAAGGGGTAAGGGGGCCGGGCCGGCGAGCGAGCTTGCCCCTTCCCAAAAGGGGATCCCATACTTCCAGGAAATGTTGCGCTAGGAAGGGAGTGGCAGCCCTTTGAGGTTTGGGGAGAGGGGCAGCCCATGCAAGTGACGCAAGATTGAATGGAGAGAGAGCTTTCTCCAGTTGGACCCATAACTTATCTTTGCTTCTGTGAGCCCAATCTACTATCGGTTGAAGGACAGCAGCTGTGTGGTACAATTTTAGGTCAGGGAGGCCTGTACACCCCTCTGATTTACGCCTTGCTAGGGTAGATAGATGGATTCTTGACCTAGAGACCCCCCATACGAATCTGGAGAATGCGGATTGTAATTTACGAAAGAAGCAACTGGGGGGCCTAATAGGGGCTGCCTGGAAGATGTACAGGAATTTTGGCAAGATGTCCATCTTTAAAATATTAATTCTCCCAAACCACGAAAACTGTTTCTTTGTGTATTTGTCTAGATCGTCCTGTATTTTAGTGAGGAGGGGTTTGTAATTCATTTCATATATTTTGGATAGATTATTGGGAATCTGAATGCCCAGATACTTGATGGTGTGGGGTTGCCATTTAAAGGGGAAGTTAAGTTCTAATTGTTTGACTTCCCTTGGAGGGAGGGAGAGGTTGAGGGCTTCTGAATTTAGAATAATTAATTTTAAAGTTACCCGGCTGAACTGGTTAAATTCTACCAGGACAGACGGGAACAACGTTAGGGGTTAGGTTAAATGTAGTAGCAGATCATCTGCAAATAGCGAAGCTTTATAATGTTGGTCCGCCACCTCTAATCCTCTTATACTAGGGTTGCTCCTAATGGAGACTGCCAAGTTTTCCATTGTGATGACATAAAGGAGGAGGGATAAAGGGCAGCCCTGGCATGTGCCATTGCTGATTGGAAATGAGGCAGAGAGGAGTCCGTTGGCCCTGACTCTTGGGTTAGTATAGAGAGCAAGAATTTTGGAGAGGAGGTTCGGGCCAACACCAATTTGTTGCAAGGATGCTTTCATAAAGGCCCAGTTGACTCTGTCACATGCCTTCTCCACATCACATGAGAGAAGGCATGCCGGAGTTTTAGCTCGGGAGATATGGGAGATTAAATTGAATAGTTTATTGGAGTTGTCCCTGGCCTCCCTCCCTTGGACAAATCCCACCTGGTCCAGGTGTATCAGGTCAGGTAACAAAGCGTAGATTTTAAGATCTAAATTGATTAAGGAAATAGGCCTATAGCTATTACAAAGGGTTATATCCTTGCCCGGCTTGGGGATGACCGAAATGGTTGCTTCCAAGGATTGTTTTGAGAAGGGGCATTCCTCACCAATCGCATTAAAATTTCTTGTTAATAGAGCGCTTCCAAACTTGTGGATTCTAGCACAGGGATAGTCGGAAGGGGAGTGGACGCTATGTAGTCCGATATCTCTTCTGAGGTCGCCAGAGTACTGGAAGACAATGGGGGGTTCTGCAAGTTATATAGCGAAGTGTAGAAGTCCCTGAAGGTATCTGCTATGGCAGATGGAGTCTGGGCTATTATACCATCTTGTCTCCGGAGGCTAGGAATGTGTGTTGTTAATGGCCTCGGATGTAACGATCTCGCAAATAGACGGCCGCACTTATTAGCAGATTCGTACAGATGGGCCTTGCCTCTATCCCTATACCTTAAAGGAGCACTATCGCGAAAAAATGGCCCAATAATAAAAATCCATATAAATATGCCGGATGGCGGGGGGAGGGGTCACTTATAAACCCGGTATCGATAAATATCCAGCCAGGCTTGTTTTTTTTATTTTAATAGAAGGAAGAGGGCATCTCGGGTGACAGACTCTGTCACCCCTCATAGACTAAACCTGTAACTCCAGGATTTTATTCCTACCAGGGGAGGAAAACCACAAGCTTGGCGGGAGTTTTATTCAGTTTGGGTGTATAAGTGACACCTCCTCTCATTAGCTAAAGTGTTTATATGGATTTTTAATATTAGACAATTTAGTGCTCCTTTAAGTAAGATTGGTCATATAGCTTCTGGAGCTTCTCTCTGGCCTTTAGTAGCTCCAATAGCGTCGTGTTTCTGGGGTTGGTTTTATGATCAGCTTCCAGGGTCTGGATCAGCTGCAGGGTCTGTTTTATAAGCGAGGCGCGCTCTCTTTTCAGCCAGGTACCAAGCCAAGCCCAGTTGACTCTGTCACATGCCTTCTCCACATCACATGAGAGAAGGCATGCCGGAGTTTTAGCTCCTTTAAGTAAGATTGGTCATATAGCTTCTGGAGCTTCTCTCTGGCCTTTAGTAGCTCCAATAGCGTCTTGTTTCTGGGGTTGGTTTTATGATCAGCATCCAGGGTCTGGATCAGCTGCAGGGTCTGTTTTATAAGCGAGGCACGCTCTCTTTTCAGCCAGGTACCATGTTTAGTAAACTCCCCTCTAATGACGCACTTCAGCTCCTCCCACTGGTAAGGTAGGGGGGTGGTGTCCCCTCTGTGATCGGTGAGGAAATGCTCTATTACTTTTTCAATGGCAGTGGAGCAGGCTGCACCGCCGAGCAGGTTATCGTTAAGCCGCCAAGACCAACAGGCCGGGGAGAAACCCGGGAGTCGGACCGACACATATATTGGGGTGTGGTCAGACCACACTATCGAGCCGATCCATGCACCCGGGTCCCAATCCATAGCCTGGTGGCTCATCAGGAGATAGTCTATCCTGCTGTATGAGTTGGCAGTGTGTGAGTAAAAGGAGTAGTCTTTTTTTAGAGCCATGCAATACTCTGAAGGTCGGACATTACTTTTTTCAGGCGCCTAATGCCACTCAGTGGTACAGCCGATCTCGCAGAAGTGTCGAGAGAGGGATTGAGTGGGATATTAAGATCTCCCCCAAGTAGCAGAATCTCTTCCGCAAAGTCACTGAGAAGGCGAAGGACCTTAATACCGAAGTCAGCCTGGCTGGCGGTAGGGGCATAGACATTTGCTACTGTGTATGTCTTGAAAAAGAGTTTAACCCTTTAAGTGCCAGCGTACCTGGAGTTTTTGTCACACTCTGTTGCCAGACCATTTTGCACTATTTTGCGCTCCCCATGTTCAAATGTGATTTTTGAAGGGATTTCCAAGGATTTCCCAGGAAAATTATATATTGTTTTTTTCAGCAGAGTCTGAGCTTTAACATGAAATGTCTTGTTTGTAATTTTTAGGTGTATTCTCAAAAAATATGTGCAAATATGTGCAAAAAAACAAAAAAAAATCTATTTTTTACAATTTGTAGTGTTTTTTTGTAATAAAAAATGTAAGTTTGTCAATAAAATCTTATTGCGTGTGAAATTCCAATTTCTCCCGATCACAGCGGTACCACATATGTATTGGTAGACACCCTTTCCAGCCCAGGAGACTCCCCCAAACTGAAACAGAGCTTTAGGGGATTTTCAGAAAAAAATACAACTATGCTATGCAATATGCGCACCTTGCAGTTTTTCCAGAAAAACAACCCTTTACATTTGAAATACCCCCCCACAAACTATATATATTCTCTGGAAGTACACACCTCAGGCTTTCTATTTGTACCAGGCTTGTTGATGTGGCCACAGTTTTCTCGAAGTAATCCCTTAATGAATTATTTGGTTGCAAAGAGTTTCCCTAAAAAAAGGATAAAAAAGCAGAATCAAAGCCACATTTTCATAAAAATACTATATACAAACAAGAAAAAACAAGTATAATCCGAAAAAGCAACATCTCCCGAACAGAACGATACCCAACATGCATAGTTACTGTCAATTGAAGAGTTGCCAAACACCCCAAAGTAAAGCATGAGCATAACGGTAATTTTTCTTGAAAATTTCAGCTCTGCAGACAAAGTGTGCACCTTGTGATTTTTCAACCAAAACAACCCTTTACATTTGGAATATCCCCCATAAACCATAAATTCCCTGAAAGTACACATGTTAAGCTTTCTAAGCGTACCCAGCTTGTTGTAGTGGGCTCATCTTTCTGGAATTGATCCCTCAAAGAATTCTTTGGTTGCGCAGGGTTTCCCTAAAAAATTTATAAAAAAGCTGAATAAAAAACACCTTTTCCTAAAATATAAATATGCAAACAAGAAAAAACAAGCTAAGTCTGAAAGCGCAAGGTCCCCCGAACAGAACAATACCCAACATGCAGAGGTACTATTAACCCTTTTAATTGCCAGCCTACTTGAGATTTTGTCAGCCTCTGTTGACAGGTCATTTTTCCCCATTTTGCGCCATGTTTTGCGACATTTTTGCTGGAATTTTCAGGAAAATTATATATATATATATTTTGCAGCAGAGTTTAGGCTTTAACATGAAATGTCTTGTTTGTAAATTTTATTTATTATTAATTTTATTTATTATTAAGTAAAAAAAAAATATATTTTTTTAGAAAATTGCCTCCTTTATTTTAAATAAAAAATGTATTTTATTAGGGAAAACCATATTGCACGTGAAAGCCCCATTTCTACCGATTAGAACGGTACCACATATTTATCGGTAGCCCCCTGTTCCTGCCCAGGAGACCCCCCTAACTGAAACAAGTAATTTTTAACATTTACAAATAAAATACAGCTACCATCCACACCACAAAGGGTTAAATCAAGAGAAAAAAATGACATAGGGTCCCCCCCTCCCGGTAACCAGCCCGGGACCAGCTATGTAGGGCTTGTAGGAACGGGGCGCAGGGGCCAGCTTTTGTGGCCCCTGGCCCTGTAGGCTACAAGCCCGCATAGCCCGGGCTCTGCTGCCCCCCCCTGGGCTTTGGGGAGGCAGGTAATGTGGGTTCCGGGGGTTAATGGCAAGTCACCCGCTAGTCGCAGGTGACTTGCCACCCCCCCAGCCTTGTGAACTGGTATAGGGGTCATGGACCCCTTACCAGTTCACAAGGGGTTAAATGTAAAAAAAAAAAAAACAGACGCACAAAGAGAAAAAAAATTATTTTATTAATTTTTTTTTTTAAATACCTCCCATCCACCCTGGAGCACTCTGTCCCTCGGCGATCACTGGCTTCTGCTCACTTGCTAGAAAGCCTTTTATAGCTGCTGGATGCCCCCATTTTTTTTTAATTTTAAGGGTTAAAAACCCTTAAAAAAAAAAATGACGTAGGGTCCCCCCCCTACCCAGCATTACCGACCCGGGCCAGCTATGGGGGCTTGTAGAACAGGGCGCAGGGGCCAGCGTTGGTGACCCCTGGCCCTGCAGGCTACTAGCCCACATAGCCACTAAGTGGCCCGGGCCCTTCTGCCCCCCCCTGGCCGTTGGGGAGGCAGGTAATGGGGGGCTGGGGGTTAATGGCAAGTCACCCACTAGCCGCAGGTGACTTGCCAGACCCAGAGCCTTATGAGCTGGTATAAGGGGTCTCATGGACCCCTTACCAGCTCACAAAGGGTTAACTGTGAAAAAAAAAAAACAACACAAGTAATAAAAGTATTTTATTAAAAAATCAAAAAATTATTTTTACTGTACTTACCTCCGATTGTAAGCTCTTGTCCCTCGCTTCTCTGATGACAGATGCCGGTGATCGGCATCCAGAGAAGGGGGAGGCAGGAGATCAGAGGATCTCCTGCCACCTCCTTCCCCGGCACCGATCACCGGCATCTGACAGCTGAGAGAGCTGAAGCCGGAGATCGGGGCCGGGATGACGTCGTTAGCGGCAAGATGGCGGCCGCCATCGAGGAGGAAAGAGCCTCCCGGGCTCTCTCCTGAAGATCGGTAAGTCCTGGGGGGGGGGGGGGGATCGGAGGCCCCCCAGGTGAAGAGGAGGGACAGCGGGAGCCAATGCACATGCAGGTAAGTGAATGTCTTTTTTTTTTTTTTTTTTTTTACAGTTAGCAGCTGCTGCTGCAGAAGCGGGGGGGGTGGGGCGGCCTATTCCGGGGGCTCTCCTGGAGCCATCCGAGCCCCCACGGGGGATCGGATGGCACCAGAGAGGAGACCCGGCAGGATCCAACGAGAGGTCAGGTGAGTATTTTTTTTTTTTTTTTTTTGCACGCTAGCAGGGGTAAATGCCAGGCACGTAAATTTTACGTGGCTGGCACTTAAGTGACGGAGAGGCAACCACGTAAATTTTACGTGGCTGGCATTTAAAGGGTTAATTTTGAGAAAAAGGAACCTACACTGGGGGTCCTCCTTTGATTTAAGAATTTCGTGGGGGAGTGACTTATGGAATGCTATCGAGACCCCCTTTGACTTGCCCACAGGATTAGGACAGTGATGCCATGATGGGACATATTTGTCGTGGATCCTGGGAATGTGGTCGGCCTTAAAATGAGTTTCCTGAAGGAGTGCAATTTTGACCCTTTGCTTATGATTCTCTTCTCGGGTATGTTGAGACCATTAACATTAAAGGAGCATACTGTCAGATCTGTCATTGTGTAGACCCCACGTGACGCCCTTAAGGCTAGGCAAAGCAGAAAGAGGTAAAAAGGGGGGGGGGGGGAGAGAGTCAAAAGGTAGGAGAATGGGCAAAGAGAAAGAAGGGGCAGGAGGAGTTTTGGATAGGAGGGAAGGTGGTGTGAGGCGATATCTAGGGGCACAGGTGGGGATTCGTGAGGATGGGGCAAACAAGAAACGTGCAGGGGACAAAACTCTATAAGTAACTTATTACACTCTTCACTCTACCAAGTATTGGAGAGGGAAGGGGGGCCTATGTCGGGGAAGCGGTTCACTACAGCCGCGGGGAGAGAGAGATGAGCTTCCTTATGTCTATAATCCGATATCCACCTGGGACCATGCCATCAGAGCCGCGCCGGTCTACGTGCCCATGGGGGCTCCCAACACCCCGTTGGAGGGGGAGGCCACCCCAGGGCGTGCGCCCACCAACACAGTCAACCAAACCGCAACATCCGGGCGCCCCCTCTTCTGTGTACCAGGGAGGCGATGGACCAGAACGCAAACTAAACTTATAGAACATAACATTAATATGGCTAATAATAAAACATGAGCCATAACCGATGCATAAGGGGGAGTCGGCAACCCCGCAAACAGTATAAAATCAAGATTAACAAGTATAACAGTAAAGCAGCGGCATCAGCGGCAGCCAGGCAAAACCCGCGCCAGCCCAGCCAACTAAGCCCGCCCAGGCACACCCCAAAACAATAGGGCGCGCCCCCAGAGGGCCAGCTGCGACCGGCCCAAATGGACACCAGCCAAGCAGGAGTGCGGCGCCCGCAAGTCAGAGCCACCGCGGGGCCCCCCACCTGCCCGAGCAGACGGGGGGTGCATCAATAAGGGAATGCGGAGCCGACCGTGTTTAAGTTGGTTCAGATTCGCCGGTCCGGGCCCCTGCGTCCTCATCTGGCATTAGGTCTGCGGGGGCTGCGGCGCCGCGCGCCCCAAAACCGGAGGCACTTCATCATTAAACCCGAGGTCAGGGGAGAGCCAGTCCTCCACAGGTACAGCTGGGGCACCCAGAAAGTCGAAGAGGCCCGACAACTGGGAGGAGGACCGCAGGGCAAAGGTGCGCCCCCCTTTGCGACCACTAGGTGAAACTGGTGCCCCCACCTGTAGGGGGCTCCCGCTGTTTTGATGGTTTCCAATAACGGCTTAAGAGTACGTCTAGGTCTGGCAAAAGCATGACCGACGAGCTGTGGAAGGTAGAGGGCCCTTTTTCCCATGCCCTCCTCAGGATCTCCTCTTTGATCTTGTAGTAATGAATCCGACAGATGATGTCCCTTGGCCTGGATGGGTCAACTGGTCGCGGTCCGGGTGCCCTGTGGATCCTATCAATTTCAATGTGTTCACCTTGGGGCCGACCTAGTAGATCGTTGAAGATAGTAATAGCGGTCTCCTCCAAGTTGCCATTTCCAGAAGATTCAGGGAGGCCTCGGATTCGGATGTTATTATGTCACCCTCTATTTTCCATGTCGTCAATAAGCAGTATTGCTCTGGCATGGTGCCGCGCAGATGCGGCTTGGGCCGCCTCCAGGGCAATTCTAGCTCTTTCCAGGGCTTCCAAACGCTGGTCCGTGGAGATTTGGGTTTGTTCTAGCACTTGGACTATCTGCAACCTCCTTCTGAATAGAGTCTCCATCCTATTGGTGTAGTTTTCAAAATCATTCCTGAAAGGTAAAAATCTCAGCAAGACTTCGAGGTTGTATTGTGCAGATGGAATCGGTGCTGGAGTCGACGGCCCCTCAGATGCTGAAGGGCTGGACCATAATGGCGGCGGGACCCCCGGTCGAAAAACAAGCACACAATGTACAGGGATTTAACTCCCCCAAAAAGCGGAAAAAAACTTTCCATTACTACAAATCCTGCAAGACAGATATTCTTTGCCTTCAGGAAACCAGATTTGCTACACCTAAGCACCCATTTTCCCCTATTATACAATGCCACGTTTACAAAAGAAAAAAAAGGTAGGAAAAGCCTACCATTTATATGTGGAAAGGAAATAAAAGACCTTACAGGGCGATACCTGCTGCTCCAGGGCACGCTCTATGACATCGACCTGACACTAGTTTCATGATTTACTCCTAACACGCAGCAGATGAGGTTCCTAACCCATTTATTTAAGGTGATAGACATTCATACTAAGGGGATCCTAATTACTGCAGTAGACTCCAACCTGATCTAACCACAACTGGACAGATCCAGACCCGATAGGCCACAACCGGATAGTGGACAGGACACAGACCATAATAGAGCCTTTAAACAGCAATTAAACTCATACTCCCTCTGTGATACCTGGAGAGAGCTCCACCCCACTACAAGGGACTTCTCATTTTACTCTTACCCTTAAAGTGGACCAACACCCATGGCTGATCGGCCCATGAATCTTACAGCTCCCTCCCCACTGTGCGAAACCCCCCAGGATGCCCCATTCACCTTACCTTCTCCCTGTTCCAACGGCGCATGCGCGGGCCACGGCCGCCTCTCGCGCTTCCCTCTAGCAGGGCGCGCACCCGCACCGGCCGTTTGTGAATGGCCAGCGCGGGCGCGCTCCCTGTAAGAAGGAAGGGTGAGAGGCGGCCTGCAGCGCGCTCAGAGCCGCTGTGGTTGTCCGTCCCTTGTACGTGCATACCACAGCGGCTCTGAGCGCTCTGATTGGACGAGCGCTTGCATAGGAGCGGGGTGAGGTGAGTTTTTTGGGGCATTCTGGATCGGGGTGCCCCGCAGAAGTGGACCAAAACCCAGGATAATCCACTTTAAGTCATTCTGCAGAATTGACCACATATTTCTTACACAGCAATACTTACCATTGTTGAAAAAAGCCAGAATCCTCTCAACACCATGGTCAGACAATAGCCCCAATAGCCAGTAGCCCTAGGCCTGGTACTACCTTGGTGCACACTAGACACCTGGAGACTGAATGAGTCAATCCTCACTCAAGACTCCTGTCAAAACCCCATGGGACACCCGCCTGGGCTGATTGCCTGGATGATTATTAGGGCGTTGCGCCCCCTAGGATCCTTAGGGCTCATTGGCCAGCGCCGCTGGAGTGCATAAATCAACTGAGCTCGTGAGCAGGAGCAGGGGATACGGTGGGGAGAGGAGGAAGCGGTAGTGCTCGGTGCTGCTCGAGCTGGCGCCCAATGTTGATGCGGCTGCTGGGTGAAGGGGATCCTTGCCAGCCACCTGAGCCTGCGCTGCCCAAGGACGCCGTGGGACCAGGCAGAAGGTAAATGCGCCGTGACAACTCCTTTAACCAGTAACACGAGTCCCAGAAAGAATACTTTCCACTGAACCAGCACTCTGTGGACTCCCTAGTAGCTCTGTGGGAGGCACACAAAGTGGGGATGAGAGGGAAAATAATATAGATTGCAGTAGAAAAGAAAAAAGAAAGAGAAGCTGCAATCAAAAAAGCTCACTGGTCGATTTGAGCAGGTGGAACAGGACTGCAAGGGTAATCCCACTCCAGAGAATAGGAAGAGAATATACGCCCTAAGAGTAAAGCTAAGTTTTCTATTATCTGATCGGGCAGAAAAATCCCTGCATTGGACCAGAGAGAAATTATACAGTAAAAGTAACAAACCCGATAGCTAAACAGCTGAGAGGTAATGTACCCATAAAGTTAAGATGGCCAAATGGAACTACAGCTAACCCAAACAAGATGGTGCACAAGTAACTTTCTGTCCAATCTCTACTTGGCTCCCCGCCCTCTGAACCATTCCGAGTTTGAGGAATTTTTCAGAAACATTGCGCTTCTGGCACTCCCGCAGGCTCAAATTGAAAATCAAAATGGAAAGCCCAATAACCCTTAAAAAAGTGCTGGATGCTATAGGCACTATCAAGTTAAATAAGTCCACTGGGCCAGATGGATTCACAGGCCTGTACAATAAAAAGAAAAAATTCCACTCTCCTGGCACCTTGTCTTGTGATCCCAAAACCAAAAAAAGAATGTTTACTAGTCTCAAACTATAGGTCAATCTCACTGCTTAATCAGGGCACAGAATTTCTGGCCAAAATACTTGCCACAAGACTAAACTCCTTCCTAAGTCACATAATTCATAAAGACCGAACGGGTTTTGTCCCACAGACAAACTAGCGTAAAAAAATCGGCAGGATCACCCATCTAATACAGGATATCCACAACAAGCAGATTCTGGCATTTTGTTATCACTGGACATATACAAAGCATTTGATTCTTCGTCCTGGGAATACCTCTTGGAAACATTGCACAAATGGGGATTCCAAGAGCATTTCCTACAATGTAACGAGGCACTGTACTCCCGTACTTCCACCGCCAGGGTCAAATACATGGCCTTCACTGTATTCAATATAGTCAGGGGTACGTGTCAGGGGTTCCGCCTTTCTCCCATACAATTGTCCTGGTGATGCTAGCCATAGCACTTAAACCGGACCTTCACCATGATTTTTTGAAAAGCCCAAACCCTTAAAAAACGATTCCCCAGCATCTAAAATTAATATAGTTTAAGTTTTTAGTCACTTACTTCATATTCTTTCCCCCACTGGGCTGCAACCCTGTTCTGGACTTTAGGATACGGGCGCCGCCATCTTGAATAAGTGCATCACACTTACTGAGGAGAGTGGGATAAAGTACAGGGGAGCAGGTTATAGCTGTGCTTTGCTGAGACAGAGCAGAGCTGGGGTCAGGAAAAGGTCAGCAATCCCAGAATGCAGAGCAGCACCGCCAGTAGGCACTTCCTGTTTGCAGGCTGCCTGATGTTCCATGAGCCGCCATCTTGGATGTTTAAAGGCTCATAACATGCAGTAGATGCAGGTATGATGATTTTTAATGCGAGCAATCTGTATGTACAGGGTGTGGGAAACATATAAGATAGACTCTTATTTGGAGCGAAGGACTGCTTTAGGATGCAACAAAATAATTAAAGGGGTTGAGATCGCGTGGATACAGCACAAATTGTCACTGTTTGCAGACGACGCTCTGCTAATTTTGTCCCAGCCGATCATAACCCTGCCAAATATTTTTAAACTTCTCTACCAGTTTCCAGCTATTTCAGGTTTAATGGTCAACAAAACTAAATCCACAGCTCTGAACGCTACTTTACCAGACCACACAGTATCCCATATACAGGGCAATTTTAAATGGGCTACAAGTTCCCTGCCGTACCTAGGAGTCAAAATATCTGTAACTTACGGGGGGTTAAATATTGCTAACTACCCACCATTACTGTGTCAGGTAAACTCCTTACTCAAATCCTGGTCCCTGTGGATCGGGCACATCAACGCCATCAAGATGACTCCCCAAAATACTTCCTGCGCACATTACTAAGAAGAATTTCACATTTCATATTGAGCTCCAAACACCCTAGAATAGCTAAGCAAACTTTGTTTACCCATAAGCTACAGGGAGGGCTGGGGGTCCCTAATATATTTAATTATTATAAAGCTACTCAAATAACACAGCTTTCAGCCATGCACCTGGGAGTGGACCTCCTTCTGTGGGCTCTAATTGAATTTACAGACCTGGCAACTTTACTCTGAATGAAACCGGAGTACGGACCTAAAATTCTGAACCCATTGATGAGGTTCTCCCTTGGGATTTGGGACTCCGCGAGGTACTCTGCGGACCTGATGCCCCCTTGCTAAATTTATGGAATAACCCCCGGTTTCCTACCTGCAGCTCGTGGGCTCAATATTGCGGGCTGGAACATGGGGTTACTCCAGGGGGAGAGTATGGGGAAGATAAGAGGAGGCAATGTTTCCCACATTTTCAAGGCATATTGGATCATTGGGATAGATATCTCTATCCTTGCCTGGGGAGTAATAACCGGCAGAGTACCTGTCTGGGCCAGGCCTTTTATTAGTTTTCAAGTCCTTG
This sequence comes from Gastrophryne carolinensis, assembly GCA_027917425.1. NCBI lineage: Eukaryota > Metazoa > Chordata > Amphibia > Anura > Microhylidae > Gastrophryne > Gastrophryne carolinensis. The sequence goes on along the minus strand of CM051244.1, from coordinate 122,224,929 downwards.
ATATAAACAGTTGAACCTCTTCAGGCATAAATTCCTGTTCCAACAGGTCTCTATAAACCTGTGGAACATGTGGCAACTTTGCTAAGTAAGGCATCAAAATAATGGGATTAGTCTGGCCTGGGGCTGAAAAAATACCATTTTGTGAATAATCACCTGTAAAATGGGTATTATAAGTATGTCACACACCCCGCTTCAAGACATTCATTACATGTGGGTATACTGACCTGTAGATGGCGATCTTGCAGAGATGATATCAAAAAAAGGTAAGACCCTCCCGGCCCAAAAATACCTGGGACCTCCCACTCATTCCCCAGTATAAAGATAGCAGTAAGATCAAGGGACCAGGAAAGCCAATTAAAACTAACAAAGGTTCACCATATAAAGGATCCAGAATACAAAAGGGCAGGGTGAAGCGGGGTGTGCGACATACTTATAATACCCATTCTACAGGTGAGTATTCACAAAATGGTATTATTCTAAGTATGTCACACACCCCGCTTCAAGATATTCATTACATGTGGGACATCCAATAGCAGTGTCCATAAAGGGCGGGGATCCAAAAAACAAGGCAACAAGGCACAAACTTAAACCACTGCAGCTTTGCGGCCAAAAAAGGCATCCGCTGAGGCCCGAACATCAACCTTGTAAAACTTGGAAAAAGTGTGGACCAAAGACCAAGTAGCAGCCTTACAAACCTGCTCAACAGAAGCCTGGTGCTGGAAGGCCCAGGACGCCCCAACAGCAAGAGTAGAATGAGCAGTAACACGAAAAGGGGGAACCTTTCCCTTGGCAGAATAGGCCCCAACAATGGCCTGACGAATCCATTTACAAATGGAAGACTTGGCAGGAGCCAAACCCTTCCTAGGCCTAGAGGGCACCACAAAAAGGGCGTCAGTCCTACGAAAAGGAGAAGTAGCCACCAAATAGTACTTCACACAGCGAACCACATCCAAAGAATGCAAAACCCTCTCCTTGTCATTGCTAGGCTTAGGACACAAGGAGGGAAGAACAATATCCTGATTCAGATGAAAAGCAGAGACCACCTTAGGAAGGAAATCTGGCTTGAAGCGGAAAACAACCTTGTCCCCCTGGAAAAAGGTCTTAACCAGAGGATGAAGGGCAAAAGACTTTTGAAAGAAAAGACCCTAGGGATAAAAAACGCCCTGCAAGGCAAGGCCCTGACCTCACACCAATCAATATTAGACCTCCAAGTCCTATAATAGATGACAGAGGAAGACTTCTTTCTAGTCCTAACCAGAGTCTGAATGACAGCATCAGAAAGACCTTCCTCCCTCAAGATGGAGGTTTAAGCAACCACGCCATCAAAGCCAGCGTTGGTAAATTGGGGTAGAGCAGTGGACCCTGAGTGAGCAGATCTGGCAGAAGGGGCCGGTCTAACTGATCCTCTGCCAACCTTACCACGTCTGCGAACCAAACCTGTCTTGGCCACCTTGGAGCAACCAGAATTGCTGACGCGCCCTCTAGGGCCAGCTTGCGCACCACTTTGCCCACCATGGGAAACGGAGGGAACAGGTACAGAAACCCCAGATCCCTCCAGTTCAGAGACATGGCATCTGCTGCCAAAGTCAGCGGATCCCGCAAGAGAGACACAAATGCCGGAAGCTTGTGATTGTGACGGGAGGCAAAGAGGTCCACCTCCGGAGTCCCCCACCAGTGGCAAAGCGACCGAAACACCTTGGGGCAGAGCGACCATTCCCCCCAGCGAGATGACCCCCTGCTCAGGCAGTCCGCCTCCGTGTTCTCCACTCCCGGAATGTACACTGCCGAGATGCATGGGACATTGCCCTCTGCCCAATCCAGTATCAAAGACACTTCCCTGAGGGCCCGCCTGCTGCGAGTCCCTCCCTGGTGATTGATGTAGGCGACCGCCGTCCGATTGTCCGACCGAACCTGAACCGGAAGTCCCCTGATGAGTCAAATGAGCCAGAAACAACCTGATGGCTCTCAGCTCCAGAACATTGATGGGATTGTGAGCCTCCTGAGGCCCCCACAGTCCCTGAAACTGAAGATCCTTCCAAAATCCCCCCCAACCGGACAGGCTGGCATCCGTGGTGAACATCTCCCAACGAGGGGGCAGAAAGGACCTGCCCCTCGTCAGATTGCTTGGTTTCAGCCACCACCGCAGGGAACGCCGCACCCGGGGGGACATCGGAAAGGACTGATCCAATGACAGCGGGGAGCCGTCCCAGGCTGCCAAGAGATGGAGCTGGAGGGTCCTCGTGTGAAACTGGGCAAAGGGAACCGCCTCGAACGATGCAACCATCAATCCCACCAGTCGCATCCCTAGCCAGATGGATGGGCGGGGGATGGATAGAAGACGCCGAGTCAATTCCTGAATCAGAAGAACCTTGGCTCGGGGGAGAAACACCCTGGCCTGAGAAGTATCCAGAGACATTCCCAGGAACTCCACCACCCTGGAGGGAGTGAGGCAGGACTTGGGATAGTTGATCACCCAACCGAAACTCTCCAGAGTGGACACCACCGTCCTGGTATCCAGCTGCGCCTGACTGAGGGAAGACGCCATGATGAGAAGATCGTCCAGATAGGGCACGATGCGGATACCCCTGGCTCTGAGGATGGCCATCACTCCTGTCAACACCTTGGTAAAAACCCTTGGAGCCGAGGTAAGGCCAAACGGAAGAGCCACAAACTGAAAATGTCGATTGTCCACGACAAACCTGAGGAATCTCTGGTGTGGCAGAAATATTAGAATATGCAGGTAAGCATCCTTGATGTCTATGGACGTCATGAAGTCCCCCTGACGAAGTGAATGGATGGCTGAGCACAGAGTTTCCATACGGAACTTCCGGGGACGGACGAAACTGTTGAGCAACTTCAGATCCAGAATGGGACGGATGGAACCGTCTTTCTTGGGCACCGTGAACAAATTGGAATAGAAGCCCAGGCCCCGGTCTGAGAGGGGCACCGGACAGATGACAGCCATGTCCAGAGAGACTTGCTACTGCCGCCCGAAGCCCCTGGGTGGCCAGAGGATCTGACAGCACCCAAGACCTGAAGAATCTGGGAGGGGGCCGGAACTCGAACTCCAGCTTGTAACCGGAAGACACCACTTCCTGAATCCACCTGTCCGAGACCTCTTGGACCCAGACCTGGGAGAAGAGTTGCAACCGTCCCCCCACCCGCAAGGGTGAGGGCGCCCCCTCATTGCTGAACCACCTTGGCAGCGGCTCTAGGCTTGGAGCCCCAGCTGTGTCCTGGATGGGCCCGACCCTGCCCCTAGGCCAGGAATCACCTCTGGACGAAGGGAAGGCCGAACCCCTGCCAACTCTAGCCCCACGAAAGGACTGAGAGAAGGAAGCCGCCCCCCGAAAGGGGCGACGCTGCTTCTTACGCTGAGGTAACTTACCTCCCTTTGCCACCGAATCCAATTTTTCTCCAAAGAGCCGCAACCCCACAAAGGGAAGGGCCGTGAGCGACTTTTTGGACACAAAATCAGCCGCCCACTGGCGTAACCAAACCGACAGGCGGATAGCCATAAGCAGGGCCGCAGCCATGCTACATATCACCAATGTGTCGTCCAGGGCGCACAGCACAAAGGACAAAAATAACTCACAGCGTTTAAGGTCGGCAAACTCCTCACTAACCAGGTCAAGCCCGGAAGAGGTCAACAATCCTCTAACAACCGACCTGGCAGCTACTAATACAAGCGCAGAAGCACAAACCGGCCGCAAGGCCGATCCAACACTGGCAAAACCATGACAAGCCATCTGGTCAATGCGTTTATCCTCACCATCCTTGAGAGTAGTGTACTCCAGAGAATGGAGAACTGAGGAGCTGGACAACCCCAAAACAGGAGCATCCACCTCGTGGGGGAGACGACCAGTGCTTCACTGCGTCCGCCGGAAAGGGATATTTCTTGTCCCAACCCGATGGGACACCCGGAAGCCGAGTTGGCCTCTCCCATTCCTTGAGAATGATACCATCAAAATGCTTTTGATAAGGAAATTCCAAGCGCGGCTTGGTCACTTCAAAGAACTCCCCCTTCAGCGGAGGAGCTGCCTCTGAGGGAGAAATAGCCAGGACCTCAAACATATGAGCCAGGACCCTAGCGGTATCCAAGGAATCCCCCTGGCCCTGCTCGGTATCAGCGTCCACAAACTGCTGATCATCAGAGTCATCAGACTCCTCATACAACTCCCCTTCCTCTCGCGGGGAACAATCAGACCAATCCAGGGAGTCAAAATCCTCCCCATCAAAGGCCTGCGCAGCCGTATACAAATGTTTTCTCTTTGCCGTGGCACTGGAAAACAATTTTTCAAGATTGGCCAATCTGGCACACACCTCAGATCGCGGCTCCCCGCCCAGGACCACGTCACAAGGGGCACGTGTCAAGCGAGGGGGAGACGGAGAGGAGACTGGCAGAGCGGAACCGGATGCCTGAGATCCGGTCTGCCGCGAAATAGAACGCTGTGCACAGGGTACACAAAGAAATACATCATCCCCCAAAAGGGATACCCCACACCCCAAACACAGCCTGGATTGCCCCGAGGGGGGCACAAGCCCAGTATCCGGGGATGCCTCCATACAGTGATTTTTTAAAATATATATATATATATATATATATATATATATATATTTATGTGTACAATGCTCCAAGGGAATTACGCAGTAATGCAACCCGGGATGCCCCTTTAAGTCCCGCGTGGGGGGAATTTTAAGCCAACTAAATGTAACTAGGGACCCTAGGACCGGGAGAATCCCCCTTTAATAATTTCAATGGTCCACCTGGAACACACAAAAAAACACACAGACTATGCTGCAATGTCCCATAAGGGGTTAAAATAGAAAATCTGATGGCCACAGGCCACTCACCCGACCTTCGCCCCACCTAGCTACCGCGCGCAGGCAGGAAGGAACCGTGGGGACACGAGGAGAGCAGAGGAGGAGGGAGGGCGGGCCGGCCCCTCCCCCGTATCTCCCGGCCAGAAGCCGGGACGTAATGACAGCACCCACAGCACGGGGGGCGGGCCGTAGGCGCTAGCGCCCGGCCCCGCCCCAAGGAGGAGAAGCGCCTCATGGGCGCCCACAGGCGCCGTTACCACACGCCGGAGGCCGCCGCCGCGGCCCCAGCACAGTCTAAAAGACACAAAGTTATGCACCAAGCACTCACACACATACACCAATTAAATAATAAATCCCTAAGGGACCCGGCCCCCCCCTCCCCCAAGGGTATCTGGGAGAGGGGGAATCCATGCCAGGGTAGGGCCAAGGGACAGGGCATCCCAAAACGGGATCACCAACCCGGATAGCCGCCTACCCCTTGTTATGGGGTCTCACGGCTCCTAAGCACCAGGGGTGCCAACTACCTTTGCCCGGACCAACAGCCTAGGCTGGGAGGCAAGTAACTTAAAGAAAAGGGATCCGGGCAGAAATAGACTTGCTCGCCTCTGCAGAGATGAAAGACTGGGGAATGAGTGGGAGGTCCCAGGTATCGGCCGGGAGGGTCTTACCTTTTTTTGATATCATCTCTGCAAGATCGCCATCTACAGGTCAGTATACCCACATGTAATGAATGTCTTGAAGCGGGGTGTGTGACATACTTAGAATAAAATGTTGTAACTGTGCGGAGCCCAATTCACGGTACTGTGTGGAATCCAATATACAGAGCTGGAAATAGAAGGCAGGTAATGTCCCCTGACTGAATCTCTTTTAGTAAGATTTACCAGCACTCACATACTCTTTGCCTTTAGCCCACTGCTGGAGGGGGACGGTGTGCGCATGCACTTTGGGAGTGCACTCAAGCTCCTTGGGAGTGCAATCATACGCTTTGGGGGTGCACGCATATGCGCATGTGAGTGCGCACATGCACTTTGGGAGAGCGAGCATGTGCATCTGGGAGTGCAATCATGCGCATTGGAAGTGCATGAACCTGTAAACCTCAATGTCTCTGCTATTTCTTCTTCAATTTAAAAAACAGCAAACAGTTTAGGACAGTGCCAAATGTAGCCGAACGCAATAGTGTAACAATTTGTTTGCCTTTAAAGGCATTCTTTGTGTGAAAAGGTCTGAAAATTCAACGCCGGGTGTACAGAGTTGACTATTCACACGTTATTAGGCGGGTCTGGACCCTCCCCAGCATATGTACAGGAGAAACAAATGTAAATCAAAGGAACAAATATTTTCCTGAGCTCTGCCCACGCCTCTGTGTTATATATATATATATATGTATATATACACACTTTTGTGAAAGGTAGTCCTGTCAGCCAATACAAGTAATCTGGGGGCAAAGACTGGGATGAACTGGCAATAGGGAGGGCTCAAAGATATCCTGGGCTGGGTGTCGCCCCGAGCACTCTTTCCTGCACCAGGACTGTGAGTGGTTATACCCAACCCTGCAATGCTTAAGCCTCAGCACTGTGGCTGTGGGGGGCTCAATAGCAAATCATCAGCCCCTGCAATGCTATAGCCATGGTAGATTAAGGTTGGGGGGGGGGGGCATAACCACCCCCGCCACCCTCTTTGCCCCTACAATACTAAAGCTTAATTTCCATCAGCTAATGAATGTCCATTACGCCGCCTCCCCCCTCCTGATTTGGGTCTGCAATAAAATCCCCCAGCCATGGAGGGCACTCAACTGGCTCAACAGCATAATGGGGTGAGAAGTCTTAGGCAGGCAAGTAAAATTCTTGGCTAATTTTGGCCGCAGTCCACTCCTGGCCAGAGAGGTTTTCAGGACAGAATTGTAAGTACTCTTTAGCAGCTTGCTCCAAACACACGTCAATGTATATGTGACTACAACAGGGAGCGCATGACTGTAACATGGGAGCCGCAATTCTTTTTTGAGACTTTAGTACACACATAGCTATACAAATGTTACTACATGACATCATGTAAAGCTAATGTATTTGTTCGGCATTCTGGCTTTTGATGAAACATTCTCTTACCATTTGTCTGGTTTGTCCGTGGTTAGGAATACCTAACAAACATGAAAGAGAATAGATCTGGTAAGACACTGTGCTTGTATCAGAACAAAAAGAAGTACATGAGAAAAGCGATTTCTGCAAATTCTGTACACACACACTATGAAAACATGAATGTATGAAAAAAAAACATCTGCACATCTTTTGAGAGAATTTCCACCTTCAGTGAAAATTGGGCTTGCTGTCACATACCCTGTGCAAAGATGAAGTAACCATGTGCACTAACCCTGAACTTGCAGAAAGTCTACTTTTTCACGCACTGTAAATCTCAGTGTTATGCTAGCAACGCATCTTACAATCTGATTGTACAATCATAATGCAATCTTACCAAAATGTTGGTACAGTTAAGATTCTGTCACAGCAGCAAGCTATTGCTAAGATTCTATGGTAATTGTACAATTGATTGCAAAGTATGTGGCCAGCAATAGGGATGGACGGCATCCACACATTTCCTTGAGGAAGCTTCTATATAGTTTCAACAAACTTACTACATACATAAGGGTGACAGGATTTGAACCTTCTAATTACAAGGCTAAAATAGCTAAAGGCTTCTCTTGAAGGGCTGTTAGTTTACTGCAAATTAGATATTGTAATAGTGAAAAATGTTTAATAGCCACTGAATCAGCAGAAAATGTAAAAGTAGCAGGGTAAGGACAGTCCCTTTTAGAGTGAATTTTATTTATAGTTAAAAAAAAAAAGGTTCACTTATGCCCTCCCCCTCCCTAAGGCTTCCAGATTTTGAATACCCTCCCACCTAAAGAGTGAGAGGAAATTCCAAAATTGGGCAAACATTTCACCATTCTGCATTCATGGCAGTAGTGACTGACAGCTTGCTCACCACCATAGGCAGTTGGGATGCAGTGGGGGTGGGATGTAAGCGAAATAAGTCTAATTTTATTTTAGCTCTGCTTTAAGCCACTGCATCCTAAACCCTGAAAATGCCAGAAACACGGGTAGAAACTATCTATGCTACCGCAGCTCACATGACGACTGAGGGTTCTCCTTGCAGGCATTCTTGGTGCCACACACATTGCAATACATGTTCTGCCAGCAAACCCTAAGGTCACTAATGCTGTGAGAGCATAGAGGGGCGAGACTTATGGTCCAAGTAAGCTTACTCACCATTTCTCCATCGCAGATGATCGCTCCTACTCTGGCAGTATAATACACATCTGTTCCCAATAAAATAAAGTGGACAAGCTGCAGTCACAATGACTGGTGGCAGAGACAGTGGTTAGACAGAGGCGAACTGTAAATGCAGCACGGACCTGTACCTTGTGGCATTCAATCTTGGGAACCGGTGAGTGGCCCTGAGGGATGCTGTAGGGTAGAGGTCTGCTTTAACTGCCAGCTACATTCAGTCATGGCACCCTGAATAACAGCCTTTCCTCCAGTGATGCTTGCTCTTCTCCTTAGTAGTTTGGCTATTCCAACAGCAACACCCAATGACTTCATGGCTGTTGACCTTGATCCTGAGTCCAAGACAAAAGATGCCTGTGGAGCGGAGTTCAGCAGGGGGCAGATTGCCCACTTCCTTATTTAGCGGTCAGTTTCACAGCTCCTACAGGAGTACAGAGCCACTTTTTTTGTTGTTGGATATTTCATTTTTTTTAGTATGCGATCTGACCTCCTACGAAAAGGACATCAATATCTTCCCAACTTATCAAAAAGTAAAATAGAACATTTTAAATGTATACACTTCAGGGTCATGTGGCCTTTATAGAAGCTGGCATGATCAGGAATGATTGTATAATGGAACAAAATACAGGAGAAACCAGAGGCAGGCAAGTGCATTTACACTCACCTTGTTGTGCCCCACTATTATACTATTATTGTGAAACTCTTTCCCTTTAAGCCTTGTAATCAGGACACCAGTTCAAACCATGTCAGAGGTATGTATTTCATATGTCTGTTACCTTTATGAAAAAGCTTCTCTGCAGATGCAGTCAATCCAAACGTCAGGAGGATGCAGACACAGTGCACTCAGGTTGGTGAGTCCTAACCAGGGACAGCCCAGATACACTTTACCAATACTGCAGCAACGATGTAGAAAAAGAAGGCTCAAGATTAAGGATTTAGACATCCTGTTAGAATTTCACCTATTAATATTTTCCTAAAGGTGGAAATCCTCCCTTTAACCTGAAAATGTCCAGGCAAATCAAAAACAATATAATAAAAACGTTACTTAGTCAAATTAGTTGTAATTTCATATAACCATTTTATGAATTAATACTCCCCTGTCTGTGTACCCACTCCCAGGGCATCCCGGTAATACATTACAATTAAAAGACATATTTTAATGACTACATCATGGTATTCACTTTTATTTACCTGGAGATAATCTTTGCTGGACAACATGGTTATGTATTACATAAAGAAGCTTGCCCTCTTGCCAAACACAGAAGTACAGTTTGGCTACTTTGTTTATAAATCTCCATGCCTAGACAGCATCCGCTACAAAACATGGGCATTTTCACATAGAAGGGGTCTTAAGAATGTGTTAGGTAGGTTCATAAGTAGCGGTAAGCCTGACGAAACCCCAACAATCAATACATATCCTGCCTACCATTACCGACTACGATCTTTAACTACAGATTACGGACAGTTATTGCACTCTAATTTCTTTTGTACCGACATCCAACCAGGTTAAAATGCTGCCAATTTGGCTCCCAGCACCCCCTATGAAAGTGGGATGATTTCTTCTTTAATGTGTAAAAGGCAAAAATAGCAAAATAGCATTGGCTTCAGTAAACACTAAAGTGCTTTCATGCAAGATCAGATATGGCAGTATCAGTAAATCAGTTCCGACACACTTCCTACCAAGGTGACTGCTATCAAGAAAACCACCTTGAGTGTAAATACCAACAAGTGCGTTTATGTCATTGGTTCAAAAGGGGTGACAGATTTAAGTTTTATGGTGGTGCAAGTGCCCTGTACTCACAGAAGCCTATCTCTTCATTGAACTTTTCACCCAACAATCTTCTGGCCAATGGTCTCTAAAAATGTATTGACAATGCATAGATCTGATCTTTGAGTGTGCATAAGGTTAATCCCGAATCAAGACCCTCCTTTATAAAATATAGAAAACAGGTTACCCCCCAAAAATGGGGAAGATCTTTCTTCATTTTGCACCAGTGAAGGAAGACTTACCCCCACATTGTAAAAGTGAGGATCACCGTCACTAAAAACCTCTGACCTATAGGACTGTAGGTTTCATCAGGCTTAATATTAAAGCCAGTGACCATAAATTGTGATGACAAACTGACCTGAGTGAGGAGATAGGAGTGCTCAGGTGTACCGCAAAAAGGTGCTGCTGCTCGACTCATCACCTCTGTATAACAAACTCTTCTTGGCCTGTTTGGTACAACCAGAATGGTCGACACTCCATTGAGCATTATCATCCCTATCAGGTAGTTTGTGTCTGGGTACAGTGGGGACCTTGGCTACATTTCATCTCTTGTCAGTGAAACATTTTCTGTCCTTCCTGCATTTATAAAAGTGCTCCAGATCTTCTGGTTTCTGGCAGTGCTGGACATCTCAACAAGTGTGTGTCTTGTGTTCCAGCTCCTACAGGTGGGTCCTCTGACCAATACCTCTGGAGAGCAGGCACATCTACATGGTCTGGGTTTAAAGTCTTACACACCTCAAACCCAACGTCAGTGGCCTGTTCTACGTGTTAGGTGCAGACGAGTAATGCCAGCATGAGGTATCACCCTTGTAGGAAAGCAAGTTGACTCACCTTCTGCTGCAAGACCTCTACCTCTGCCTGCAAGCTAGTGAAAGGGGCTACCAGGTTTTTCCCCTTTGACACAGGTTTTGGCTGGGTTGCTGTGGTGCACCCTCTACATAAAAATGTGTGGCTGATTTGTTTGAAGGACATGCTGGCAATATAGCCTAATCGACCATGCAAATTATTATTTTCCTTGTTTTCCAGCTCTAAGGACCTATTTACTATCATGAACCATAAAGAGGCCAGAGAAAATTGAAAAAATACAATTCTGTGATTACTCACCTGTAGAATTGGTATTATAAGTATACAGTATACGTCCTGCTCCAGATAGAATACTTACACTTGATTACTCCGCCAGATGGCGCTGGACTGCAGAGACATCGAAAACAGGCTCCTCCCGGCCCCTCAGATACTCAGGGACCTCCCACAATCCCCAGCATTGAAAAGCAGTTAACGAAAAGCCGGGAAAATTAAAACAACACAAAAAGGTAACTATAACAATGATAACTATCACCATATAGGGGATCCAAGATAATGCAAAACCAAGGGTGGGGTGGAGCAGGACGTACTGTATACTTATAATACTAATTCTACAGGTGAGTAATCACAGAATTGTGTTATTATTAGTATACAGTACGTCCTGCTCCAGATAGAATACTTACACTTGGGACATCCAATAGCAGTGTCCATAAAGTAGGGTGGGATCCCAAAAAAGGTAACAGCAAACCTTGCGGCCAAAAACAGCATCAGCTGAGGCCCTAACATCAACCTTGTAAAACTTGGAAAAGGTATGAACAGAAGACCAAGTAGCGGCCTTGCAAACAGAAGCCTGGTTCTGAAAAGCCCAAGAGGCACCAATAGCACGAGTAGAATGAGCAGTAAGGCGGAAGGGAGGACTCTTCCCCTTAGCAGAGTAGGCCTGAATCACAGCCTGACGGATCCATTTGCTAATAGTAGACTTGGCAGGAGCCAAACCCTTCCTAGGACCAGAAGGGACCACAAAAAGAGCATCAGTTTTTCTGAAAGGTGCAGTAGCCACCAGATAGTACTTCAGACACCTAACCACATCCAAAGGGTGCAAAACCCTCTCCTTAGCATTACTAAGATTAGGGCACAATTAAGGAAGAACAATGTCCTGATTCAAATGAAAAGCAGACACTACCTTAGGCAGAAAATCTGGCTTAAAGTGGAACACCACCTTGTCCTGGTGTCTCTCATAGTAAGGGGGCTGAATGGAAAGCGCCGCCAATTCAGACACACGCCTAACAGAAGTGATAGCCACCAAAAAGACAACTTTGAGAGTAAGAATGACCAGGGCAACAGGCACCATAGGCTTACGTGGGGGACGCACATGAGTAACCCCCTGGAAAAAGGTCCTGATCAGAGAATGCTGAGCAAAGGACTTCTGGAAGAAAACAGACAGGGCAGAAACCTGGACCTTCAGAGTACTGAGTTGGAGCCCCATCTCCAACCCATGCTGCAGGAACTCCAGAAAACTCCAGAAATAGAGAACACATGACAGGGAAGAGACTTAGACTCACACCAGTCAATGTAGGCACGTCAAACCCTGTAATAAATGGAAGAAGACTTCTTCCTAGCCTTTATCATGGTATCAACAACCGAGATAGGGCATCCGTGGACAAGGCCAGAGGATCCTGGGACAGGGAGACAAAGGCCGGGAGCTTGTGATTGTGACGGGACGCAAACAGATCCCCATCTGGTTGAACCCAACGGTGACACAGGGATTGGAAAACCCTGTTGCATTCTCCCTGGCGAAAAGTCCCGCTGCTCAGAGAATCAGAGATTTTCCGCCCCCGGGATGTACACAGCTGATATGCAGGGAACATTGGCCTCTGCCCAGGTCAGGATCAGAGACACTTCCTGGAGGGCCCTCTTGCTCCGGGTCCCTCCCTGATGATTGATGTAGGCAACTGCCGTCTGGCGGGCAGCAAACTATCTTGTAACCGGAGGACACTACCTCCTGAATCCACCGATCTGAGACATGAAGCCTCCAGACATAAGCAAAGTGCTGAAGCTGTCCCCCCACCCAGATGGGCGAGGGCGCCCCATCATGCATGAGGGGGCTTGGGAGAGGACCTAAGCTTAGGGCCCCAAGAGGAGGCAGGATATCCACGTCCTCTGCCCCTACCCCAGAAGGGGGAGGAAAAGGAGCCCTGACCCCGAAAGGGTAACCTGCCTCCCTTAGCAAAAAGGTCCAGGCGGTCCCCAAACAGGCGTAGTCCATTGAATGGAAAACCAGTGAGGGCCTTCTTGGCAGCGTTGTCAGCCGCCCACTGACGCAGCCAAACCAAGCGGCGTATAGCCACCACAAGGGCAGATGTTTTGGCACACATTCTAATGGTGTCATCCAAGGCAGAGAGGCCAAAATTTACAAAAACATCACAGCTAGAGAATGCATTAAACACATCAGCAGGCAAATCATCAGGGGCACCATCAAGGACACTTCTGATCAGGGTCCTAATAGCCACAGTCGTAATGGCCGAGGCACAGACCGGGCGCAGCGCCGTCCCCACACATGCAAATGCATGGGACACCAGCTGGTCAATGCGCCGCTCCTCAGCATCCCACAGGGTAGTAGAGTCAGGGGAGTGCATGACAGAGGTGTTAGATAAACCTAGGACCGGGGCATCCACCTCGGGGGGGCGGGGGGATGACCAACACTTTACCACATCAGCAGGAAAGGGATACTTTCTGTCCCAACGCTTAGGTACACCGGGAAGTCTACTGGGATGTTCCCATTCCTTGAGCACAAGATTATTGAAATGAGCTTGCTCGGGAAATTCCAAACATGACTTAGCAGTGTGAAAAAGCTCACACCTTTGCCTAGGAGCCGCAACAGGGGGAGAAATGGATAGAACCTCAAATACCTGGGCCAGCAATCTGTCAGTATCATCCGGGGCCCAGGGGTCAGAGCCAGAATCGTCATGACCCCTGGGCCTCTCATCAGATGAGTCGGAGAACAGCTCCCCTTTGTCCGAAGGGGTATAGCCACATAAATGCCAAAACTCATCAGTTTCCATAGGGAAAGAGTGACATCAGGCGTTAAGTGCCGCTATTTTGCCGTGGCCTTACGCGCCAAGGTATTAGCAATTAACTTCTCAACACTAGCCAGTCTAGAAGACACATCAGGCTGAGAATCCCCACTTGTATGCAAGTCAGTAGGGATGAGATTTAACCCTTTGAGTGCCAGCCTAGAGATTTTTTTGTCACACTCTGTTGCCGGACTACTTTTCACGTTTTTGCGCTACACGTGTTCAACCTGGATTTTTGAAGGGATTTCCAGGGATTTTCCAGGAAAGTTATATATTGTTTTTTTCAGTCTGGGCTTCAACATGAAATGTCTTGTTTGGCCTTTTTTTAGTGTATTCTCAATACTTTTGGGTGAAATATGTGCAAATGTACAATTTGTAGTGTTTTTTTCTAATAAAAAATGTAAGTTTGTTAATAAAATATTATTGCGTGTGAAAGCCCTATTTCTCCCGGTTACAACGGTACCACATATGTATTGGTAGACACCATTTCCTGCCCAGGAAACTCCCCAAACTGAAACAGCAGTTTAGGAGATTTCAGATAGAATACAACTATGCAATATGATTGCACAGTTGTAAGGGGTTAACTTAAAAAAAAAGACGTAGGGCCCCCCTCCCAGGGAGGGGGACCTAATTTTTGGGGGGGGAATTTAAGGGTTAAAAACCCTTAAAAACCCCCCAAAAAATACCATTTTGTGAGTACTCACCTGAAAAATGGATATTGTCAGTGTGCCACAAACCCCGCTTCACCCGCCCTTTTTGGTATCCTGGATCCTTTATATGGTGAAGCTTTTCTTTATTTTGAGGTTACCGTTGGATTTCCTGGTACCTTGTCTTTCTGCTTTTTAAATCACTGGTGTTAAGTGGGAGGTCCCAGGTATATGTAGGCCGGAAGGGGCTCGTTTTCAAGACTTCTCCCTGCAACGTCGCCACCTGCTGGTGGAGTAACCCGATCGTAAGAATTAAAGGGGAAGCGGGGTGTGTGGCACACTGACAATATCCATTTTTCAGGTGAGTACTCACAAAATGGTATTATTCTCAGTGTGCCACACAACCCGCTTCCCCTTTAATTCTTACGATCGGGACATCCAAAAGCGGTGTCCACAAGGGATGGGTATCCAAAGGCAAAGTGAAGCATAACTTAAATGACTGTGGTCTGCAGACCCTTGCGGCCAAATACAGCATCCGCTGAGGCCCGCACATCAACCTTGTAAACCTTAGAAAAAGTATGAACAGAAGACCAAGTAGCAGCCTTACAAACTTGTTCAACAGAAGCTTGGTGCTGAAAAGCCCAAGACGCTCCAACGGCGCGAGTAGAATGAGCAGTGATACGAAAAGGGGGAACTTTCCCCTTAGCAGAATAGGCCGCAATAATGGCCTGACGTATCCATTTGCTAATGGAAGATTTGGCCGGCGCCAAACCCTTCCTAGGCCCACAGGGCACAACAAAAAAGGCATCAGTTTTACGAAAAGGAGAAGTAATAATCAAATAGTACTTAACACAGCGTACTACATCCAAACAATGCAAAACCCTCTCCTTGTCATTCTTAGGCTTAGGACACAGGGAGGGAAGAACAATATCCTGATTCAAATGAAAAGCAGAAACAACCTTCGGAAGAAAGACCACTTTGTCCTGATGCCTCTCAAAGTAGGGCGCCTGAATAGACAAGGCCGCCAACTCCGAGACACGCCGAACCGAAGTGATGGCTACCAAGAAGACAATCTTCTGAGTCAGGGTAGACAAAGCAATATCTTGCCAAGGCTCAAAGGGAGGAGCCTGAAGAGCAGAAAGAACCAAATTAGAGTCCCAAACAGGGAGTAATGGTTTCCTGGGAGGCCGCACATGCGTAACCCCCTGGAAAAAAGTTTTAACTAAAGGATGAAGCGCAAAACACTTCTGAAAAAAGATAGATAAGGCAGAAACCTGCCCTTTCAGAGTACTCAGCTGAAGACCAGAGTCCAGCCCTGATTCTAAAAACTCCAGAATCCTGGAGACCGAAAAGACCCTACAAGGCAAAGATCTAACCTCACACCAAGCGATATAGGCTTTCCAAGTCCTATAGTAGGTGATAGAAGAAGACCTCTTTCGGGCACCGATCAGAGTTTTAATAACTGAGTCAGACAGAACCTCCTCCTTCAAGATGGAGGTCTCAGCAGCCAAGCCGTCAAACCCAGCGTTGGTAAATTGGGGTAAGACAGCCGACCCTGAGTGAGCAGATCGGGCCGAAGAGGCAGAATGAGCTGATTCACTGTCAGCCAAACGATGTCTGCGCACCATACTCGTCTTGGCCACCAGAATGGCGGACACCCTTTCCAGAACCAGCTTCCGTACCACCCAGCCTAGCATGGGTATCGGAGGAAACAGGTACAGAAACCCCGGGTCCCTCCAGCTCAGGGATATGGCTTCCGCCGCCAGAGCCAGAGGATCCTGGGAGAGCGACACAAAGATCGGGAGCCTGCAATTGTGACGAAAGGGAAACAGGACCACCTCCGGTGTCCCCCACCGGAGCGGACTGCAGACTGCCGAGAGACAAGGAACATGTGCCTTCGCCCAGGTCAGGATCAGGGACACCACTCTGAGGGCACCCAGACTGCAAGTCCCTCCCTGATGACTGATGTAAGCAACCGCTGTTTGATTGTCCGAGCGAAGCTGAACCAGAAGGCCCAGACCCTGATGAAACAAAAGAGCAAGACGGAAGGCTCTCAGCTCCAGAACAGACGGCCGAGGGTTGGAAAGAAGGACCCAAGCCAACTCCTGAATCAGACAAATTTGGGACTGAGTGAGAAACACCCTGTGTTGAACGGAATCCGACCGCATTCCAAGAAAGGACACCACCCTGGCCTGAGCAAGGGAGGACCTGGGAAGGTTGAAAAACTTCTTGGGGGCTGCGAAGAGAGTGGGGGAAAAAACCGAGGCCCACCTCTAAGCGCGGCACCGGCCGGATGCCCGCCATTTCCAGGAAAAACCGTGAAGGAGGGCGAGACTCGAACTCCGGTTTGTAACCGGGCGACACCCCCTCCCAGATCCATGTGTCCGGAATTTCGCGGCCTTAAACCAGGGAGAAGTGTCGCAATCGTCCCCCCACCCCCACGGGTGAGGGCAGCCCCTCATTGCTGAGCGGGCTTAGCAGTAGGTTTGGGCTTGGCGCCCCAGGGCTGACCGGGACGGCCACAACCTCTTCCCCAGGAGCAACCTACACCCCCGGTAACGGGAAGGGAAGCCCCTCTGCCCGCTCTGGCTCCTCGAAAGGAGGGACTAAAGGAACTCGCACCCCGAAAGGAGCGACGAGGCTTCATGAATTGAGGCAACTTACCATCCTTGGTAACAGCATCCAATTTCTCGCCAAAAAGGCGTAAACCTAAGAAAGGTAAGCACCCTTTTAGAGTTAAGGTCCGCCGTCCACTGGCGCAGCCATATTGACCGACGAATAGCCACCAGGGGGTTGTGGGGGAGGAGGGACTGAGTGGGAGAAGGTGACCTAAAGGGAACATCGGGACAGGGGCATCCCAAATCCGGATCACCATGCCGGATAGCCGCATTGCCCCACAAGTGGGGTCGAGCGGAGGAGATAAGCTCCTAGGCACCTAAAGTGCCATCTACCTTTGCCCAGCCAGCAGCCTAGGCTGGGAGGTCTTCCGTTTAACTAGGCATAAACAACACAATAGAACTGGGCAGAAATAGACCAAAAGGGGATGCCGGGTTTGACCCCGGCTACCTGCAAGCAGGAGACTTCTTTCTTCGGTCTTCTGTCTTGTCGCTTCATGCAGAGAGAAAAAACTGGTGTTAAGTGGGAGGTCCCAGGTATATGTAGGCCGGAAGGGGCTAGTTTTCAAGACTTCTCCCTGCAACGTCGCCACCTGCTGGTGGAGTAACCTGATCGTAAGAATTAAAGGGGAAGCGGGGTGTGTGGCACACTGAGAATAAATGACCTAGGGTCCCCCTTACCCAGCATTACCGACCCGGACCAGCTATGGGGGCTTGTAGAACAGGGCGCAGCGGGCCCCCTCCTGAAGATCAGAAGCCCGGGGGCGAAAATCTACTACTTGATTCTTGTACAAAATCGCTGGCACTTTAAAATGAGGGGTCAGGTTTTTTACTTTTTTTTATGGGGCTCTAAAGTCAGCTACGTGACTCTCACGTAGCTGGCACTCAACGGTTGGAGAGGCAGCTACGTGAGAGTCAGGTAGCTGGCACTAGAAGGGTTAAGCTTGGGGGAGTAGGTGAAGTGAAACGAGGTGCAGGCCCAGCCACAGGAAGGCTGGATTGCAGTGCAAGCACCTGTTGGGCACAAGGTACACAGACCCGCGCATTGTCAGCGCTAATAGGGGACACCCCACAAGCTACACACAGCCGGGCTTGTCCCGAAGGAAACCCGGTCACATTATCCTGAGATGCCTCCATATGGTGATTATAGCGCACAATAGGCCAATAGGGATTAACGCTATAAAGCAACCCTGGATGCCCCGCTAGGGAAGTGGGAGTAATTACACTAGGCCTCACAAGTTAACCAACTAATAGAGGGCCGGGAGAAGCCAATGGATTCGCCCGTCTGAAAGACATAATAAAAAGGGGCCGTAAGCAAACATTCAATAAAAGATGAAAATAAAGCTGCCCGCGAGGGCACTTACGGAAAGCGGTAGGTAGAAACCCGTCACGCAGAAGCCAACAAGCAGACAAAATGGCGTCGGTATACCTCGAGGGGCGGGCCCGCACAAGTAATGACGCGGAACGCGCCAGAGAAGAGCGTGAAGCCAACACCTGACAAGCAGCCAATGACGGCGCGCCAGCACCTGAGGTAACGCCGCCGCGGAACACTGAGGAAACGCGCGCGGCGGCAAATATAAAAGTAAAAAGTAAAGCAAGTCAGTGCGGCGGCTGACACAAAGCATAAGTAATAAGCATAAGCCAATACACGTAAGGCATAAATACACACACGTACACAACCCCCCCCCCTTTTTCCCCCGAATGCTACAGGGAGAATGAGGGAGGACAGCGGCCATATAAGATAGGGCCCACCGATAGACAGGGGCATAGTGCGGGAGGGGCATCCCATAGAGGCTCACCATAAGCCTATACCGCCTAGCCTTTGGTGGGGGATTGCGGTGGAGCAGCGCTCCTTAAGCACCTAACAGCGGTGCTGCCTACCATCACCCGACCAGCGCAGCCAAGACTGGGAGGCACATTACAAATGGAACGGGTGGGAATAGTCCTACAGGGCCGCAGGCTAATAGCTCCGCTCACCTGCGAGAAGAGAGAGCCATATTCTTGACCTTCAGAGAAATTCTGGGGATTGTGGGAGGTCCCTGGGTATTTGAGGGGCCGGAAGGAGCCTGTTTTTGATGTCTCTGCAGTCCAGCGCCATCTGGCGGAGTATTACCCAAGTGTAAGTATTCTATTTGGAGCAGGACGTACTGTATACTAAGAATACATAGGTTACAAACCTCTCTCACTATGCTCATCTTTCACCAGGGTTCCTGGGCTTCAAAACCACCCACCCAGCGCGTGTCTGTCAGATAAAGAGGCCCCACTGCTTACCCTGTTCCTCTCATGCCTCACCTTCCTCTTTGTGCCATTAGAAAGGACCATGTGTTCTGGCAAAAACTGAGGGAATGTGCGGCCAGTCACTACAGAGCTTTCCTTGACATTTAAAACAGTATTTCAGAAATAAAGATGAAAAGAAGCAATATAATTAAAATAAAAATACACACGGTAAACAGAGCCATGAGGAAAAACGTTTGACTCCTCCTACTGGAGACTTGAAACTGATTTAAATAACATCCTTAGTTTCAGCTTTGCATAATCTTCAGCACATTTTAGCCTCTCCCAGTGACAGGAGGCTATTACCCTACTGTAAGGGCTTTTCTGTGTGACTGAATAAAAGAAAACACCATTTTGTGATTACTCACCTGTAAAATGGGTATTATAAGTATGTCACACACCCCGCTTCCAATATTCATGACATATGGGTTATAACCAGTAGAGGGCGAACTTCTGCAGAGATGACAGGAAAAAATAAGCCCCTCCCGGTCCATAAATACCTGGGACCTCCCACACATTACCCAGTATAGGAAAGCAGTAAGGGGACCAGGAACAGCCAAATCCAAAAATCTTAACAATAAAAAGTTCACCATATAAAGGATCCAGAAAACAATAAGGGCGGGATGAAGCGGGGTGTGTGACAAACTTATAATACCCATTTTACAGGTGAGTAATCACAAAATGGTATTATTCCAAGTATGTCACACACCCCGCTTCCAATATTCATGACATATGGGACATCCAATAGCAGTGTCCAACATGGGTGGGGATCCCAAAAGAGCAATAATGCACAAATTTAAACCACTGCAGCTTGCAGAACCTTGCGACCAAAAACAGCACCCGCTGAGGCCCGCACATCGAACTTATAAAACTTGGAAAAAGTATGAACAGAAGACCAAGTAGCAGCCTTACAAACTTGTTCAGAGGCCTGGTGCTGAAAAGACCAAGAAGCCCCAACAGCACGAGTAGAATGAGCAGTGATATGAAAAGGGGGAACCTTCCCCTTGGCAGAATAGGTCCCAACAATGGCCTGACGTATCCATTTGCTAATGGTAGACTTGGCGGGCGCCAAATCCTTCCTAGGCCCGGAGGGCACCACGAACAAGGCGTCCGTCTTACGAAAGGGAGAAGTAGCCACCAAATAGTACTTCACACAACGAACCACATCCAAAAGAATGCAAAACCCTCTCCTTGTCATTGCTAGGCTTAGGACACAAGGAAGGGAGAACTACATCCTGATTGAGATGGAAGGCAGAAACCACCTTAGGAAGGAAATCTGGCTTAAAGCGAAAAACCACCTTGTCCTGGTGTCTCTCAAAGTAAGGGGCTTGAATGGACAGAGCTGCCAACTCAAAGACACTCCGAACAGAGGTAATAGCCACCAAAAAGGCAACCTTTTGAGTGAGCACAGAAAGTGCAACATCCTGCACCGGCTCAAAAGCAGGCCCCCTGAGGGCCGACAGAACCAAATTCAAAAGCCCAAACGGGCACCAAAGGCTTTCCAGGGGGCCGCACATGAGTGACCCCCTGGAAAAAGGTCTTAACCAGAGGATGCAGAGCAAAAGACCTTTGAAAGAAGACCACCAGGGCAGAGACCTGCCCTTTCAAGGTACTAAGCTGGAACCCCAGGTCGAGACAGTGTTGAAGAAACTCCAAGATCCTAGGAATCGAAAACGCCCTGCAAGGCAAAGCCCTAGCCTCACACCAGTCAATATAAGACCTCCAAGTCCTGTAGTATATGTTAGAGGAAGATCTCTTCCTAGCTCTAACAAGAGTCTGAATCACAGCCTCAGACAAACCTTCCTCCCTTAAGATGGAGGTTTCAGCAGCCACGCCGTCAAAGCCAGCGTTTGTAAATTGGGGTAACGTAGTGGACCTTGAAAGCTCAGATCCGGAAACAGGGGCAGCCAGTACTGATCTACCGCCAGCCTTACGACGTCTGTGCTGGGAACAATGGTACATGAAGATAAGCATTCTTGATGTCTATGGACGTCATGAAATCCCCCTGACGAAGGGAATTGATGGCTGAGCGCAGAGTTTCCATGCGGAACCTCTTGGTTCTGATGAACCTGTTGAGAAGCTTCAGATCCAGAATGGGTCTTATGGATCCATCCTTTTTGGGCACCGTAAAGAGGTTGGAATAATAGCCCCAGCCTCTCTCCGAGAAAGGCACCGGGCATAGGACTTCCATGTCCAGAAGATTTTGTACTGCCAACAGGAGCCCCTGCGCAGCCCGGGGATCCGAGGGCACCCGAGACCTGAGGAATCTGTAAGGAGGCCGGAACTCCAGTTTGTACCCGGAAGAGACCACTTCCAAGATCCATTTGTCTGTGACCTCCCGGGCCCAAACCTGGAAAAAGTGTCGCAGCCGCCCCCCCCCCCCCCCCCCACCCGCAAGGGTGAGGGCGCCCCCTCATTGCTGAGCTGGCTTGGCAGCGGGCTTGGGACCCCAGGCAGGTCCAGGACGAGCACGTCCTCTGCCTCTGTTCCAGGAATCACCTCTGAAGGTAGAGTAGGCAAAACCTCTGCCTGCTCTGGCACCGCGAAAGGAGGGATTAAAGGAGCCTGCCCCCCGAAAGGAGCGACGCTGCTTCTTACGTTGTGGTAACTTTCCCCCTTTTGCCACCGAATCCAATTTATCCCCAAACAGCCGCATACCCAGGAAGGGTAGCTCTGTAAGTGATTTCTTAGCCGCAATGTCCGCCGCCCATTGGCGCAACCAGACCGATCGGCGAATAGCCACTAGTAACGCCAAGGTTCTACTACACATGCATATTGTGTCATCCAAGGCGGATAAAATACAATTCTGTGAAATACTCACCTGCAGAATTGGTATTATACGCATACAGTACGTCCTGCTCCAATATAATACTTACACGTGGGTAATCCTCCGCCAGAGGGCGCTGTTCACTGCAGACATGCAAAAAAACAGGCTCCTCCCAGCCCTTCATATACCCAGGGACCTTCCACAAATCCCCAGTATTGAAAAGCAGTGAGAAAAGAAGCCGGGAGAAACCAACCACCAAACTGGTAACAATAGTAATGATAACAATCACCATACAGGGGATCCAGAAAATGTAAAACCAGGGTGGGGTGGAGCAGGACGTACTGAATGCGTATAATACCAATTCTACAGGTGAGTATTTCACAGAATTGTATTATTCTAAGCATACAGTACGTCCTGCTCCAATATAATACTTACACGTGGGACATCCAATAGCAGTGTCCATAAAGTAGGGTGGGATCCCCAACAAAAAAGGCACAGCAGACAGTAAAGGCGCTGTCACCTGCAAAACTTTGCTACCAAGTACGACATGAGCAAAGGCTCTAACGTCAATCTCATAACAAAACCTTTGAAAAGGTATGAACAGACACAAGCAGCGGTCTAGCAACTTATTCAACAGAAAACCTAGTGCTGAAGGGCCAAAGGTACCCAAACACCAATGGAACGGAATAAAAAGAGAGGGAGAATCTTCCCCCTAAAAGGAACAGGCCAGTGTAACGGCCTAACCAGCCCAAGGGCAACAGAAGCCTCGGTAAAACTTAGAACTCTCCCCAACGGGGAATTGAGAACTGGTCTCCCGCCAGACAGGCGGGGATACTGACCCCTTCACTAACAAGGATCAGCAAGAAACCGAAACCTTTACTCAGGACCAGGAAGGCAAACCATCCAAGTAAGATCAGTCCAAAGGGGGCATAGGCCCTGGCAGCAAACGAGATCAGGCGCATACCTATGGAGCCGCCAGCAGACCCCAAAGGGCATCAGTCCCCCTAAGGGACAAGAAACAACCAGGAAAATTTCAAGACCTGTTGAGGGAATATAGACCCCTTACTTCAGCATTACTAAGAATAAGGCCCATAGGCAGACTAAAAGGACCCAAATGATGATCATAAAACACCACCTTGTACAAAAGGGTCCGGCGTAAGGCGGAATACCACCGCATCATGGTGTGCATATATATACATATAATGAACGAGGGCTAAGTAATCAGAGCCACTTTCTCATGCACACATCTGACTGAAGCAACAGCCCCCGGAAGGGCGACCTGAACTACAAAAACAGCTCAGACAGCATCCAGAATAAGTCCCAAGGGAACAATCCGCAGGGCAAACATAATGAAAATTGATCCCAACAGGGACCATAGAACTACTTGGGAGATGCCCCTGAGCAATCCCCAAGAGAACTCCTCACAAGGAAGACTGAACCAGACTTCTACAGGAAGGCAGACAGGACAGAACCTGAACCTGCAGAGTACCTAGATGGGGAGCCAACCCCAACCTATGCTGTAACTACTCTAGAACCCTGGGAACTGAGAAACATCCTACAGGATAGAGACCAAGACTCACGCCAATCAATATGGGTACACCATAACCCACAATAGACGGAGGAAGAAGAAGCCAAGGAAGCTTGCTCCTAGCCCCCCATAGACCAAGTCATCCAGAAGATAAACCCGTCTCCAAGGGGGTGAATGTATCAGCTGTCAAGCCCTCAGACTATCTGTAGATTGGGACGACATAAGAAGGAGCCTGACAAGGGCAGAACCGCACTCCTGAGAGAGCGTACAGGTCCGCTGACCTCAGCAGAAGCATCTGCAAACCACAGTTCACTAGGCCACCCAGGGGCCATCAATCTCACGGGTCTCTTTATCAGCACGACCTTGCGCAGAACCCCATATAGCAGGGTGAATGAAGAGAAGACATATAAAAAGCCTATACATTAATTTACTAAGGCCCCATGACCAGAGTCAGAAGATTCTGGGGCAGTGAAAACAAGGGCATGGCCCCTGTGATATTAGCGAGACCCAACAGAGCCACCCTAGTTGGCTCTCAGAGGGACACCAGCATAGCACAACCTGCCACTGAAAGACAGCCATTGGAGCGAATACCACTGAGGAGCAGGGGACGTAGACCCCCACCCAGATCAGGAACCTTCCAGGAGGACCATCCTGCTTCAAGCTCCAGACCAATAATAAAACAAGCCATTGTCTGCAGACAGGCCAAGAGTCTCCAACTAGACAGGTCCTGAAGAGGAGAAGTCCAGCAAGATAGAGCCAACTGAAGGCTCACTATTTTAACAAAAGCAGTAAGTAAGATGGACCCTCTAGGAACCACGGGGGTTTTTTTGGAAGAAAATCCCCCCCCAACCTGCGAGACTTGGCACCAAGGTGACCAATCACAGGAAGATGCAAACAAGGAAGGGGGTGCCCCCTGACAGGGTCCTTGAATGTAACTAGCTCAAGAGGAACCACCGTACCAAGGGGGAATGAGCACAGGCCTAGCTCCAGGGGTGCTGGAACCCCATCTAGGATCAATGACCTACTGTGCCGAAGAGCCCAAGGGCTCTGTATATAAGGGACATCATCTGATACGCCACCAACGCGCCCACCAGCTGCAATCCTGCCTGGTGAAAGTAAGGTGTCAGCAAAGAGGGACAGAGCCCCTGTGACCAGGAGTCCACTTATTGCCAAGGAGGAAGGCTCAAGCCTGAACCGAATCCAAGGAATGGAGATAGCTAATAAGGGACCATGAGGGATTGAGGTGACTGAGCACCCATCCAAATAACTTCCAAAGGACACCGCCGGCCGACTAAACCCATTCAGCCTGGCGTAGAGATTGGGAAGTAAGGAAGGACGATCCGGTAGATCCTAGTGCGGACGCCCCACAGGCATGTCCGAGACATCACCCCCATCCGCGCCATGGCGAGTAGCCTGGGAGCTGGAGAGAGGCCAAAACCAAGGCCACAATCCGCAGGGTTGGTCCTGCAACACTGACTAGTAACTGTCTTGGTGTCCAGAAGACACAGGGGGAACTAAAAGGATCTAGAACTCGACAGGAGGCCAGAAGCCCCCCTTGCACAGGACGCCTGTATCCCAAGACAGAGATATCATACAGGGCCCACCTGTGAGTGAAGAATTGCCAAGCCTACCATAGGCCAGCATGGCCCAGACTGCCTCATCATTATGAGGGAAAGAGAAAGGTTAACATAGAGGCCATCGCCCCATTCTGTCAAGGGCAACTTGCAAGTAAGCCCAGACCCTGCAGGCCGAGTACGGCCTGCACCAACTCCTGAGGGGAAAACAGGGGCTAGAAGCACCCTGACAACCTCTGAGAGGGACCGCCCAGCAAATTCTATCCTGTGTCCAGGGGAACTACCTCCTGGAACCACCCGAAGGAGAAGATACGCTCCCAGATAGGAGCCAGGTGCTGAGGAGGCCTAGACGGCCTACTGCGTAGGGGTGCCCTACCCTTTTTTCCAAAAAGGTCCAAACGGGCCCCAAATAGCCGCCGTCCTCTGAAAGGAAGCCCAGTGAGAGCCTTTTTCGTATCATCTTCAGCACCCCACTGTCGCAGCCAGACCAGGCGGCGAATAGCTACTACAAGGGCAGAGGTTCTAGCACACATTTTAATGGTGTCATCCAGCGCTGAGAGGATAAACCTCACAAACACATCACAATCTGAGAGCGCATTAAAGCCCCCCCAGGGGAGGTCCTCAGGTCGGTGCTCAAGTAGTTTTCTAATGAGAGTCCTGGCGGCCACCGCAGTGATGGCCGCGGCACAGACCGGGCGCAGAGCTGTCCCTGCACACGAAAAGGTGTGGGAAGCCAGTCTGTCAATGCGCCGGTCCTCAGCATCCCGAAGGGTACGGTAATAAGGAGCAGTCATGAAGGGGGGGGGTTAGTAACCCCTATAATCGGTGCATCCACCACAGGAGGTGCTGACCAAAAGTTAACCACATCAGGAGGGAAAGGGTACTTCCAATCCCAGACCCCTGGAACCCCTTTAAGTTTACAAGGCGATTCCCATTCTTTGGATATAAGATTCAGGAAATGCGCCTGTTCCAGGAATTCCAAGCGCGGCGGCGCTGTGTGGAAACTCTCCTTCTTAGGCTTGGGAGCCTCTCCAGGAGGGGAGATTGACAAAACCTCAAAGATCTTAATAAGTAGTTCATCTGTGTCA
Source organism: Gastrophryne carolinensis (assembly GCA_027917425.1). Taxonomy (NCBI): domain Eukaryota; kingdom Metazoa; phylum Chordata; class Amphibia; order Anura; family Microhylidae; genus Gastrophryne; species Gastrophryne carolinensis. The sequence continues at coordinate 122,198,691 of CM051244.1, read as the reverse complement.
CACAGGCCCCAAGAACCGGGCCCAGAATCATCACGGCTCCAGGGCATCTCATCCGAGGAGCCCGAATCGGAGAATAGCTCACCTTCACCAGAAAGATCAAGATCCTGCATAGCAGCAGATTCATCAGTATCAATAGGAACCGGAGAACCAGGAGGCGTCAGGGACCGCTTCTTTCCAGGGCCCAAGCGCTCCGCCAAACTAGACAGCACCTGCTCAGCTGTAGGCAGCTTGCGTGGCACGACTTGCTGGTCATCCCTGCTCGAGTGAGACTCATCAGGAGTGAGATTTAGGTCCGGGGAGACAGGTGTATTGAAGTGAGGTGGAGCCACTGGCAATCCTGATTGCAGGGTCAGTGCCTGTTCAGCACACGGTCCGCAGACCCGTGCTCTGTCAGCATCAGCATGGGGCTGACCACACACTGTACACGTCTGGTCATGTCCCCGAGGGACCCCGGGTACATAATTCTGAGATGCCTCCATATGGTGATTATCTGAGCAGTATGCCTGCAGGGATTTACGCAATAGGCAACCCTGGATGCCCCACGACCCGCTAGGAATGTGGGAGAATTTTTTATGTGAACCCGCTATAATATATGTCAGGCCGGGAGAAGCCACTGAAATCTTGGCATCTGAAAGACATAAAGGGGATAAGAGGGGGGCATCAGTGCCATGCGCAGCTGAATAAAAGTCATAGGAACAAAAACCGCCCGGGAGGGCACTTACATGACCAAGGGAGGAGGCGGATCGCAACCACGCGCGCAAAGACCATCAAAATGGCGCCAAGCGAACCTCGAGGGGCTGGCCTGATCTGGCCGTGACGCGGGGCGCGTCATGCCAAGTCCCCGCCTCCCCCAAAGAGCGCAAAGCTCTAACCAGCGCAACGTCAATGACAGTAGTGGATAGGACACACATACAGAGTGTAATTGAGGAGATTGCTCTCAACAATAGAGAATGATGCTGCCGCCCGGGCTGCACACTTCATGTAATGAGAGGACACACGCACACAACCAGACAAGGTTTATGTGAGGCAAGGAGCGCGGCACTGACACCCAAGTTTAAATGAAAAGTAAACGGCCATAACGTGTTAACATTACGCTGGGACCGCCAGCTATGCCTGAGCTACGGGAGGAAGCGGACCTGCACCCAGGGTTCATCGCTATGAGGGGCACGGGCAACAATGCGGGAGAGGCATCTATTGGAGGCTCACCATTGGCCTAAACCGCCTACCCTATGGTGGGGGATTGCGGTGGAGCGTAGCTCCGTGAGCACACGAGGTGCTGCCTACCTTCACCCGACCAGCGCAGCCCAGGCTGGGAGGCACATCGTTATCGAAGAGGACGGGTGGTAAAAGTCCTGCAGGGCCGCAGGCTGTAAAAGCCCCGCTCACCTGCGAGAGAGTTGATACTTCATGTCTTCGCAGTCAGCACTGCAGAGAAATCTGGGGATTTGTGGGAGGTCCCTGGGTATATGAAGGGCCGGGAGGAGCCTGTTTTTTGCATGTCTGCAGTGAACAGCGTCCTCTGGCGGAGGATTACCCACGTGTAAGTATTATATTGGAGCAGGACGTACTGTATGCTTAGAATAACAAAAGACAAGAACAATTCGCACCGCTTAAGGGCTGCGAATTCATCACTGGCCGGGTTAAGCCGGAAACCACTCAACAGGTCCCTAACCACAGACCTGGTAGCCACAGCCGTGAGCGCAGACGCACAAACAGGCCGCAAGGCTGAACCCACACTAGCGAAAGCATGGCAGGCCATTTGGTCAATGCGCTTGTCCTCACCATCTTTTAGAGTGGTGGCGTCTGGAGAATGTACAACAGAGGTGTTGGACAATCCCAGAACGGGCGCATCGACCTCGGGAGGGGACGACCATCGCTTCACCGCGTCCACCGGAAAGGGATACTTCCTATCCCATCCCTGAGGAACACCGGGGAGCCAGCTAGGTCTCTCCCATTCCTTAAGAATCATGCTTTCAAAATGATTCTGATTTGGAAACTCCAAGCGAGGCTTAGAAGTCCCAAAGAATTCCCCCTTCAGCGGAGGGGACTCCGCTGGAGGAGAAATATCCAGCACCTTAAATAAATGTGCCAGGGCCCTGGGGGTATCAACGGCATCCCCCTAAGCCTGCCCAGTATCAGCATCAAAAAACTGCTGATCCTCAGCATCAGATTCAGCAAACAATTCCCCCTCCTCAAGCGGGGAATAATCAGACCAGTCAAGGGAACCCTAGTCATCAAAATCCAGAACCGGCGCGGCCGGAGACAGATGTCTTCTTTTAGCTGGAGCCTTTCTGGCCGCAGAGCTAGAAATCAATTTCTCGATGTTGGCTAATCTAGCACACACATCAGATTGCGACTCCCCGCCAATGACAGTGTCATTTGGGGTGCGGATAAGGCAGGGTGGGGAAGGAGATGAGGCCGGTGGCAAGGACCCAGACGCCTGGGACCCCGACTGCCGCGTTATGGCCTGCTGAGCACATGGTATGCAAATCAGTACATTATCCCCCATAAGGGATAACCCACAACTCACACACTGCCGGGAGCCCAAGCCCGGTATCCTGGGAAGCCTCCATATGGTGATTTTAAGGTAGTCGCAATGACCCGAGGGAATTACGCTGCTTGAGCAACCCGGGATGCCCCTTTAAGTCCCTAGTGGGAGGATTTATAGGACCCCAAATTTATCTGCAAGGGACCCTAGGACCGGGAGAACCCCCTTTTAATATAATTGATAGGGAGTCCTCCTGAAAGACACAATGTGAAGGGACCCATGAGCAGGCACACACACATGCAATCAAAGTACATAAAATATGACATACTATATATATATCAATATAAACATAAATATAACATATGGAAGGACATGTTGGCAGGCTGCCCCAATGCGCTAGAAGGAACACGCAGCGCGCATATACAGAAAAAAGAGGGGCCCGACAGGGCACTCACGGAATATCAATGGCGTCCTGCCAGCCAGGAGCTCCTGAGAGAGAGGGAGAAGATGGGCGCCGCCATCTGAAAGACGCGGATCCCAGCAAATAGCTGGGCTCCACAATGGCACCATAAGCCCCCTTCTAAGCAACCTGAGGGGAAGAAGCTCCCCATGTAAAATGGCCTTCACGAGCGGCCAAAAGCCCACACACCCCACGCGACGAGTGAAGAAGCAAGCACATACCCACACACATTCTAAAAGAAGTTTTGGAGAGAAGGAAAGGCACCCCCCCCCCCCCCCCCCCAAGTAGAGGGGAACAGGGAGACCCGGAAGGGGGGGAATCCCGCACTACAGGGTGGAAGGGATAAACCGGGACAGGGCATCCCAAACCAGGATCACCAAACCTGGATACCGCCTACCCCTAAATATGGGGTCTCACGGGGGAGCATGGCTCCCTAATACACCTCTAAAAGGTGTAGTCTACCGTTGCCCGGACCTACAGCCAAGGCTGGGAGGCATGGGGACTAAAACAAACAAGGTCCAGACAGAAATATAGACAAAATGGCCAGGTGTAAACACGGCTTACCTGCAAGGAAGAGACGCAGCCATCTTCTGACTTGCTTGATGTCTACAGAGACGAAAACTGGGTAATGTGTGGGAGGTTCCAGGTATTTATGGCTTCTTTTTTCCTGTCATCTCTGCAGAAGTTCACCCTCTACTGGTTATAACCCATATGTCATGAATATTGGAAGCGGGGTGTGTGACATACTTAATAATAATAATTATACCTGTTTTCCATCAGTAATAGAAGAATCAGTGGCATCATTCTCATGGACCTGAAATGATCTCCTGCACCATTCCAAGGTGTGGTGTGAGTGGCTGTGTGAAGGCAGAATTTAAAGGGCTTTGTTTGGAACTAGTGTTAGGTCTGTATATGGCTGGCCAAGACACTGTTGTATGGTGGTGAAGGTCTATTGTATGTCTGACATAGCAGGGGAGGTTCATTTAAATAAAGTCTGGTTCCTTCAGGCCGATCGTATGTTTCTTGAAAACCATGGTCAACAACAGGCGACAGACAAGTCTACCTGAGAAAAACCTGAGGGAGCGCAAAGTAGTCAAGGTATACCTGCCTCCTCACAGCATGGAGAAGGATGGCGCATTATAAAAGCAACTATTCTCCCTGTGGCTGACAGATACCAGGGAAAAGTGGGGGCATGGCTGAATCAGCCAATGAATTGTAGCTCTGCTGGTAATCCTTGTTAGGGCGTGTGTCCTTTGCACATACTGCCTCCTCACAGCATAGAGGAGTGATGGATATTGTTACGAGCATCCAAACACAAGCTGTAGTAAACAGTGATATTAGATTTTAGGGGTAGGTGGGGAGTAGCAGTTCCACACCCTGCATGGTGGTGTGGGTCCACTAATCACGTTAGGGGGGTCAACCCCATTGGCGATGGCCCCCACAAGCCCAAGAACCCAGACCCTAAATATTTACCTCTTCTGGGACTGGTTCAATTGGCAGAAAGTCCTGGACCCACGTGACAGCTGGTGGCCAACTGCTATGGCCATTCAGGGAACAGTCATGTGAATGTGGTAGAGGTAAGTTCTAGGGTCCTCCTTTACAGGCTTGCAGGAGCTATAACCAAACAGGATGGCCAGCAACTTTGTAAAGTCCAGCCAGACTACCCCGTTTTGAAAGTTCCCCCTGCCCTGCCACCCTTCCCTAGCACTGAGACAGCACAGGGGGATTGCACTTAGCCACAATCCAGCACTGCCATCTTTCCTCCTGCCACTGTAGAGCACATTCCCCACACTATGCGTACCCCATCCGCTCATTCGCATTTTTTTTTGGAGTTATAAGAACAACCTTTAGGTCAGATCATAAGGGCAAATAGCTATTCCCCAACCCTCTCAAGGCCCACCAATAGGTCATGTTTTGCCGATCATCACATTGCTGGCTCCATAGATCTTTCTTGAGCAGCAATACTTCACCTGTGTGGAGATTGACAAAACATGATCCTGAGAGGGTTGGGGAACACTGCTTTAAGGAATACCCTGGAATGGAAATGTATACATAATATGCATGTATACCTAAAGTGGACAAAATCCTGCGCAGCATGATCCTGGAGTCTTTAATATAGGCTGGGGGCAAGAGTGCTTCCTAGTCTACCAGGAAGGCACCCAGCTGGCATTCTTGAGATCAGCCAATCTGCAAGCTCAAAAATTCCAGGTTGGCATGGCCTCGACGGTGGAAAAACGGCTTGCACTTCTCCATTTTACAGATGTCCTTGAATCGTAGGATCCAGTTGGTTACTTTAAAACGGTGCCCCTCCCCTAGGGCTACCTACAGTCATGTTTCTTCATCTCCACACAGATGCACTGGTGAAATAATTAGTGCTCAAAAAGAGCTTAAGAGCATGTGAAGAGCCGCAAAACTTGACCTGTTGGTGACCTTTGAGGAGCAGCACCCCTGCTTTAAAAGCACAATTTTTTAAAGAAAAAAAAAACACCTTTTTTGCTCAAGGCTAGCCTTCTGTCTCCAGTAATAAAGGAACAGTCTCTGCCATGGATTGAAGGGAGGGGAGCTCACCCTGAATTTTTCACATGGGAGTGCTGTTACCTCAGCATTGCCAGTGTGCCAGCATTGGCCCAAATGCAAAATAACAGTGGAGCTAGGGCTGCACTGGATCAGGTCTAGAAACATAGAAGGTTGACGGCAGAAGGAGACCATACGGTCCATCTAGTCTGCCCTTATGTGTATACTGTATGTACTCTTTATCTTAGGATAGATGTGTGCTTATCCCAGGCGTGTTTAAATTCAGTGACTGTTGATTTTTCAACTACCTCTGCTGGAAGTTTGTTCCAAGCATCTACTACTCTTTCTGTAAAATAATATGTTCTAACATTGCTCCTAATATTCCCCCCCGTGGAGTCTAGGGAGAGAATAGCTTATTTTTACTGTTCAAGCTTACAGGAAGCCTTCAAAATGTACATGGATAGTGAAATTCATTAGAAATGGTGCATTACCACATACCTTTGGAGTTGTACTTGTAATTTTGATTCAGGTAAGCTCATGTAGCTCTTCTTATTCTGTCCACCCTTGTACATTTACATACTTTTATATACCACTTACAAAGACATTCTGTATGCCGTCCTGGATATATTATTTCCTTTTTGTGGAATAAAACCAATACCAGTAACTTTATTAAGTATTTACCCATTTATGGCATTGGGATGGTAATTGGCATTTCCCTTTTCTACTGTTACATTTGGCAACAATAATAAAAGGACAGTTTTGAAAAGTAAAAGCATTTTTTCCTGAGTCTTTTTTGTTTATTTTGATAAGGTAAAAACATGTTTGCGAATATGCAATAGATAAAGGAGGAGAATAATTAAAGCACAAATAAAAAGATCCCTACTATAAATATCTGGCAAAGGCAACAATACACACATCCAATTCTGTTTTCTCATACACCTACCTGTTACTGTATCTGATGTATCAGAATATTTAAACTCTATAGTGTGTATAAACCTTGATGTGCTACCCCAACATGTATAGTGCAGATTTCTTTACCAGGTGGAGAGAGTAGTAGGACATTGGAATCATATGATGAAGCATTCAAGACAGTAGTAATCTAAGGCTTGTCAGCCTACTGATGACATTGCTGCTAAGATAGTCAGGCCAATAATCAGTACAATAAGCAGATTGTGTTCTGTATATTGGAAGGATCACTGGAAGCTTTCATCACTATCGACTATAGGGTGTGAACTTAAAACGGACCAACAGCCTGGCACAGTTGGAAAAGAAAGGTAGCAGCCATTTTGGAGCTTACTCTCCCAACTGACACGTCCAGCAGCACTTCCTGTTTGCAGGTGGCCTGCAAATACATGAGCCGCCATCTTGTTTATAAAATTAATCACAGAAGGACTTAGAAAAAGGTAAATACATTTTTATGTGCAGCAATCTAAAATTGCCCTGGGGAGGGATGCATTTGACCACTGTTTGCTGTGTTGGTCTGGTTTTAGTCAATTTTGAATGTTGATCCACTTTAAGTGCTTAATTTAACAACCCGCTTTGGCAAATGTACACGCCCAAATATTCTAAGAAATATACTGACCAAGCGAGTCTGTATTGTAGTGTGTTGCAGACCTGTTGTAAGCCAATAACTACAGATATATACAAACATGTACATTAGATGTATTGTGCAAATCATGCTCATTCAGTGGCATTTATTTAGCATTAGTATAACAAATGGCCACATTTTGGAATCAAAATCTCCCCTGGTTTTCAATCAAACCTTCAAGACATATTCTCATGAATAATACAAGGTTAGTGGAGCTTAAACCGGACCTTCACTATGATTTATTGAAAACCCCAAACCCTTGATAAAACGATTCCCCAGCATCTAAAGTTAATATATTTTAAGTTTTTAGTCACTCATTCTTTCACCCACTGGACTGCAACTCTGTGACTTCAGGATACTGGCGCCACCATCTTGACTCAGAAGCATCACACTTACTGAGGAGAGTGGGATAAAGTACAGGGGGACGGGTTATAGCTGTGCTTTGCTCAGACAGAGCAGAGCTGGGGTCAGGAAAAGGTCAGCAATCCCAGAATGCAGAGCAGCACAGTCAGAAGGCACTTCCTGTTTGCAGACTGCCTGATGTTCCATGAGCCACCATCTTGGATGTTTAAAGGCTCATAACATGCAGTACATGCAGGTAGGATGATTTTTAATGTGCGCAAGCTGTATGTACAGGGTGTGGGAAACATATAAGATGAGATAAGGAAAGATTTGGGCACCCGGTACTAGACAGGTCTAGACAAATTTTCCTAGGGTGGAGTTCCACTTTGAAAGCCAAGCTGTAAAAAAAGGCAACTATAAATCTGGGATCAGGTAAAGAGCCCTGCAACAAGATCTTTTACTCTTCCCAGAAAAGTTCCAAAAGCCTCAGGCATGGGAGCTTATCCAGGTAGAGAATTATGTGGATGCCGATCTCCTGACAATAACTGACACGCGCCAAGTGCTGTTGCAAGAACAAGACTGGAAACTATTAATGGATAATCTGTTGAGAATCAAAGAAACCTCTGGTGATACAAACAGATGCACATGGCCATTGTTTCAGAACAGCCATCACTGACCAAAGAGATTCCATACAGAATTGCTGGATGCATACATGCACTCATTCTTTTTAAAGAGGAGTTTCACCTCTTGTGGGAGGACAACAGTGGGATGATTGTGACAGGTGATGCATGTCTCACCTAAAACTGGCAGATAAAATACCATTTTGTGAGTACTCACCTGTAAAATGGGTATTACGAGTATGTCACACGCCGCACTTCCAACATCCATGACACTTGGGAAACCGGCCTGTAGAGGGCGATCTTGCAGAGATAACATGGAAAAAAGGAGCTCTTCCTGGTCCATAAGTACCTGGGACCTCCCACTAATCCCCAGTCTTTTAAAAAAGCAGTGAAAAACCAGAAAGAGCAAATTATATAATATAAGAAACACCATATAAAGGACCCCAGAACAAAAAAGGGCGGGGGAAGCGGGGTGTGTGACATACTCGTAATACCCATTTTACAGGTGAGTACATCCAAAATCATGTGTCAATAATGGGTGGGGACCCAAGAAGAAAAATAAGGCATAACTTAAATTACTGCAGCTTGCAGAACTTTGCAGCCAAAAGCAGCATCCGCTGAGGCCCGCACATCAACCTTGTAAAACTTAGAAAAAGTATGCACCGAAGACCAAGTAGCAGCCTTACAAACCTGCTCAACAGAAGCCTGGTGCTGAAAAGCCCAAGAAGCCCCAACAGCACGAGTAGAATGAGCAGTAACACGAAAAGGGGGAACCTTCCCCTTTGCAGAATAGGCCCCAACAATGGCCTGACGTATCAATTTACTAATGGAAGACTTGGCGGGCGCCAAACCCTTCCTAGGCCCAGAGGGCACAACAAAAAGGGCATCTGTCTTACGGAAAGCAGAAGTAGTAACCAAATAATACTTAACACAACGAACAACATCCAAAGAATGTAAAACCCTTTCCTTATTACTAGGATTAGGGCACAATGAAGGAAGAACTATATCCTGGTTAAGGTGGAAAGCAGACACCACCTTAGGAAGGAAATCCGGTTTAAAATGGAAAACCACCTTATCCTGATGCCTTTCAAAATAAGGGGCCAGGATTGACAGGGCACTAATTCAGAAACCCGACGGACAGAGGTAATAGCAACCAAAAACGCAACCTTCTGAGTAAGAATATGAAGAGGAACATCCTGCAATGGCTGAAAAGGAGCAACCTGCATGGCAGAAAGCACCAAGTTAAGACCCCAAACTGGAAGTAGGGGCTTTCTAGGAGGCCGCACATGCGTGACCCCCTGGAAAAAAAGTCTTAACCAAAGGATGAAGAGCAAAAGATCTTTGAAAGAAAATAGCCAAAGCAGAAACCTGCCCCTTCAAAGTACTAATCTGGAAACCTAAATCCAGACCATATTGCAGAAACTCCAAAATCCTAGGGATAGAAAATACCCTACAGGGCAAGACCCTAGACACCAATCAATATAGGACCTCCAAGTCCTGTAGTAAACAACAGAGGAAGACTTTTTCCTAGCTCTAACAAGAGTTTGAACGACCGCGTCAGAAAGACCTTCCTCTTTTAAGATGGAGATTTCAGCAGCCACGCCGTCAAAGCCAGCGTTGGTAAATTGGGGTAACAGAGTTGACCCTGGGTGACGAGATCTGGAAGAAGAGGCAGATGCAACTGATCCTCTGCCAGCCTTGTGATGTCTGCGAACCACAGACGTCTTGCCCATCTTGGAGCAACCAGGATTGCTGGCGCCCCTTCCAGAACTAGCTAGCGCACCACCTTGCTTATCATGGAGAATGGGGGAAACAGATACAGGAACCCCAAATCCTTCCAGGCCAGAGACATGGCATCCACTGCCACTGCCAGAGGATCCTGGGATAGAGACACAAACACTGAAAGTTTGTGGTTGTGACGAGAAGCAAACAGGTCCAACCGTGGAGTCCCCCACTTGTGACAAAGAAACTGAAAGACTCTGGGATTGAGAGACCACTCTCCCTGGCTAGCGCATGCTCTGCTCAGGGAGTCTGCCTCCACATTCTCTATCCCCGGAAAGTAAACTGCCGATATGCAGGGAACATTGATCTCTGCCCAGTGGAGGATCAGACTTCCCGGAGGGCACCCTAACTGCGAGTCCCTCCTTGGTGATTGATGTATGCAACCGCTGTTCGGTTGTCTGACCGAATCTGAACCGGCAGACCCCGCAAGAAATGAGTCAATCGAAGTAGGACTAAACGAATGGCCCGAAGCTCCAATAAATTGATTGGAGAGTGAGCTTCCTGCTGCCCCCACAAACCCTGGAACCGATGTTCCCTCCAGATGCCCCCCCAGCCCATGAGGCTGGCATCTGTGGTGACCAATTCCCAACAGGGGGTCAGAAATGACTTGCCGCTTCTGAGATTGCTCGAAGTCAGCCACCACTGAAGGGACTGCAGAACGTGGGGGGAAACAACAGACAAACCCGATTCACAGACAGCGAGCGCGTGTCCCACTTTGCCAAGAGAAAGAGCTGAAGAGTCCTCATGTGAAACTGTGCAAACGGGACCGCTTCGAATGTGGCCACCATCAGCCCCACTAGCCTCATCCCCAGGCGGATAGGCTGACTAGGATTGGACAAGAACAGACAAATTAAATCCTGAATCAGAACAACCTTGGACTGAGGAAGAAATACCCTGGCCTGAAGGGTATCCAGTATGAGACCCAGAAAGGGAATCTCCCTGACGGGGCAAAGAGAAGATTTGGCATGGTTTATCACCCAACCGAATCTCTCTAGCGTCGCCACCACTGTCCTGGTGTCCAATTCCGCCTGATTGAAGGACGGGGCAGTGATGAGAAGGTCGTCCAGGAACGGCACAATGCGAATGCCTTGGACCCTGAGAATAGCCATTACTCCTGCCAACACCTTGGTAAACACTCTTGGGGACGAAGTAAGACCGAATGGAAGGGCCTGTGAACCTGAGAAATCTCTGGTGAACGGAACTGATGGGAATGTGCAGATAAGCATCCTTGATGTCTATAGACGTCATAAAGTCTCCCTGACGGAGAGCGTCGACCGTTGAACGCAATGATTCCATGCGGAACCTTCTGAAACGGATAAATAGATTGAGTCGCCTTAGATCTAGAATAGGCCGAACAGAGCCGTCCTTTTTGGGTACCGTAAAAAGGTTGGAATAAAAGCCCAGACCCTTTTCCGCTGGAGGCACCAAACGGATGACATCCATGTTTAAGAGGTTCGCCACCGCCGCCCGAAGCCCTTGCGCGATCACCGGATCCGCGGGCATCCGGGACCTGAAAAATCTGGGAGGAGGCCTGAACTCGAATTCCAGCTTGTAACCGGAGGACACAACTTCCAGAATCCATCTGTCTGATACCTCTTTGACCCAAGCCTGGAAGAAGAACCACAGCCGTCCCCCCACCCGTAAGGGTGAGGGCGCCTCCTCATTGCTGGGCAGGCTTGGAAGTAGACTTAGACTTGGACCCCCAACTCTGTTCCATGCAGTCCCCCTTGGGGCTGAAAAGGCCAATCCTCTACCAGATCTGGAACCACGAAAGGAAGGGTTAAAGGAGGCCAATCCCCGAAAGGAACAACGCTGCCTCTTACGCTGAGGCAATTTGCCTCCTTTAATGACAGAATCCAACTTCTCACCAAAAAGGCGCAATCCCCCAAAGGGAAGTGCAGTAAGTGACTTCTTAGCCACAGTATCAGCCGCCCACTGGCGTAACCATATAGACCGCCGAATAGCAACTAGCAAGCCGGAAGTTCTGCTGCACATGGCCAAGGAATCATCCAAAGCAGAAAGAACAAAATACACAAACAATTCACAACGCTTGAGAGCGACAAACTCGTCAGAGGCTGGATCAAGCCCTGAAGTATTCAATAGATCTCTAACAACAGACCGAATAGCAACTGCCATAAGTGCCGAAGCACCCACAGGCTGCAAGGCCGAGCCAACGCTAGTAAAAGCGTGACAAGCCATTTGATCAATACGTTTGTCTTCCCCATCCTTAAGAGTAGTAGATTCTGGAGAATGTAAAATAGAGGAATTGGACAAACTGAGCACAGGAGCATCCACCTCAGGGGGGATGACCAACGCTTAACAGTGTCTGCTAGAAAGGGATATTTCTTATCCCAGTATAAAGGAACGCCAGGAAGCTGCGCAGGCGTCTCCCATTCCTTAAGAATGATGTCTTCAAAATGCTTTTGATTAGGAAATTCTAAACGAGGCTTGGAAGCCCGAAAGAACTCCCCTTTTTGAGGAAGGACTGCTTCAGGGGGAGCAATTGCCAATACCTCATACAATTGAGCAAGAGCTTTAGGGGTGTCAACAACCTCCCCTTCTCCTAGTTCAGCGTCAATACCCACAAATTGCTGAGCCTCAGAAACATCGGATCCTTCAAAAAATTCCCCTTCCTCCAATGGAGAAAGGTCCGACCAATCAAGGCGCTCGCAACTATCAAACTCACTAGCCGGAGTAGCAGGAGTTAAATGTTTTTTCTTAGCTGAGGCCTTCTTGGCCACAGAGCTAGACATTAATTTTTCAATGTGAGCCAATCTGGCACATACATCAGAAAGCGACTCTCCACCCATGACAATATCACTGGGGGTATGGACAAGACAAGGTGGTGTGGGGGAAGCAGGAGCCACCAACCTTGAGGCTTGGGCCCCTGACTGCTGCATTATAACCAATTGAGCACAAGATACACAAAGAAATGCATTATCCCCAACAAAGGATGCCCCACAACGTAAACACTGCCGAGTCTGTCCCGAGGGCACTGAAAGCCCAGTATCCTGAGATGCCTCCATATGGTGTCTTTTTTTTTTTTTTTTTTTTTTTTAAAGAATACTTAATTATTTATAGTCGCCAAGTATGTGGGATTTACACAAAAAGCTACCCAGGATGCCCCTAAATAATCCCAAGTGGGAGGATTAAATAAAAGGACCAGGAGAAACCCCTTATGAAGAGTTTCCACCTAGAAGAAAATACAATAATAAAACCTTATGCACTTTCAAGAGTAAAGAGACCAACAAAAACATCCCTTTAGCAAGGCTAAAGGGTACTCACAGCACCAGCGACAGCACCAGGACAGGCGACCAGACCAGGCGACCAAACCAAGCGACCAGACCAGGCGACCGGAACCAGCGGCTCAGCAAAACCGTGTGCACGCAGAGAAGAATGCAGTCCATATGCGGCGCCATCGAAAAGCCCCGCCCACCACGCAGGACTGCAGAGAACGGAGGGCGGGCCAAAAGCAATGACTGCAGGGACGCAATAGAACGGGGCCGGACGCCGCGCGCCAAGCCCCGCCCACATCTAGGTCAGCACGCTGAAAAAAGAGAGGGAAATTTAAATCCCTCACCAGCAAAGAACCGCATGTAAGCAAAAAGAACAATCTCACAGACCTTATCCTCACTCTTTATCACTATATCTTACAAAAGTGCATAGGACAACACACTCCCTACCAATAAAAGACCCCCCCCCTTATCACCCCTGCAGGGCCCAGGAGAGCAAAGGGGGAAGGCACAAGGAAGCACCCTAAGGCACAGGGAGTAAAATAGGGATAGGGCATCCCATGCCGGGGGACACCAACCCGGATACCGCCTACCCCTTATTTGAGGTCTCACGGGGGAGAAGCTCCCATATACACCCAAGGGTGACTCTACCAAGCCAAGGCTGGGAGGCATATCTTAAGCATAATAGTAAAAAATGACATTCAAGCAGAAATAGAGAAAGGCCGGGAGTTACCCCGGCTACCTGCAGGAAGGAGAGTCATCTTCTGAATGCTTCGCCGACTGCAGACGAAAAGACTGGGGATTAGTGGGAGGTCCCAGATACTTATGGACCAGGAGGAGCTCCTTTTTTCCATGTCATCTCTGCAAGATCGCCCTCTACAGGCTGGTTTCCCAAGTGTCAGGAATAAATCATCTCTCACAACATCACCTGTTATGCCAGCATATTTTCCTAGGTGGGCAGTGCATATAGCAGAAGTTGCCTTAATAGGTTTCTTAAGGCAGTCCTCCTCCCCTGGTAGCCCCCTGTGTATGGGGGATGCAGGCAGCCCTCATCTCACCACCTAAGCTGGGAAAACCTGCCTGAAGGATTGTTTGTTAAAGGCTGCCAATCTACTACTGGAACTCACTTTATTGGACCTTCTTAAATCATCTTAAAATAACTATATCAAACTCTGCCTAGCTTAGATGGACTGCAAGTAAATATAAATATTGTTCATGCGATTCATCCCCATTTTGCTGTTGCTATCTGTTCCTATTGCTAGATTATGTTACCAGTTAATTATTTTTTCTTTTCTTCCCTAGTATCTTATTTTGCTCTATTTAAACTTTACAAGCTCATTTGTACATGCTCTTGCTTCCTGAACGAAAATTTGCTTTAGTAACTTTTATTCAGTCCCCTGGGCAGTAGTGAACCAGACCAGTTTGTGATCATATTGCTTCATTTCATTAAATTCGGGTTAGCATCCCATTACTTGTCGCTAGTCAGAGATTAACAATACAATTCTTTGATTACTCACCTGTAGAATTGGTATTATCACATTAGCACGTCCTGTTCCACTTTAATCCTTACTCCTGGGTAATACATCCACAAGATGGCGCTGGACTACAGAGACAGCAAAAAGTGGCTCCTCCCGGCCCCAAATATACCAGGGACCTCCCACAAATTCCCCAGTATTGAAAAGCACTTGACAAGAAGCGGGGAGAAATGTAACCATAATCAAAAATTCTTTAACTTTTACTTTTTTTTTTTTTGTAAACCATAATAACAATCACCATACAGAGGTAATAAGAATAATGATAACAAGGGCGGGGTGGAAGAGGACGTGCTGTATACTCATAATACCAATTCTACAGGTGAGGAATCACAGAATTGTATTATTCTAAGTATACAGCACGTCCTGTTCCACTTTAATCCTTACTCCTGGGACATCCAATAGCAGTGTCCGTAAGGTAGGGTGGGATCCCCAAAAAGTAACAGCGGGCAGTTTAAACCACTGCCGCCTGCAGAACTTTGCGGCCAAAAGCAGCATCAGCTGAGGCCCCAACATCAACCTTGTAAAACTTAGAAAAGGTATGAACAGAAGACCAAGTAGCGGCCTTGCAAACTTGTTCAACAGAATCCTGGTGCTGAAAAGCCCAAGATGCACCAATAGCACGAGTAGAATGAGCAGTAAGGCGGAAGGGAGGATCCTTCCCCTTAGCAGAATAGGCCTGAATCACAGCCTGACGAATCCACTTGCTGATAGTGGACTTAGCCGGAGCCAGACCCTTCTTGGGGAGCACAAAAAGAGCATCAGTAGCCACCAAATAGAACATCAGAGTCCTGACCACGTCCAAAGAGTGTAAAACCCTCTTCTTAGTGTTACTAGGATTAGGACACAGAGAAGGCAAAACAATGTCCTGATTGAGATGAAAAGCAGAAACAACCTTAGGCAGAAAATCTGGCTTAAAACGAAACACCACCTTGTCCTGGTGTCTCTCAAAGTAAGGGGGCTTGATGGAAAGCGCCGCCAACTCAGAAAAACGCCTAACAGTAATAGCCACCAAAAAGACTACCTTAAGCGTCAGAATGGACAAGGGGCCCCCTGCAAAGGCTCAAAGGGAGACCCCTGCAAGGCAGATAAGACCAAGTTCAAGTCCCAGACTGGTAACATAGGCTTACGTGGGGGACGCACGTGAGAGGAAGAAGGTCTTGACCAGGGGATGCTGAGCAAAGGATCTTTGGAAGAAAATGGCCAAAGCAGAAACATGACCTTTCAGAGTACTGAGTTGAAGACCCAAATCCAAACCATGTTGCAGGAATTCCAGAATCCGAGGAATAGAAAACACACGACAGGGAAGCAACTTAGACTCGCACCAGTCAATGTAAGTATGCCAAACCCTATAGTAGTTGGAAGAAGAGGACTTTTTCCTAGCCCTGATCATGGTATTAACAACCGAGGCAGGCAGCCCTTTCTCCATCAAGATGGAGGTTTCAGCAGCCAGGCCGTCAAAGCCAGCGTTTGTAAATTGGGGTGGCGTAGCTGCCCCTGAGTGAGCAAGTCTGGAACCCAGGGCAGGGCGTACTGATCTACTGCCAGCTGCACGATGTCTGCGAACCACACTCTTCCTGGCCAACAGGGGGCCACCAGTATGGCTGCCACCCCTTCCTGAGCTATCTTGTGCAGCACCCTGCCCAGCAGAGGAAAAGGGGGAAACACATATAGGAGCTGAATGCTCTTCCAAGACATTGCTAAGGCATCCATGGCCAGAGGGTCCTGGGACAGAGAGACTTACAGAAGTCCCCCCAAGTGGTTCGACTGGCATCCGTGGTGACAGTCCCCCAGCAAGGGGCCAGAAAGGATCTGCCCCCCAGCAGGTTCCTTGAGTCCAACCACCACAATAGAGACCACCTGGCTAGAGGGGACATAACAAACACCTGATCCAGGGGCACCGGGTCCCGATCCCAAACTGACAAGAGATGAAGAGGCCTCATGTGAAACTGAGCATATGGAACTGCCTCGAAGCAGGCCACCTTCAGGCCCACCAGCTGCATTCCCTGCCTGATGGACGGAGGAGGACAAGACAGAAGGAACTGAGCTTGCGCTTGAAGACTCTCCACCTTCTGCTGAGGAAGAAAGATCTTGACCTGAGATGTATCCAGAGTCATGCCCAGAAAGGACTTCACCATGGAAGGAGACAGGGAAGATTTGGGGTGGTTGATCACCCAGCCGAAGGACTCCAGTGTGGACACGACCCACTGGGTATCCCGCTCTGCCTGTTGGAAGGACTGAGAAGTAATGAGAATGTCGTCCAAGTAGGGAAGAATGCGAATGCCCTGAGATCTCAGCAGAGCCATCACCCCTGCCAGCACCTTGGTGAATACCCTGGGAGCCGAGGTGAGACCGAAGGGCAAGGACACAAATTGGTAATGCTGATCCTCCAAGGTGAACCTGAGGAATCTCTGATGACCTGGAAAGATAGGTACGTGAAGGTAAGCATCCTTGATGTCTACAGAGGTCATGAAGTCCCCCGGACTCAGAGAATTGACAGCTGAACGCAGCCGCATGGGTGAGGGCGCCCCTTCATGCCTGAGGGGGCTTGGCGGAGGACTTAGGCTTGGAACCCCAGGAGGGACCAGGGCGGCCACGTCCTCTGCCCCTGCCCTCTGCCCCCTCCACGGGCCCCAGCAAAGGAAGCTCCCAGTGCAATTCTGGATCCACGGAAGGAGGGAGAAAAGGCACCCGAACCCCGAAATGGCTGGGGCTGCCTTTTACGCTGAGGCAACTTGCCTTTCTTGGCAAACAAGTCCAGACGTTCCCCAAAGAGGCGCAGCCCCTTAAAAGGAAAACTAACGAGAGCCTTCTTAGCAGCGTTGTCAGCTGCCCACTGGTGCAGCCAGACCAAGCTGCGTATAGCCACCATCAAGGCAGAAGCCCTGCCACACATTCTAATGGTATCATCCAGGGCAGAAAGAACATATGCAACAAATTCCTCACAACGCATAAGAGCAGAATACTTTTCACCACTCGCATCCTCAGGGGCTCCATCTAAGACGCCCTTGAGCAGGCTTTTGATAGCAACAGCTGTAATGGCAGAGGCACAGACCGGACGCAGCGCAGTCCCAACAACGGCAAAGGCATGGGAAGCCAGCTGGTCCATGCGCCTGTCCTCCCCATCCCTCAGGGTAGTAGAATCAGGGGAATGCATGACGGATGTGTTGGCCAACCCCAAAACCGGGGCATCCAATTCGGGAGGACATGACCAACGTTTAACCACCTTAGCGGGGAAGGGATACCTCTTATCCCAACCCTTAGGTACCCCGGGAAGCCTGCTAGGCCAGTCCCAGATTATTAAAGTGAGCTTGTTCAGGAGACTCCAAGCGTGGTTTAACAGACTGAAACAGCTCCCCCGGCTGCTGAGGAGCCACAGCAGGAGGAGAAATACAGAGCACTTCAAATATATGAGCCAAGAGCCTGTCAGTGTCACCTGAGGACCACCGGTCAGACCCAAAACCGGTATCATAACCCCTAGGCTGTTCCTCAGATGATTCTGAATCAGAAGACAATTCCCCCTCCTCTAGGGGGGTATAACCGGCAAGATCAAAAAATTCATCAGCCTTCATAGGAAAGAGGGTAACACCGGGTGCCAGATGCTTCCGTTTAGTAGGAGCCTTATGCTGGCCAGACCTGGCAATAAGCCTTTCAATGCTTGCCACCCGAGTAGCCAAATCAGGTTGGGACTCCCCAATGGTGCGCACATCACTGTGAGTCAAATGTAAGCGTGGGGTGGGAGGCGAAGGCAGAGGGGGCGCAGGCCCAGCCACAGGTAACCCAGACTGCAGCGCAAGCCCTAACATCATTACTTATAGGAGACACCCCACACACAGTACACAGCCAGGCTTGTCCCGAAGGAACCCCGAGCACATTATCCTGAGAAGCCTCCATATAGTGATTATCGTGGCACAACAGGCCAATTGGGATTGACGCTATAAGTAACCCGGGATGCCCCAATAGCCCGCTAGGGAAGTGGGAGGTAAAGATAAGCAATAGGCCTCTAATAAGTAGGTAAACTAAATAGAGGGGGTAGGACCGGGAGAAACCACAAAAAAGTTTGACCTGCTTGCAAGACATAACAAAGAGGTCCCGTAAGCAACAAGCATACATGAAATACAAAAAATAAACCAGCCCGTAGGGGGCGCTTACAGACCGCGGTAGGTGAACGCCAGCCACGCAGCACACAAGGGAAGCAAAATGGCGTACGCATATACCTCAAGGGTCGGGCCGCGGAGACAGTGATGCAGAAAGCATCATCCGCAAGGCCCGCTCCACCCCGAAGAGCGCGAAAAGCGCCCACGTGAGAATACCAGCCAATGATGGCGCAGCAGCGCCTGAGGCGATGTCGCCGCCAACCATGGAGCGCAGTACAAGCGCGCGGTGGCAAAAGCAACCAGTGCAACCAAATCCAAGGGACACAAGACAATGGCAATAAACACAACAGTGAAGAATACACACACCTCCCCCCCCCCCCCCCCCGACAACTACCAGGGAGAGCGAGGGAAGGCAGCGACTAGCCTAACAGGAGCCCACCGATGGGACAGGGGGCATAACGCTGGAGGGGCATCCCATAAGGCTCACCATTGGCCTATACCGCCTACCCTTTGGTGGGGGACTGCGGTTGGAGCAGCGCTCCTAAGCACATGACAGCGGTGCTGCCTACCATCACCCGACCAGCGCAGCCTAAGCTGGGAGGCAGTAAATCAGGAACGGGTGGGAATAGTCCTACAGGGCCGCAGGCTAATAAGCCCCGCTCACCTGCGAGTAGAGAGAGTCATCTTCTAGTCATCGCAGTCCAGACTGCAGACAAGAACTGGGGAAATTGTGAGAGGTCCCTGGTATATATGGGGCTGGGAGGACCCACTTTTTGCTGTCTCTGCAGTCCAGCGCCATCTTGTGGATGTATTACCCAGGAGTAAGGATTAAAGTGGAACAGGACTTGCTGTATACTTAGAATAATTAGATTGTTGGCACCTGTGTGGTGAAATTGCTCTAGCTGATCAAACTCAATTGTATCGGATGACACAAAAGATCAGGGGACAGATCCTTGAGCCCCAAAATAGTTTGGAAGGTTGACCACTTCCAAGAGAGAAGCGTTCCTGAAGGGGGCAAGTTGGAGGTAAAGGACTGGTTCAGCACAATCTTGTAACAAGTGGATACCACTTCCCTCACCATTCTGTCAGCTGATCTGTCAAGACAAACTCCAATAAGAATCTACTTACTCTCAAGGGTGTGGAAACCCAGTAATGCTGCGCTAGTGGTGCGGGTGGCTGTGAAAAGGCCTGCCCAAAGAAAAACTTCAACCGGGAGCTGTAGTCTTCTGGGGCAACAAGGTACTTTTAACCCTTTAAGTGCCAGCCTTCCTAAAATTTTTGTCACCCTTTGTTGCCAGACCACGTTTCACTATTTGGCGCTACATATGTTCAATCTTGATTTTTGAAGGGATTTCCAGGGATTTTCCAGGAAAATGATACATTGTTTTTTTTCAGCAGAGTCTGAGCTTCAAAATGCAATGTCTTGTTTGGCCTTTTTTTAGTGTATTCTCAATACTTTTGGGTGAAATATGTGCAAAAAAAATACCATTTTGTGAATACTCACCTGTAAAATGGGTATTATAAGTATGTCACACACCCCACTTCAGATATTCATTACACTTGGGTTATACCGACCTGTAGAGGGCGATCTTGCAGCGATGTCATGAAAAAAAGGGAGCCCCTCCCGGTCCATAAATACCTGGTACCTCCCACTCATTCCCCAGTATTAAGACAGCAGTAAAGGGACCAGGAAGAGCCAAAATAACCAACAACAGTAAAAAAGGTTCACCATAGAAAGGATCCAGAATACCAGGGGTGAAGCGGGGTGTGTGACATACTTATAATACCCATTTTACAGGTGAGTATTCACAAAATGATATTATTCTAAGTATGTCACACACCCCGTTTCAGATAGTCATTACACTTGGGACATCCAATAGCAGTGTCCATAAAGGGCAGGGATCCAAAACAAGGCAGCAAAGCACAAACTTAAACCACTGCAGCTTGCAGAACTTTGCGGCCAAAAACAGCATCCGCTGAGGCCCGCACATCAACCTTGTAAAACTTGGAAAAAGTGTGAACAGAAGACCAAGTAGCAGCCTTACAAACCTGCTCAACAGAGGCCTGATGCTGGAAAGCCCAGGACGCCCCAACAGCACGAGTGGAATGAGCAGTAACACGAAAAGGGGGAACCTTCCCCTTGGCAGAATAGGCCCCAACATGGCCTGGCAAATCCATTTACTAATGGAAGACTTGGCGGGAGCCAAACCTTTCCTAGGCCCAGAGGGCACCACAAAAAGGGCGTCAGTCATACGAAAGGAAGAAGTAGCTACCAAATAGTACTTCACACAGCGAACCACATCCAGAGAATGCAAAACCCTCTCCTTGTCATTGCAGGGCTTAGAACACAAGGAGGGAAGAACAATGTCCTAATTAAGATGAAAGGCAGAGACCACATTAGGAAGGAAATCTGGCTTGAAGCGGAAAACAACCTTGTCCTGATGCCTCTCAAAGTAAGGAGCCTTAATGGACAAAGCCGCCAACTCCGATACACGCCGAACGGAAGTGATGGCAACCAGAAACGCAACCTTCTGAGTAAGCGTAGAAAGAGCAATATCCTGCAAAGGTTCAAAAGGAGGACCCTGAAAAGCAGAAAGAACCAAATTCAAATCCCAAACTGGGAGCAAAGGCTTCCTAGGAGGCCGCACATGCGTAACTCCCTGGAAAAAAGTCTTAACCAGAGGATGAAGAGCAAAAAGACTTTTGAAAGAAAACCGACAGGGCAGAAACGTGCCCTTTCAGCGTACTAAGCTGCAAACCCAGGTCCAGACCATGTTGCAAAAATTCCAAAACCCTAGGGATAAAAAACACCCTGCAAGGCAAGGCCCGGACCTCGCACCAATCAATATAAGACCTCCAAATACTATAGTAGATGGCAGAGGAAGACTTCTTTCTAGCCCTAACCATGACAGCATCAGAAAGACCTTCCTCCTTCAAGATGGAGGTTTCAGCAGCCACGCCGTCAAAGCCAGCATTGGTAAATTGGGGTAGATCAGTGGGCTCTGAGTGAGCAGATCCGGCAGAAGGGGCAGATCTAACTGATCCGCTGCCAACCTTACCACGTCTGCGAACCAAACCTGCCTTGGCCACCTTGGAGCCACCAGGATTGCTGACGCGCCCTCTAGGGCCAGCTTGCGCACCACTTTGCCCACCATGGGAAACGGAGGGAACAGGTACAGAAACCCCAGATCCCTCCAGTTCAGAGACATGGCATCCGCTGCCAGAGCCAGCGGATCCCGCGAGAGAGACACAAATGCCGGAAGCTTGTGACGAGAGGCAAAGAGGTCCACCCCCGGAGTCCCCCACCGGTGGCAAAGCGACCGAAACACCTTGGGGCTGAGCGACCATTCCCCCCGGCGAGATGAGCACCTGCACAGGGAGTCCGCCTCCATGTTCTCCACTCCCGGGATGTACACCGCCGAGATGCATGGGACATTGCTCTCTGCCCAAGCCAGGATCAAAGACGCTTCCCTGAGGGCACGCCTGCTGCTAGTCCCTCCCTGGTGATTGATGTAGGCGACCGCCGTCCGATTGTCCAACCGAACTTGAACCGGTAAGCCCTGCAACTGATGAGTCAAGTGAGCCAGAACCAACCTGATGGCTCTCAGCTCCAGAACATTGATGGGATTGTGAGCCTCCTGAGGCCCCCACAGTCCCTGAAACCCCCCCCCAGCCTGACAGGCTGGCATCCGTGGTGACAGTCTCCCAACGAGGGGTCAGAAAGGATCTGCCCCTCATCAGATTGCTCGGCTCCAGCCACCACCGAAGGGAATGCTGAACCCGGGGGGACATCAGAAAAGACTGATCCAATGACAGCGGGGACCCGTCCCAGGCCGCCAAGAGATGGAGCTGGAGCGTCCTTCTGTGAAACTGGGCAAAGGGAACCGCCTCGAACGAAGCCACCATCAGTCCCACCAGTCGCATCCCCAGCCGGATGGACGGGCGAGGGATGGATAGGAGAAGCTGAGTCAATTCCTGAATCAAAAGAACCTTGGGCCGGGGGAGGAACACCCTGGACTGAGAAGTATCCAGAGACATTCCCAGGAACACCACCACCCTGGTCGGAGAGAGGCAGGACTTGGGATAGTTGATCACCCAGCCGAATCTCTCCAGGGTGGCTACCACAGTCCTGGTATCTAGCTCCGCCTGGCTGAGAGAGGATGCCATAATAAGAAAATTGTCCAGATGAGGCACGATGCGGATTGCCTGGGCTCTGAGGAGGGCCATCACCCCCGCTAGCACCTTGGTGAAAACCCTTGGAGCCGAGGTAAGGCCAAACGGAAGGGCCACAAACTGAAAATTCCGATCTTCCACCACGAACCTGAGAAATCTCTGATGCGCCGGGAAGATTGGAACATGCAGATAAGCATCCTTGATGTCTATGGACGTCATTAAGTCCTCCTGCCGAAGTGAATTTATGGCAGAGCGCAGAGTTTCCATGCGGAACTTCCTGGGACGGATAAACCTGTTGAGAAACTTCAGATCCAGGATGGGACTCGAACTCCAGTTTGTAACCGGAAGACACCACTTCCCGAATCCATCTGTCCGAGACCTCCTGGTCCCAGACCTGGGAGAAGTGTCGCAGCCGTCCCCCCACCCACGAGGGGGGGGGGGCATTGCTGAGCCGGCTTAGCAGCGGCTTTGGGCTTAGAGCCCCAGCTGTGACATGGATGGGCACGCCCTCTTCCCCTGTTTCAGGAATCACCTCTGGAGGGGAAAACAGCCGATCCCCGTCCAGCTCTGGCCCCACGAAAGGAAGGGGTAAATGAAGCCGCCCCCCGAAAGGGGCGACGTTGCTTCTTTCGCTGAGGTAACCTATCTCCTTTTGCGACCGAATCCAATTTTTCTCCAAAGAGCCGCAAGCCCAGAAAGGGAAGAGCCGTAAGAGACTTTTTGGACACAAAATCAGCCGCCCACTGCCGCAACCAAACCGACCGCCGAATAGCCACCAGCAAGGCCGAAGTTCTACTACACATTACCATGGTGTCATCCAGGGCAGCTAGTACAAATGACAAAAACAATTTGCACCGCTGCGGTGAACTCATCACTAGCCGGGTCAAGCCTGGAGGTAGACAACAGGTCCCTGACAACCGACCTAGAAGCCATTAAAAGCGCAGAAGCACAAACAGGCCGCAAGGCCGACCCGACACTGGCAAAACCGTGACAAGCCATCTGGTCAATGCGTTTGTCCTCACCGTCCTTGAGAGTAGAACAGTAGGAGAATGCAAGACAGAGGTGCTAGACAACCCCAGGACAGGGGCGTCCACCTCGGGAGGGGAATACCAGCGCTTCACCGCATCCACCGGAAAGGGATATTTCTTATCCCAACCCGGAGGGACACCCGGAAGCCGAGTAGGCCTCTCCCATTTCTTAAGAATAATGCCGTCGAAATGCCTTTGATTAGGGAATTCTAAGCACAGCTTAGCCTTTTCAAATTACTCCCCCTTCTGCGGAAGGGTCACATCAGGAGGAGAGATTGCCAAAACCTCAAACATATGAGCCAGGACCTTAGGGGTATCCATAGAATCCCCCTGACCCCGCTCAGCATCAGCACCCACAAACTGCTGATCGTCAGAACCATCCGACTCCTCAAAAAGCTCCCCTTCCTCTAGCGGGGGGTAATCAGACCAGTCCAGTGAATCACACTCCTCAAGATCAGAAGCCAACGTGACTGGGGACAAGTGCTTTCTCTTAGCCGGGGCCTTTCTGGCCACAGCGCTAGAAAATAATTTTTCAAGATTGGACGATCTGGCACACACCTCAGATTGCGACTCCCCACTCGTGACAACATCACACGGGGTACGGGTCAGGCGGGGAGGGGTAGGAGAAGGGACCGGCGGCGCAGAAGCAGACGCATGGGATCCGGACTGCCACGTAATAGTCTGCTGTGCACATGGTATGCAAAGGAAAACATCATCCCCTGTAAGGGATGCCCCACACCCCAAACACTGCTGAGGTTGCCCTGAGGGGAGCCCGATATCCTGGGAAGCATCCATATGGTGATTTTATTGGTCGCCGCAATACCCAAGGGAATTACGCGATATAAGCGACCCGGGATGCCCCTTCTGTGTCCCGAGTGGGAGGATTTATGGGGAGTTCCTAAATTAGACCAAGGACCCTAGGACCGGGAGGACCCCTTTAGGATCCAACACGGATCCTCCTGGAAGACAGAATACAGGGCTATTCAGCACCTCAATCATGCCCAAGCACACAAAATGCAGACATACTGATATGCAATAACATAAGAAATATATATATAAATATGCATGTCATGAAGGTAATGAGGCCCCACGGGCCACTCACGGAGGAAGATGGCGTCCGTCCTGCCAGAGGCTGGAGACCCGAGAAGCAGAGTGAGAAGAAGAAGAAGGGCCGGCGGGGTTCGCGCCCGGCCCCTCCACCCCCCCCCCCCCCCCCGACGACGACGTTGCTCCCGGCCAGTGCCCGGGTTCCGCAGCGGCGCCAGGAGCACGGGGTGGGCCGTAGGCGATCGCGCCGAGCGCCCGACCCCGCCCCCCTACCAACCGCACCTACGGGGAAGAGGCTCCCCCGCCGAAGCAGCCACATCGGCCGGCGCCGGCTGAGTTACCAGTACAATGCTCCCGAGTGAATCACAAACAACACGCACACAACACAAGTACATAATAAAGACGATAACACTAAGGGAGAAGGCCCCCCCCCCTCTAAGGAGCAAAGGCAATCCGGGAGAGGGGGAAACCATGCTGGAAGGTCAAGGGACGGGGCATCCCAAACCGGGATCACCAACCCGGCAAAACCGCCTACCCCTTAGTATGGGGTCTCACGGTGGAGCGTAGCTCCTAAGCACCATTAGGTGCTGTCTACCCTTGCCCGGACCAGCAGCCTAGGCTGGGAGGCAAGGAGAAATACTAAGAAAGGGGGTCCAGGCAGAAATAGACTAACAAGCAGGCCGGGAGTTACCCCGGCTACCTGCAAGGAGGAGACATCCATCTTCTGACTTGCTCGCCGTCTGCAGAGATGAAAGACTGGGGAATGAGTGGGAGGTACCAGGTATTTATGGACCAAGAGGGGCTCCCTTTTTTTCATTACATCTCTGCAAGATCGCCCTCTACAGGTCGGTATAACCCAAGTGTAATGACTATCTGAAGTGGGGTGTGTGACATACTTAGAATATAAAAATCTATTTTTTGCAATTTGTAGTGTTTTTCGTAATAAAAAATTTAAGTTTGTCAATAAAATCTTATTGCGTGTGAAACCCCAATTTCTCCCGGTTACAGCGGTACCACATATGTATGGGTAGACACCCTTTCCTGCCCAGAAGACTCCCCCAAACTGAAACAGTGCTTTAGGAGATTTTCAGATAAAATACAACTATGCTACGCGCTAAGCGCACCTTGCAGTTTTTCCAGAAAAACAACCCTTTACATTTGAAATACGAAAATATATATTCTCCGGAAGTACACGCCTCAAGATTTCTAGGCGTACCAGGCTTGTTTATGTGGGTGTAGTTTTGTGGAAGTAATCCCTCAATCAATTCTTTGGTTGCACAGTTTCCCTAAAAAAGAATAAAAAAGAAGAATCAAAGACACATTTTCCTAAAGAAAACGACATGCAAACAAAAAAAAAACAAAATCTGAAAAAGCAACATCCCCCGAACAGAACGGTACCCAACATGCATAGCTACTGTCAAGGGAAGAGTTGCCAAACACCCCAAAGTAAAGCATGTGCATAACGGTAATTATACTTGAAAATTTCAGCTCTGCCGAGCGCACCTTGCAATTTTTCAACCAAAACAACCCTTTACATTTGGAATATCCCCCATAAACCATATATTCCCTGAAAGTACACATGTTAAGCTTTCTAAGCATACTGAGCTTGTTGTAGTGGGCTCATCTTTCTGGAAGTAATCCCTTGAAGAATTCTTAGGTTGCACAGGGTTTCCCTAAAAAAAATATCAATATGCAAACAAGAAAAATACAATTCTGTGATTACTCACCTTGTAGAATTGGTATAAGTATGCAGCACATCCTGCTCCAGATAATGATTCATAACAAATGGAATTACCTCCGCCAGAGGGCGCTGGACTGCAGAGATGGCAAAAAGAGGCCCCTCCCGGTCCCATATATACCCGGGACCTTCCATAAATTCCCCAGTATTGAAAAGCAGTAAGGATAACCAGGAGGAGCAAATAACCAGTAACAACAATAACAAGGATAATAATCCCCATACAGAGGATCCAAGATAATGCAAACAGGGTGGGGTGGAGCAGGACGTGCTGCACACTTATAATACCAATTCTACAAGGTGAGTAATCACAGAATTGTATTATTCTAAGTATGCAGCACGCCCTGCTCCAGATAATGATTCATAACAGATGGGACATCCAAAAGCAGTGTCCATAAAGTAGGGTGCCGCCTGCAGAACTTTGCAGCCAAAAACAGCATCAGCTGAGGACCGAACATCAACCTTGTAAAACTTGGAGAGTATGAACAGAAGACCAAGTAGCAGCCTTACAAACTTGTTCAACAGAAGCCTGGTGCTGGAAGGCCCAGGAAGCCCCAACAGCATGGGTAGAATGAGCAGTAACATGGAAAGGAGGATCTTTCCTTTAGTAGAATAGGCCCTAAAGATAGCCTGACGGATCCACTTGCTAATAGTAGCCTTAGCGGGAGCCAAACCCTTTTTGGGACCTGAAGGAACAACAAACAAAGCATCAGTTTTTCTAAAAGGCGCAGTAGCCACCAAGTAAAACTTCAAGTTCCTGACCACATCCAGGGAATGTAAGGCCCTCTCCTTAGAATTACCAGGATTAGGACACAAGGAAGGAAGAACAATTTCCTGACTGAGGTGGAAAGCAGACACCACCTTAGGCAAGAAACCTGCACAGGCTCAAACGGAGGAGCCTGAAGGGCAGACAAGACCAAATTCAAGTCCCAGACCGGTAAAAGAGTTTTACGGGGGGGGACGCACATGAGCAACCCCCTGGAAGAAGGTCTTGACCAGAGGGTGTTGAGCGAAAGATCTCTGAAAGAAAACAGCCAAGGCAGAAACGTGACCCTTGAGAGTGCTGAGCTGGAGTCCCAGATCCAAGCCATGTTGAAGGAACTCCAGGATCCTAGGAATGGAAAACACATGACAGGGAAGGACCTTAGACTTACACCAGTCAATGTAGGCCTGCCAGATCCTATATTAGATGGTGGAAGAGGATTTCTTCCTAGCCCTAATTAACGTATTAACCACAGAGTCAGAAAGCCCTTCTTCCCTTAAGATGAAGGTTTCAGCAGCCAGGCCGTCAAAGCCAACGTTTCTAAATTGGGATGGCATAGCCGTCCTTGAGTGAGAAGGTCCGGAACCATGGGCAGAGCGTACTGATCTACTGCCAGCTGAACGATGTCTGCGAACCACACCTGTCTTGGCCAACAGGGGGGGGGGGGGGGGGCGACCAGGATTGCTGGCACCCTTTCCTGAGCCAGCTTGCGCAGAACCCTGCCCAGGGGGAATGGAGGGAAGAGATACAGGAAATGGAATCGCTGCCAGGATAGAGTCAGAGCATCTACCGCAAGGGCCAGGGGATCCTGGGACAGAGAGACAAAGACTGGGAGCTTGTGATTGTGGCAGGATGCAAACAGATCCACATCCGGTACCCCCCAACAGTGACACAAGGATAGGAAGACCTCGCTGCTGAGGGACCATTCCCCCAGGCAAGAAGTCCCCCTGCTCAGAAATTCTGCCTCCAGATTCTCCGCCCCCGGAATGTACACTGCTGGGATGCAAGGGACATTGTCCTCCGCCCAGGACAGAATCATGGACACTTCCTTGAGGGCACTCTTGCTCTGAGTCCCCCCCTGATGACTGATGTAGGCAACCGCCGTCTGGTTGTCTGAGCGAACTTGGACTGGCCGGCCCCGAAGTTGAGGAGTCAAATGGGCCAGAACCAACCGAACCGCCCTCAGTTCCAGAATGTTGATAGGAGCATGGGCCTCCTGAGGGCCCCACAGCCCCTGGAACTGTAGGGTTTTCCAGAAGCCCCCCCCAACCTGACAGACTGGCATCCGTGGTGACTGTCTCCCAACAGGGGGCCAGGAAGGATCTGCCCCCCAACAGGTTCCTTGAGTCCAGCCACCACAAGAGGGGCCGCCAAGCCAGAGGGGACAGAGGGCTCTTGTCCCAGACCGACAATAGATGGAGCTGAAGAGGTCTCATGTGGAACTGTGCATAGGGAACCGCCTCAAAGCAGGACACCATCTGTCCTACAAGCTGCATCCCCTGCCGGATGGAAGGGTGAGGGCAGGACAGAAGGGAATGAACTTGAGCTTGCAGAGAGTCGACCTTCTGCTGAGGAAGAAAAATCCTGGCCTGAACAGTATCCAGCGTCATGCCCAAGAAGGAAGTCACCAGAGACGGGAACAGGGAGGATTTGGGGTGATTGATCAGCCAGCCGAACGACTCCAGAACCGACACCACCCGCTGGGTATCCAATTCTGCTTGCTGGAAAGATTGAGAAGTGATGAGAAGGTCGTCCAGATAGGTAAGAATGCGAATGCCCTAAGCCGAGCCATGACACCCGCTAGCACCTTGGTGAAGACCCTGGGGGCCAAGTGAGACCGAAAGGGCAGTGCCACAAATTGGCAGTGCTGGTTCGCCAGCGCGAACCTGAGGAATCTTTGAAGCCCCGGGAAGAGTGGAACATGAAGGTAAGCATCTTTGATGTCTACGGAGGTCATGAAGTCTCCCGGGCGCAATGAACTGATCGCAGAGCGCAGGGTCTCCATGAGAAAGTGCCTGGTCCTGATGAACTTGTTGAGCAGCTTTAAGTCCAGGATGGGTCTGATGGAACCATCCCTTTTGGGTACTGTGAAAAGATTGGAATAAAAGCCCCGACCTCTCTCCACAGGAGGGACCTGACAGATGACCCCCAAGTCCAGGAGATTTTGCACCGCCCTTGAGCTGCCAAGGGGTCTAGAGGAATCAGAGAACTGAGGAATCTTGGAGGCGGCCAGGCAGCGAACTCTAGCTTGTAGCCGGAGGACACAACCTCCAGAATCCACCTGTCTGAGACTGTTGTCCCCAGACACGAGCGAAGAGCTGCAGCCGTCCCCCCACCTGGATGGGTGAGGGCGCCCCTTTATGGCTGAGGAGGCTTGGCGACAGATTTGGGCTTGGACCCCCAGGAAGATCCGGGGCAGGCACGACCTCTGCCCCTGCCCCAGAAGTCTCCTCTATGCCCCGCAAAGGATACCCCTCTCCCAGACCTGGATCCACGGTAGGAGGGAGCAAAGACACCTGAACCCCGAAAGGGCAGCAGCTGTTTCTTACGTTGAGGCAACTTACCCCCCTTGGCAAACAGGTCCAAGTGATCACCAAATAGGTGCAGCCCCTTAAAGTGGACCAACACCCAGGATTTTGACTATCCTGGGTCTTGGTCCACTTCGGTGGGGCACCCCCGATCGGGGTGCCCCACTGTGTGAAACCCCCCCGATCACCCTAAAAACTCACCTCTCCCCGCTCCCAGCGCCGACGGACAAGGGATTTGACAGCCGCGGACAAGCGGCTCCTCCGCCGCCGCCTCCCGCGCGTCCCTCTTGACGCGCGCACACCCGCGCCGGCCATTCACAGACGGCCTGCGGGGGGGTGCCTAGAGGGGTGCGAGGGAAGCTAAGGTAAGGGGTTTGGGGGTTTTGGGGGGGTTTCACCCCGCGGGACATCCCGATCTTATAGATTCCCGGGCCGATCACCCGAGGGTGATGGTCCACTTTAAAGGGGAGCCCCGTGAGGGCCTTCTTAGCTTCTTATCAGCTGCCCACTGGCGCAGCCAAACAGAGCGGCGTATAGCAACCACCAATGCAGAGGTTCTACTACACATCCTAATGGTGTCATCTAAGGCAGAAAGAACATAAGCAATGAACATCTCACACTGTGACAAGGCCCTGAATTCGGCACTAGAAGTATCATCAGGGGCGCCATCCAGCAGACCCTTGAGGAGAGTCCTAACAGCAACAGCAGTAATAGTAGAAGCACAGACAGGGCGCAAGGCAGACCCTACACAGGCAAAAGCATGGGACGCCAGCTGGTCAATGTGCCGGTCCTCACTATCCTTCAGGGTAGTGGAATCAGGGGAATGTACCACAGATGTGTTGGACAACCCCAATACTGGGGCATCCACTTCTGGGGGGGTTGACCAACATTTAATCACATGAGTGGGAAAAGAATACCTTTTATCCCAGCCCTTAGGGATTCCGGGAAGCCGGCCGGGACGCTCCCATTCTTTGAGAACAAGATTATTGAAATGGGCCTATTCTGGAAACTCCAAACGTGGTTTAGCAGAACTGAAAAGTTCCCCCTGTTGTTTGGGAGCCGCAGCAGGAAGGGAGATAGAAAGCACTTCAAAAATCTGAGTTAACAGTCTATTGGTGTCATCAGCATCCTAATGATCAGAGCCATAGTCAGCACCACTGAAATGCTGATCATCAGATAACTCTGAATCCGAGAATAAGTGGGGTATAATCAGACAAATAAAGGAAATTCTCAGTCTCCATAGGAAAGGCAGACGCACCTGGCGTCACATGCTTTCTTTTAGCCGGGGCCTTACGGCCGCAGAGCTAGCAATCGACCTCTCAATGTTAGCCAACCTGGAAGACACGTCAGGCTGAGACTCAGCCAAAGGCTAACCTAGTCCCAATCCATAAGTCATATGCACCTGTCACCAGCCGCTAACCCACTGAATCCTTTAAAGAGGACCAAATCCCACGCCCCATCGGTCCTGAAATCTATAAGATCCTAGGGCTATTTGATTTCTTCCCCCCGGGGCATCCAGAACCAGGATGCCCCGCTGTATAAAACCCCCATGTTGCCCAAAAATTCACCTACTTTCCCAGTCCACCTCTGCATGTGCAAACTGCGGCTGCATCCCCGCTATCCCTTTAGCAGGGTGTGTACCCACGCCAGGCATTTGTGAAAGGCCAGCTCCGGCAAGCTAGTGGGGGATGCAGCTGCCAGTGCGCTTGGATCCGCTTGCAATAGACAAGCTCTTGGGCGCAGGGGCTTGAGGGGATCCAAGCGTGCTGATTGGACGAGCAGCTGCGCATGTGTCATAGGACCAGGAAGAGGTGAGTCTGGGCGACCTGGGGGGTTTCACACAGCAGGACACCCCTGATCAGGGTGCCCAAGGGACAAGGACCAAGACCCAGGATAGTCAAAATCATCACTTTAAAGAACCCAGGGTCAGATTAAAAAGAGGGTCTTTACCACTTGTTAACAAGGACAGTAACTGAACTACACTTAGGAGTTTGGCCATGCAATAACAAACGGGTACTCGCCTTTAGTCCTGTGCAGCTGTTCAGCAACTCCTCTAATCGCTGGATCCATTCACTGTTGCTTCCAACTAGCTGCCATCCCATCAGTAACAGGGGAGTGACCACCATCTTCATTCACTACAATGGAGGGGTGTGTCAGGCCTCAGCACACCCCCTCCATTGCAATCAATGAAGAGGGTGTGGTAGCGCCCTTGTGACTGATGCCATGGTGCTACCACACGACACTATTAATCTCGGCCCCAAGATCCAGCGACCAGGCGAGTTGCCGATGACTGGACTCAGACCGATCAGCTCCGTGGAACAAAAGGGGAGTAGCCTTTTGTAATATTTGTTGGGTGGTTAGCATAGGGCCACACAAGGAAATGTTCAATTTTTTTTCTTTTCCTTTTAAAAAAAAAAATTAAGCTATATTGCCAGAATAATTATGAATTAGTTTCCCCTTCCATGCTGTCCTCTGGGAGTGGCAGAGCTAAGTGATGCAAGCACATTGTGAGCAAAGGTCGATTCTAGTCTACCATTAAAGCAGACCAACATTCAATAATTACTTAAACTGGACAAACAACAGTGCTCATATGTATCCCTCTCTAGGGCAATTTAGATTGCTGCGCATGAAATGTATTTACCCATTTCTAACTCCTGCAGTGGTAAACTTTAGAAACAAAATGGCAGCTCACGTATCTGCAGGCCAACTACAAACAGGAAGTGCTGCTGGGTTTCCTGTTACTGTGCATTGTCAGGTATGTCAGTTGAATCCAGGCAGCAGCAAGGCTGAGATGCTGGGAAAGAAAGCTCCAAACAGAGGGGGGTGTCAAGACACAAGTCTCAGGGCTGTATTGGTAATCTCATTCAGGGGGATACATAGGAGGCAGATGAAGAAGAAATCTCCCTTCCTTTCATGTAAGAGACCGCATGGTACAGACACTGCATTAGGAAAGTTGCCAAACAAATGATTTTAGTTTGACATACCTATCTGTTTAAAGGGGGGCTCCAGTAGACATTCTGAGCAGAGGTTTCCCCACAGATCTGGTCCTGTCCCCATATTATGCAGGGACACCCCCTTGGAAAAGACTGTAGAGGATGTAGACTGTCATTGTTGAAGGGCATGCTTCACTAACTTATCTTTAAAGTTTATATTTTGGTTTTATACAGGATTATAATAGCAACCACACACACATCTAACAGAAAGAGGATGATCACATACATATGCAACTACACAGTACTGATCACCACCAAGCTCAAACTAAAGGAGTTATCAGTCTATGTAAATAGGGATGCTCATTTCATATTGACCCTAGCCAAGGCATTTGGTGTTTCTGGACTTTTATATGTCAGAATTAAAGCCCAAATTCAGTTATAGATTTTTTCCTAATAGTTTTTAAAAGTAATGAGTAGGGTAAAAGCACTTGCAAGTTTCTTTAGCGGTGTTTGACTAGATCAGGAATATGAAGCTTACTTTACCTAACCCTGTCCCTACAGCCAAAAAAACTGATCCAGATGTGCAGCATGGATCTGGCTATTCCACTTCTAGGTGTACCCCTTCCACCAGCCACCAAGGAGCCGGTTCCCTCAGAGAACAAGCTGAAATATGGACGGTTTTGGGTAGTACTGTAGCCAATGTGAGACAGAAGCCAATCCTGTCCCGAATCAGGTCTCCAGGGGGAAAGGCACTATTCCCCTTTTAACATAACATCCATGAATGTTATCAGGACCAAGAGGCATCAAGCAATACAATATGTTCTGTATTGGAGACTTTTACTGCTCGTTTGGCAATCCTGATAGGAGGGAAGGCCAACCTTCCGCAAGCAAGTCTGAGGCAGCAAAACTGCTACCCAAAACATAAAATGGCTTGCATTGGGCTTCAAAAATTGTACAACATAAAATGGTATACTTTAATCTGGTCATTATCAACAAAAACGTGTGCAAATAAAGTCTCAGATGGCCTATATTTTCCATGTGTACATTAAGGTGAATGAAACAAAAACCACAGGACAAGACACACAATATGAGCCACACACAATGTGCATCAGGCAATTTGATGGAAAAAGCACATTCTAAATGGCACAGTAAAATTCTTACCCCTGCTTGGCATCAGCAGGCGCTTCTTCATGTTGCCTGTCCATACACAGATAAAACAGAAGAGAAGAACAAAAACACTACATCAACCCAAGTGACTCTTTAAATACATTTTAATACTGCAATTATTTTTAAAAACAAACATTTAAAAGCCTCCTTATGCTGCTAGGCTTGTAGCAATCCTAAATGAATTTAGAAGCTTCAGAGGACACGGGTGCTGTATGGAGTGGGATCTGCAGCACTGGTCCCCTATCTTTTTTTTGCCATTTTCATTTTCTAAGGATCTCAAGTACCACCTGAATAGCGTTGCATTCCAAACTGTCATGTCCATATTCTGAAAATAAGAACCTTAAAAAATAGCAAGAAGCAAGCTATGCAGGCTGTAACAGTACTTGATAACAGACTACATTTACAGTTACTACCTCACTACAAATTGGACAGTCTTCAAGATTGGATGGTCTCCCAGCCAAAATGCTACAGCTACAACACAAAAAATATCTAGCTACTACGTTCTATGTGGTCTGTGATGAGAGGATCTTGGAGGCTCAGATAACACTGATCATTAAAGCGGACCAAAAGCAGAGAAATTAAAAAAAAAAAAAATCACATGGACTTGCTCACCTTCCTGGTGCAGCTCCACTGACTGCGGCTGCTTTGCTTCTTTAGGATTTCCAGGATCACGTAGCGCAGACTACCTGAACCAATTTGGAAGCTGCAGACACCCATAGCTTTCATATCCTGCACTGCAATGCCTTGCCCTGCATGAAAATGTACTGGCCAGTGTGATTTGCATCAAGCATCCAGGAGGTTTATGGGATGTGTACACCTACCGGGAAGATGGTGGTGGATTCGCAGAGCGGCCAAGGGGAAAGAGAGTTAAGGAGCTGATCATTTATAAACATGCAGTGTTTTGCATGCTTATCAATGATACTTGTATGAGTTTTCTTTTATTTGTTTACATGCCTTGCCCTTTCAGCTCCCTACCAAAACCCAATTTTTTCACTGCTCCGGCTTCACTCTAATTCCAGATAATGACACTTGTTTTAACTGTAAAGCCCCGCCTCCTCCATTTATTTCCATTGTTGTGTAAGGCAATGATGTCATTGCCACACCAATGCAATGACTGATCGCCTGCTATTTTACAGAGAGGTACAGGAAAGAAAAATCTGTGTTGCAGGACGATTCGAAAAACGAAATTATTCATTTCTAGTTCTACAGTACACTCTAAGAAGGGAGTATTGGCAGGGGCTTTGGCCAAACATATTTCACAAGTTCAATGGCTTTTGGTCCACTTTAAAGAAACCCAGGCACATATCCTTGTGCCATCCAATCTTTCCTCTCACTCTAGATTCAAAGATATTGTTAATTTTTCTTGGTCAGCTACCACCTAAATAATAAACCAAAATCATTTTTATTTTATCCTGGGACAGAAAAAAGAAATTAACACAAGGTGCATATTTACCAACACAATCATGGAGAGAAAAAAAAAAAAAAAAAGGGGAGTGCAGCAATACTTGACCCATTTGGAAACTGGATGGTCTTTTAATTGGAGATCAGTGACATTCATCATACTGAATGGTTGTTACCAGCACCAAAACATGACAGATGTAGGCAAGTGAAGCCCATGTACATGAAAGGAGGTTAAATCTTCACAATGGTGTCACACATAGCAAACACCACCAACTTGGTTACAACTTCTGACTATACCTCTACCCAAACGAAAATGAAGCTTTGTCTGGAGTTGATCACCAAGCTATTTAACTACATTACCCTGCTTTGAGTAATGGGTTGGGGTTTGAAATTGGCCATTCAAACTTTATAACCATCATACAATCTTGCCAATACTATGTACTATAAGGACCTTATTGGGTATAATGTGAATAGATCTAAGGCTCTATTCACACCTCTCTGCTTGCATTGCATTGGGCAACACAGTCACAGCGCAAGGAGAAAGCTGCCCATTGTTTATAATGGGCCAGTTCACATATATATATGTGAATAGGCACATTAAAAAAATACAATTCTGTGAAAGACATACCTGTAGAATTGATATTATAAGTATACAGTACGTCCTGCTCCAGATAGATTACTTACACTTGGGTTATCCTCCGCCAGATGGCGCTGCACTGCAGAGACATGTTACATAGGCTCCTCCCGGCCCCTCAAATACCCAGGGACCTCCCACAAATCCCCAGCATTGAAAAGCAGTGAACGAGAAGCCGGGAGAATTTAACCACCAAATGGTAACTATAAAAATGATAATCACCATACAGGGGATCCAGAAAATGCAAAAAAAAACAGGGTGGGCGGAGCAGGACGTACTGTATACCTATAATATCAATTCTACAGGTGAGTATTTCACAGAACTGTATTATTCTTAGTATACAGTACGTCCTGCTCTAGATAGATTACTTACACTTGGGACATCCAATAGCAGTGTCCAGAAGCAGGGTGGGATCCCAAACAAAAAGGTAACAGCAGACAGTTTAAACCACTACCACCTGTAAAACCTTGCGGCCAAACACAGCATCAGCTGAGGCCCTAACATCAACCTTGTAAAACTTTGAAAAGGTATGAACTGAAGACCAAGTAGCAGCCTTGCAAACTTGTTCAACAGAAGCCTGGTGCTGGAAGGCCCAAGAGGCACCAATAGCCCGAGTAGAATGAGCAGTAAGGCAGAAGGGAGGACTCTTCCCCTTAGCAGAATAGACCTGAATCACAGCCTGACGAATCCATTTGCTAATAGTAGACTTGGCAGGAGCCAAACCCTTCCTAGGACCAGAAGGGACCACAAAAAGAGCATCAGTCTTCCTGAAGGCCGCAGTGACTACCAGGTAATACTTCAGACACCTGACCACATCCAAGGAATGCAGAACCCTTTCCTTAGCGTTGCTAGGATTAGGACACAATGAAGGAAGAACAATATCTTGATTCAAATGAAAGGCAGACACCACCTTAGGCAGAAAATCTGGCTTAAAGCGGAACACCACCTTGTCCTGGTGTCTCTCATAGTATGGGGGCTGAAAAGACAGAGCCGCCAGCTCAGACACACGCCTGACCAAAGTAATAGCCACCAGAAAGACAACCTTGAGGGTAAGTACAGCCAGAGCAGCATCCTGAATAGGCTCAAAGGGAGCACCCTGCAAGGCAGACAAAACCAAGTTCAAATACCAAACAGGGACCATAGGTTTACGTGGGGGACGCACATGAGTGACCCCCTGAAAGGAGGTCTTAACCAAGGGATGCTGAGCAAAAGACTTCTGAAAAAAGACAGACAGGGCAGAAACCTGACCCTTCAGAGTACTGAGTTTTAGACTCAAGTCCAATCCATGCTTTAAAAACTCCGGAACCCTAGGAACTAAGAACTCCCTACAGGGAAGAGACCTAGACTCACACCAATCAATGTAGGTACCCCATACCCTATAATAGATGGCAGAAGACGTTTCTTCCTAGCCTGCACCATGGTATCCACCACCGAGGCAGACAAGCCTTTCTCCATCAAAATGGAGGTTTCAGCAGCCAGGCCGTCAAAGCCAGAGTTTGTAATTGGGATGGCATAAGGGGCCCTGAGTGAGCAGATCTGGCGCCCCTGGCAGGACGTACTGGTCTACTGCCATTTGTACCACATCTGCGAACCACACTCTTCTTGGCCACCTGGGGGCCACCAGAATCACTGGCACCCCTTCCAGAGCAATCTTGCGCAGGACCCTGCCCAACAGGGGGAATGGAGGAAAGACATACAGGAGCCGAAATTCCTTCCATGACATGGACCGAGCATCCGTGGCCAAGGCCAGAGGATCCTGAGACAGGGTGACAAAGGCCGGGAGCTTGTGATTGTGACGGGATGCGAACAGATCCACGTCCGGTAGACCCAAACAGTGACACAGGGACTGGAATACCCTGTTGCAGAGGGACCACTCCCCCTGACGGGAAGTCCCCCTGCTCAGAGAGTCTGCCAGTAGATTCTCTGCCCCCGGGATATACACAGCCAAAATGCATTGAACATTGGCCTCCGCCCATGTCAGAATTCGCGACACCTCCTGGAGGGCACCCCTGCTCCGGGTCCCTCCCTGATGGTTGATGTAGACAACCGCCGTCCTGTTGTCTGAGCGCACCTGCACAGACAGACCCTTCAGGTGATTGGTCAACTGCTCCAGTACCAACCTGATTGCCCGTAGTTTCAGAATGTTGATGGGTAAGTGGGCCTCCTGAGGGCCCCACCTCCCCTGGAAGCGCAGGGACTTCCAGAATCCCCCCCAACCTGACAGACTGGCATCCATGGTGACCATCTCCCAGGAGGGGGCCAGAAAGGACCTGCCCCCTAGCAAGTTCCTGTGGTCCAGCCACCACGAAAGGGACCTTCTGACCAAGGGGGGAAGCCCACAGACCCGGTCCAAAGACGTTGGGTCCTTGTCCCATACTGACAGAAGGTGAAGTTGCAGAGGCCTCAAATGGAACTGAGCAAAGGGCACTGCCTGGAAGCTCGCCACCATCAGGCCCACCAGCTGCATTCCCTGCCTGAGGGAGGGCTGGGGGCACGAGAGCAGGAACCTCACCTGCGCAGTCAGAGCTTCCACCTTCTGTTGAGGAAGGAATATCCTTGACTGAACCGTATCCAGAATCATTCCCATGGAATGGGGTCACCAAAGAAGGAGACAGAGGACTTGGGGTGATTGATCACCCAGCAGAAGGACTCCAAGGTGGACACCACCAGCTGAGTGTCCAGCTCTGCCTGCTGTAGAGACCGAGAGGTGATGAGAATGTCGTCCAGGTAGGGCAGCACGCGTATGCCCCCTCACCTTATCAGAGACAT
The DNA here is from genome assembly GCA_027917425.1 of Gastrophryne carolinensis. Taxonomy (NCBI): domain Eukaryota; kingdom Metazoa; phylum Chordata; class Amphibia; order Anura; family Microhylidae; genus Gastrophryne; species Gastrophryne carolinensis. The sequence goes on along the minus strand of CM051244.1, from coordinate 122,159,857 downwards.
CACCCCCGCCAGCACCTTGGTGAACACTCTGGGAGCTGAAGTGAGGCCGAATGGCAAGGCCACAAATTGGTATTGTTGATCTTTCAACGCGATGTGAAGGTAAGCATCTTTGATGTCCACAGGCGTCATAAAATCCCCTGGGCGCAGAGAGCCAATGGCCGAGCGCAGAGTTTCCATGCGAAAGCGCCTGTTCTTGACAAACTTGTTGAGGATCTTTAAATCCAGAATGGGCCTGACTGACCCATCTTTTTTGGGCACTGTGAAAAGGTTGGAATAGAACCCCTTGCCCCTTTCTCTTAAGGGGACCCTGCAAATGACCCCCAGATCCAGAAGTCCTTGCACGGCCTGCATCAAGAGCTGAGACAAGGTTACTGGGGGATCCGGGACCTGATGAATCTTGTGGGGGGCCGCACTGCAAACTATCTTGTAACCAGAGGACACTACCTCCTGAATCCACCGGTCTGAGACTTGGAGCCTCCAGACGTGCGCGAAGTGCTGTAGCCGTCCCCCCACCCTGACGAGCGAGGGCGCCCCATCATGCCTGAGGGGTCTTGGGAGGGGCTTTGGGCTTGGACCCCCAGGAGGAGCCAGGACATCGTCCTCTGCTCCTATGCCAGGAATGTGCGCGAGACCCCGCGAAGGACACCCCTTTTCCCTGCTTAGCACCTCGGTAGGGGACTGAAAGGGGGCCCTGGCCCCGAAAGGGCCGAGACTGCCGCCTGCGCTGGGGTAACTTACCTCCTTTAGCAAAGAGGTCTAGGCGGTCCCCAAACAGGCGTAGCCCCTTAAATGGAAGCCCAGTAAGGGCTTCTTTGCAGCATTGTCAGCAGCCCACTGGCGCAGCCACACCGCGCGGAGTATAGCTACCGCCAAGGCAGAAGATCTGGCACACATCCTAATGGCATCATCCGATGCAGGCAGGATAAAGTTTACAAACACATCACAGTTAGACAGTGCATTAACCGTATCAGGTGGCAATTCATCTGGGCCTTCGAGTGCATTTCTGACCAGGGCCCTGAGCGCCACAGAAGTAATGGCCAAGGCGCAAACCGGGCGCAGCGCCGGCCCCACAAATGCAAAGGAATGGCATGCCAATTGGTCAATGCGCTGGTCCTCAGAATCCCGCAGCGTAGTAGTTTCGGGGGAGTGCATAATAGAGGTGTTAGACAGCCCTAGAATAGGAGCATCGACCTCGGGGGGCGATGACCAGCACTTGACCATATCAGCAGGAAAAGGATACTTCCTGTCCAAACTCTTAGGTATCCCGGGAAGTCTACTGGGATGTTCCCACTCCTTAAGCACGAGGTTATTAAGTCGAGCCTTAGCAGTATGAAAGGGCTCACCCCTTTGCCTGGGAGCCGCAACAGGGGGAGAGATGGACAAAACCTCAAAAATCTGAACCAGCAGCCTGTCAGTATCATCCGGAGTCCAGGGGTCAGAGCCAGAATCGGCATGACCCCTGGGCCTCTCGTCAGATGACCCCAAGTCAGAGAACAGCTCCCCTTCGTCCGAGGGGGTATAGCCATATAGATGCAACAACTCGTCAGACTCCGTAGGGAAAAGAGTGGCATCAGGGGTTAAGTGCCGCTTTTTTGTGGTGGTCTTACGCGCTAAGGTATTAGCAATCAATTTTTCAACACTGGCCAGTCTAGCAGCCACATCAGGATGAGAATCCCCGCTTGTATTGGGGGTTAGACTCAGGCTTGGGGGAGTAGGTGAAGTGAGGCGAGGTGCAGGCCCAGCCACCGGAGGGGCGGGGAGTACCATTAGCGCCTGCTGTGCGCAAGGAACACAGACCCGTGCATTGTCACCGCTGATAGGCGAGACCCCACAAGCTACACACAGCCGGGCTTGTCCCGAAGGAACCCCGGTCACATTATCCTGGGATGCCTCCATATGGTGATTAATAGGCACAATAGGCCAGTAGGGATTGACGCTGTAAAGCAACCCTGGATGCCCCAATGACCCGCAGGGAAGTGGGAGTAATTATATTAGGCCCAACTGACAGTTACACTGGGCCGGGAGAAGCCACTGGATTCACCCGTCTGAAAGACATAATGAGAATAAGGGGTGTCAGAACCATGCACAGTAAGCATGAGCATAAAGATCGCCCGCGAGGGCACTTAAAGACCGCGGAAGGGGGGACCGTTACACCCGCGCGCGACTACACATCAAAATGGCGCCAAGTGAACCTTTAAGGGCGGGCCAGAGTGGGCCGTGACGCGGAGCGCACCAAGCCAGGCCCCCGCCCCCCGAAGAGCGCGAAGCTCTAAGACAGTAGCCAATGAAAACGCCGCCGCCCGGCGCAGAACGTCCAAGGAAGGAAAAAATAAAATTCTGTGAAATACTCACCTGTAGAATTGGTATTATACGCATACAACACGTCCTGCTCCATCTATAATACTTACACATGGGTAATCCTCCGCCAGAGGGCGCTGTTCACTGCAGACATGCAAAAACAGGCTCCTCCCGGCCCTTCATATACCCCAGGGACCTCCCACAAATCCCCAGTATTGAAAAGCAGTGAGAAAAGAAGCCGGGAGAAACCAACCACCAACTGGTAACAATAGTAATGAGAACAATCACCATACAGGGAATCCAGAAAAATTTAAAACCAGGGTGGGGTGGAGCAGGACGTGCTGTATGCGTATAATACCAATTCTACAGGTGAGTATTTCACAGAATTGTATTATTCTAAGCATACAGCACGTCCTGCTCCATCTATAATACTTACACATGGGACATCCAATAGCAGTGTCCATAAAGTAGGGTGGGATCCCCAAAAAAAGGCACAGCAGACAGTAAAGGCGCTGTCACCTGCAAAACTTTGCTACCAAGTACGACATGAGCAAAGGCTCTAACGTCAATCCCATAACAAAACCTTTGAAAAGGTATGAACAGAGACAAGCAGCGGTCTAGCAACTTAATCAACAGAAAACCTGGTGCTGAAGGGCCAAAGGTACCCAAACACCAATATAACGGAATAAAACGAGAGAGGGAGATTCTTCCCCCTTAAAGGAATAGGCCAGGGTAACGGCCCAACCAGCCCACAGGCAACAGAAGCCTCGGTAAAACTTAGAACTCTCCCCAACGGGGAAATGAAAACTGGTCTCCCATTAGACAGGCGGGGATACAGACCCCTTCACTAACAAGGATCAGCAAGAAGCCGAAACCTTTACTCAGGACCAGGAAGGCAACCATCCAAGTAAGAACAGTCCAAAGGGCGCATTGGCCCTGGAAGCAAACGAGATCAGGCGCATACATAAGGAGGCGCCCGCAGACCCCAAAGGGCATCAGTCCCCCTAAGGGACAAGAAACAACCAGGAAAATTTCAACACCTGTTGAGGGAATGTAGACCCCTTACTTCAGCATTAAGAATAAGGCCCATAGGCAGACTAAAAGGACTTAAATGATTATCATAAAACACCACTTGGACAAAGGGGTCAGGCGTAAGGCGGAATACCACCACGTCACGGTGTGTATATAGATATATATAACGAGTGAAGGCTAAGTAAGCAGATCCACCTTCCCAGGCACACGTCTGACTGAAGCAAGAGCCCCCGGAGAAGCGACTTGGACTACAAAACAGCTCAGACAGCATCCGGAATAAGTTCCAAGGGAACAATCCGCAGGGCACACAGAATGAAAATTGATCCCAACAGGGACCATAGAACTACTTGGGAGATCCCACTGAGCAATACCCAAGAGAACTCCTCACAAGGAGGACTGAACCAGACTTCTACAGGAAGACAGACAGGACAGAACCTGAACCTTCAGAGTACCTAGATGGGAAGCCAACCCCAACCTATGCTGTAAAGACTCTAGAACCCTGGGAACCAAGAACGTCCAACAGGGAAGAGACCAAGACTCATGCCAATCAATATGGGTACACCATAACCCACATTAGACGGAGGAAGAGGAAGCTTGCTCCTAGCCCCCCATATACCAAGTCACCCAGAAGATAAGCCCGTCTCCAAGGGGTGAATGAATCAGCTGTCAAGCCCCAGACTAGAGTCTGTAGATTGGGACGACAAAAGAAGGGGCCTGACAAGGGCAGAACCGCACTCCTGAGAGAGTGTACAGGTCAGCTGACCTCAGCAGAAGCATCTGCGAACCACAGTTCACTAGGCCACCCAGGGGCCATCAATATCACGGGTCTCTTTATCAGCACAACCGTACGCAGAACCCCACATAGTAGGGTGAATGAAGAGAAGGCATATAAAATAGAAAGTCTATGCATAATTTTACTAAGCCCCCATGACCAGAGTCAGAATATTCTGAGACAGTAAAAACAAGGGCAGAGCCCCTGTGGTATAAGCGAGACCCAACAGAGCCACCCTAGTTGGCTCTCAGAGTGACACCAGGATAGCATAAACTGCCACTGAAAGACATCCATTGGAGCGAATACCGCTGAGGAGCAGGGGGCGTAGACCCCCGCCCAGATCAGGAACCCTCCAGAGGGATCATCTTAACGTAGGGAGGCGGAGGGGTGTCCCTGCCCCGAGGAGGCCGCGGCACAGACCGGGCGCAGAGCCGTCCCTGCACACGAAAAGGCGTGGGAAGCCAGTCTGTCAATGCGCCGGTCCTCAGCATCCCGAAGGGTACGGTAATAAGGAGCCGTCATGAAGGGGGTGTTAGTAACCCCTATAATCGGTGCATCCACCACAAGAGGTGCTGACCAAAAGTTAACCACATCAGGAGGGAAAGGGTACTTCCAATCCCAGACCCCTGGAACCCCTTTAAGTTTACAAGGCGATTCCCATTCTTGGGATATAAGATTTTGGAAATGTTCCTGTTCCAGGAATTCCAAGCGCGGCGGCGCTGTGTGGAAACTCTCCTTCTTAGGCTTGGAAGCCTCTCCAGGAGGGGAGATAGACAAAACCTCAAAGATCTTAATAAGTAGTTAATCTGTGTCACACAGGCCCCAAGAATCGGGCCCAGAATCATCACGGCTCCCGGGCATCTCATCCGAGGAGCCCGAATCTGAGAATAGCCCACCTTCCTCAGAAGGATCAAGGTCCTGCATAGCAGCAGAGTCATCAGTATCGTTAGGAACCGGAGAGCCAGGAGGCGTCAGGGACCGCTTCTTTCCAGGGCCCATACGCTCCGCCAAACTAGACAGCACCTGCTCCGCCGTAGGCAGCCTGCTCGGCACGGCTTCCTGGTCATCCCCGCTCGAGTGAGACTCATCAGGAGTGAGATTTAGGTCCGGGGAGACGGGTGTATTGAAGGGAGGTGCAGCCACTGGCAAACCTGATCGCAGGGTCAGTGCCTGTTCAGCACACGGTCCGCAGACCCGTGCTCTGTCAGCATCAGCATGGGGCTGACCACACACTGCACACAGCCGGTCATGTCCCAGAGGGACCCCGGGTACATCATTCTGAGATGCCTCCATATGGTGATTATGTGAGCAGTATGCCCGCAGGGATTTACGCAATAGGCAACCCTGGATGCCCCAAGACCCGCTAGGAAGTAGGAGAATTTGTTATGTGGACCCGCTATATGTTAGGCCGGGAGAAGCCACCGAAGACCTGGCGTCTGAAAGACATAATGGGATAAGGGGGGGGGGGGGGGGGTGTCAGTGCCATGCGCAGCCGAATAAAACACACAGGAACAAATACCGCCCCGGAGGGCACTTACATGACCAAGGGAGGAGGCGGACCGCACCACGCGCGCGAAGACTGTCAAAATGGCGCCAAGCGAACCTCGAGGGGTGGATAGTACGCACATACATAATGTTGCTGTCACGCTAGACAATGATGCTGCCGTCTGGGCAGAACACTAAAGTAATGAAAGGACAAACATGCGCGCAACCATAAGCTTATGTGGCAAAGAGCGCGACACTGACACCCAAGTTCAATGAAAGATCAAGGCCTTCAACGTGTTACATTACACTAGGACTGCCACACATACCCCCCCCCCCCTTTCTTTTCCCCCGAGCTACGGGAGGAAGCGAGGGAGAAGCTGACCTGCATCCAGGGATTAACGCTGTGAGGGGCACGGGCAACAATGCGGGAGGGGCATCTAATGGAGGCTCACCATCGGCCTAAACCGCCTACCCTATGGTGGGGGATTGCGGTGGAGCTTAGCTCTGTAAGCAAACACGGTGCTGCCTACCTTCACCCGACCAACGTAGCCCAGGCTGGGAGGCATATTATTCACAAGGAGGACGGGTGGAAATAGTCCCCCAGGGCCTCGGGCTGTAAAGCCCCGCTCGCCTGCGAGAGCGTGATACTTCATGTCTTCGCAGTGAGCACTGCAGAGAAATCTGGGGGGATTTGTGGGAGGTCCCTGGGAATATGAAGGGCCGGGAGGAGCCTGTTATTGCATGTCTGCAGTGAACAGCGCCCTCTGGCGGAGGATTACCCATGTGTAAGTATTATAGATGGAGCAGGACGTGCTGTATGCTTAGAATAGCGCGCGGCGGCAGCAGTTACACTAGTAAAAATACAAATCAGCGCGGCGGCTGACACCACATATACAAGTCCAAAGGACATCACAAAGGCCATATGCATGTAATCACAATACACTGACACCCATCACACACACCCCCCCCCCCCTTACGGGGGGAACGAGGGAGGATGGCGGCCCTTTGTACAGGGCCCACCGCTACACGGGGCAATAATGCGGGAGGGGCATCCCATAAGGCTCACCATCAGCCTATACCGCCTACCCTTTGGTGGGGGACTACGGTGGAGCAGGGCTCCATAAGCACGCATGGTGCTGCCTACCTTCACCCGACCAGCGCAGCCCAGGCTGGGAGGCACATAACAAAGAGGACAGGTGGGAATAGTCCAACAGGGCCGCAGGCTTTAATAGCCCCGCTCACCTGCGAGAGAGTGATACTTCATGTCTTCGCAGTCAGCACTGCAGAGGAAATCTGGGGATTTGTGGGAGGTCCCTGGGTATTTGAGGGGACGGGAGGAGCCTGTTTTACATGTCTCTGCAGTGCAGCGCCATCTGGTGGAGGATAACCCAAGTGTAAGTAATCTATCTGGAGCAGGACGTACTGTATACTAAGAATAAATGGGCAGCATTTTCCTTCCTTCATTTTGCATTGTAACTGAATTTCCCAACGCAGTGCAAGCGGGGAGGTGCGAATAGAGCCTTAAATAAAATGTAATATTTGATTATGTTACACTGACTACTTCACAGGACACTCACCAATTGATGTTTGAAAACTACTTTTATTTAGTTCATTGGACTGTCATTTGTAAACATTGTATAATACTGATGAACCCATGAACAGCAAACAGATGCAGAATTTTTTTTTTTTTTTTACAGAACACAGAAAAGGATTGGTATATGACATTGGAATGTATTAAATATGCATGTGTAGGCAGCATATTAAAAGTTACATTATTTTAACGCTCAGCTACAGGATATGGAAATTAGGATTACTTTTTTGAACTTTGTATTCCCATTTGGGTAGGTCTGGTGAAAATGAGTAAGTAATCGTGTTTTCATTTTGGTTAAATCTTACATTGTTCCTAGTGTAGTTGGGTTAGTTTTAAAAAACAATCTTTCATTGTGGTTTGTGCACCCATAAGAGTGATTTCCAATGCAGAAGACTAAAAGGTCAATATATAGCTGTAATTCCATTGGTGTCAGAGGTACCATCAAACTGTCACTGGTTCAAAACTTTTCGGTTCCTTTGGCTTACTGTCTCTAGTAGGATAACAACAAATTGCATTTCCTGCAGTGGACAGGTGCTTACATTTGAGTGAACATCTACTTTAACAGCTACATTTTTATTACTACTATTTAACTACTACTCACTTATTACTACTAAGTGATTTTTTTGGACAGAAGTCTCGAGCAGCAATTATTAAAAAAATATACTCCTTTATGGAATCGCTTTAAAACTTCTAAATCTCCGGTATATGAAAATCCTATGATGAAAGCAATATACAAGGCTTATTTGTAACATTAAAAGGTGCAAATATGTGGAGCTGGTTTAGCTCACATGACACTTTAAGGCACAGTAGACAAAGGGGCTCATCAGACCTCACATGAGATTGCATACGGCATCCATACAACTTGAAAAGCATCAAGAATATAAGACAACTTTCTTAAAAACAGATTCACATGACAGATGTGCAATGAAATAAAAAAAGAAAAAGCCATTGCCAAAACAACTAAAGCCCTACTTTAGACAATGAAACATGATGGGTTGCTCCAGTCAACTTTTTTCCCCCTCCAGTTTTATTTGTATTAAACTCAACTCTAGGCAGAACCAAATCCAGGGCTGATGCAGTGTCTGACTGAGAAAGAAAAGCTATACTCTCTTGTTCAACAGCTCTTCCATCCGAATCTGGTGTTTTAAAATGTACTGACAAAATTGTACAGCCCCTGTCTGCCTCTATTTTTGAAGGAATGGCAACCTCCTCCAAGTTTGAAGTCCACTGCGCACAACTACTCCATTCACCAGCATTGGAGAACAGTGCGCAACCTCGGGAATATGGTAGTTTTGAAATGCCACGCCAGGAGGAAGATCGGTGGGTAATTAAAGCAGAATTCCAGTTAAGTTATAACCCCCCTTCCCTAACCTGGCGCTGAGGCAGGATGGGGGGGGGGGGGGGGGGAAGCGGGGTTTACAAAGAAAAAAAAATACCATTTTGTGAATACTCACCTGTAAAATGGGTATTATAAGTATGTCACACACCCCGCTTCAAGACATTCATTACATGTGGGTATACTGGACCTGTAGATGGCGATCTTGCAGAGATGATATCAAAAAAAGGTAAGACCCTCCCGGCCCATAAATACCTGGGACCTCCCACTCATTCCCCAACATAAAGATAGCAGTAAGATCAAGGGACCAGGAAAGCCAATTAAAACTAACAAAGGTTCACCATATAAAGGATCCAGAATACAAAAGGGCAGGGTGAAGCGGGGTGTGTGACATACTTACAATACCCATTTTACAGGTGAGTATTCACAAAATGGTATTATTCTAAGTATGTCACACACCCCGCTTCAAGATATTCATTATATGTGGGACATCCAATAGCAGTGTCCAAAAAGGGCGGGGATCCAAAAAACAAGGCACAAACTTAAACCACTGCAGCTTGCAAAACTTTGCGGCCAAAAACAGCATCAGCTGAGGCCCGAACTTCAACCTTGTAAAACGTGGAAAAAGTGTGAACCGAAGACCAAGTAGCAGCCTTACAAACCTGCTCAACGGAAGCCTGGTGCTGGAAGGCCCCAGGACGCCCCAACAGCACGAGTAGAATGAGCAGTTAACACGAAAAGGGGGAACCTTCCCCTTGGAAGAATAGGCCCCAACAATGGCCTGGCGAATCAATTTACTAATGGAAGACTTGGCAGGAGCCAAACCCTTCCTAGGCCCAGAGGGCACCACAAAAAGGGCGTCAGTCCTACGAAAGGGAGAAGTAGCCACCAAATAGTACTTCACACAGCGGACCACATCCAAAGAATGCAAAACCCTCTCCTTGACATTGCTGGGCTTAGAACACAAGGAGGGAAGAACAATATCCTGATTCAGATGAAAAGCAGAGACCACCTTAGGAAGGAAATCTGTCTTGAAGCAGAAAACAACCTTATCCTGATGCCTCTCAAAGTAAGGGGCCTGAATGGACAAGGCCGCCAACTCCCTTCAGCATACTAAGCTGCAAAGCTTGGTCCAGACCATGTTGCAGAAATTCCAAGACCCTAGGGATAGAAAATGCCCTGCAAGGCAAGGCCCTGACCTCACACCAGTCAATATAAGACCTCCAAGTCCTATAATAGATGGCAGAGGAAGACTTCTTTCTAGCCCTAACCAGAGTCTGAATGACAGCATCAGAAAAACCTTCCTCCCTCAAGATGGAGGTTTCAGCAACCACGCCGTCAAAGCCAGCATTGGTAAATTGGGGTAGAGCAGTGGACCATGAGTGAGCAGATCCGGCAGAAGGGGCAGGTCTAAATGATCCTCTGCCAACCTTACCACGTCTGCGAACCAAATCTGTCTTGGCCACCTTGGAGCCACCAGGATTGCTGACGCGCCCTCTAGGGCCAGCTTGCGCACCACTCTGCCCACCATGGGAAACGGAGGGAACAGGTACAGAAACCCCAGATCCCTCCAGTTCAGAGACATGGCATCCGCTGCCAGAGCCAGCGGATCCCGCGAGAGAGACACAAATGCCGGAAGCTTGTGATTGTGACGAGAGGCAAAGAGGTCCACCTCCGGAGTCCCCCACCGGCGGCAAAGCAACAAACACCCTGGGGCTGAGCGACCATTCCCCCCGGCGAGATGACCCCCTGCTCAGGGAGTCCGCCTCCGTGTTCTCCACTCCCGGAATGTACACCGCCGAGATGCATGGGACATTGCTCTCTGCCCAAGCAAGGATCAAGGACACTTCCTTGAGGGCACGTCTGCTGCGAGTCCCTCCCTGGTGATTGATGTAGGCGACCGCTGTCCGATTGTCCGACCGAACTTGAACCGGTAGTCCCCGCAACTGATGAGTCAAGTGAGCCAGAACCAACCTGATGGCTCTCAACTCCAGAACATTGATGGGATCGTGAGCCTCCCGAGGCCCCCATAGTCCATGAAACTGAAGATCCTTCCAAAATCCCCCCCAACCTGACAGGCTGGCATCCGTGGTGACCGTCTCCCATCGAGGGGTCAGAAAGAATCTGCCCCTCGTCAGATTGCTTGGTTTCAGCCACCACCGAAAGGAACGCCGCACCCGGGGGGACATCAGAAAGGACTGATCCAATGACAGCGGGGACCCGTCCCAGGCCGCCAAGAGATGGAGCGGGAGCGTCCTTGTGTGAAACTGGGCAAAGGGAACCGCCTCTAACGACGCCACCACCAATCCCACCAGTCGCATCCCTAGCCGGATGGACGGGCGGGGGATGGATAGAAGACGCTGAGTCAATTCCCGAATCAGAAGAACCTTGGCTCGGGGGAGAAACACCCTGGCCTGAGAAGTATCCAGAGACATTCCCAGGAACTCCCACCACCCTGGAGGGAGTGAGGCAGGACTTGGGATAGTTGATCACCCAACCGAAACTCTCCAGAGTGGACACCACAGTCCTGGTATGCAGCTGCGCCTGACTGAGGGAAGACGCCATGATGAGAAGATCGTCCAGATAGGGCACGATGCGGATACCCCTGGCTCTGAGGATGGACACAAAATCAGCCGCCCACTGGCGTAACCAAACCGACAGCCGGATAGCCACAAGCAGGGCCGCAGCCCTGCTACACATCACCAATGTGTCGTCCAGGGCGGACAGCACAAAGGACAAAAATAACTCACAGCGCTTAAGGTCACTAACTGGGTCAAGCCCGGAAGAGGTCAACAATCCTCTAACAACCGACCTGGCAGCTACCAATACAAGCACAGAAGCACAAACCGGCCGCAAGGCCGATCCAACACTGGAAAAACCATGACAAGCCATCTGGTCAATGCGTTTATCCTCACCATCCTTGAGAGTAGTGCACTCCGGAGAATGGAGGACTGAGGAGCTGGACAACCCCTACAACAGGAGCATCCACCTTGGGGGGAGACGACCAGTGCATCACCGCGTCCGCCAAAAAGGGATATTTCTTTTCCCAACCCGGTGGGACACCCGGAAGCAGAGTCGGCCTCTCCCATTCCTTGAGAATGATACCATCAAAATGCTTTTGATAAGGAAATTCCAAGCGCGGCTTGGACACTTCAAAGAACTCCTCCTTCAGCGGAGGAGCCACCTCGGGGGGAGAAATAGCCAGGACCTCAAACATATGAGCCAGGACCCTAGAGGTATCCAAAGAATCCCCCTGGCCCTGCTCGGTATCAGCGCCCACAAACTGATGATCGTCGGAGTCACCAGACTCCTCATACAGCTCCCCTTCCTCACGCGGGGAACAATCAGACCAATCCAGGGAGTCAAAATCCTCCCTATCAAAGGCCTGCGCAGCCGTATACAAATGTTTTCTCTTTGCCGTGGCCTTTTTTGCAACGGCACTGGAAAACAATTTTTCAAGATTGGCCAATCTGGCACACACCTCAGATTGCGACTCCCAGCCAATGACCACATCACACGTTCGTGTCAGATCCGGTCTGCCGCGTAATAGACCGCTGCGCACAGGGTACACATAGAAATACATCATCCCCCAAAAGGGATACCCCACACCCCAAACACAGCCTGGATTGCCCCGAGGGGGGCACAAGCCCAGTATCCGGGGAAGCCACCATATGGTGATTTTTTTAGTAATATATATATAAAAATATATGTGTACAATGCTCTTTTTGGGAATTACGCAGTAATGCAACCCGGGATGCCCCTTTAAGTCCCGAGTGGGAGGATTTTAAGCCAGCGAAAATTAACCAGGGACCCTGGACCGGGAGAACCCCCCTTTAATATGATCAATGGTCCACCTGGAACATAAGAAAACAAGCACACGCTCAGACGATGCTAGAATGCACAAAGAGTTAAAGAACAGATTAAAGTGATGGCCATCAGGCCCCTCACCCGACCTTCGGTACCACACACCAGGCACCGTGACGACGCGCAGTGTGCAGAAGGAGGAGGGAGGGCGGGCTGGCGCAGTTCGCGCCCGGCCCCGCCCCTCACCCGTCTCTCCCAGCCAGAAGCTGGGACATGAAAGATGCGCCGCCTCCGCCCAGAGGAGAAGAAGCCCTCGTGGGCTCACCGCCGCCCTTGCCGAACAGCACCTTTAGCACGCCGGTGGCAGGCGCCGCGGGACCGCCGGTACCAGTAAAAGTGACAGAAAAAGCACACACTTACACAGTTAAACACACGCACACACACAGAAATGATAGGAATCCATAAGGGACCCGCCCCCCCCCCCCCCCCCCCTCTAAGGCTATCCGGGAGAGGGGGAATCCATGCCAGGGTAGGGCCAAGGGACGGGGCATCCCAAACCGGGATCACCAACCCAGATAGCCGCCTAACCCTTGTTATGGGGTCTGATGGCTCATAAGCACCAGGGTGCCAACTACTTTTGCCCGGACCAGCAGCCTAGGCTGGGAGGCAGGAATATTTAACAAAGGGGATCCGGGCAGGAATAGAAGAAAAAAAAGGGGGCTGGGAGTCATCCCGGCTACCTGCAAGGAGGAGACATCATCTTCTGACTTGCTCGCCACTGCAGAGATGAAAGACTGGGGAATGAGTGGGAGGTCCCAGGTATTTATGGGCCGGGAGGATCTTACCTTTTTTTGATATCATCTCAGCAAGATCGCCATCTACAGGTCAGTATACCCACATGTAATGAATGTCTTGAAGCGGAGTGTGTGACATACTTAGAATAAACCCTTACCTTATCCAGGGGCCCACGCTTCTCCCCCCAAGCCCGTACAACTAAACACTAAGCAGCATCCCCCGGGTACTTGAATGGGCGGCTGGGAGCACACACGAAGCTGGGGGATGCAGATCTATGCTTGCATCCAAAATGGTGGTGCCCAGGAGACGGAGTGTCGCAGGAGCAGTGCTGGCCCCTGAATAAGGTAAGGGTTATTTTCTTTATAAACCAACCCCTCCCCCCATCCTGCCTCAGAGCCAAGGTATGGTGGCAGGGCAGGGGTTTATAACTTACCTGGAATTCCACTTTAAAGAACATTATATATATATATATATATATATATATATATATATATATATATATATATATTTCTGCTTTAATGTACAAACCCTTTAAAGTGGATCAATCATCCCCTGTCCCTCATACCCCACTGTGTGAAAACAACCCCCCCCCCCCAGCAATGGGGTCTTCGCTGGTGAATGCACACGCCATAGAAGCCGGGAAAGGCAAGTGGGCAAACTGGGGGGGGTAGGGGGGTTAGGGCGCATCCCACATCTGGATGCCCCCAAGGAAGGGACCAATCACCAGGATAGCTAAAATCCTGGTGATTGGTCTATTTTAAATGAGTACCATCCATGTGGCAGTGTGCTGGTTAGGGCTTAAAGCACCCATCACGGGTCCAACAGCAGCTCTCTGCAGGAATGAGGATTCTGTAAGTCTCCCCCCCATGGCTTGGCAGTGGCCCACTTCTCACAGAAAGCTGAGCTTTTCCACCACAAAAGCCATGCGTGCGGCACTTTTGAGAGAGCAGATTGTCTCTCTCAAAAGTGCCACTGTGACAAGGGTTTAGCCAGCTGGCAGTATCCCTGGGTAACGGGATATCCAGTACAGGATGCCCCAAGGGTAGGCAAGTGGCAGGGCATCTTTTAGATTCCAGGGCCCAGACGTACAGGTTTGTACCCGCTTTAACATGGAGTCACAATTCCTAACCCCATGCCCCTTCCCAGGCCTCATTTTCCTACTATTTCTAATAATTCAGTTCCTGGGAGATAAAGGTAATACATTTGACCCCCGGCTGTCATGTTAGATCATCTGTAGAGTGAAAGATACAGGAAGGAACCAACATTAGTACTCCAGCTCAGTTGTGGACAGAATTTGTGCAAAACTATTTTTTTTCAGATGAAAAAGTGAACTCCTCTTCTTGATCCACCAGCTCCTTCCTGGAGGCCAAGCTCACATGGCAAAGCTCCACTGCAAAGGGAGTGCTGGATCTAGGCCTGTTTGACCCATGAACCAAATTATTCAGAGCCTAAAACACAGCTCTTAAATCCTTTCCCAGCAAAAATCATTCATATGTTTTCTTTTTGCCTGTATGTCTCTTTAATATCACTTACTATTTCTGCTCCTGCCTGGCAACCTGCTTTAATAAGCCTGCCAAACACATGCGCAGGTTTCCAACTGTGCCATCACAGAACTTGCCAAAAAGGCAAAATGTATTTATGAGGTAAAGAAATAAACAGCGGTGCCGTTTTGCCAAAATAAAATAAATAAAAAAATGCAAGGTCCAGGTGAGTAGTAAAAGGTTTCCATTGTGATCTAGTGACGAGGTCCATGTAAGTGCAGGCAGATAAAGAGCCTTTATAAACAATAATTGTAAGCGTCTGAACATAAGCAGTTACATTTTAGGTACAAATGAAAAACATTTAAATAAGACATAAATAAAGAAAATAATTTCCAAGGCAATTCCTGCTGTCACTGGTCTTCGTGGAAAATGCCACATAGGATGTATCTTTATAAATACAAGAAGTTAGGCAACAAGCCCTTAAAAACATGACTTACGACTTTTATTTTACAGGAAGATCATAGATCTTAATGAGGCCACAGACATACATTGGTGTCCCTGGCTACTGGTTAATTGGTCTTTGTGTGGAGGGCATGCCACCCGTGGTATGTAATCATGGAGACCTTTATAGATCCAGACGGCAGGTGTCACAGTTTCAGCTACACAAAATGGTTTGCTCATAATCCAAAAGTCAATAATAAAACAAAGAAAAAACAAAAATGGGGGAGAGAAAAGTTAACACCCAGAGAAAACCGTTGGTTTTGGGTACTCCTCACAGCTCCAGTCCAAATTAAAAGGTGCTCCATTTTCTCTCCCCGTCCTGTATAATCTCCTTCATTATTTTCTCCCTTCTACATGCAAGTAATGGCAGCGCTCTCTTTCCATCCACAGGGTTTAGCCGAACATCTCTGCTTGCGGATCTGTCCCTAAAATAGTCTGCAACACAGTTCGAAGTTACAAACCCAAAACATGCTTGTGTTCTTGTACACACGTACAAAAAAAAATCAGAAGAGACGAATGAGAAAACTGTGTGCACTGATATTGGAACGGAAAGGTTATTTGAATTAGATTATTTAAGTTCAAAATTTATACGTAATGGCTACAAAAGGCTGCCAAATTCCAAGCAGATAAACAGATAGGTCACCTGACCTTGCCTGGGCTGAAAAAGATATCCAGCAGCATTTGCAGATAGAGATAGTGCGTTAAGGAACAGATACTGGAAGACTCAATAAACAAAATAAATTTGATTTAAGCGGGCCTATTGTGCAGCACAGAAAATTATTTCAGCAACGGTATCAATAAAGACAGGGTATCAATTATCCTGCCCATGTACCCAGCACCACCATCCATGACCGTCCCCCATCTACCCAGTACCGCTTTGAATCAATAGGTTTATCTACCAAAAACAATCTGTCAAATCAATCTGACGATTTACGCAACACCCCAGTATGTGGTGTAGTTCTACTAAATTTTGAAATTAAACCACATTTGGCAAGCATGTTCAATTGAAATGTTCTGCTTTTTAAAATCAGAGCCCTTCTCCAAACGTAATAAAGTTCAAACTATAATTCAGCGCCCTGTGGTGCATATGGATGTGACCGACGATTGGGCTGGCGGGTGGGGGGGAGGTGAGTGATGCTACTCTGGACTAGGGGAGATCATCTATATTTTTTTTTTTTTCATTTAATGGCTAAACACTTATTTCTTAAAGACATTTTTAATAAGCTGCGTGCAAGAGGCAGGCCCACTTAAAACAAGTTAGAAGAGAGACAAAGTGCAGTCAAACACATACCGTCCATACCATTATGCTGTTCATAGCTGCGTTTTCCCAGGATTGTAGGGGATCCATTGTTGATGACAGGCGAGGATTTTGCAGGGGTCAAGGTATTATTGATGCTTGTAGAGATATTCTTTATTGCCTCTAACTTGGGAGTGCTGGGGTGTGCCTCTGAAATAAGAAAAAGGTTTTATTAAAAATTCTACTGACTGATGAGTAGGGAAAAGATAAAAGTACAATTTCTAGATATACCTATATACCGTAGAACTTGTTCTAATGGTTTTCTGACAACCTGTTTTAGTATCAGAGGAGTTTTTGAAGCTTCTGGGAGCCTTGTGGTACCTGCAGTAAAAGAGGAAGCAACGGATATATTCTACACCAGCATTTACATGAAAACTGTAACAATACTGAGTATACTATGTCTCGACTAATCGGTCCAGTGAGGCAGTGAGAACCTCGTAACTGGTTACTCAGTCAGTGTATTCACATTCACAAAGGCAGGGCCCTTTCTATGAATATACTATTACAATGTTTTCTGTTGCCCTTCTGTCACGCTTGACTAAAAAAACAAAAACAAGTTTATTGTAAGTTTATTACTTGTTTTACCTTCCTGTACTTTCTACTTTGTACTGGTAATTTGTAACGTTTAACTTCCTTTTGATAAAGATCCTAAAGTGGCAGACCAGTCACACGCTGCATTAACTTAACATTGCTCTAGTATTCTTATATCTCTGTGTAGGGAAATGCTGTTATTTATGGCAAAGGGTGCAATCATTATGGTCAAGTTACCAAGTTTGAGACAAATAGATTACACACGAGTGGATCACCCGTTCTTAAATACCTACACTCTGCTTTGATAGCAGCACTGTTGATAGGCATATATGGATGTCTGGCAGCATACCGCGGCCGGAAGATATCCTGGCATATCCGCCTAGCGATCCTTGTCAGCTTTGTAGTATGTAGATAGAATGCTTGTCGTGTTTTCATAGCAAATTTTGGGCTTCCACCAGCTCTCATAGGAAGACCATGAGGACTCTGTATAAAACAAGGGAAATAAATGGCATTAAACAAAAGGCATATTCTTTGAGAGGATCTTTTTGCAAGATGGGTGTGTCCAAGTACCAGAATGAAAAAATAGAAAGTCAACTTTCCCAGGACTTCATCTGACTCTATATCAGGGGCCCTGGGGAATATCATCAACATCACAGAGGTGGCAGCAGGTAAATAGAAAAGCCTTGTACCTTTATGCTAATGCAGGCTTTGGGGCAAAGAAACTTTTTTTTTTTAGGGGCCAACACAATTATTAAACATTTTGTTTGCCCTTCACTGTGAATAACCATTGCAAAAAATTAAATATGCAAAGCAAGGTCTGTGACTTCAAATAACTCCAAAAATAGAGAAAACATCTAAAAAGTACACACAATACATTCATTTTATGTGAATATTAAATCAAATGGAAACTATGGGTGGGTAGAATGGCCTTTAAATTCCATCAGCTTTATGCGGTTATGCTCAGAAGTTAGCCAGTCAGGTGCATTTGTATTGGGTTTGGGACATCCTTCAAGGATCCTAACTGCCACTCTAGAACACCATGGTCTTCAGAAGGCTTGGTTTTAAAGTGGTTTAACAGCCTCTGTCTGCCACTGGGGTTCTGAAAGACACTATGGGGCGTTCCGATTCAGGAAACCCACAGGATCATAGAGTTAATTTACCTAGCCGGCGAACACACAGTGCATGTGCGGACCGCATCCCTGCTATAAAACTCTAGCTGAGGGTGAATACCCGTGTCAGCATTCCTGAATAGCTGGTGGAGGTACGCAGAGGAGCAAACAGATTGCTCGCTGCTTTGAGGTCAGAGCATGCGCTGTGGAATTGCAGAAAAAGAAAGTAAATGCAGAGATTCAAGGGCATACATACAGTGGGCATCCCATATCGGGATGCTCTGCTAGAGAATGAAAATCCTGGGTGTTGCTCCTAGTTAATGTATACACGATGGGTAAATATACATAACCTGTATAATGAGAGTAAAAGTACACACAGAATAAAGAGGGTACGATACAGGAACTCACCATGTTATTACGGTTCGGACCTGGTCTCTCCCCATCGAGCCTGGTTGGCATCTTCAGACCACCATACTTTTTCCAGTATGCCCAGCATGAAGCACATAACCGACACTGCATATTTGGAGGCCCCCAGGAATACCACTGGTAAGACTGTGTTGCTATGTAAACAGTTTAATGTCTATTAGCAAGAAACCTTTAAAGTATTAGGTTATGCACAGTAACAAACAACATCTTAAAGTATTAAATTATAGAATAAGTATACACATTGTACAACCTTCAAAAAACTATTTGTGGTATTTCCAACAAAAAGTAACTGTCATTCCATTTCTATAAGGCAAGGGAAAAAAAAAAAAAATGATGGCAGCCATAGCAGCGTCCAGAGAACACAACCCAGA
This sequence comes from Gastrophryne carolinensis, assembly GCA_027917425.1. Taxonomy (NCBI): domain Eukaryota; kingdom Metazoa; phylum Chordata; class Amphibia; order Anura; family Microhylidae; genus Gastrophryne; species Gastrophryne carolinensis. Next base: position 122,141,028 of record CM051244.1, on the reverse strand, counting down.
CCCACTTAACTGCTGGCATCCAATCACAGGGTTGCATTTCAGTTAAGGTAAAGATTTGTGGGCCTTGGTGGGGTCCTAAAGTATTCCCAGTAAGAGAAGATCCTCTTAACAAAAAACAGAGTGGTGACAATTGCTAAACTAACTCTGCAGCAGCAAAGGAAGAAAACTGGTGGAAGTCCAACCTGGAGAACAAACATATACAGCATCCACTAACATCCTTACATCCACTTTGTCAAGATGACTGGCAGGACGCCCTGCAGAATCTAGAACAGTAACTTTTACTGCTACTTTACTTTCCGGTATTCCTAGGATGACTGATTTAGGGCAAATTCATGGCATCGTCTGACTGGATCAAGAGCAGCACCCCAGTCAGAGCCCTTATCCCAATGTCCAACAGATAGCAGTACTAGCCAAAGCTGAAGGGCTTGGTCTCTGGGCCATTTGTCCAGTCTAATATTTTTTTTTTTTTTTTTTTTTTTTTTTTTAACGTTTGCAAATTGTGAAAACTGCTACTAGACGGGAGAAATAGCCCTGGAGCTTAAATTATAAAACTCACTCAACTAAGCACATTGTGAAATCTGTCTGGGTGCAGCCATTGGTCAGTGCAGATCTGATCAGTTTTCCATTCGGCTTCCACCAGTAGATCAAAACTACTTAGGAAATAGTCCCTCTGGTCAGGGAGGATGCTCAGATCTTCCATCATAACCAGTACTAGGGAACTCCCATCTCTCCTTCTGTACAAGGTATAGATGACATATGTTACAGTTGTATGATGCACCAATTGCAGTACTTGATCTTCAAGCTGATGCTGCTGCTGAGGAAACCGGAATGTAAGACCTTTTAGCCCAGACTGTCCCTTCAACTAATCATTGAAACCATAACAAAAATTTAGACTACCCAAAATGCAATAGATGGTAGTGTGTCCCTTCAGCCGGAGTACCACCCATTTTTTGAAAAATAGGTTGTGTTTTTAGCATGTTGGGGAATCCTGATTGCCAATGCCCCCCTACCCATTAAAAATGTTAAAACCCACTTTATATAGAATTTTTTAAAGTAATTTTTGTGACAAAAGCATGTGCTGATCTAGTATTTTTTCAAATGTTAGCAAATGTGTGTTTTATGGAAGTGGTTTTCTCTACCTGCAATGTGTTGCTATTGGCAACATACATAAAGTCTGTACACACATAACATTGCCGTTATGGCCACTGTTGAGTTAAGGGAGATCACTTAACCTTACACATGCTCCGCAGCAGTGTTCTGTGAAACTGTCTGCACTTGGTGTAGGTTGCCAATAATAGATTGAAAATAGTGAAAACTGCTGCCATGAAACAAACATTTGCTAACATTAGAAAAAATTAAATATACTAGATCAGCTTAGCACCCGAGAACATTCTTTTGGCACAAAAAAAAAAATATAATATATATATTTGCAAAAATTCCATTGAAAGGGGACTTACCCGGTAAATCTGTATACATACATATAAAGAAATGAGAACTTACTGTAGCAACTCTCACAGGCCCGGCCTGCCCCCATATTTTGTCCTTGTACCACAGTTCCATTTACTACCGCTGGCTTGATATTATTTGCATTGATCTGATTCGGATTTGGTTTGTTACTGGAAGCAAAAGAAGAAAATAGATTTTAGTGCTTGTCAACCCTTTACCTAAATAAATGCAGGGACCCCAGTTTCTTTCATGCATTACACGAACACCCGATTCCTCAGGTTGCACACGAGACAGAATAGAATGCTCCTCAGTTTAAACCAAGCAGTGAGAATTAAACATCATTTAAACACCCTTTCACGGACACATGCCCCATTTCAAGACAGAAGGCTAATAAAGTAAAAAGGCCCCATTTAGCACAACCCGAGATAGAAAAGAGACCAGAGGACCCTGTTGGAAATAGACCGAGCACCCAGGAGAAAAAAAAAAAAAAAAGAAGAAGGAGAGAAGGTGGCAGTTGCTCCACAAATGCCTAATTACCCCAATGGTAGCAGTTCTCTTTACTTACTGTGACTGCTTAGTTAAACAGTGCAGTAGCAGCTGAACAGTGATTGGCTAAGAAGTGAGGGTTGGAGCATGTAGGATTGTAACACCAACCGCCTCCAGCACATTCCAATGCCGATAAGTAATAGCCCCTCACCCATAAAGCCCTTGCACCTTGAGTATCTTTGCCAAGACCCTGGCTGAATCCCTGGGTAGATAGGCCTTACTGGAGGATAGTCACTCAATCTTCTATAATAAGACTTCTAAGCAAAAGGGGCAAACGTAAGCCTAGCTGCAACACTGACTGTGATGTGTAGTTGCCTTAAAAACGCCTTTGAGGAATTCCAGTGAGAATCTTCGCAAGCCTTAGGGGCCGGTACATTAGAAATAGTGACAATATATTGATGCATCTTAGGAACCATCTTCTAGAAGGTGAAAACTTCAGAGAGGGATAAGGATATAAATCCTCCAAACTGGACCGGGACATGGTGCTGGGGAGAGACAGAATACAATTCTGTGATCACCTTGTAGAATTGGTATTTTAAGTATGCAGCACGTCCTGCTCCAGATAATGATTCATAACAGATGGGATTACCTCCGCTAGAGGGCGCTTGACTGCAGAGATGGCAAAGAGGCCCCTCCCGGTCCCATATATACCCGGGACCTCCCACAAATTCCCCAGTATTGAAAAGCAGTAAGGATAACCAGGAGAAGCCAATGATAATTAACAATGTTAACAAGGATAATAATCACCATACAGAGGATCCAAGATAATGCAAACAGGGTGGGGTGGAGCAGGACATGCTGCATACTTATAATACCAATCCCACAAGGTGAGTAATCACAGAATTGTATTATTCTAAGTATGCAGCACGTCCTGCTCCAGATAACGATTCATAACAGATGGGACATCCAATAGCAGTGTCCGTAAATAGGGTGGGATCCCAAAAGGCAACAACGCGCAGTTTACACCACTGCCGCCTGCAGAACCTTGCGGCCAAAAACAGCATCCGCTGAGGCCCGAACATCAACCTTGTAAAACTTGAAAAAGTATGAACAGAAGACCAAGTAGCAGCCTTACAAATTTGTTCAACAGAAGCCTGGTGCTGGAAGGCCCAGGAGGCCCCAACAGCACGTGTAGAATGAGCAGTAACACGGAAAGGAGGATCCTTTCCCCTAGCAAAATAGGCCCTAAAAATAGCCTGACGAATCAATTTGCCAATAGTAGACTTAGCAGGAGCCAGGCCCTTCTTGGGGCCCGAAGGAACCACAAACAAGGCATCAGTCTTTCTGAAAGGTGCAGTAGCCACCAAGTAGAACTTCAAATTCCTGACCACATCCAGGGAATGCAAGGCCCTCTCCTTGGAATTACCAGGATTAGGGCACAAGAAAGGAAGCACAATGTCCTGATTGAGATGGAAGGCAGAGACAACCTTAGATTTAAAGCGGAAAACCACCTTGTCCTGGTGTCTCTCAAAGTAAGGGGCCTGAACAGAAAGGGCCGCCAACTCTGAAACACGCCTGACCGAGGTGATAAGCCACCAAAAAGGCAACTTTAGGGGAAAAAATAGACAGAGCAGCCTCATGCACAGGCTCAAATGGAGGGCCCTGAAGAGCCGACAAAACCAAATTCAAGTCCCAAACGCACATGAGCAACCCCCTGGAAGGTGGTCTTGACCAGAGGATGTTGAGTGAAAGATCTCTGGAAGAAAACAGCCAAGGCAGAAACGTGACCCTTGAGCGTGCTGAGCTTAAGTCCCAGATCCAAACCATGCTGAAGGAACTCCAGAATCCTGGGAATGGAAAACACCCGACAAGGAAGGACCCTAGACTCACACCAGTCAATGTAGGTCCGTCAGATCCTATAGTAGATGGTAGAAGAGATTTCTTCTTAGTCCTGATTAGAGTATTAACCACAGAATCAGAAAGCCCCTCATCCCTTAAGATGGAGGTTTCAGCAGCCAGGCCATCAAAGCCAGCGCTTGCAAATTGGGATGGCAAAGCCGCCCTTGAGTGAGAAGAAGTACTGATCTACTGCCAGCTGAACGATGTCTGCGAACCACACCTGTCTTGGCCAACGGGGGCCACCAGGATTGCGGGCACCCTTTCCTGAGCCAGCTTGCGCAGAACCCTGCCCAGCAGGGGGGAATGGAGGAAAGAGATACAGGAAACGGAACCCCTGCCAGGATAGAGTCAGAGCATCCACCGCAAGAGTCAGAGCATCCACCGCAAGGGCCAGGGGATCCTGGGACAGAGAGACAAAGACTGGGAGCTTGTGATTGTGGCGGGATGCAAACAGATCCACTTCCGGTACCCCCCAACGGTGACATAAGGATAGGAAGACCTCGCTGCTGAGAGACCATTGCCCCAGGCGAGAAGTCCCCATGCTCAGAAAGTCTGCCTCCAGATTCTCCGCCCCCGGAATGTACACAGCTGAGATGCAAGGGACATTGTCCTCCGCCCAGGACAGAATCATGGACACCTCCTTGAGGGCACTCTTGCTCCGAGTCCCTGATTGATGTAGGCAATCGCCGTCTGGTTGTCTGAGCGAACTTGGACCGGCCGGCCCCGAAGGCGAGAAGTCAATTGGGCCAGAACCAACCGAACCGCCCACAGTTCCAGGATGTTGATAGGAGCATGGGCCTCCTGAGGGCCCCACAGCCCCTGGAATTGTAGGGTTTTCCAGAAGTCCCTCCAACCTGACAGACTGTCATCCGTGGTGACCGTCTCCCAACAGGGGGCAAGGAAGGATCTGCCCCCCAACAGGTTCCTCGAGTCCAGCCACCACAAGAGGGACTGCCGAGCCAGAGGGGACAGGACAAAGGCCCGATCCAGCAAGAGGGGACTCTTGTCCCAGACCGACAATAGATGGAGCTGAAGAGGCCTCATGTGGAACTGTGCATAGGGAACCGCCTCGAAGTAGGACACCATCTGTCCCACCAGCTGCATCCCCTGCCGGATGGAAGGGTTAGGGCAGGACTGAATGAACTTGAGCCTGCAGAAAGTCCACCTTCTGCTGAGGAAGAAAAATCCTGGCCTAAACAGTATCCAGATTCATGCCCAGGATGGAAGCCACCAGAGACGGAGACAGGGAAGATTTGGGGTGATTGATCACCCAGCCGAACGACTCCAGAACCGTCACCACCCGCTGGGTATCCAATACCGCGTGCTGGAAAGTTTGAGAAGTGACGAGAAGGTCGTCCAGATAGGGAAGAATGCGACGAGAAGGTCGTCCAGATAGGGAAGCATGCGAATGCCCTGAGCCCTGAGGAGAGCCATTACACCCACCAGCACCTTGGTGAAGACCCTGGGGGCCGAAGTGAGACCGAAGGGCAGTGCCACAAATTGGTAGTGCTGGTCCGCCAGCGCGAACCTGAGGAATCTCTGATGCCCTGGGAAGACTGGAACATGAAGGTAAGCATCTTTGATGTCTATGGAGGTCATGAAGTCTCCCGGGCGCAATGAACTGATCGCGGAGCGCAGGGTCTCCACGCGAAAGTGCCTGGTCCTGATGAACTTGCTGAGCAACTTTAAGTCCAGGATGGGTCTGATGGAACCATCCCTTTTGGGTACTGTGATTGGAATAAAAACCGACCTTTTTCCACAGGAGGGACCGGAAAAATGACCCCAAGTCCAGGAGATTTTGCACGGCCAGAAACAGACCTTGAGCTGCCAAGGGGTCTAGAGGAATCTGAGAACTGAGGAATCTTGGAGGCGGCCATGCAGCAAACTCTAGCTTGTAGCCGGAGGACACAACCTCCAGAATCCACCTGTCTGAGACCTGTTGTCCCCAGACACGAGCGAAGAGCCGCAGACGTCCCCCCACCCGGATGGGTGAGGGCGCCTCATCAAGGCTGAGGGGGCTTGGCGACAGACTTGGGCTTGGACCCCCAGGAAGATCCGGAGTGGGTACGACCTCTGCCCCTGCCCCAGAAGTCTCCCCTAGAGCCTGCAAAGGAAACCCCTCTCCCAGACCTGGATCCACGGTAGGAGGGAGCAAAGGCACCTGAACCCCGAAAGGCCCGCAGCTGCCTCTTACGTTGAGGCAACTTACCCCCCTTGGCAAACAGGTCCAAGCGATCACCAAATAGGCGCAGCCCCTTAAAGGGGAGCCCCATAAGGGCCTTCTTAGCAGCATTATCAGCTGCCCACTGGCGCAGCCACACAGAGTGGAGTATAGCAACCACCAAGGCAGAGGTTCTACTACACATCCTAATGGTGTCATCTAAGGCAGAAAGGACATATGCAATAAACATCTCACACTGTGATAAGACCCTGAATTCGGCACTAGAAGCATCATCAGGGGCGCCATCCAACAGACCCTCGAGGAGAGTCGTAACAGCAACAGCAGTAATAGCAGAAGCACAGACAGGGCGCAATGCAGACCCTACACAGGCAAAGGCATGGGAAGCCAGCTGGTCAATGCGCCGGTCCTCACAATCCTTAGGGGTAGTGGAATCAGGGGAATGGACCACAGATGTGTTGGACAGTCCCAATACTGGTGCATCCACCTCTGGGGGGGTTGACCAACATTTAACCACATCAGAGGGAAAAGGGTACCTTTTAAACCATCCCTTAGGGATTCCGGGAAGCCGGCTGGGACGCTCCCATTCCTTGAGAACAAGATTAATGAAATGGGCCTGTTCTGGAAATTCCAAACGTGGTTTAGCAGTACTGAAAATTTCCCCCTGTTGCTTGGGAGCCGCAGCAGGGAGGGAGATAGAAAGCACATCAAAAATCTGAGTTAACAGTCTATTGGTGTCATCAGCATCCCAAGGGTCAGAGCCATAGTCCGCACCATTGAAATGCTGATCATCAGAGAACTCTGAATCCGAGAATAATTCCCCCTCCTCAAGTGGGGTATAGTCAGACAAATCAAGGAAATTCTCAGTCTCCATAGGAAAGGCAGACGCACCCGGGGCCCCATGCCGCCTTTCAGCCGGGACCTTACGGCCCGCAGAGCTAGCAATCAACCTCTCAAAGCCAGCCTGGAGGACACGTCGGGCTGAGACTCCCCACTAGTATTTAGCTCACTGAGAGTCATAATCAAGCGAGGGGGAGTGGGTGAGGACAAAGTGGGCGCAGGCCCATTCACAGATAGCCCAGAATGCAGCACAAGCGCCTGCTGGGCGCAGGGTACACAGACCCAAACATCATCGCTCACAGGGGATGCCCCACACACCACACACAGCCGAGCTTGTCCCAAGGGGACCCGAGCACAATATCCTGTGAAGCCACCATATGGTGATTACAGTGGCCCAATTGGCCAATAGGAATTACGCTGTACAGCAACCTGGGAGAAACCTCTTAATACAGTTTTTTCCCCATCTGAAAGACATAAAGGAACACCCATAAGCAGACAAGCAGTGATAATTGAATAAACAAAAAATCAAGCCTGCAAGGGCACTCACAGACCACGTTAGGGGGCCAGCAGACACTCCAGGAGGAAAGTAAGATGGCGCCGGAGGGACCTCGAAGGGCGGGCCGCATGTGGGGACGACACAGAACGCGCCCACGATAGGCCACGCTCCCTCCGCGCAATCGGCCTGCAGCAGCCAATGGGGGCGCAGGGATTATTGATAATGATGCCACCGCAGACGCCACAGGGCGCGCGTGTCAGCGGCGGCAAATTCAAAAATGAAGACAGGGCACAAAGCCCTGAAAAAGGGAGAAGTGGAATCACAAAAAAAGCGATAAACCCACATACACACCCCCCCCCCCCCCCAAACGGAACAAAGAGAGAGAGGGGAGAGAGTGGATGACACTTAAGGAGTCCCACCAAAGACCAGGGCAGGGCAATAGCGGACGGGGCATCCCAAATCAGGTTCACCATAACCTGCACCGCCTACCCTTTGGTGGGGGGATTGCGGTCGGAGCCAAGTTCCGTAAGAGAGCACCAGTGGTAGGTGCAGCCTACCATCACCCGACCAGCGCAGCCAAAGCTGGGAGGCATAAGTAAAAGTGGAACGGGTGGAAATAGTCCTACAGGGCCACGGGCTGCTAAGCCCGGCTCACCTGCGATAAGAGAAGCCATCTTCTGACCTTCGCAGCCGACTGCAGAGAAGGAACTGGGGAATTTGTGGGAGGTCCCGGGTATATATGGGACCGGGAGGGGCTTCGTTTTGCCATCTCTGCAGTCAAGCGCCCTCTAGCGGCGGTAATCCCATCTGTTATGAATCCTTATCTGGAGCAGGTCGTGCTGCATACTTAGAATATCCTGAAGGTTGGGGCAGCTTAAAATATTCAATGAGTGACATATACCTTAATTCCCCAAACGGTAAATAGATGTAGGGGAGTTTAACAAGGGGCAGAGCACAAGCTAGTGAAACCATCTCATGGCAGATGCCCAGGGCCTGAGGTGGCTCATCTGCTAAAGGAAATTCCACTCAGAGAGCAGCGGCCATTTTTGTTGATCTTGTGGAAGAGCTCTTATGAAGTAGACCCAAGTGGTCCCGACCATCTGGGGAACAGGATCTGGGGATCCCAGATTCAGTAATGTGTCAATCATATGGGCAAAAAAAAAAAAAAAAAAAAAAACAACATAGGAAAAGTAATAAAACAAGCAGCAAGAGCAGCGCCAGTCTATATGACACTATCAAAAACTTATCATCCAGTCCTGTCCGGGGGCTGACCTGAGGAGGTAGGTCGCTTTGGCAGCTGTATCAATTTCCTCACAGGATTAGCCCAAGACCCAAATATAAAGCTTGAACAAACTGATGAAGAAAATACCCTTAAAAAAAAGGGAAAACCCGGCATGTCCCGGCATGATCCTGGAAGGACGTGTGTGATCGCTCTCCTGCCATCCCGGCCCCTAATTACCCCGCTTAACGGGCGGTTTGACGACCAAAAAAGACATGTCCAGAAGGCAGAAGAGACAGAGGGAGAAGAGACGGTGGAGGGATGCCAACAAACCGGCAGCTGCCAGAAAAGCAGTGGAGAAGAAACGAAGCTGAGGCGATCAAGATGGCGGCAGAAGCTGCATTTCGCTGGCGCGTGGAGGAAGAAGAGGATCGAGTCACATCCTCTTCATGCGACATCTCCAGCGGCGAGAGCGAGGAGACGCCGCGGCCCCGAGAGAGGGGCTGCTGACGAGGACGGAGCGGTGCCGGAGGCAGACACAGATGGGTGGACCAAGATGGCGCCCGCCACCCATCCACCAGCGCACGCTGGGCCAGAGGAAAACGGCAGAAGGGGCGGATCAGAGGAAGGAGTGCAGAAGGTGAGTGACGCGGGAGGACCCGGGGGCCACATGCGGCGGTGACAGGAGGGAGCAGAGAGTCGGAACGCTCTGGGAGGCAGAGAAGGCAGAAGTGGAGGGGAGTAGCAAGATGGCGGACGCCATCTCCCCTGACACATGTGTACCCTCCGGGAGCAGCAACAGCGTTTGCCCTTAAAGACACAGGCGGACACAAAAGATTCACAGAGTGGCAATGGGGGAGGACAAAGAGGGAATTTACAAGAAGGAGAGGGGGGAAAAGTGAAAGATATAACCTACAGATGGCTCAGCAAACCCCCAAGAAAAAAAGGCTGCAGACAGAGCACCATATCACGCCATTGGTAGAGGGAAATATGAGATCCCAGAGCCCCACGCTGTGCCCTAAGGAAACAGGGGAGACAAGCTTTAACATAGAACAAGAGCGGGAAACCAGAAGCCGGGAAAAAAACAACAAATCTGGACAGATTCGCCTTCAAACCCAGAAACGAGCAAAGACCGGCATACCCCCATTCCCCCCAGCGATCCACGGGGCTGACACTAGGGACCCAGCCAACAGCCCTCCCTCACAGAACGGTGAGGCCCAGAATGGAAAAGAGGGGTGAATATAAAGTAAGGGAGAACACGGATACATTTCTGAGATCCCCAGCATCCCCACTCCAATCCTCCCCTGAAAGAACTCCAGCTGCCGAGGGCCTAGCCCAGCAATGATGTCACCAGCGGCTTCATTGGAGACCTCAACTCCTATACCAGAAGCGCCTGACGATTGGGGCGCGAATATCCAAGCAGAAATCGTGGCTGAAGAAAAGCTTCAGGAGCGGCAGATCCATATGGAAACTATGGCCTCGATTCAATAAAGGTAGAAAAAAATTCTCATGGTAGTAAAAGATTCAAGTCATGAGAAAAAAGCCTGAGAATTTCACTGTTGCTGAATCACTAGATAAAAAGACAATGAAAGTCGATTGCACTTTTTTACTCCTAAGAAAAGTAGAGAACTCTTTACTCCTTTCTACACTGTAGTAAAAGCTGCCATTGACTTTCATTGTCTTTACCTAGTGATTCAGTAACAGTGACATTCTCAGGCTTTTTTTCTCATGAATTGAATTTTTTACTACCATGAGAATTTTTTTCTACCTTTATTGAATCGAGGCCTCTCTCTCTATAGAGAGGTATGCCGTCTAAGTCAGAGATTGAAAACCGAACCGCAAAAATACAATTCTGTGAAATACTCACCTGAAGAATTGATAAGTATACAGTACGTCCTGCTCCAGATATAGTACTTACACTTGGGTTATCCTCCGCCAGATGGCGCTGCACTGCAGAGACATGTAAAACAGGCTCCTCCCGGCCCCTCAAATACCCAGGGACCTCCCACAAATCCCCAGCATTGAAAAGCAGTGAACAAGAAGCCGGGAGAATTTAACCACCAAAACTGGTAACTATAACAATGATAACAATCACCATACAGGGGATCCAGAATAATGCAAAAACCAGGGTGGGGTGGAGCAGGACGTACTGTATACAAATAATATCAATTCTACAGGTGAGTATTTCACAGAATTGTATTATTCTTCTTATACAGCACGTCCTGCTCCAGATATAGTACTTACACTTGGGACATCCAATAGCAGTGTCCATAAAGTAGGGTGGGATCCCCAACAAAAAGGTAACAGCAGACAGTTTAAACTACTGCCGCCTGCAAAACCTTGCGGCCAAACACAGCATCAGCTGAGGCCCCAACATCAACCATGTAAAACTTTGAAAAAGGTATGAACAGAAGACCAAGTAGCGGCCTTGAAAACTTGTTCAACAGAAGCCTGGTGCTGGAAGGCCCAAGAGGCACCAATAGCACGAGTAGAATGAGCAATAAGGCAAGAGAGGACTCTTCCCCTTGGCAAAATAAGCCTGAATCACAGCCTGACGAATCCCTTCGCTAACAGTAGTCTTGGCAGAAGCCAAAAACCTTTCCTAGAACCAGAAGGAACCATCCCATCCAAGAATGGCCAGGCCCCACGCCGCTTAGCCCCCGAGATCGTGCGCATTCAGGATGGAGAGGCCGTAGGCCCAAAGGAACAACATTTCTCCTAAAGGACACAGTGACTACCAAGGAATACTTCCAACACCTGTCCAAGGAATGCAGAACCCTTTCCTCAGCGTAGCTAGGAATAGGGCACAAGGAAGGAATAACAATATCTTGAATCAAAGAACGGAAGACACCCCTTAGGCAGAGAGTCCGGCTTAAAGCGGAACACCACCTTATCCTGGTGTCTCTCAAGGAATGGGGGCTAGATAGACAGAGCCGCCAACTCAGACACATGTCTGACCGAAGTAATAACCACCAGAAAGACAACCTTGAGGGTAAGTACAGCCATAACAGCATCCTGAATAGGTCCAAGGGGTCACCCTGCAAGGCAGACAAAACCAGGTTCAAATCCCAAACAGGGACCATAGTATTACGTGGGGGGCGCACATGAGCAACCCCCTGAAAGAAGGTCTTAACCAAGAAAGCGGAGCAAGAGACTTCTGAAAGAAGACGGACAGGGCAGAGACCTGACCCTTCAGAGTACTGAGTTGGAGACCTGACTCCAACTCATGCTGTAATAACTCTAGAACCCTGGGGACAGAGAACACCCAACAGGGAAGCAACCTAGATACGCCATACCCTAAATAGATGGAAGAAGAAGTTTGCTTCTAGTCTTCCCATAGTCTCAAACACCGAAGCAGATAAGCCTGTCCCCTTCAGGAAGGGTGCTTCAGCAGCCAGGCCGTCAAAGCCAGAGTCTGCAGATTGGGATGAAGTAAGGGGCCCGGAGTGAGCAGATCTGGCAGAACGTACAGAGCTACTGCCCTCTGCACCACATCTGCGAATCACGCTCTTCTTGGCCACCCGAGGGCCACCAGAAGCACTGGCACCCTTTCCAGAGCAAGCTTGCGCAGGACCCTGCCTAGTATGGGGAATGGAGAAAGACATACGGAACAGAATGTCCTGCCATGATGTTACTAAGGCATCCATGACCACGGCCAGAGGATCCTGAGACAGGGAAACAAGGCCGAGAACTTGTGAACGTGGACGGGACACAAAACAGAAACAAAACCGGTTATTCCCCATAGAGGCACAGGGGTTGGCACACCCTGTTGCAGAGGGACCCTCAGCGGAGCGTATACCGCTGTTATGCAGGGAACATTGACCTCCAACCAGATAAGGACCAGAGACACTTCCTGGTTATTAATGTAGGTCAAAGCCGTCAGATAGACCTAGCGCCCCCGAACAGGCAGGCAGGCCCTGAAGGGGAGTAGTCAAGCGAGGAAGACTAACCTGAACGCTCACTGTTTCAAACATTGATAGGTGTATGGGCCACCTAAAGGCCCCACCTCCCCTGGAACTGCAGGGACTTCCAGAAGAAGACCCCCCCCCCCCAACCTGATAGATTGGCATCCCACGGTGACCGACTCCCAGGAAGGGGCAAGAAGGGAACTACCCCCAGACAGGTTCCTGAGTTCATCCACTACAAGAGGGACCTCCTCACCAGAGAGGAAGGCACACATACCCTGCTCCAGGGATGCTGGGTCCTTGTCCCATAGAACCAATAGGAGAAGTTGCAGAAGGCCCCAAGGGGGACTGAACATAAGGGGCCTCATCGGAGCACGCCACCAACGGGCCCACCAGCTGCATCCCCTGCCTGGTGGAGGGACGGGGACAGCTATGAGGGACTGAGCCCATGCAACCAGATTGTCCACTTTATTGCTGAGGAAGGAAGATCCTTGCCTGAACTGTATCAGAATCATTCATAGGAATGGAGTTACCAACGAAGGGGACAAAGAGGACTTGGGGTGTTTTATCACCCCTTCAAATGACTCCCAAATGGACACCCCCAGCCGAGTATCCAACGTAGCCTGACAGAAGGCGTCCAGGTAGGTCATCAATCGGATGCCCCTTGGTCTCAACAGGGCTATCCCCCCCCCCCCCCCCCCCCCGTCAGCACCTTGGTGAGCACTCTGGGAGCTGAAGAAAGGCCAGATGACAAGGCCACAATTAGCAGTGTTGGTCAACCAACGCGAATCTGAAGAACCTCTGTGTCCATAAGACACAGGGAAGTGAAAATAAGCATCATTGAGCTCCACAGACGGCAAGAAGCCCCCGAAGCACAAGGGGCTGATGGCCGAGCGCAGTGTTTCCATGCAGAAACTGCCTGTAATCGACGAATTGCTGATTGGGCCAGACTGACCCATCCATTTGGGGGAACTGTGCAAAGGTCGGTGTAGCGGCCCCTGCCTCTGCCTGTTCAGGGCAATCTGCAAGAGACCCCCAGACCCCGCAGGCCTTGCATGGCCCGCACCAGCACCGGAACAGAGGCAGGGACAAGGAGTACCCGGGACCTGATAATCTTGGGGGAGGACGCACAGCAAACTATCTAGTAGCCGGAGGACACTACCTCCTGAAGCCACCAGTCTGAGGCGTGATGCCTCCTGACATGAGCAAGGTGCCGCAGCCCCTCACCCAGATGGGCGAGGGCGCCCCATCATGCTTGAGGGGACTCGGGGGAAGATTTGGGCATAGCCCCCCCGGAGGAGCCAGGACGTTGTCTGCTGCTCCTGGGACAGGAATCTGCGCGAGCCCCCGCAAAGGACACCCCTGGTTCCTGTTTAACATCATGGTAGGGGGTAGAAGGGGTGCAGCGCCGTCCCCACACATGCAAAGGCGTGGGAGGCCAGCCTGTCAATGCGCTGGTCCTCAGCATCCCGAAGGATAGTATAAGCAGGGACTGTAATAAAAGGGGGGGTTTTGACCAACATTTAACCACCTCAGGGGGAAAGGGATACTTCCTATCCCAATCCCCTGGGACCCCGGGCAGTTTACTGAGCACAAGGGTATGGAAATGTGCCTGCTCCAGGAATTCCAAATGTGATGTTGCTGTATGAAAACGCTCCCCTCTTTGCCTGGGAGCCTCACCAGGGGAAGAGATAGACAGAACCTCAAAGATTTGGATCAACAATCTGTCAGTGTCATCCTGGACCCAGGGGTCAAGGCCAGATACTTCATGACCAGTCGGACTCTCATCAGATGAGCCTGATTCAGAAAAGAGCTCTCCATCAGAAGGGGTATAGCCACACAGATTCATTCAACTCCTCAGATCTCATAGGGAAAACAGTAACATTAGGTGTCAAGGGCCGCTTCTTACCAGGGCCCTTACGCGGTAAAGACCTCGCAATGATCTGTTCAGCCGTAGCCAGTCTATGAGACAATTCAGGCTGAGAATCCCCACTTGTGTGCGACAGTGAGATTTAAGCCTGGGGAAGTGGGTGAAGTAAAACGAGGTGCAGCCCCTGGCAAGCCAGAATGCAAGGCCAGCGTTTGCTCAGCACAGGGTACGCAGACCCGTGCCCTGTCAGCGTCAGCATGGGGTTGTCCACAAGCCATGCACAGCCGGTCTTGTCCCAAGGGGACCCTGGTCACATTATGCTGAGATGCCTCCATATGGTGATTTTTAGGCACAATATGCCAGTAGGGATTGACGCTATAAAGCAACCCTGGATGCCCCAATGACCCGCTAGTGAAGTGGGAGAATGTTACAAGGCCCAACTATCAATTACACCGGGCCGGGAGAAGCCAATGGATTCGCCCGTCTGAAAGACACAATGAACCGAAACTCTACAATGAGTATAAAAGCCGCCCGCGAGGGCACTTACAAACCACGGCAGGCAAGAACATCACACGTGCGCGCGCGAACTGACAAAATGGCGCCGAGTACCTCGAAGGGCGGGCCAGAGCGCGCCAGACCGGGACCCCGCCCTCCCGATGGGCGCGAGGTCCAACAAGCAACCAATGAGGACGCAGAGGCGTCTGAGGTAACACCGCCGCCCAGCGCGGAACATCCAAGGGAGGAAAAAGCGTGCGCGGCGGCGGCAGTTACACGACGTGAAACTCATGGCTATAATACTGTCTCTGCGCAAAGCTAAAAATACAAAATCAGCGCGTCTGACACCACAAGTACAAGTCCAAAAGACAATATGCATGAAATCACAATACAGTGACACCAAACAACCCCCCCCCCCTTTCTTTCCCCCTGAGCTACGGGGGGAACGCGGGAGGATGGCGGCCCTTTGTACAGGGCCCACCATTACACAGGGCGTGGGGCAATGATGCGGGAGGGGCATCCCATAGAGGCACACCATCAGCCTATACCGCCTACCCTTTGGTGGGGGACTGCGGTGGAGCAGCTCTCTATAAGCACGCAAGGTGCTGCCTACCTTCCCCCGACCAGCGCAGCCCAGGCTGGGAGGCATATCACAGGGAGGACGGGTGGGAATAGTCCAACAGGGCCGCAGGCTTTAATAGCCCCGCTCACCTGCGAGAGAGTGATACTTCATGTCTTCGCAGTCAGCACTGCAGAGAAATCTGGGGATTTGTGGGAGGTCCCTGGGTATTTGAGGGGCCGGAAGGAGCCTGTTTTACATGTCTCTGCAGTGCAGCGCCATCTGACGGAGGATAACCCAAGTGTAAGTACTATATCTGGAGCAGGACGTACTGTATATTAAGAATATATGAAGCAAAGCATAGGCGCGAGATAGCTGCGGTTCGCCAAGAAGTAGCTCAAGTTTCATCCAGAGTTCAGGTCCTCGAGGCAGAAGGTCCAACATATGATAGCCAAATTCGGGGCACTTGAAGCTAGGTGCGACTCCCAAGAAGCAATAATTAAAACCTGCCACCTGCACCTTGACGACCTAGAAAACCGCAGCAGAAGAAATTAGGGGCATCCCGGAAACGCAAGGCGCAGAAGATATAAAAGCAATCGTCACCACCATATTTAACGAAGTGCTTAAAAGGGACCTCTCCACTCCCACTGAACTTGACAGAGCTCATAGAGCACTTGGTCCCAGGAGCGCAGACTCAGCCTACCCAAGGGACATAGTCTGCAGGGTTCATCTTTTCACTCTAAAAAAGAGGAAATTCTGAGAAGAGCGTGGAACAAGGGCCCCACATCAGCTTCAAAGGAGCAGCAATCAAAATACTACAGGACCCGTCCAAACGGACTCTCCAGATGCGCAAAATATTGAAACCACTGCTCGAGAACATCATCAACAAAGGAGCAACATACAGATGGGGTTTTCCTTTCCATCTGCTCGTCAAGAATGCCAAAGGAGTATTCCTTCTGAAGACACACCAAGATCTAGAGGAACTGTTCGAGTTCTTAAGAGTGTGATCCAGTCAGTATCCCAGATTGGCTCGATCCTAACGGGCCTCAGTTACCCGTACAACCACCAAGAAGGAGAAATCCGGGCCCAAAGAGCTACAGGGATCTCAAACGCCCCAGAGGTCCAACGCAAGGGCCCCCTGGAGACATCCGGGAGCCGCCCCGACAAGGAGGCTATACGGCCGACAAATCCAAAGTATCCCGAGCATACGGGCAGCTACGTCCCACTCCCCTTCTGTCTCCCCGTCTGAGGTGGGGGAGGGGAGCGATGAACGGCTGATAGCAGAAGACTTATCTGAAGTCAAGATATGCCTCACTAACCCCACGCAGTAAGTTTTTCTGTCTTTTCCCTGCACTGTTTTAGTTTACTTGAAGGAAACCGACGTGTTTTGCAATGTTAAATTTATTACTGGAGCCGGAATCCTGCACGCGAGGCTATTTCGTCTCGCGAGCAGAGATCCCCAGACTGCCTGATGGTTGAGAGCGATGTGTCAGACTAGCTCCTCACCTCCATCACATCATAAATCTAGACCAAGTGGGGTTCATGCCGCACAGAGGCTAGGGACAACACAATTAAGGTGTTGAACATAATTCATCTGGCACAGCGGAGCAAGACTCCTACTCTTCTGCTCGCAACAGACACTGAAAAAGCTTTCGATCAGGTGAACTGGGAGTTCATGTTAGCCACGCTCAGACACATAGGGCTAGGTCCTAACGCCATGAACTGGATCGGAAGCCTATACAGTTCCCTGTCCGCTGCGGTCAGAGTTAATGGGGTCCTCTCTGACTCTTTTAGGATTACAAATGGGACAAGCAATACGGGGAACTATCCGGATATAAGATTAATTATCAAAAATCTGAAGCCCTCAACATAAATATCCCTCCTGAGAGATTTGGCACAATCCGAGATACTTTCCCGTTTAAATGGGCTAGGGAAAGTGTCACATATTTGGGGACGAAGATTGGGAACAACTTGTCTAAAATCTTTGACTTAAATTTCCCACCACTTCTGAAAAAGTTTGAGGAGGAAACATCAAGATGGGCCCAAGGCAGAATTCCATGGTTTGGCCGCTGCAATACAACCAAAATGAATCTGCCCTCCCGGTGTCAATCCCACAAAGTTTTTTACAAAAAGTCAGAGAGCTATTCAGCAAATTTGTCTGGGGGGGGGAAAGAGGCCAAGGTTAAGCAAAACACTGCTAACATGGACCAAAGAACGTGGAGGACTAGGCTTCCCAGATCCAACCATCTACCACGCGGCGGTCCATCTTAGCAGAACGGTAGACTGGTGCCTACATGGGATGCACAAGCAGTGGGTGGGGTTGGAGCAAGGGTTCATAGAGGCCCCAATAGAAGGGGCAGCATTGCTGGACACAGACATCCTTTCAGCTATGAAACACCCCACAGTTGGAGCTACTATCAGAGCCAACTGGCGGCACTTTAAACACCCAGAGCTCTCCCCTAGCCCCTCCCCTAGGTTCCCAAGACAAGGTCCTGTCCAGCACTAAGGCACTTCTGGGATGAAGTCAGAGATCGCAGGCTGTGTAACAGAGGAAGAAGTGCCAACCGATCCGGCCTCCTGTCTTACACATGACTGGGACCCCCTAAAAATATATAAAAAAATCATTGTTGTGCCACCTTCTTAATGCGGCTAAGATGTGCATTCCCTTAAATGGAGATCTAAGGAGCCACCCTCGATATCAATGTGGATACTAAAGGTGAATGAACTGATGAGGTTCGAAAGTGTGATACCCTCTTTGAGAGCTTTACGATAACATGGTACAGCTGGTTGAAGTTCTCAGAGTCCGCAGAATGCAGGACCCTGTTGGGGGGCACCCAGAGATCAGCACATTAAACTTTTAGCCCCCCCCTCATTGTTAACCTCCATGAGACAATACAGATTTGAACCTCAGAATCAACACTGAATGTATTGTGATAGAATCTTTATTTGCAAAAGTAACAGACAACTTGTGGATTCTGACTGATTGTGTCGTGAACCAATGTCTCTTTTGTCTCAAGACTATATTACAAATGTATGTTTTTTTCTGGAAAATATAAAGAATTAAAAAAAAAGGGGGGGAAAACCCAGAATTTTTGGCATGTTTTTGATGTTCTGACTTGTTTTCCTCTTTTGGAAAGTAAAAAACCTTTGTTAGGTTTTTGTTAGGATTGGGCCCCCAGATTTAATCAGCATGCAGTTTCCATGTTTCTCGAATACCTGGGAGTTTTCTTGGGCCACAATCCTTCCAACAGGTGAACTTTTTAGCAGCTTTGACTAAGTCTAAGCAGCCTAATGACCTACCCAGCTGAGAACCTGCCCATTAACCCTTGATTGAATTTCAGCAGAACGTGTTAAACCAGTCACCAAGGCCTTAGCCAATCAGGTGATAAGCAAGCTAGAGTGAGGAAGTCTGATATATACTTGAAATCGCTTTGGTGTACATAGCCAAGGTAAAAAAAATTATGGAAAACTTTTTTTTTTATAATTATGGAAAACCGTTTTCTTTTATAACAGAGTTGCATACGAATAGAAAATTAAATAACGGTAAGCTTAGCACACTGAAGACATAATTTTGCTACACAAAAATGGAAGCCTTTAAAAAAAAAAACTAGGATGCTGCCAACAAACACACCAACAGATGCTGCAAATGCTGTACATAGATTAAGCCATTAATGTTATAGTATCAGGAACATAACATAATTAAAAGTTGAGTGTATGCGGTATATACGTAGATTTTTTGGTGTGGATGTATTACCGCTAGTGGTTTACTCAATTGGAATGCACAATATTTTTGCTATACACCTGGCAATTAAAGCTTTTCAATACATTTAATTGTTTAACCTCCCTGGCGTTCTGATTCCATGTGCAATTTTGTGCACAAAGCGTTACTATGACTTTAAATCTGCCGCCCAGTTCCGCCCCCATGAGCCTCTGCGGCTCACAGAGACGGAACCAGGAAGTCAGACGGACGCAGCTGCCGGGGCTCTCACCTGCGATCACAGCGGGGACATCGCTGGATCGCAGGGAAAAGGTAAGGAGACTGCTCCTCTGCCTAATCTACCCCGAGCGTGACTCGGGGTTACCGCTACTTGCAGCGAAAATTAACCCCGAGTCACGCTCGGGAACACCGCCAGGGAGGTTAACATGACATGTCCTAGTTCCATGTATAATGGAACTAAATCTTGTACCAGTGTGCTACATTCAGGACAAGTAAAAAAATACAATTCTGTGATTACTCACCTGTAGAATTTATATGAGTGTACATCCCGTCCCGTTCCGAAAGATATCCTTACTCATGGGGTTATTCATCTTCACGTGACTGCAGAGCAGAAAAAGTGGCCCCTCCCGGCCCATATATACCGAGGCACCTCCCACAGAGCCCCAGTATTTAAAAAGCAGTTAACAAAAGCCGGGAGAAAATAACCATCAATCACCATAAAGAGGTAACAAGAACAACAAGGGTGAGGCGGAACGGAACGGGTGAGTAATCACAGAATTGTATTCTTAGTGTACATCCAGTCCTGTTCCGAAAGATATCCTTACTCATGGGACATCCAATAGCAGTGTCTGTAAGCAGTGTCCCCAAAAGACAACAACAGTCTAAACCACTGCCGCCTGCAGAACTTTGCTGCCAAACGCAGCATCAGCTGAGGCCTTAACATCAACCTTATAAAACTTAGAAAAAGTATGAACAGAAGACCAAGTTGCAGCCTTACAAACTTGTTCAACAGAAGCTTGGTGCTGAAAAGCCCAAGAGGCACCAATAGCACGAGTGGAATGAGCAGTAAAGCGAAAAGGAGGTTTCTTTCCCTTAGCAGAATAGGCCTAAATTACGGCCTGACGGACCCACTTGCTAATAGATTTAGCAGGAGCCTGGCCCTTCTTAGGACCAGACGGAACCACAAAGAAAACATCAGTCTTCCTGAAGGGTTCAGTAGCCACCAAATAGAACTTCACAGCCCTATCATCATCAAGAGAGTGTAACACCCTTTCCTTGGGGTTACCAGGGTTAGGGCACAAAGAAGGCAACACAATGTCCTGATTGAGATGAAAAGCAGACACAACCTTAGACAGAAAGCGAAACACCACCTTGTCCTGGTGTCTTTCAAAATAAGGAGACTTGATGGAAAGCGCCGCCAATTCAGAAACACGCCTGACTGAGGTAATAGCCACCAAAAAGGCTACCTTGACAGTGAGAGTGGACAAAGCTGCCTCCTGCAAGGGTTCAAAGGGAGACCCTTGCATGGCAGACAAAACAAAGTTCAAATCCCAAACAGGTAACATAGGCTTGCGCGGAGGATACAAATGAGTAACGCCTTGAAAGAAGGTCTTAACCAGATGATGCTGAGCAAGAGACCTTTGGAAAAAAACAGCAAGAGCAGAGACATGGCCCTTCAGAGTACTAAGCTGAAAACCCATGTCCAAGCCATTTTGTAAGAATTCCAATATCCTGGGAATTGAGAACACCCGACATGGAAGCAACCTAGACTCACACTAGTCAATGTAAGCACGCCAAACCCTGTAGTAAATGGTAGGGGAAAAATTCTTCCTAGCTCTGATCATGGTATTAACTACCGAGGCCGGCAACCCCTTGTCCATCAAGATGGAGGTTTCAGCAGCCAGCATTTGTAAATTGGGGTGGCGCAGCCGCCCCTGAGTGAGCAGGTCCGGCACCAGGGGCAGGACGAATTGATCTACTGCCAACTGTACGATTTCTGCGAACCAAATTCTTCTTGGCCAACACGGGGCCACCAGAATGGCTGGCACTCCCTCCTGGGCTATTTTCCACAGCACCTTGCCCAGCAGAGGAAAAACAAAGGAGCTGAAAGCTCTTCCAAGACATTGCCAGAGCATCCATTGACAGGGCCAGGGGATCCTGTGACAGGGATACAAAGACTGGAAGCTTGTGATTGTGACGTGACGCAAAGAGATCCACATCCGGCTGGCC
Organism: Gastrophryne carolinensis; assembly: GCA_027917425.1. Classification (NCBI taxonomy): domain Eukaryota; kingdom Metazoa; phylum Chordata; class Amphibia; order Anura; family Microhylidae; genus Gastrophryne; species Gastrophryne carolinensis. Next base: position 122,119,687 of record CM051244.1, on the reverse strand, counting down.
CCAACGGAGACAGAGAATGGTGCTGAGGGACCATTCTCCCATGCGAGAGGCCCCCCTGCTCAGAGAGTTTGCTTCCAGATTGTACACCGCTGAGATGCAGGAAACATGGTCCTCTGCCCAGGACAAAATCAGGGACACTTCCTTGAGAGCCCTCTTGCTCCTGGCTCCTCCCTGATGATTGATGTAAGCAACCGCCGTCTTGTTGTCTGAACCGCCAGACTCTGAAGGTGTATGGTCAGCTGGTAAAGCACTAATCTTACTGCCCTCAGTTCGAGAATGTTGATTGGGGCATGGGTCTCCTGAGGACCCCACTGCCCCTGGAATTTCAGGGACCTCCAAAAGCCCCCCAACCAGTCAGACTAGCATCCGTGGTGACCACCTCCCAACAGGGAGTCAGAAAAGATCTGCCCACTAGCAGATTCCTTGGGTCCAGCCACCATGACAGAGACCGCTTGACCAGAGGGGACAGAACAAATACCTGATCCAGGGACCCTGGGTCCCGATCCCATACTGACAAGAGATGAACCTGGAGAGGTTTCATGTGAAACTGAGCGTATGGGACAGCCTCAAAGCTGGACACCACCAGACCCACCAACTGCATAGCCTGTCTGATGGACGGATGAGGGCAAGACAGAAGGAGTTGTGTTTGTGCCTGAAGACCCTCTACCTTCAGCTGAGGATGAAAGACCTTGACCTGAGAGGTATCCAGAGTCATGCCCAGAAAAGGCTTTACCCTGGAAGGAGACAGGGAAGACTTGGGAAGATTGATCACCCAGCCAAACTTTTCCAGAGTGGATACCACCGCCTGAACGTCCAACTCTGCTTGTTGCAAAGTCTGAGAAACTACAAGAATGTCGTCCAGGTAAGGGAGAATGCGAATGCCCTGAGATCTCAGAAGAGCCATTACTCCTGCCAACACCTTGGTGAACACCCTGGGAGCAGAAGTAAGACCGAATGGCAGAGCCACAAACTGGTAATGCTCATCTTCCACTGAGAACCCGAGAAATTTTTGATGGCCTGCAAAAATTGACACATGAAGGTAAGCATCCTTGATGTCTATAGAGGACAAGTCCCCTGGGCGAAGAGAATTTATGGCAGTCTCCATGCGAAAGTGCCTGAATCTGACAAATTTGTTGAGGAGCTTTAAATCCAGGATAGGCCTGACTGATCCGTCCTTTTTGGGAACAGTGAAAAGATTGGAATAATAGCCCATGCCCCTTTCCCACAGAGGGACCTGACAAATGACCCCCAATTCCAGTAGGTTTTGGACAGCAAGGTACAGATACTGAGCTGACAGGGGGTCTTGAGCTATCCGTGATTTTTTGAATCTTGGGGGCAGCCAGGCTGCAAACTCTTGTAACAGGAGGAGACTACCTCCTGAATCCACCGGTCTGAGACAAGACGTCTCCAGATGTGAGCAAAAAAAAAAAACGAAGCCGTCCCCCCACCCGGATGGGTGAGGGCGCACCTTCATGCCTGCGGTGGTTTGGGAGAGGATCTTGGCTTAGAACCCCAGGAAGGACCGGGCCTGCCACGTCCTCTGCTTCAGCCCCATGACTCACCACGACCTCCCACGGGGGGAGCCCCCCCTTCCTCTCCTGGGAGAATAAAAGGGGGACAGATCAACTCTGGACCCCCGAAAGGGCCTGAGTGGCTTCTTGTGCTGAGGCAGCTTGCCTTCCTTGGCAAACAGATCCAGACATTCTCCAAAAAGGCGCAGTCCTTTAAATGGGACCCCAGCAAGAGCCTTCTTAGCAGCAATATCATCCATAAATTGGCGCAGCCAAACCAAAACGGCGTATAGCAACCAGCAGGGCAGGGGTTCTGCCACACATTCTAATGGCATCCTCCAGGGCAACAAGAACATATGAAGTAAATTCCTCACAATACATAAGCCAGTCAAATACATCTCTGCCCAAAGCCGCAGAACCGCCCTCTAAGGCACTTCTGATCAATCTTCTAATCGCCACAGTGGTAATAGCAGATGCACATACAGGAAGCAGCGCGGTCCCCGCACAGGCAAAACCATGAGTGGCCAGCTGATCAATGCGACGGTCTTCCACATCTTTTAAAAGGTGGTAGTATCAGGTGAGTGCACCACAGAGGTATGAGATGAACCTAGTGACCCAGGACATAGAAGGTATTAACACAGTGGGACAACGTCCCCAAAACATAACTCCACACCAGAAACAGGCCTTAAAAGAACTGCAAACCAACCACTCAGTAGTAATTAAACCAGCAGATAAAGGGGGAAATATTGTAATAATGACTACCACACAATACGAAGATATGTGTCACAGGATACTAGACAATAAACATTGGTACCAGAAGGCCCCTCCAACAAAGCTAAAAAAGGACATGGAAGAATACACTAAAATCATCGAAGATGCATATGTACATAAGGTTATTGATAAATCAACAAAGGAATTTTTGACAGTCCCCAATCCAGTGACCCAAACATTCTATGCACTTCCAAAAATCCATAAATCTGAGAAAAACCCACCAGGACGCCCCATAGTAGCTGGAATAAACTCACTAACAAGCAAGGCAAGTGAGTATGTAGACACATATCTACAACCTTTTGTACAATCACTTTCCTCATATACCCGAGACACCCCACATCGGTTACAGATGATTCAAAACCTAACTATTCCAACCCAGAGCCTATTGGTGACATTAGACGTTGAAGCCTTGTATTCAAGCATCCCCCATGCATTAGGGCTAAAAGCCACAAAATACTATTTAGACCAAACGGAAATTACACAACACGAACACAACATATTTTTACTACAATTACTGGAATTCATACTGACACATAATACTTTCTTATTTAATAAACAACTGTACCATCAGTTACAAGGTACGGCAATGGGGACGACATGTGCCCCATCGTTCGCCAATCTGTATTTGGGATGGTGGGAAAATCATATATGGCAGGACGAACAGTTGAACCAATACACAGAAAGAGTACCCCTCTGGCTAAGGTACATAGATGATATCTTCCTAATTTGGGAAGGAGGAGAGGAAGATCTGTTGGAATTTGTGGGCAAATTAAATGCTAACAACCTTAACCTTAAATTCACTCTAACCTATGATCCAACAGAGGTCACCTTTTTGGACCTCAAGATCAGAACAGACAAGCAGGGCAAATTGACCACTAGCCTGTACAGGAAAGCAACAGCCGCAAATAATATACTGAGAGCATCAAGCTCACACCCAGTCCCGTTGAAAAACAGTATACCCTATGGGGAATACTTGAGAGCAAGGCGCAATTGTACAGAGGAGATAGACTTCAAAAAAACGGCAGACGGCATTAGATCCCGTCTACTAGCCAGAGGATACAGCCAGAGAATACTAAAAAGAGCATTTAAAAGAGCAAGGGAGCAAAATAGAGATAACCTACTAAACCAGAACTGGAAACAAAAAGAAAATAAGAAAACACAAACACAGAGACAGACCTCAGTTATACTGACGTATAACAGACAACACAAAGAAATCAGACAGGCTCTCACAAAACACTGGCACATATTACAAAGAGACCCAGAGATAGGACCCTTTGTCAGTGACCGTCCAAACTTAACCTTTAGAAGATCGAGATCCATCAGGGACGGATTAGTAAAAAGCCACTACGTTAAGGACAAGAAACAAGTCTGCTGTACCGTCAAGGGCACATATTGCTGTCAAAGCTGCAATTACTGCAAATACATAAAACAAGGGCAGGAAATCCATATACCCCCAGACACTACAGTCAAACAACGACACTTCGGTAATTGTAACACTACCGATGTGGTCTACATATTAAAGTGTACCTGCCCAAATTTCTATGTAGGTAAAACCAACCGCAAACTAAAGTTGAGAATATACGAACATCTTAGAGACATAAGAAATAAAAATATGCTGACACCAGTAGGCAGACACTTTGCCAGACACCATGAGAGTTCAACCGAAGGGATCACTTTCCAGATCTTGGACAGAATCCACCTACACCCCAGAGGTGGAGACATCACCAAAATGACACTGCAAAAAGAGACAAAGTGGATTACCATGCTACATGCGACAAGACCCCCAGGTCTCAATGAAACTTGTAGCTTCGTACCCTATCTAAAGTAGTAGTAATAATACCCTGGATACGAAATAGATACCCTTACACTTGAGAGACTATGATTAGGCCTCCAATTTACCATTATAACTCCCCCACAAGGGTCAAACAGACATAGAAAAAACAAAGAGGAAAAATGCCACTAAATGAGGAACACACAACACTGACCAAATCCCATTCCCCAACTTTACTTAAAAGAATAAACAAGCAACAAAGACATGGTAGAACTAATATACAATCTAACCTAAACACTGGACTTACAGAAATAATAAAGGCAAGACCACTAGAAGGTATCATAAGGAATTCACAAAGATAACAAACATGGGGCCAAACCTGTACACCGCTAACATCACTTTCACTAGAATGTAAAACTGAGGTGAACATTCACCATTTTAATTTTGATTAGATTTTGTGCAGCATAACTTATAATCAGTAAATTAATGTATAACCAGTCAGGAATAGAAGAGTAGCCGTCTTTGTGCCTGCACTTACTTAGATATACCAGCTCAGGCTGGTTAAGAAATCATAATTTTACAATTGAGTAACTTAACTCGGCTGATATATAGTAAGAACCGCTGGGTATTATAGGAAATAGACATGAATACAAATAATTAAAAATTAATTTATTATATATTATTATAAAAAGTTAAAACAGGTGAGGGCATCAAGCTTAGTCCATGAAGGACTCCTACAACAGGGCGCCCGTGATCCACTAGAATATGGACGTGACCGCAACTAAAAACGCTATAAACTGTATAGGGCTTTACCAAAATGGCGCCCGAGGCCTGCAATAATACTACTAGAAAATGGCGGCAGCACAGATATCTATACTAACCGAGAAAATGGCCGCCGCCAGCTCGACGACACCATCTCTAATCCGGTGAGGGGCCGCAAAGCGAGCGGAAGTCTTCTAATGCGGCGCCCCCATGTAGGACCCCGCCTTCCGCCCTTACGGAGGTAACAGCTGAGGAGTCTCAGATTGAGACCCCGCCCTCCGTAGACGCCCGGCCCGATGATTGGCCAGCGAGCGTCTGGAGGGAAATAAAATCCCCTCCTACTAGCGGCCCCAGCGACAGACGCGAGGGATCCCGGACCACAACACAGCAGCATACTATGCTATCATTATAGCGGTTTAGATACAGCAACGCGGAAACTAAATACCCGAGCATGAGGATACTCTGAAGTTTAAAGGGGAAAGGGACCCTCGCGCCCTCCAACAGCGCGTCCTGTCAGATACAGGAAACACCGGATACAAGGTGATTGAGCTGGCTTATGGAAGGGTCACAAGCACCCATATGATACTAAACAGTAACCCAATATATCCTTTGGCAGATTATACCACTGATTATAATACGGATCCGTCAGGACTTCCAATTAATAAAATAACAACATAAAAGTGAGTATAATCCCTATAATATTCAGCGCAATATTAGTGGAATAATGAAATTTAAAGTTACTTATTATACCTAGATAAACCAATTGGACCATTGGCACATGTTACAAGATGCTATGGACATTTCAAAATGTAAGTGCACACACAATTAACGGTCTACCAATATATATGTAAAACGCTATATGTATGCAATGCAGAGGTTTGTTATAATTGTGATGTAACGATTACAAAATGTATGTATATGTTTATATTGTAGTACCCCTGGTGCACTGAGGAAGCTAAGTGCGAAACGCGTCTGCACCAAATTGCCTGATACTCTAATACTTGCTACAATACTGAGAAACCCACTTGCTACAAACAATAAACAACTATGATTCAGATACAACTGAGTGGAACTACATGTATCTAATATAAGTGTGATTGTGATCAACAAGTACTATTGTTATATATGGAATGACTCAAGGTCTATGGCCCCACAAATAACCACTTATGCAACACAAAACTTTAGAACCACAAGCATTGGGCTAACAAATCACAAGTGTTACCCCAAAAAGGTACCCTCAGAAGGAAAATTACCAGGCCTCCCTCCCCAGCCCTGACCAAGTTGCAAGTCAGGAGGGGAAGAGCCGGCCACTTTTCCTTCCCCCCCCATACACATATTTCTCTAGAAAATAGGGACCTTTATAAGGAACAAGGTGCGCCAGAGAGGGAGAGAGAGAGAGCAAGGGGACACACACACACCAAGTCCACAGGCGGCCCTGCACCTGATCGGACTCTTCCCCCCCCCCTCTCTCCCCCCTCCCCCCAAAACAGGTATGAGATAGTCCAAGAATTGGTGCCTCAATCTCAGGTGGGGAACACCATAATTTAGCAGTTTCCAGGGGAAAGGGATACCTCTTCTCCCAGCCTTTAGGTACACCTCCAGGTCTGCTAGGCTTTTCCCATTCCTGTAAAATGAGTGTGCCTGTGCAGGGAACTCCCAGCGCGGTTTAGCAGCATAAAAGAATACTCCCTGCTGCTGCGGAGGGGCAACAGGGGGAGAGATTTCAAGCACTTCAAATAAATGGGCTAGTAGCCTGTCAGTATCAGCTGCATCCCAAGGCTTGGACCCCGTCCTGGGATCATCAAAAGGACCTATTCAGATCCTCAGATTCAGACTCCGAGAATAATTCCCCCTCAGGGGAAAACCCAACAATGTCTTCCAGCGCTTCAGAAGTCATAGGGCAAACATATGTATTAACAAATGCCGTGTCTTTCCAATAGCCTTGCGCGGCTCATAACTGCCCATCCGCCTCTCCAGATCGGCCAATCTAGTAGCAAAATCAGATTGGGCATCCCCGCTAGCATGCGCCGCAACCGGAGCCGAATGCAAAAGAGAGGGAGTAGGCAAGGCCTCAGGGGAAGCGGCCCTCAGCAGGGGCATCCCAGACAACCGCGTAACCATCTGCTTTGTGCAGGAGAGACAGTACAGAACCGGCCTTGTCCCGAAGGAACCCCGGACTCATTGTCTTGAGAAGCCTCCATATGGTGATTATTGTGGCTCAAATAGGCCAAATGGGAATAAGGCAGAAGCAAACTCGGGATGCCCCCAATGCACCACAAGGGAAGTGGGAGGATTTAAGATATTGGACAAATTTCCCTTAATCAATGTAAAGGCCGGGAGAAACCACTAATTCTATAGGCCTAAAAAAATAAGAGGATCCCGTAAGGCACATATACATAGAACTGTAATAATGTGTAATGCGCCCAGACCTATAACTCGAGGGGCGGGCCGCGGGGGAGCGACGCAAAAGGCTTCACTCGCCCCGCCCTCCTCCCTACGAAGAGCACGAAAAAGACGCGCCCACGTGACTTAGACAGCCAATGGCTGCGCAAAGGAGCCTGAGGTAAATGTCGCCGCCATACAAAGTGGTGTACAAGAGTGTGATATCAGAGAAAAAGAAAACGGTGCAACCAATTCACGGGGATCACTGCACAATGTGCTCCGCATACGCCGGAGCATGAAAAACAAAAAGGTGCCACACAATACAAGATACACGACATATAATATAAAAGAGAACCCACCCCCTTTCCCCTAAGGGACTCAGAGGAACAAGGGGAGGCAGCGGTCACAAGGGAACCACTATTGAGGGATAGGGGGTGACAGGCACACAAAATGCGGGCAGGGCATCCCATAAGGCTCACCACGGCCTGAACCGTCTACCCTTTGGTGGGGGAGTTGCGGCGGAGCATAGCTCCTTAGCACCTAATATGGTGCCGTCTACGTCACCCGAACGCTACAGCCAAGGCTGGGAGGGAGTATAGTAAAGACAGAACGGGTGGGAATAGCTCAACAGGTCCATAGGGCCATAAGACCCCGCTCACCTGCCTGAAAAAGAGAGAGACACTTTCTCGTCCTCGCAGTCCGAGACTGCAGAGAAAATCTGGGGTTCTGTGAGAGGTGCCTCGGTATATATGGGCCGGGAGGGGCCACTTTTTCTGCTCTGCAGTCACGTGACATCTGAAGATGAATAACCCCATGAGTAAGGATATCTTTCGGAACGGGACGGGATGTACACTAAGAATAAGAAGGGAAACTGGATAAACGATAGACACCCCATAATATGTAGATAAATATTCACGTTTTATCACATTAGCAATTCAATGGCAGCAGTAAGTAGAGTTTTTTCAAATCAATATAAAATACTTACTAGTTGGGTATATACACTTGTTTCAATTTGCTTTCAGCTTCTGCTGCCTTCAATCGTTTCTTTAAAAAGGGGGAGAAAAAAAAAAATTTCAGCTCACATACTTCTCTACTAAATGAGAGAATCACAAATGGCATAAAATTAATTTCTCAAAACGTAACCTGTCTGGACAACTTCCTTAAATCAGATCAAGACCCATGTACCAGGGCTAACTGCTAGCCTACCCCAGGGCATCCTATAGCGGGATGCCATGCTGCGTGAAACCCCTGCAGTAGCCGGTATACTCCCTTTTACCAGGGGCTCCCACAATGGTGTGTTGACCCGGCACCGCGTCACCGGCTACCCTGTAGCTGTGCACTTCCCACCTTTCTGAATGGCTGGGAGTGGGAGCAGGCGTGACCAGCATGAAAGCAGGGAATGCAGCCAGCCAGCTGGCCCATCCACCCGACACCTCATTCAGCCCCATCCCCAGCATCTTGATATCAGCCAATCGGGGATCTGAACAGGGCTGGGCTGGGTGGGTGTGCCACCGCCGAGCTGGCAGCATTGTCAGGCGGCTCGGGGGAAGAGCAGAGAACTCAGAAATGGGTTTTGATCCACTTTAAAAGAATTCAAGGGCAGGGTTCCCCAACATTTTCTTTTGTAAGATCCAGCCCAAAGTCAAAGAAAAACTACAAGTACCACTGGAACGCTGAGAAGAATGGGTAAAGTCTTCATAATCTCATTAATATCCGTTTGCTTCAAGGCTGAAGCCAATAATCGGTTTGAGTCTACAAGATTCAGCCTGCCATTGTTTAGTCCAGAGACAATCCATTTTCTTGTCTAAAGGATCTTTGAAGTCATTCGACCGTACTTTAGCTTGCATGTGAGATAGGATTTTCAAGGCAAAAGGAGTTGTACTCCCGATCCAGCTCAGGGTATCTCCCTCTCCCCCTTTCCCCCACCTTCTTCCCTCCCCCCACCCCCCTTTTTTTCTTTTCTTTATCACCCTTGTCTGATTTCTTCTCTTGTTTCTTATATCCTGGTTACTGTTACATTTTGTTGGATCCTCTCTGGTATACTTCTGCTGCACGCCATGCGATAAAACCCACTACTTGGGGTGCGGGGGTGGTGTGCTGGGTTCTGTGGTATTGGTCTGTGATCAAGCCAACACTAAGGTGAGGGGGTCCAGGAGCTGATTTTTGGCGGGCTCTGCAGATTAATGATCAGATAGGGGAACCGGGTCCCCTGACGGTTGTGCTCTGGAGCCCTCATCTCAGGAGGGCCGTGGGGCTGTATATGGGGCCTTGGTTTCCCATGATGCAGGGTAGATACTCACGGCGTGGTGCACCATCTGGGTACCCTCAAGTGCTTGTAGGCAGAATCACAGGTACCAGTAAATTGCTGTGGCATTAGATAGAGCTGATGTAATATTGAGCTTCCTGATGGATGTAACGTTGTTTTATATACAACATTCTGTATGTTTTTTTTTTTTTTCATTTGATCTTTAATAAAAACAGATTGAACTAAAGGATCTTTGAAGATACCAAAGCCCTAAAGGCTTAATCCACCCCCTTGGAGACCTTAGAAAAGGGGGCATACAGTTTAGGGCATTTATCCCAAATATGTAAGTCTTCCTCAATGAACGGAGAGTGCCTTTTAAGAACCCTCTTAATGAGTGGAGGGATCCAGTTATGAATAGTTTCCTTAACAGTGTTATGAGCGGGAGAAATCGTGATAGAACAGATATATGTTTTAATATTGAGAACAATGGGTCTTCTGGGCCACCAGGGGCAACCAGAATCACTCTTATCTTCCTTATTACTAAGGAGAGAACCTGGAATGCTGGAAAGGTGTAACAGAGAGTGAACTTCCCCCAGTTCTGACCCAGGGCACCCCCCCAACGATCCCCAACTTTGGTGCAGAGAGAAAAAAAAAGACAATTCTGTGAGTACTCACCTGTAGAATTACTTTTACTATGCATGGCACAGCCTGCTTCAAGAAGTCCTTACATATGGGATATTCTGCCACAAGGTGGCACAGTGTACTGCAGAAGAGTTGTGGCTCCTCCCGGAACCATATAAAAACAGGATCACCAATAGACTTATCCAGCGTTGACAAGCAGTTATTCAAGAAACCGGAAGATAATAAAGGTAAAAAAGGTAACGAACCCCAACTAACTTGGAACAATCACCATATAGAGGCAACCAAGAATAACGATAACAAGGGTGGGGTGAAGCAGGCCATGCCATGCATAGTAAAAGCAATTCTACACAGAATTGTCTTTTTTCTATTGCATGGCACAGCCTGCTTCAAGAAGTCCTTATGTATGGGACGTCCAACAGCAGTGTCCGTAAGGTAGGGTGGGATCCCCAAAGAGTAACAACAGGCAATTCAAACCACTACCACCTGAAGTACTTTGCAGCCAAAAGCAGCATCAGCTGAGGCCTTAACATCAACCTTGTAAAACTTGGAATGGTATGAACAGAAGACCAAGTTGCAGCCTTACAAACTTGTTCAACAGTAGCCTGGTGCTGAAAGGCCCAAGACGCACCAATAGCACAAGTGGAATGAGCAGTAACCCTAAAAGGAGGAACCTTCTCCCTGGCAGAGTAGGCCTGCTCCACCGCCTGACGGATCCACTTGCTGATAGTGGATTTAGCCGGAGGCAAACCCTTCCTAGGTCCAGCAGGTAGAACAAAAAGAGCGTCAGATTTCCTGAAAGACTCAGTTGCAACCAAATAAAACTTCAGAGACCTGACAACATCCAAAGAATGAAGGGTCCGCTCCTTGGAATTAGCGGGGTTAGGACACAAGGAAGGCAAAACAATGTCCTAAATGAGATGAAAAGCAGACACAACCGTAGGCAAAAAATCCGGCTTAAGCCGAAACACCACCTTATCCTGATGCCGCTCAAAATAAGGTTTGATGGAGAGCCCCGCCAGCTCAGAAACTCGCCTGACCGAAGTAATGGACACCAAAAAGGCCACCTTAAGAGTCAGAACGGACAAAGCAGCCCCATGGATAGGCTCAAAGGGAGGACCTAGAGCAGACAACACCAGATTCAGGTCCCAAACCGGTAGCATAGGTTTACGTGGCGGATGCACATGAGTAACTCCCTGGAAAAAAATCACCAACTGGTGATTGGCAAAGGATCTTTGGAAAAAGCTGACACCTGTCCCTTGAGGGTACTAAGTTGAAGGCCCGAATCCAAACCACGTTGCAAAAATTCCAGAATCCTGGGGATAGAAAACACCCGACAAGGAAGAGACTTGGACTCACACCAGGCAATGTAAGCATGCCAGATCCTGTAGTAGATAAAGGACAAGGACTTCTTCCTAGACCTAATCATGGTATCAACAACAGAAGCCGGCAACCCCTTATCCATCAAGATGGAGGTTTCAGCAGCCAAGCCGTTAAAGCCAGCGTTTGTAAATTGGGATGGCACAGCTGTCCCTGAGTGAGCAGATCTGGATCCTTGGGCAAGAAATACTGATCTACTGCCAACTGCATGACGTCTGCGAACCACACCCTCCTTGGCCAACAGGGGGCCCCCGAATGGCTGGTACCCCTTCCTGGGCCCATGAGAGATCGGGACGACCACGTGGTCTGCGACGGCCCCAAGAATCTCTGCGGGTACCCGAAAAGAGGAAGCCACGAAAGGAGGGGAGGGAAGCGGAGGGCTCCCTCCTACGCTAAGGCGGCCTGCCATCCTTGGCTAGAACATCCAGGCGCTCAAAGAGCCGCAGCCCCGTAAAGGGGAGCCCAGTGAGAGCCTTCTTAGCAGCAGCGTCTGCCGCCCATTAACGCAGCCAAACAGAGCGGCGCATAGCCACCAAAAGGGCAGAGGCCCTACCACTCAGCCGTACCGCATCATCCATGGCAGTAAGGACAAAGGCAACAAAATCAGAGCAAAGCAAAAAGGGCCCTATAATCCTCCCCCCTGCTACCAGCCGTAGCGCCATCAAGGAGACGCTTGAGCTGTTTAAGGGCAATAGCTGTAATGGCAGCGGCGCAGACCGGACGCAGCCCAGCCCCCACAAATGTAAAGGCATGGCAGGCCAGCTGATCCATGCGCCGGTCCTCGCTGTCCTGCAGTGTAGTAGTGTCAGGGGAAGGCATGACCGAGGTGTTGGACAGCCCTAGAATGGGAGCGTCCACCTCAGGGGGACACGACCATCGCTTGACTAGGAAGCAGACTTGAGCAGGAAAAGGGTACCCCTTATCCAACCTTTTGGGCACCGCGGGCAATCTATCAGGACGTTCCCACCCTTTGAGCACCATATTAGTAAAATGGCTCTGCTCAGGGAACTCCAGACGCCGTTTATCAGGACGAAAAGAGCTCACCCGGCTTCCTCTTAGGCACCTCATGGGGGGACAATGTGCAAGATTTCAAAAAATACAATTCTGTGAAGTACTCACCTGTAGAATTGGTATTATAAGTATACAGTACGTCCTGCTCCAGATATAGTACTTACACTTGGGTTATCCTCCGCCAGATGGCGCTGCACTGCAGAGACATGTAAAAACAGGCCCCTCCCGGCCCCTCAAATACCCAGGGACCTCCCACAAATCCCCAGCATTGAAAAGCAGTGAACAAGAAGCCGGGACAATTTAACCACCAAAACTGGCAACTATAACAATGATAACAATCACCATACAGGGGATCCAGAATAATGCAAAAACCAGGGTGGGGTGGAGCAGGATGTACTGTATACTTATAATACCAATTCTACAGGTGAGTACTTCACAGAATTGTATTATTCTTAGTATACAGTACGTCCTGCTCCAGATATACTACTTACACACGGGAACTTCCAATAGCAGTGTCCATAAAGTAGGGTGGGATCCCCAACAAAAAGGTAACAGCAGACAGTTTAAATCACTGCCGCCGGCAAAACCTGGCGGCCCAACACAGCATCAGCTGAGGCCCTAACATCAACCTTGTAAAACTTTGAAAAAGGTACGAACAGAAGACCAAGTAGCGGCCTTGCAAACTTGTTCAACAGAAGCCTGGTGCTGGAAGGCCCAAGAGGCACCAATAGCACAAGTAGAATGAGCAATAAGGTGGAAGGAAGGATTCCTCCCCTTAGTAGAATAGGCCTGAATCACAGCCTGACGAATCCATTCGCTAATAGTAGACTTGGCAGGAGCCAAACCCTTCCTAGGACTGGAAGGGACCACAAAAAGAGCATCAGTTTTCCTGAAGGACACAGTGACAACCAGGTAATACTTCAAACACCTGACCACATCCAAGGAATGCCGAACCCTTTCCTTAGCGATGCTAGGATTAGGGCACAATGAAGGAAGAACAATAACCTGATTCAAATGAAAAGCAGACACCACCTTAGGCAGAAAGTCCAGCCCAAGGCGGAACACCACCTTATCCTGTTGTCTCTCAAGGAATGGGGGCTGGATAGACAGAGCCGCCAGCTCAGACCCACGCCTAACCGAAGTAATAGCCACCAGAAAGACAACCTTGAGGGTAAGTACAGCCAGAGCAGCATCCTGAATAGGCTCAAAGGCAGCACCGTGCAAGGCAGACAAGACCAAGTTCAAATCCCAACAGGGACCATAGGTTTACGAGGGGGACGCACATGAGTGACCCCTTGAAAGAAGGTCTTAACCAAGAATACTGAGCAAAGACTTCTGAAAGAAGGCAGACAGGGAAGAACCTGACCCTTCAGAGTACTGAGTTTTAGACCCAACTCCAACCCATGCTGTAAAAGCTCCAGAACTCTGGGGACTGAGAACACCCAAAAGGGAAGAGACCTAGACTCACACCAATCAAGGTAGGCACGCCATACCCTATAATAGATGGAAGAAGAAGTTTTCTTCCTAGCCTTCACTATGGTCTCAATCACAGAGGCAGACAAGCCTTTCTCCATCAAGATGGAGGTTTCAGCAGCGAGGCCGTCAAGCCAGAGTTTGTAATTTGGATGGCGTAAGGGGCCCTGAGTGAGCAGATCTGGCACTCCTTGTAGAACGTACTGATTTACTGCCAACTGTACCACGTCCGCGAACCACACTCTTCTTGGCCACCTGGGGGCCACCAGAATCACTGGCACCCCTTCCAGAGCAATCTAGCGCAGGACCCTGCCTAGCAGGGGGAATGAAGGAAAGACATACAGAACAGAATGTCCTGCCATGACAGTACTAAAGCCTCCATGGTCACGGCCAGAGGATCCTGGGACAGGAAGACAAGAGCCGGAAGAAACAGATCCACATCTGGTTGGTCCCCACGGTGACACAGGGAATGGAACACCCTGTTGCAGAGGGAACACCCTGTTGCAGAGGGAACACCCTGTTGCAGAGGGAACACCCTGTTGCAGAGGGAACACCCTGTTGCAGAGGGAACACCCTGTTGCAGAGGGAACACCCTGTTGCAGAGGGAACACCCTGTTGCAGAGGGAACACCCTGTTGCAGAGGGACCCCCCCCCCCCCCGGAATGTATACCGCTGATATGCAGGGAACATTGGCCTCCACCCAGGTCAGGATCGGAGACACTTCCTGGAGGACCCTCTTGCTCCGGGTCTCTCCCTGATGATTGATGTAGGCAACTGCCGTCAGATAGACCTAACGCTCCTGAACAGGCAGGCCCTGAAGATGAGTAGTCAAGCGAGTAAGAACTAACCTGATCGCTCACAGTTTCAAACATTGATAGGTGTATGGGCCTCCTAAGGGCCCCACCTCCCCTGGAACCGCAGGGACTTCCAGAAACCACCCCCCCCCCCCAACCTGATAGACTGGCATCCGTGGTGACCATCTCCCAGGAAGGGGCAAGAAAGGATCTGCCCCCCAACAGGTTCCTTGAGTCCATCCACTACAAGAGGGACCTCCTTACCAGGGGGGAAGGCACACAGACCCTGTCCAGAGATGCTGGGTCCTTGTCCCATACAAAACAATAGGAGAAGTTGCAGAAGCCCCCCAAGGGGGACTGAGCATAAGGGACCACTTCCAAGCACGCCACCATCAGGCCCAACAGCTGCATCCCCTGCCTGGTGGAGGGATGGGGACAGCTAGGAAGGACTGAGCCCGTGCAACCAGATTGTCCACTTTCTGCTGAGGAAGGAAGATCCTTGCCTGAACTGTATCCCGATTCATTCCTAGGAATGGAGCTACCAAGGAAGGGGACAGTGAGGACTTGGGGTGGTTGATCACCCATCCAGATGACTCCCAAATGGACACCACCAGCTGAATATCCAACTTAGCCGATATAGAGACTGGGAAGTAATGAGGACGTCCAGGTAGGGCAGCACGCGGACGCCCCTTGGTCTCGTCAGAGACATCACCCCTGTCAGCACCTTGGTGAGCACTCTGGGAGCTGAAGAGAGGCCAGATGACAAGGCCACAACTTGGCAGTGTTGGTCTTCCAACGCGAATCTGAGGAACCTTGGTGTCCTGAAAACACAGGGATGTGAAAATAAGCATCTTTGATCTCCACAGACGGCACGAAGCCCCCGGGGCGCAAGGAGCTGATGGCCGAGCGCAGAGTTTCCCTGCAGAAAACGCCTATACCTGACGATTTGCTGACGATCTGTAAATCCAGAATGGGCCAGACTGACCTATCCTTTTGGGGAACCGTGGAAAGGTTGTTGTAGAGTCCCTTGCCTCTGTCTGTTAAGGGAAATCTGCAAATGACCCCCAGACCCCGCAGGCCTTAAACGGCCTGCGCCAACACCTGAGCAGAGGCAGGGACCAGGAGTACCTGGGACCTGGATAATCTAGGGGGAGGCCGCACAGCCAACTCTATGTTGTAGCCAGAGGACACTACCTCCTGAATCCACCGGTCTGAGGCGGGATGCCTCCAGACATGAGCAAGGTGCCGCGGCCGTCCCCTCACCCAGACGGGCGAGGGCGCCCCATCATGCTTGAGGGGACTTGGGAGAAGATTTGGGCTTAGCCCCCCTGGAGGAGCCAGGACATTGCCTGCTGCTCCTGGGGCAGGAATCTGCGCGAGCCCCCGCAAAGGACACCCCTGGTTCCTGTTTAACACCATGGCAGGGGGTAGAAGGGGGGCCCTGGCCCCGAAGGGGCCGAGACAGCCGCCTGCGCTGGGGTAACTTACCTCTCTTACCAAACAGGTCTAGACGGGCCCCAAACAGGCGTAGCCCCTTAAAAGGAAGCCCAGTAAGGGCCTTCTTCGCAGCATTGTCAGCACCCCACTGTCGCAACCAGACCAAGCGACGTATAGCCACCACGAGGGCAGAAGTTCTTGCATACATTCTAATGGTGTCATCCAATGCTAATAGGATAAATTTCACAAACACCTCACAACTGGAGAGTGCATTAAACACCTCCCAAGGGAGATCATCAGGGGCACTATCAAGCATTTTTCTGATGAGGGTTCTAGTGGCCACAGCAGTAATGGTAGAGGCACAGCCCAGGCGCAGCGCCGTCCCCGCACATGCAAAGGCGTGGGAGGCCAGCAGGTCAATGTGCCGGTCCTCAGCATTCCGAAGGGTAGTATAATCAGGGGGATGCAAGACAGGGGTGTTAGATAGCCCTATGATCGGGACATCCACCTCGGGGGGGATGACCAACATTTAACCACCTCAGGGGGAAAAGGATACTTACTATTCCAATCCCCTGGAACCCCGGGAAGTTTACTGGGGCACTCCCATTCCTTGAGCACAAGGGTATGGAAATGTGCCTGCTCTAGAAATTCCAAACATGATGTTGCTATATGGAAACGCTCCCCTCTTTGCCTGGGAGCCTCACCAGGGAGAGAGATTGACAGATTATTGATCCAGATCTTTGAGGTTCTGTCTGTGTCATCCTGGGCCCAGGGGTCCGAGCCAGAATCGTCATGACCCTTCGGTCTCTCATCAGATGAGCCAGAGTCAGAAAAAAGCTCTCCATCAGAAGGGGTATAGCCACACAGATTTATAAACTCCTGAGATCCCAAAGGGAAAACAGTAACATAAGGCGTCAAGTGCCGCTTCTTACCAGGGCCCTTACGCGCTAAAGACCTCGCAATAATCTGTTCAGCCGTAGGCAGTCCAGAAGACAAAGCAGGCTGAGAATCCCAACTTGTATGCGACTCCGCAGGAGTGAGATTTAAGCTTGGGGGAGTGGGTGAAGTGCAACGAGGTGTAGCCACTGGCAGGCCAGATTGCAAGGCCAGCGCTTGCTCAGCACAGGGTACGCAGACCCGTGCCCTGTCAGCGTCAGCATGGGGTTGACCACACGCCATACACAGCCGGTCTTGTCCCAGGGGGCCCCGGTCACATTATCCTAAGATGCCTCCATATGGTGATTATTAGGCACAATATGCCAGTAGGGATTGACGCTATAAAGCAACCCTGGATGCCCCAATGACCCGCTAGGGAAGTGGGAGCAATTTTACAAGGCCCCACTATCAATTACAACGGGCCGGGAGAAGCCAATGGATTCGCCCGTCTGAAAGACACAATGAGAAGAAAGGGGTGTCAGAACCGAAAAACACTACACTGAGTATAAAGCCGCCCGCGAGGGCACTTACGGACCACTGTAAGTAAGAACGTCACGCGCGTGCGACCTGACAACATGGCGCCGAGTACCTCGAAGGGCGGGCCAGAACGGGCCGTGACGCAAAGCGCGCCAAGCCAGGTCCCGCCCCCCTGATGGGCGCGAAGTCCAACAAGCAGCCAATGAGGATGCCGAAGCGTCTGAGGTAACGCCGCCGCCCGGCACGGAACATCCAAATGAAGGAAAAAGGCGCGCGCATTTGTCATGAGTAAAAAAAATGAGTCAGCGCGCCGGCTGACACCACATATAAGCTCCAAGGACATTAAAAAAGGCCATATGCACGTAATCACGATATGCTGACACCCAAACACCCCCCCCCCTTTCTTTTCCCCCGGAGGCTACAGGGAGAATGAGGGAGGATGGCGGCCCTTTGTACAGGGCCCACCGCTACCGGGGCATGGGACAGTAATGCGGGAGGGGCATCCCATAAAGGCTCACCATCAGCCTATACAGCCTACCCTTTGGTGGGGGACTGCGGTGGAGCAGCGCTCCATAAGCACGCATGGTGCCGCCTACCTTCACCCGACCAGCGCAGCCCAGGCTGGGAGGCACATCATCACAAAGGACGGGTGGGAATAGTCCAACAGGGCCGCAGGCTAATAGCCCCGCTCACCTGCGAGAGAGTGATAACTTCATGTCTTCGCAGTAAGCAGAGAAATCTGGGGGTTTGTGGGAGGTCCCTGGGTATTTGAGGGGCCGGGAGGAGCCTGTTTTACATGTCTCTGCAGTGCAGCGTCATCTGGCGGAGGATAACCCAAGTGTAAGTAATCTATCTGGAGCAGGACGTACTGTATATTAAGAATATGGGGACCGGGTGTGCACCCGGCTTACCTGAAAAGGAGAGAGATAGCCATCATCTTGACTGTCGTCTCCTTCCTGCAGAGACTATAGTGGGGCGATTGTGTGGGAGGCCCCAGGTATTTATGGACCGAGAGGGGCTTCTTTTTTGCCATCTCTGCAGAAAAGCGCCATCTTGCGGCTATAACCCAGAAGTGATTATTCATTACCGAAGCAGGGTGTGAGGCATACTTGGAATAGTCTGGAGAAGCCCTCCAGTAAAGTCGCCTGACAATTAACACATAATTTAGATAAGGCCAGTTTGGCTTCCCTGGGCTCTCTTGGCACCTTAGCCTCCCTGGGATTCTTTCTCAGCTACTCTGGAGGGTTTAGGGTCCTTGGTCTTAGTTTCCTTAGTCTACAATGGAAACAAAAGACAGACTATAAGGAACCCTTAGCTCCCGAGCTCACGGGGGGGGGGCTAGTTAGGCTACTGACAGTGATTACCGAGGAGGAGGAGACGTACCCCATCGACCCCCATTCCCATAGTAACGAACCCCAAGTCTGCCAGGAAGCCAACTGGTACTACTAAACCGGTCTCACCTGCGCACAAGGTGCAGCCAACTCTCACCCAGCTGCCACTTCCAACATACTGACATGCCCCATGCTGCAGGACTTCTTGCAAGGGGTGGCCCTGCCCTTTCCTTGCCTCCTCCTGACTAGTGAGCTAGCCAGTAGTAGGGAATGGATAGGATCCTTTAGCCCAGTTAGGTTTACCTGGGTCCTGCCCCAGAGACTGCAGCCTGGACTAGCTCTGGGACAGGGAATTCCCCGGGGGTGGAAACAGTATGGGGGACCCTGGCTGTAGCAGTAGAAAGCTGCCCAGACTCACTAGAATCCTGCTAGAGACACAGGGAGGGAGTCCAGACCTGCCATCTTCCCGAAGGGAAAAAACAAAAGAAAGGGACGGACAATCCAGCTTGTTTGCCGAGGTTGAGGAGGAAATGGCGATGTATTTAATCATGTACAGTTTGTGTTTCCGGTTTAAGTGGGAGGAGCTCCTCAGCGTCTGGGCCGTCCTGGAGGATATTTTGGGAAATGCATCCCGCCGGAGCCTCACGAGCCGCTCGGCCACCATATGGTATCGGAGGAGGAAGGGGTGGTAGGAAAGGAAAGGAACCCGGAAATCCCCCCCGACGATTACCACAATGCCTCAGACCATTAGCATTCTTGGTCTGAGGCTAGTGCTGACCCCATCTCCCTCCCTGCTGGCTATTGCTTAATTGGGTACATCATGGGCTCATACTTTAATCAGTCGGCACCTGGTAGAATGTAAGCAAAGCCTGTACACTGCTCTTTTATTCACAAGTACCAATTACTGCAGTTTATATAGACAAACTGCAGGAGGGAACACTAAAAAAGTTATTTTTTTGCTGCCATTCAAAAAAAAAAAAACAAAAAAAAAATGCACATGAAAACCTTCAATTCATACCTGTTGTACATATCGGTCTGTTGTTTTCCACATATAATAATATTCTATTATGCTGGTCAGAGATTTCCATGGTAACTAGAAAGGAAAAAGCCATATCAGTGCAAATTAAAATCCATCTCCCTGTTCAACAAAAGCAAATGGCATGCTGGGTACACAATCATTTATCAGTTATTACCCGTGAAAGTCACATCTTCAAATTAGCGGAGCGTTAGGGTATGTACAGTATGTGTGTACCAGCATGGTGAATCAACACCGACATGTTGGATTTTTATCCAAGAATTTGATTAAAAAAAAAAAAAAAAAAAAGGAAGTAGATAATTTGCTCAATGGGTCAATTCAGCACCATTGACATGTTGGGAGCTCAGGTGCAAAAAATGTGCTCAAGATTTGACTCTATAACCAACGATTTGGCAACATTTAATTTGGTATACAAGAACACGCAGATAGAGGGCCTTTTAATTTTAAAACCTATAACCCAGCGTATAAGGTGAAGTTCCTTCCTGTCCCCTTCTACATGTGCCTCCATAAACCCGGTCAATTGCTTGAAATGTAATACTGTCCTAAGACCCATTATAGTCAGTTTTGCAAAGTCTAGAGAGTAGTGATATTAGCACTCCAAAGATGCTCCCATATGCCATTTTAAAGGGTCGCACAGCCTACATACTGTAACTTGCAGGTTAAGCAAGATGCTAAATACATAACCCATTTAGAATAGTCTAAGTTACACTTTCTTCATTGAAAAAAGTTTGACATTACTCCCCTTGTCGACAGAACCCACAACATTTACACACATTACTCCCACATTTATAAAAGCCCCAACCGGATAGCCATGCCTCTGGGGTTTCTTGTTTACTGAGAAAATGGGCAAGATCATCATGGAGAGTTTTTACAAATTAGAGAACGCATCATAATGACACCAATCCTCCTCATCCACAGGGTTGGTGAACTCTTGGACACCTGGAGCATATCAGACAGGAAATTATGGAGCAGAGATTGTGTATGTGGCCACATGTTTGATTGTGTATGTATTGGGAGTACTCTACTTTTAATTGCCACACTTCTAACAATTAAGTTAGATTAAATTAGGTCTGGGCGTTTTAATTATCTATGCTGGCCTCTCTCTCAATCCGAGAGGCGCAGTCCGGCTTCAATAGTTTTGGCAATAGAAGCAGCCCCCCACAGCCCCAGTATCGGAAGCAGAATGAGGCCTCTCCATACAACCTGTAAGCAAACAATGGATATTGACCATTGTTCTCTATAGATGCCTCATCTGAGCTCCAGCCAGCCGGAACGTGAAATTGTCAAAACCAGGACAATCGGGATAGTGATAGTCGCTGCGGGGCTGGGTGAAAATACAATTCTGTGAAATACTCACCTGTAGAATTGGTATTATACGCATACAGTACGTCCTGCTCCATATATAATATACTTACATGTGGGTAATCCTCCGCCAGAGGGCGCTGTTCACTGCAGACATGCAAAAACATATACCCAGGGACCTCCCACAAATCCCCAGCATTGAAAAGCAGTGAGAAAAGATGCCGGGAGAAACCAACCACCAAACCGGTAACAACAGTAATGATAACAATCACCATACAGGGGATCCAGAAAAATGTAAAACCAGGGTGGGGTGGAGCAGGACGTACTGTATGCGTATAATACCAATTCTACAGGTGAGTATTTCACAGAATTGTATTATTCTAAGCATACAGTACGTCCTGCTCCATATATAACTACACGTGGGACATCCAATAGCAGTGTCCATAAAGTAGGGTGGGATCCCCATAAAAAAGGCACAGCAGACAGTAAAGGCGCTGTCACCTGCAAACCTTGCTACCAAGAGCGACAGGAGCAGAGGCTCTAAAGTCAACCTCATAAAAAAACCTTTGAAAAGGTATGAACAGAAAACATGCAGCGGTCTAGCAAAACCTGTTTAACAGAAACCTGGTGCTGAAGGGCCAAAGGTACCTAAGCACAAGGAGAAACAGAATAAAAAGAGAAGATGATTCTTCCCCTTAAAGGAATAGGCCAGAGTAACATCCTGACCAGTCCAAATGCAACAGTAGCCTCGGTAGAACTGTTCCCATGGGGGGAATTGAAACCTGGTCTCCCGCTAGACAGGCGGGGATACTGACCACTACACTAACAAGGATCAGCAAGAAGCGGAAACCTTTACTCAGGACCAGAAGGACAAATCATCCAAGTAAGACCAATCCAAAAGGGCGCATAGCCCCTGGAAGCAAACAAGATCAGGCGCATATGTAAGGAGGCGCCCGCAGACCCCAAGGGGCATCAGTCCCCCTAAGGGACAAGAAACAAACCAGGAAAACTTCAACACCTGTTGAGGGAATGTAGACCCCCTTACTTCAGCATTACTAAGAATAAGGCCCAGAGGCAGACAAAAAGGACTTAAATAATGATCATAAGACACCACCTAGGGCAAAGGTCCGGCATAAGGCGGAATACCACCTCATCATGGTGTGTATATATATATATATATATAATGAACGAGGGCTAACTAAACAGAGCCACCTTCTCAGGCACACGTCTGACTGAAGCAACAGCCCCCGGAAGGGCAACTTGAACTACAAAACAGCTCAGACAGCATCCAGAATAAGTCCCAAGAGAACAACCCGCAGGGCAAACAGAATGAAAATTGATCCCAACAGGGACCATAGAACTACTTGGGAGATGCACGTGAGTAATCCCCAAGAGAAGCTAAACAAGGAAGAATGAACAAGACTTCTACAGGAAGACAGACAGGACAGAACCTGAACCTTCAGAGTACCTAGATGGGGAGCCAACCCCAACCCATGCTGTAATAACTCTAGAACCCTGGGAACAGAGAACGTCCAACAGGGGAGAGACCAAGACTCACGCCAATCAATATGGGTACACCATACCCCATAATAGACGGAGGAAGAAGAGGAAAAAGAAGCTTGCTCCTAGCCCCCCATAGACCAAGTCACCCAGAAGATAAACCCGTCTCCAAAAGGGTGAATGAATCAGCTGTCAAGCCCTCAGACTAGAGCCTGTAGATTGGGGCGACATAAGAAGGAGCCCGACAAGGGCAGAACCGCACTCCTGACCTCAGCAGAAACATCTGCGAACCACAGTCCACTAGGCCACCCAGGGGCCCATCAACCTCACGGGTCTCTTTATCAGCGCAACCGTGCGCAGAACCCCACATAGCAGGGTGAATGAAGAGAAGACATATAAAATAGAATGTCCAGACATAAAATTACTAAGCCCCCATGACCAGAGTCAGAATAATCTGGGCCAGTAAAAACAAGGGCAGAGACCCTGTGATATTAACAAGACCCAACAGAGCCACCCTAGTTGGCTCTCAGAGGGACACCAGGATAGCACAACCTGCCAATGAAGGACATCCATTGGAGCGAATACCACTGAGGTGCAGGGAACGTAGACCCCCACCTAGATCAGGATCAGAAACCTTCCAGGAGAATCATCCTGCTTCAAGTTCCAGACCAATAATAAATACAGGCCACTGTCCTCCGACAGGCCAAGAGTCCCCAAATAGACAGGTCCTGAAGGGGAGAAGTCCAGCAAGATAGAGCCAACTGAAGGCTCACTGTTTTAACAAAATCGGTAGGTAAGATGGACCCTCTAAGGAACCCTACCTAGGAACCGCGGAGGGGTTTTGGAAGAAACCCCCCCCCCCCCCGCCAACCTGCGAGACTTGGTACCCAAGGTGACCATTCACAGGAAGATGCAAGCAAAGAAGGGGGTGCCCCCTGACAGGGTCCTTGAATTTAACCAGCTCAAGAGGAACCACCGTACCAAGGGGGAATGAGCACAGACCTAGCTCCAGGGGTGCTGGAACCCCATCCAGGATCAATAACCTACTGTGCCGAAGAGCCCAAGGGCTCTGTATATAAGGGACATCATCTGATCCGCCACCAACGGGCCCACCAGCTGCAATCCTGCCTGGTGAAAGTAAGGTGTCAGCAAAGAGGGACAGAGCCCATGTAACAAGGAGTCCACTTATTGCCAAGTAAGAAGGTTCAAGCCTGATCCGAATCCAAGGAATGGAGATAGCGAATAAGGGACCATGAGGGATTGAGGTGACTGAGCACCCATCCAAATAACTCCCAGAGGACATCGCCGACGAACCCACTTGGCCTGACGTAGAGATTGGGAAGTAAGGAAGGACGATCCGGTAGGTCCTAGTGCGGACGCCCCACAGGCATGTCAGAGACATCACCCCCATCCGCGCCTTGGGAGCAGAAAAGAGGCCAAGAACAAGGCCCCAATCCGCAGGGTTGGTTCTTCAACACTGACTAGTAAAGGTCTTGGTGTCCAGAAGACACAGGGGAAACTAAAAGGATCTAGATCTCCACAGGAGGCCAGAAGCCCCTCTTGCACAGGGCGCCCGTGTGTCCCAAGACAGAGATATCATGCAGGGACTACCTGTGAGTGTAGAATTGCCAAGCCTACCATAGGCCAGCATGGCCCAGAGTGCCTCATCATTTTGAGGGAAAGAGGAAGGTTAACAGAGGCCATCGCCCCAGTCTGTTAAGGGCAACCTGCAAGTGAGCCCAGACTCTGCAGGCCGAATGCGGCCTGCACCAACTCCTGAAGGGAAAACAGGGACTAGAAGCACCCTGACAACCTCTGAAAGGGACCACCCAGCAAACTCTATCCCGTATCCAGGGAAACTACCTCCTGGGTCCACCAGAAGGAGACGATACGCTCCCAGATAGGAGCCAGGGGCTGCGGCAGTCCCCTCGCCCAGTAGGGCGAGGGCGTCCCTTCATGCTTGGGAGGTCTTGTCAGATTTGGACTTAGCCCTGCCAGAGGGCCCAGGACGTTGCCTGCCCACCCTGGAGTGGTAATCTACGCCGAAAAGTTGGAAGCACACCTCTGGTTCGTGTTTGACACTAACGCAGGGAGGGGGAGGGGTGTCCCTGCCCCGAGGAGGCCGAGACGGCCTACTGCGTAGGGGTGCCTTACCCTTTTTTCCAAAAAGGTCCAAAACGGGCCCCAAATAGACGCTGTCCTCTGAAGGGAAGGCCAGTGAGAGCCTTTTTGTACCATCGTCAGCACCCCACTGTTGCAGCCAGACCAGGCGGCGAATAGCTACCACAAGGGCAGAGGTTCTAGCACACATCTAAATGGGGTCATCCAGCGCTGAGAGGATAAAACTCACAAACACATCACAATCTGAGAGTGCATTAAATACCTCCCAGGGGAGATCCTCAGGGTGGTGATCAAGTAGCTTTCTAATGAGGGTCCTGGCGGCCACCGCAGTGATGGCCGCGGCACAGACCGGGCGCAGAGCCGTCCCTGCACACGAAAAGGCGTGGGAAGCCAGTCTGTCAATGCGCCGGTCCTCAGCATCCCGAAGGGTAAGGTAATGAGGAGCAGTCATAAGGGGGGGGGGGGGGGGGGGGGTTAGTAACCTCTATAATCGGTGCATCCACCACGGGAGGTGCTGACCAAAAGTTAACCACATCAGGGGGAAAAGGGTACTTCCAATCCCAGACCCCTGGAACCCCTTTAAGTTTACAAGGCGATTCCCATTCTTTGGATATAAGAGCCTGGAAATGCTCCTGTTCCAGAAATTCCAAGCGCGGCATCGCTATGTGGAAACTCCCTCTTAGGGGTGGGATCCCCAACAAAAAAGGCGCAGCAGACAGAAAAAGCACTGTCACCTGCAAACCTTGCTACCAAGAGCGACGTGAGCAAAGGCTCTAACGTCAACATCATAAAAACCCTTGAAAAGGTACGAACAAAAAACAAGTATCGGTCTAGCAAACTTGTGCAACCAAACCTGGTGCTGAAAAGGCCCAAAGATACAAAGGCACCAGTAGAAATAGAAATAAAGTGAGAATAAACTCTTCCCCTTAAAGGAATAGGCCCGAGTAACAGCCTGACAAGATCAAACGCTAAGAGTAGCCCAGGAAGAAGCCAAACCTTCCCTAGGACCAGAAGGGACATTCATCCCAGTAAAAGCTAGGCCCAAGGCCGCTTAACCCCTGGAAGCAGACGAGATCAGGCACATACAGATGTAGGTACCCACAAACCCCAAGGGGCATCATTCCCCCTAAGGGACAAGAGACAATCCAGGAAAAAAATTCCGGCACCAGTTGAGGGAAAGTAGATCCCCTTGCCTCAGCGTTACTGGGAATAAGGCACAGGGAAAGACAATGTCTTAAATACATGATCCTAAGACACCACCTTAGGCAGAAGGTCCGGCGTAAAGCGGAACACCACTCATCTTGGTGTATTTATCAAAGAATGAAGGCTAAACAGAGCCGCCCGCTCAGGCACACGTCTGACTGAAGTAACAGCCCCCCCAGAAGGGCAACCTTGTGGATAAGAACAGTCAGACAACATCCAGAATAGGGCCAAGGGGAAAACCCCCGCAAGGCAAACAGAATAAAATTCAAATCCCAACAGGGGCCCTAGAACCACGTGGGGGATGCACCTGAGCAATCCCCGAAAGAACGCTTAACCAAGGCAAAAACTGATTAAAGACTTCTTCAGGAAGGCGGACAGGGCAGAACCTGAACCTCCAGAGTACCGAGTAGGAGAGCCAACTCCAACCCATACTGTAATAACTCTAGAACCCTGGGAACAGAGCGCCCAACAGGGACGAGACCAAGACTCACACCAATCAATATGGGTATGCAATACCCTACAATAGACGGAAGAAGAGAAAGAAGAAGACAACTCCTAGGCTTCCAGAAGTCACAACCACCCAGAACATAAGCCCGCCTCCATCAAGGTGAATGAATCAACCGTCAGGCCATCCAGACCAGAGCCTGTAGATTGGGGTGAAAAAACAAAGGGGGCCTGTGTGAGCAGATCAGCACTCCTGACAGAACGTACAGGTCCGCTGTCCTCAATACCACATCTGCAAACCACACTCCAGTAGGCCACCAATATCACTGGTTCCCCCTTTTTAGAGCAACCAGCGCAGAACCCTGAATAGCAGGGTAAATGAAGATAAGACATACAGAATAGAATGTCAGGCCATAAAGTTACTAAGTCTCATGACCAAGGTCAGAACAATCTGAGACAGGGAAAACAAGGGCCTAGAACCCATGAAAGTGACGGGGCCCAAAAAGATCCACCCTAGATGGATCACATAGTGACACAAGAATTAGCACATCCTGTTGCAGAAGGACATCCACCGGAGCGAATATCGCTGATATGCAGTGATGCTGTCCTCCACCCAGCTCACGGTCAGATACCTTCCTGGGAGATCAGCCTGCTCCGCGTCCACAGAGATAAATAATACAGTCCCTGTCGTCAGACAGAACAAGGAGCCCCGAATAGACAGATCCCGCAAGGGAGAAGTCCAGCAAGATAGAGCCAACCTGAAAGCCTACCACTTCAAAAATTAGACAGGTGAATGGACCCCTAAAGGTCCCACCTCCCCCGGAACCACAGGGGATTTTAGAAGAAAAAATCCTCCCTCCGTCAACCTGATAGACTTGGTATCTATCCACAGGAAGACGCATGGAAGGGGGTGCCCCCTGACTGGTTCCTTGAGGACAACAGTCTCAAGGGGAACCACCATACCAGGGTGGAAGGGTACACAGACCCAGCTCCAGGGAAGCTGGAACCCAGTCCAGCATTTACAATATAAGTTGCAGAAGAGCCCAAGGGCACTGAGCATAAGGGACAACCTTTGAGCAACCACCAACAGGCCCACCAGTCGCAATCCATCCTGGTGAAGAGACGGAAACAGCAAGAGGGACCGAGCCCATGTAACCAGTCCACTTTATAGTCAAGGAAGCAGGTTTCCGCCTGAACCGAATCCAAGTTCAACCCTAGGAATGGAGATACCAAATAAGGGGAAAATGAGGAATTGAGGTGATTGAGCACCCATCCCAAGACTCCCAAAGGACACCACCAGCCGAGTAACCAACTCGGCCTGACAGAGATTGGGAAGCAAGGAAGGACGACCAGGCAGTTCCTTGCACGGACGACCCCTTGGTCTAATCAGAGACATCACCCCCGTCACCGCCTTGGCGATCACTCTGGGAGCAGAAAAGAGGCCAGATAACAAGGCCACAATCAGCAGTGTTGGAGCACCAACACTAACCCGTAAGATCCTTGGTGCCCGGAAGGCACAATGGCAATGAAATAAGCATCTTAGATCCCCACAGACGGCAAGAGGTCCCTGGACACAGGGCACTGGCGGCCCAACTCAGAGAAACCATGCAGAAAACCGCCTGTGAATGTAAATTGCCTCACCTATGGAAGGCCATAATGGGCAGAGTGTCTCATCCTTTTGGAGGAATATGGAAGGTTGGTGTAGAGGCCCCTGCCTCTGTCTATTAAGGGCAACCTGCAGGTGACCCCAGACCTCGCAGGCCGCGCAGGGCCTGCGCCAACACCAGAAGAGAAGCAGGGACCAGAAGCATCCTGACAATCTCGGGAAGGGGCCGCCCAGCAGACACTATCCTGCATCCAGGAGGAAACTTCCTCCTGATTCCATCAGAACGAGGCATGACGCCTCCTGATAGGAGCAAGGTGCTGCGGCCATCCCCTCGCCCAGGCGGGCGAGGGCGCCCCATCATGCTTGGGGGGTTTTGGTGAAAGATTTGGACTTAGTCCTGCCGGAGGGGCCAGGGCGTTGTCTGCCACTCCTGGGGCAGAAATCTATACCAAAAAGCTGGAAGGACACCCCTGGTTCGGGTTTGACACTAACATAGGGGGGGTGAAGGGGTGCCCCTGCTCCGAGAAGGCCGGGACCGCCTTCTGCAAAGGGGTGTTTTGCCCTTTTTTCCCAAACAGGTCCAGACGGGCCCCGAATAGGCGTCGCCCTCTAAAGGGAAGCCCAGTAAGAATCTTTTTTGTAGCATCGTCAACACCCCACCGCCGCAGCCAGACCAGTCGGCGTATAGCTACTGCAAGGGCGGAAGTTCTTGCACACATGCTAATGGTGTCATCCAGCGCCAAAAGGATAAATCTTACAAATACATCACAACTGGAGAGTGCATTAAACACCTCCCAGGGGAGATCCTCAGGTTGATGATCAATCATCTTTCTGATGAGGGTCCTAGCGGCCACTGCAGCGATGGCCGCGGCACAGACCGGGCGCAGAGTCGTCCCTGCACAAGAAAAGGCGTGGGAAGCCAGCCTATCAATGCGCCGGTCCTCAGCATCCCGAAGGGTACGATAAGTAGGGGCTGCAATAAAGGGGGGGGGTTAAGAACCCCAATGATCGGTGCATCCACCACGGGAGGTGATGACCAGCATTCTTTGAGTACAAGAGCCTGGAAGTGATCCTGCTCCAGAAATTCCAAATGCGGCGGCGCTGTATGGAAACTCTCCCTTCTAGGCCTGGAAGCCTCACCAGGGAGAGAGATAGACAAGACCTCGAAGAGCTTTATCAGTAATTCATCGGTGTCACACAGGCCCCAAGAACCTGGGCCCGTATCATCATGGCTCCTCGGTCCCTCGTCAGATGAGCCCGAGTCAGAGAATAGCCGACCTTCATCAGAAAGAGCAAAAGCCTGCTCAGCAGTGAACTCCTCAGATTCAGAAGGAATGGGCGAAACCGGAGGCGTCAGGGACCACTTCTTACCAGGGCCCAAGCGCTCTGCCAACCTCGAAATCACCTGATCGGCCGTAGGCAATCTGCGCGGCACGACTTGCTGGTCATTCCCGCTCGAGTGCGACTAATCAGGAGTGAGATTTAAGCACGGGGAGACAGGTGTATTGAAACGAGGCGCAGCCACTGGCAACCCTGACTGCAGGGCCAGTGCTTGTTCAGCACAGGGTCCGCAGACCCGTGCTCTGTCCGTATCAGCATGGGGCAGTCCACACGCTGTACACAGCCGGTCTTGTCCCGGAGGGACCCCGGTCACATAATTCTGGGATGCCTCCATATGGTGATATCAATGCAATATATGCCAGCAGGGATTTACGCAATAGGCAACCCTGGATGTCCCAAAGACCCGCTAGGAATGTGGGAGAATTTTGTAAGCCCGCTACAATATATGTTAGGCCGGGAGAAGCCACCGGAATCTTTGACGTCTGAAAGACAGAAGGGGAATAAGAGGTGCCAGGGCCATGCGCAGCAGAAAAAATACTAATGATGAAATCACCCGCGAGGGCACTTACCGACCTGGGGAGGAGAAGGACCGCAAACACGCGCGAAGAGCAACAAAATGGCGCCAACCGAACCTCGAAGGGCGGGCCTAATCTGGGCGTGACGCGGAGTGCGCCACGCCGGGTCCCCGCCTCCCCCAAAGAGCGCGAAGCTCTGAAGCAGCCGTCAAGGCTTGACAAGCCAAGCATAGGATATGCTAGTTAAAAGCATCTGCTAAAGGATACTAGTAGTCTGACGACGCCGCCACCCAGCACAGTAAATTGTAATAAAAAAGTGAGAAGGCAAAGACGGCGGCGGCCAAATAAAAAGAGCAGCGCGGCTCTGACACCCGGTTGCCGCCAAGGGCAAAAACTACGGCCATAAGCATAACAATGCAGTACACTGAGACCGCCACACACACACCCCCCCCCCATTCTTTCCCCCCGAATATGGCGACCCTTTACACAGGGCCCACCGCTACACGGGGCAAGAATGCGGGAGGGACATCACCAGCCTAAACCGCCTACCCTTTGGTGGGGGACTGCGGTGGAGCATGGCTCCGTTAAGCACGCATGGTGCTGCCTACCTTCACCCGACCAGCGCAGCCCAGGCTGGGAGGCACATCACAAGGAGGACGGGTGGGCATAGTCCAACAGGGCCGCAGGCTGTAATAGCCCCGCTCACCTGCGAGAGAGTGATACTTCATGTCTTTGCAGTCAGCACTGCAGAGAAATCTGGGGATTTGTGGGAGGTCCCTGGGTATATGAAGGGCTGGGAGGGGCCTGTTTTTGCATGTCTGCAGTGCACAGCGCCATCTGGTGGAGGATAACCCAAGTGTAAGTATTATATCTGGAGCAGGACGTACTGTATACTTACTTATACACTTACTTATACTCTTCAGCGCTATATCCATGTTCCTGCATACGTATTGGTACCACCACCTCCTGATATTGCCAAGTGCCTGACTGCATTTACCAAGGGGTCACCCAAAAATATAGGCTGCAAAAGGTTTGAAGGACCACCTTCCCCCCCAGATGGTACCATTTTTCCTAACCCAGGCATCTAACACCTGAGCCAGCTAGACCTCCGCAAGGATGAGTTATAAGTAGGTAGTGAGGTATCTTTCAGATTATTCCATATCTGCTTTCCCATAAAATACAAATGCATTTATTTAATAGAAGATGTAAGAACACGTATTCTACTCAGATTTTCATCCTATGGACAACAAAAGCTGCTTATCGATAATCAGCCAATTTGAAGATGGCTTGATTTGGGATATAATATAGTGGGGATATTCAGCAGATAAATAAAAACTCAAGACGTCTGCAAGCAAATGCAGAAAGCCTGCTGCAGCATTGGTTTAAAAATAGTGTGGTATGTGTAAGCCTACTGAATGCAGCCTGCAAACTAAAGCAGAGTTTGCTCTCGATTGTTAAATGAACACACATCTAGGTATCAATTTATTTCTGCATTTACAGAATTCACAAGGAGGGCTGACGCCAATTTAGAATACTCACCTTTTCATGCTGTATCTCCAAGGAAACAAAGCAGAAGATTAGAGAACCAAGTCTCAGCTGATGTGTTAGAGCAGAGGGTAAGAGGAGCGTGTGAGCTTATCTTTTCATAAGGGCCAGGCAAGGAATATTTAAAAAGAAAAATGACAGCATTTTATTTCTCTTGTTGCGGGTATACTAAGAGTTAAAAGGCGGGGAAAGAATGCCACATGTAGGCCATGCATTTGCACAGAGCTCTACTTTAGCATGCTCTACTCACAAAGTCTTGCTGAATATCAGTAAAGTCTTTGCCATATTTCTCCAGAGCTTCTTCAAACAGATTGGCTTCTGAAGCGGACCATTCCTCCATCTCATCTCTGCAAAGTACGGGACCTCCTTGAGGTACTAACGCAGAAATGGCTTTGGATATATCATAACAGTTTTTGTGCAGTGTGTCCATAGCATGAAACTGAAGGGGAAAAATAAATACATTTTAGACGTTTTCAACTTTAAACCTCACTAGAGCAACAACAGATAAGAGCACAAACTGGCACATAATCCATTCTCTTAAAGGCAAAATAAATACTGGCACATCTGAACAGTGGAGTGGTGGATGTTTTCTCTCACAGGGAATAACAGCAAGAACTATACAAGGGCCATCACTTTCCCAGTTCTGCAGGTAAGGCATAGCTCTTCACTCCGAGGCATCTATATTCCCACTTAACCGGACCTTCACTCTGAATAACAGCATAACTTATATTTTTTCCCCCACACTGTACATATAGGTTGCCCACATTAAAAATCATCCTACCTGCACCTAGTGTGTATTCTGAGTCTTTAAACATCCAAGATGGTGGCTCAATGAGCATCAGGCTACCTGCAGACAGGAGGTGTCTTCTGACTATGCCGCTCTGCATTCTGTGATTGCTGTCCTTCTCCTGACCCTAGCTCTGCTCTGTATGTACAAAGCACATATATAACCCACCCCTCTGTACTTTATCCCACTCTCCTCTCCTCAGTATGTGATGCTTCTGAGGCAAGATGGCGGCGCCCATATCCTAGTGTCCTGAACAGAGTTGCAGCCCAGCAGAGGAAAGAATAAAAAGTGACTAAAAACTTAAAATATATACATTTCAGATGCTGGGGAATAGTTTAAGGGTTTGGGCTTTGATGCTGAATGTCAGGTTTAAGTGGACATCTAAAAAGGTTTCTTCTTTTACAGCCAATGAGCAAGGTAATGCGGCTGTATGATGTGGGAAGTATTAGAAGATAAGTAGGCAAGCATTGTGGGGTTTACGTAAGGTGCATTTCCACGTCTCTGTCCAGCATCCTTTATTATATAAAAATTATGCCTATATAAATTACCCCTATGGGGACAGTCCTATTGACTGACGTGAGAAGGCAATCAAGGGCCGTGTTCGCGAGCAGAGATTATCAGGGGAATATCACACTGAGAAAGGGCTGATCAGATGTGCAGGACTATAGCCAAGTATGTCCAACTTATTTTTGCCTGGACAGTCCCTTTAAAGTGGACAAAAACCTGGAATTTAAACCATCCCGTGTTTTGGTTCACTTTTGTGGGGCATCCTGATTTGGGATGCCACACTGTGTGAAATCCCCTGGATCAACAAAAGGGCGTGCGCAGGCTTAGTAAAGCTGAATGAAGGTTATCTGCTGGTTGTATTTACCCAAACCAGTCATTCACCAATGCCGGGCGTAGGGAATTGGATAGAGCAGAACTCTGTTTAGGAGGAGGCCACCTCTGTCTGACCAGCACAGGAAGCAGAGGTGAGCTTTTGCGGCATTTGGCAAGTTGAAAACACTGGAGCTGGATGGTGGAGCTGTGGGGGACAAAGGGGGAATATTGCTAATGAACAATAAATTTTAAAGTTAATGACTGGACTTCAGAAGTTTCAGCATATAGCTTTGTATTCATCCAAAAGGCCACCATGCATTTTTTTTACTCTGCTTGTAAATATATTACCTGCATTTCTTACAAACTCATGTGATTATTCTATTTGTTAACATTCCTACATTGTGTTATCAGAAAAAAATTAACAAAAAAATAAATAAATAAATGGGTTTACACTTCCCTTCTCCTTACCAATGTGATGTCTCTGGAGGCAGCAGCTGCACTCATGTGTAGACTAGGTTGTCGGACGGAACTACTACAATCTAGAGCACGAGCAAACGTACCTACAGATCTAGAAAAGAACAAATATACTTCCATAAATATTAAAATATGTCTTAGAGTCTAAGATATAAACACAAATGTTAATGGGAAATATCAATATCAAGGGATCAAAACATAGGGCAACGTTCCCCATGATGATAAAAGTGAGGTTTATCATTGGCGTCAGGATAAATATATGGTGAAGCCAGTGTGACTAGCCGTTTGCATTGTGTTGTGGATAGCAACCTCCATATCGGTGTGCTTTTCAGCCCCTTAGAAAGTAAAAAAAAAAAAATAATGACCTGTACCTGTGATGAGGCATTTTAACGGGTTAGGTAATTATATTTTCCTTTTTAATGAAGTGGGCCAATACCCATGCTGCATGGCCCTGGAGCGCTTTGCTTACCCTTGGGGCATTCCAATTAGGGATGCCTTGTGCAAAAATACAATTCTGTGAGTACTCACCTGTAGAATTGGTTTTGCCTGTGTTTGGTCCGGGCTGCCCCAGTTATCCATATACATGTGGGTATTCCGCCACCAGGTGGCGCCAGTTACTGCAAGATCCGGAGCTGTAACTCCTCCCGGCCTCCCACAAAAGGATCTGTCTCCATAGAGTTCCCCAGAGTGTCAAAAAGCAGCAAATGAGACAGGCCGGGAGGCCAAGAAACATGTTAACTAACATGCTACAGCATGTACTCTCTCCAAAACAAGGTAAGGACAACGATCCAATACAAAAAGACAATAATCACCATAAAAGGCAAACAGAGGAACTGAACCAAGGGCGGGATGGGACAGCCTGGACCGAACACAGGCAAAACCAATTCTACAGGTGAGTACTCAGAATTGTATTGTTCCGTGTTTGGTCCGGGCTGTCCCAGTTATCCATATACGTGTGGGACATCCAAAAGCAGTGTCCATAATAGGGAGGGATCCCCAGAGCGGAACAGCAGGCAGTTCATTTCACTACTGCCGGAAGCACCTTTCGGCCAAAAGCAGCGTCAGCTCAGGCCAAAACATCAACCT
Organism: Gastrophryne carolinensis; assembly: GCA_027917425.1. Lineage (NCBI taxonomy): Eukaryota > Metazoa > Chordata > Amphibia > Anura > Microhylidae > Gastrophryne > Gastrophryne carolinensis. The sequence continues at coordinate 122,084,988 of CM051244.1, read as the reverse complement.
CATAAAACTTAGTAAAGGTATGAACCAAAGACCAGGTAGCAGCCTTACAAACCTGAAGCCTGGTGCTGAAAAGCCCAGGAACCACCAATAGCTCTAGTAGAGTGAGCGGTAACACGAAAAGAGGTATCCTTCCCAATGGCAGAATAGGCTTGCACCACCGCCTGTCTAATCCACCTACTAAGAGTGGACTTAGCTAGAGACAAACCCTTCCTAGCACCTTCAGAGAGAACAAAGAGAATCCGACTTCCTGAAGGAATCAGTCGCAACCAGATAGTACTTAATGGCTCTGACCACATCCAAGGAATGAAGGGCCCGTTCCTTAGAGTTAGATGGTTCCGGACACAGAGAAGGCAGAATAACCTCCTCATTAAGATGTAAGGGAGATCAGGTTTAAAGCTAAAATCCACCTTATCCCACTCAAGTAAGGAGGCTTCATACAAAGTGCGGCCAATTCTGACACCCAGCGCACCGAGGTGATGGCTACCAAAAAGACCACCTTTAGGGTCAAGATAGACAATGCAGCGTCGCACAAAGGCTCAAAGGGCGGACCCTGGAGCGCAGAAAGCACCAAATTCAAATCCCACACCGGTAGTACAGGCTTGCGTGGTGGACGAACATGGGTCACTCCTTGGAAAAAAGTCCTGATCAGCCTATGCTTGGCAAAGGATCTTTGGAAGAAGATGCCCAAGGCAGAGACCTGGCCCTAAGTGTGCCCAACTGTAGACCCAAGTCCAAGCCATGTTGTAGGAATTCTAAAATCCTGGAAATGGAAAAGGTACAACAGGGAAACTCTTGGATTCACACCAAGAAATGTAAGCACACCAAACTCTTGAATAACCGTGCCCGACAGCCCCTTCTCTGTTAGGATTGGGGATTCAATAGCCAGGCCGTCAAAGCCAGCGTTTGTAAACTGGGGTGCCGCAACCACCCCTGAGTGAGAAGTCCTGGGTCATCGGGCATGATGTAGCAATCGACCGACATTTGGATTATGTCCGCGAACCAACTCCGCCTCGGCCAGCGAGGAGCCACCAGGATGGTTGGCACCCCCTCCTGGGCTATCTTGCGCAACACTCGGCCCAGGAGAGGAAACTGAGGGAAAGCATAAAGGAGCCTCCGTCCACGGAATCGGCAGAGCGTCTGTGGCAAAGGCCAGAGGATCTCTTGACAGGGAGACGAACGTTGATAGATTGTGATTGTGTCTGGACGCAAAACGGATCCACGTCCGGCTGACCCCAGCGGAGATACAGAGCGTGAAAGATCTTGTTGCTGAGGAGTCTTCCATCCTTGACCAGAAGATCCAGGCAGTCCCCAAATAACCTGAGCCCCAGGAAGGGGATACTAGTGAGCGCCATTTTGGCCACAGCGTCAGCCGACCACTGCCGCAGCCAGAGCGAACGACGAAGCGCGCCAAGCAGAGCCGAGGCCCTGGCGCCAAGCCGGACACTATCGTCCATGGCCGAGACTACAAAAGCAATAAAATCCACGCAGGCTTTAAGATCTGTATAATCCTCCGCCCACTAGCGAGATTTGGTAAAATCAACAAGGCGTCTCACCTTTTTCCTGATGGCCAAAGATATGATGGCCGCGGAACAGACAGGGCGAAGCCCAGCACCCACAAAAGTAAACGCTTGACAAGCCAGCTGATCCATGCGCCTGTCAGCAGGGTCACGCAAGGTAGCAGTATCGGGTGACGGCATAACCATAGTGCTGGATAACCCCGAGACGGGGGCATTCACCTCGGGGGGGATGGAACCAGAGGCCGATCAGCTCCTCAGGGAAGGGATACCGCCTGTCCAGACTCTTAGGCACCGATGGCAATTTATTAGGCCTTTACCCTTCTTTAAACACCATGTCGGAGAAATGGCCCTGTTCTGGGAAGACCAACCACTGTCTTACAGGCCGGAATAAATCCCCCTGTTTCTTCTTAGCCGCAGTAGGAGGGACAATATGCAGGGTCTCAAAAACAGCAGCCAGCTATTTTTCTGTGTCGTCAGGGAGCCACATATCCTCAGCGGAGGAGGAGCCGAGCTCGCTGTCAAACAACCGACCAATCCCCTGTGAAAGCCTCTAAAAAAAAGTCTCTAAAAAGCTCTCCCTCCTCCAAGGAATCCCGACCGCCAAAAAGGTCATCATCGTCAGCAAAATTCAAATAGGCCGGCTCTATGTGCCGCTTCTTACACGTGGCCTTCACCATAGCCGAACGAGATAGCTGTCTCTCGATGCTGGCCACCTAATGTGCCAAATCGGCCTGGGATCCCCTGCTGGTTTCTCCCTCAATGAGGGCCGACTGCAGCACTGGGGGGGTAGGTGAGACCGCAGGCAAGGGCGGGTTAGGGGCAAGGACGCCCGCCCTATCATGTTCTAATTATACGCTCCTGGCACAAGTGACACAAACAGTGTGGCCGGGGGAAGGTACCGCACATGGGGCAGAGCTTCACCCGCCCAGAAGGGGCCCTTGGTTCACTATCCCGAGAAGCCTCCATTATAGGGATTAAGGTATAAAAAATATAGGTTCCCAGACACGAAGGCCCAAAACTTAGCGCAGACCCCCAAAAGTCCCTCCTATGTGATCCCTCTTACGGGATAGGACACGAAGAGAGATGCGGAGCTGGGGGTGGGGGAGGAGGGAGACCGGGAGGAGTCACAACCCACGGCTGACAAGGGAAAAAGGGCCATGAGATCCCACGGCACATGCACAATATCAATGGACATAATGATATGAAAAAGGGACTCACGGACCGTCAGTGGACGCGCCGCATGCAGGAAGGCAGCGTCCTGTCCTCAGGCTTCCCCCTCACAAGGGGAAAATGGTGCCAGGAGGTACTGCGTAATTGCGCGGCCCCGCCCCCCGACTGCGGCACCAAAGCGTGCCCGCAGCCTGAGTTAAAAATGGCACGGTGGCCCACGTAACCTCCCTGTCCCCCACGGCAGCGGAGTTCACACCTGCGGAGACATGGACGCCACCGCCCCCCCCAGCAGTAGAAGATGGAGGGGAAAATACAATTCTGTGAAATACTCACCTGTAGAATTGATATTATTTGTATACAGTACGTCCTGCTCCAGATATAGTACTTACACTTGGGTTATCCTCCGCCAGATGGTGCTGCACTGCAGAGATATGCAAAAACAGGCTCCTCCCGGCCCCTCAAATACCTGGGGACCTCCCACAAATTCCCAGCATTGAAAAGCAGTGAACAAGAAGCGGGGAGAATGGAAAACACCCAGAACAACTGGTAATGATAACAATGATAATCACCATACAGGGGATCCAGAATAATGCAAAAACCAGGGTGGGGTGAAGCAGGATGTACTGTATACAAATAATATCAATTCTACAGGTGAGTATTTCACAGAATTGTATTATTCTTAGTATACAGTACGTCCTGCTCCAGATATAGTACTTACACTTGGGACATCCAATAGCAGTGTCCATAAGGTAGGGTGGGATCCCCAACAAAAGGTGAAAGCAGACAGTTTAAACCACTGCCGCCTGCAAAACCTTGCGGCAAAACAGCATCAGCTGAGGCCCTAACATCAACCTTGTAAAACTTTGAAAAAGTATGAACAGAAGACCAAGTAGCGGCCTTGCAAACTTGTTCAACAGAAGCCTGGTGCTGGAAGGCCCAAGAGGCACCAATAGCACGAGTAGAATGAGCAGTAAGGCGGAAGGGAGGACTCTTCCCCTTAGCAGAATAGGCCTGAATCACAGCCTGACGAATCCATTTGCTAATAGTAGACTTGGCAGGAGCCAAACCCTTCCTAGGACCAGAAGGGACCACAAAAAGAGCATCAGTCTTCCTGAAAGCCGCAGTGACAACCAGGTAATACTTCAGACACCTGACCACATCCAAGGAATGCAGAACCCTTTCCTTAGCATTGCTAGGATTAGGACACAACGAGGGAAGAACAATGTCTTGATTCAAATGAAAAGCAGACACCACCTTAGGCAGAAAATCCGGCTTAAAGCTGAACACCACCTTGTCCTGGTGTCTCTCATAGTATGGGGGCTGAATAGACAGAGCCGCCAGCTCAGACACACGCCTGACCGAAGTAACAGCCACCAGAAAGACAACCTTGAGGGTAAGTACAGCCAGAGCTGCATCCTGAATAGGCTCAAAGGGAGCACCCTGCAAAGCAGACAAAACCAAGTTCAAATCCCAAACAGGGACCATAGGTTTACGTGGGGGACGCACATGAGTAACCCCCTGAAAGAAGGTCTTAAGCAAGGGATGCTGAGCAAAAGACTTCTGAAAGAAGACAGACAGGGCAGAAACCTGACCCTTCAGAGTACTGAGTTTTAGACCCAACTCCAATCCATGCTGTAAAAACTCCAGAACCCTAGAGACTAGGAACTCCCTACAGGGGAGAGACCTAGACTCACACCAATCAATGTAGGTACGCCATACCCTATAATAGATGGCAGAAAAAGTTTTCTTCCTAGCCTGCACCATGGTATCCACCACCGAGGCAGACAAGCCTTTCTCCATCAAGATGGAGGTTTCAACAGCCAAGCCGTCAAAGCCAGAGTTTGTAAATTGGGATGGCGTAAGGGGCCCTGAGTGAGCAGATCTGGTGCCCCTGGCAGGACGTACTGGTCTACTGCCATTTGTACCACATCTGCGAACCACACTCTTCTTGGCCACCAGAATCACTGGCACCCTTTCCATAGCGATCTTGCGCAGGACCCTGCCCAGCAGGGGGAACGGGGGAAAGACATACAGGAGCCGAAATTTCTTCCATGACATTGAACGGGCATCCGTGGCCAAGGCCAGAGGATCCTGAGACAGGGAGACAAAGGCCGGGAGCTTGTGATTGTGACGGGATGAAAACAGGTCCACCTCCGGTAGGCCCCAACGGTGACACAGGGACTGGAATACCCTGTTGCAGAGGGACCACTCCCCCTGACGAGAAGAACCCCTGCTCAGAGAGTCTGCCAGAAGATTCTCTACCCCCGGGATGTACACAGCCGAAATGCATTGAACATTGGCCTCCGCCCATGTCAGAATCCGCGACACTTCCTGGAGGGCACCCTTGCTCCGGGTCCCTCCCTGATGGTTGATGTAGGCAATGGCCGTCCTGTTGTCTGAGCGCACCTGCACAGACATTCCCTGCAGGTGATCGGTCAACTGCTCCAGCACCAACCCGATCGCCCGTAGTTCCAGAATGTTGATGGGTAAATGGGCCTCCTGAGGGCCCCACCTCCCCTGGAACCTCAGGGACTTCCAGAATCCCCCCCAACGTCAGACTGGCATCCGTGGTGACCGTCTCCCAGGAGGGGGCCAGAAAGGACCTGCCCTTTAGCAAGTTCTTGTGGTCCAGCCACCACGACAGGGACCTTCTGACCAAGGGGGGAAGCACACAAACCCCGTCCAAAGACGCGGGGTCCTTGTCCCATACTGATAGAAGGTGAAGCTGCAGAGGCCTCAAATGGAACTGAGCAAAGGGCACCGCCTCGAAGCTCGCCACCATCAGGCCCACCAGCTGCATTCCCTGAGGGAGGGCTGGGGGCACGAGAGCAGAAACCTCACCTGCGCAGTCAGAGCTTCCACCTTCTGTTGAGGAAGGAATATCCCTGAATGAACCGTATCCAGAATCATCCCCAGGAATGGGATCACCAACGAAGGGGACAGAGAGGACTTGGGATGATTGATCACCCAGCCGAAGGACTCCAGGGTGGACACCACCAGCTGAGTGTCCAGCCCGCCTGCTGTAGAGACCGTGAGGTGATTAGTATGTCGTCCAGGTAGGGCAGCACTCAAATGCCCCTTGACCTTATCAAAGACATCACCCCCGCCAGCATCTTGGTGAACACTCTGGGAGCTGAAGTGAGGCCAAATGGTAGGGCCAAAAATTGGTAATGTTGATCTTTCAACGCGAACCTGAGAAACCTTTGATGTCCCGGGAACACAGGGATGTGAAGGTAAGCATCTTTGATGTCCACAGACGTCATAAAATCCCCTGGGCGCAGAGAGCCGATGGCCGAGCGCAGAGTTTACATGCGAAAGCGCCGGTTCTTGACAAATTTGTTGAGGATCTTTAAATCCAGAATGGGCCTGACTGACCCATCTTTTTTGGGTACTGTGAAAAGGTTGGAATAGAACCCCTTGCCCAATTCTCTTAAGGGGACCCTGCAAATGACCCCCAGATCCAGAAGTCCTTGCACGGCCTGCATCAAGGCCTGAGCTGATACAGGGTCCTGGGGGATCCGGGACCTGATGAATCTTGTGGGGGGCCGCACAGCAAACTCTTATCTTGTAGCCAGAGGAAACTACCTCCTGAATCCACCGGTCTGAGACTTGGCGCCTCCAGACGTGCACGAAGTGCTGTAGCCATCCCCCCACCCTGACGGGCGAGGGCGCCCCATCAAGCCTGAGGGGTCTTGGGAGGGGCTTTGGGTTTGGACCCCCAGGAGGAGCCAGGACGTCGTCCTCTGCTCCTATGCCAGGAATCTGCGCGAGCCCCTGCGAAGGACACCCCTTTTCCCTGCTTAGCGCCTCTGTAGGGGACAGAAAGGGGGCCCTGGCTCCGAAAGGGCCGAGGCTTCCGCCTGCGCTGGGGTAACTTACCTCCTTTAGCAAAGAGGTCTAGACGGTCCCCAAACAGGCGTAGCCCCTTAAATGGAAGCCCAGTAAGGGCTTTCTTCGCAGCATTGTTAGCAGCCCACTGGCGCAGCCACACCGCGCGGCGTATAGCCACCGCCAAGGCGGAAGATCTGGCACACATCCTAATAGCATCATCCGATGCAGACAGGATAAAGTTCACAAACACATCACAGTTAGACAGTGCATTAATAGTATCAGGAGGCCACTCGTCTGGGCCGTCAAGTGCATTCCTGACCATGGCCCTGAGCGCCATAGCAGTAATGGCCAAAGCGCAAACCGGGCGCAGCGCCGCCCCTCCAAATGCAAAGGCATGGCACGCCAATTGGTCAATGCGCCGGTCCTCAGAATCCCGCAGCGTAGTAGTGGCAGGGGAGTGCATAATAGAGGTGTTAGACAGCCCTAGAATAGGAGCATCGACCTCGGGGGGCGATGACCAGCACTTGACCATATTAGCAGGAAAGGGATACTTCCTGTCCAAACTCTTAGGGATCCCGGGAAGTCTACTGGGATGTTCCCACTCCTTAAGCACGAGGTTATTGAAATGGGTTTGCTCAGGAAATTCCAAACGAGCCTTAGCAGTATGAAATAGCTCACCCCTTTGCCTGGGAGCCGCAACAGGGGGAGAGATGGACAAAACCTCAAAAATCTGAACCAGCGCCTGCTGTGCACAAGAAACACAGACCCGTGTATTGTCACCGTTGGTAGGTGAGACCCCACAAGCTACACACAGCCGGGCTTGTCCCGAATGAACCCCGGTCACAATATCCTGGGATGCCTCCATATGGTGATTAATAGGCACAATAGGCCAGTAAGGATTGACGCAGTAAGCTACCCTGGATGCCCCAATGACCCGCAGGGAAGTGGGAGTAATTATACTAGGCCCAACTGGTAGTTACACCGGGCTGGGAGAAGCCACTGGATTCGATCGTCTGAAAGACATAATGGGAATAAAGAAGGGAGGATGGCGACCCTTGGTACAGGGCCCACCTCTGCACGGGGCATAGGCAATAATGCGGGAGGGGCATCCTCTAGAGGCTCACCATCAGCCTAAACCGCCTACCCTTTGGTGGGGGACTGCGGTGGAGCATAGCTCCATACGCACGCATGGTGCTGCCTACCTTCACCCGACCAACGCAGCCCAAGCTGGGAGGCACATCACAGGGAGGACGGGTGGGAATAGTCCAACAGGGCCGCAGGCTTTGATAGCCCCGCTCACCTGCGAGAGAGTGATACTTCATGTCTTCGCAGTCAGCACTGCAGAGAAATCTGGGGAGGTCCCCGGGTATTTGAGGGGCCGGGAGGAGCCTGTTTTTGCATGTCTCTGCAGTGCAGCGCCATCTGGCGGAGGATAACCCAAGTGTAAGTACTATATCTGGAGCAGGACGTACTGTATACTAAGAATAGAGGAGAAGCTGAGGGAACGAGGGGAGAGGTAAATATCATGAGGTAAAAAGTGCACCAAATCACAAGAGAGAATAATAAAGCTTGTGGGACCGTGGGATACAGGGCATAGTGGTTCCTCCCCCCTCCTTAATAGGCTCACCATCGCCTATGGCCTAGCTCGGTGAACACCCGACCCCGGCGTTCTCCCTACCTTCACCTGTTCCCGTCAGCCGAGGCTGGGAGGCAAACTGGGACCCAGGAACAGAGGCAATAGGGCGGCAGGTAGGCTTAAAAATGCCCCGCTCAACTGCTGTATCCAGAGAGAGTTCTAGACGATCTTCACAGCAGCTACAGCAAGACAAATCTGGGGAACTCTATGCAGACAGATCCTTTTGTGGGAGGCCGAGAGGAGTTGCAGCTCTGGATCTTGCAGTAACTGGCGCCACCTGGTGGCGGAAGACCCACACGTATATGGATAACTGGGACACAGGGAAAACCCCTGGGATCGCCTGCAAAACCGCCCATATTCCTGATTGATCTAACCCATTCCAAGAATATATTTCTGAGCAAAATCCCTAGATGGTTATATCTATATATATTTTTTTCAAAAAGGTTAAATTGTCACAATTGTCACCAGGTTTTCTTTTACACCCACACACATTCCACAATGGGGTCATTCTAAATATTTGGTGAAGCCAGGGTGACATGTGGCGCGGCTTGCAACCTGCACCCAGGCGAGCTTTTTAGCGCTAACTCAAAGTCTTTGTTCTACTCCCCCCCCCCCCCCCCCCCCCCACAAAAAAAATGTGTTCATGTGATGGCAATAATTCAAGTGATGGAAGGATATTTCTTTACAGTTTGGAAATAACAGCAGAGCCTATGGGATATGCTAAAAATTTACCATTTTGCCAGACTGTCTAGCGTGTGATTTGTTAAACATGAACAAGGACAAAACAGCTTAAATGCATTCAAATTTTCATCCTGAGCTCTCTTGTAATATGTTCTAATACTTACCGTGCTACTACTAAAAACTGATCTATCTGCTCATCTGTAAGAGGATTGTTTGCCTCCCAAACTTTTGTTTCAAGATTAGCTTGGTCTCTTCCATCTTCTGCCCCTGAAGGCAAAAACAGAAAACACAACACTTAAAACAATAGTCCAGCACAAGTATAGACAACACAAAAAAAAAAAAATATAAGAATACCCCAAAAAAAAGGAAATTTGTAGGCACCTAGTAAATTTCTTTTCTCATCTGCTTCCACTCCAGGGCACCACTAGTAGCAACGTGTGGGTTAATATGAGCCGTAGACAGAAATAAAAGCTAGCTAGGAACTACAAAGCCCAGCAGACTCCCCAATGACATGGTGCTCCACGGGGGGCCACAGGTAGCCAACGTGAATAAAATGTCGGATCAGTAATGCCGCCCCCCAGACACAGAACAAAAACAAACAGGACAATGCTATCCCATGGGTTTCATGGAGAGGAAACACAGGCTGAGGTCTAGGAGCAAGGGATGAAGCTTTTAAACAGTTTGTGCTTACTCTCTAGGGGGAGACATGGAGACATTGAGCATGCGCCGCTGTGGTCAGAAACAGCTGCAGGACCACTGTGGCTTGCTGTGCTCGCTCATGGTGATAACACCAAGGTACGGAGTGGCCTGTTAGACCACTTTTTTTGAATGGTCCTGGAGCAATAAAACTGAAAGGAGGGCAAACCTTCGAGCCCCAATATGGTTTCTACCCTGTTCTACAAGAAATAAAGGAGACACACATGGGGCAGGCATCAGCTGAGCTGTTTCCTGCCTTATAATTGCTGTTGGGTTTACACTCCCTTTAAAGTGGACCAACACCCACCGCTGATCGGCCCGGGAATCTATAAGATTCGCATGCCGATCTGCTCCCTCCCTGCCGCTGTGTGAAACCCCCCCAGGACGCCCGCAAATCCTACCTGTTCCTCGTTTCAACGGAGCATGCGCGGGCCGCCGCCACCTCTCGCGCATCCCTCTAGCAGGGCGCGCACCCGCGCCGGCCGTTTGTGAATGGCCGGCGCGCTCCCTGTAAGAGGGACACGCGAGAGGAGGCGGCGGGCGCTCTCACCTTGTCCGTCGACAGATTCACGTGGGAGCGGGGTCAGGTGAGTTTTTGGGGCTTTCTGGGAGGTTTCACACAGCGGGGCACCCCCGATCGGGGTGCCCCGCGAAACTGGAACACCACCCAGGATAGTGAAAATCCTGGGTGTTGGTCCACTTTAAGCAAAAAATACAATTCTGTGATTACTCACCTGTAGAATTGTTTTTACGGTGTACAACACGGCTTGCTTCATTTCAATTCTTTACATGTGGGTAATCCGCCACAGGTGGCGCAATCGACTGCAGGAAGACTTGTGGCCCCTCCCAGCCTATAAAAGGGCCAGAATTAGGCAGAAGACCCCAGTGTTTGAAAGTAGTAATGCAAGTAGCCGGGAGGCAAGGACCATGTTAGTAAAACACAGCCACTAAAAGGAATTCTCTCAACCAAAATCACCATAACAAGGCAAAAAAGAGAACGATAACAAGGGTAGGATGAAGCAAGCCTACAGGTGAGTGACCACAGATTTGTATTTTTCCAGGTGTACAGCACGGCTTGCTTCATTTCAATTCTTTACATGTGGAACATCCAACAGCAGTGTCCAAAAAAGAAGGATGGGATCCCCAGAGAGCAATGGCAGGCAGTTCAAGCAACTACCGCCTGGAGTACCTTGCGGCCAAAAACAGCGTCAGCTGAGGCCCTAACATCAACTTTGTAAAACTTGGAAAAAGTAGGAAAAAGTATGAACCGAAGACCAAGTAGCGGCCTTACAAACCTGTTCAACCGAAGCCCGATGCTGGAAAGCCCAAGAGGCACCAATAGCCCTGGTGGAACGAGCTTGGCACAGTACGCCTGCACCACCGTCTGTCTAATCCACTTGCCGATAGTGGATTTGGCTGGAGGCAAGCCCTTCCTAGGTCCGGAAGGAAGGACAAAAAAAAGAGAATCAGACTTCCGAAATGACTCGCGACCAAATAATACATGAGTGCCCTGACCACATCCAGAGAATGAAGGTTCCGTTCCTTGGAATTAGCAGGGGCAGGACAATAGGAAGGTAAGACAATGTCCTCATTGAGATGAAAGGCAGATACAACCTTGGGCAAGAATTCCGGCTTAAGACGGAACACCACCTTATCCTGATGCCGCTCAAAATAAGGTTTCATGGAAAGCGCCGCCAGCTCAGAGACGTGACGCACCGAAGTGATAGCAACCAAAAAGACCACCTTAAGAGTCAGAATAGAAAGAGCAGCATCACACAGGGGCTCGAAGGGGGGACCCTGAAGAGCAGAAAACACCAAGTTCAAATCCCACACTGGTAGCAGAGGCGGACGCTACCAACTTAGTATCCCTCTCTGCCTGATGCAAAGATGGAGCTGCCCTCATGCCTGAGGGGTCTTGGAAGAGGGCTTAGGCTTGGATCCCCAGGCAAGGCCGGGACGACCTTGGGCTCTACCTCCCCCCCCCATGAGTCTCTGCGGCCACCAGAGAAGGAAGATCCTCGTGCTCCTCGAGAGGGGCGAAAGGAAGAAGAGCCCCGAAAAGGCCAGACCTGCTTCCGACGCTGAGGAAGTCTCCTGTCCTTAGCCAGGAGGTCCAACCGTTCCTCCGAACAGCCGAAGTCCCAGGAAGGGAATACCTGTGAGAGCTTTTTTGGCGGCAGCATCCGCTGCCCACTGTCGCAACCAGATACAGCGACGCAGCGCGACCATCGCAGCCGAAGCCCTACCACCAAAACAGACGGCGTCATCCATGGCCGATAAAAGCAAGGAAGTCCGCACAAGCTAAAAGCTCCCTATACTCCTCCGCTCGCTTGGGAGATTTGGCAATATCCACAAGACGCCTTACCTTAATGGCCATGGAAACAATGGCCGCACCACAGACAGGGCACAGACCAGTTCCCACAGAAGTGAAGGCGTGACAGGTTAGCTGATCCATGTGCCTGTTAACATGATCACGCAAGGAGGAAGTCTCAGGAGACGGCATAACCGAGGTATTGGAGAGCCCCAGAACAGTAGCATCCACTTCCGGGGGATGGGGCCAGAGGCAAACCAAATCCTCCGAAAAGGGATACCATCTGTCCAGACCCCTAGGCACCGACGGAAACCTATTAGGCTTCTCCCATTCCTTAAACTTCTTAGAGAAGTGGCCATGTTCAGGAAAGACAAGGCGCTGTCTCGCCGGCCGAAACAGGTCCCCCTGTTTCTTCTTGGCCGCCTTAGGAGGAACAATGTGCAGAGTTTTAAGTACCGCCAACATTAGCTGCTCTGTATCATCCTGGGGTCACTCGTCCTCGTCAGAAGAAGACCCGTGGCAACTGTCAAGGTCCCCCCGACTACCCCCAGAGGAGGAACCACAAATACAATATGGGACCCTGAAAAACACAAAGGTGGACAACATGAGCATCCTGCAGTGCATGCACCGCCATATAAGCTACACAATAATAAAGAGGAAATAACAAAAATACAAATCTGTGATTACTCACCTGTAGAATTGGTATTATGAGTATACAGTACGTCCTGCTCCAAATATAATACTTACACTTGGTATTACTCCGCCAGAAAATAGGCTCCTCCCAGCCCCTCAAATCCCCGGGGACCTCCCACAAATCCGCAGCATTGAAAAGCAGTTAAAGAGAAGCCGGGAGAATTAATCCACCCAAACAATGATAACAATCACCATACAGGGGATCCAAGAAAATGCAAAGCCAAGAGTGGGTTGGAGCAGGACGTACTGTATACTCATAATACCAATTCTACAGGTGAGTAATCACAGAATTGTATTATTCTTAGTATACAGTACGTCCTGCTCCAAATATAATACTTACAATCGGGACATCCAATAGCACTGTCCATAAAATAGGGTGGGATCCCCAAGAAAAAAGGCAGCAGCAGACAGTTTAAACCACTGCCGTCTGCAGAACCTTTCGGCCAAAAGCAGCATCAGCTGAGGCCCTAACATCAACCTTGTAAAACTTTGAAAAGGTATGAACAGAAGACCAAGTAGCGGCCTTGCAAACTTGTTCAGCAGAAGCCTGGTGCTGAAAAGCCCAAGAGGCACCAATAGCACGAGTGGAATGAGCAGAAAGGCGGAAGGGAGGATGCTTCCCCTTAGCAGAGTAGGCCTGAATCACAGCCTGACGAATTCTCTTGCCGATAGTAGACTTGGCAGGAGCCAAACCCTTCCTAGGACCAGAAGAGACGACAAAAAGAGCATCAGTTTTCCTGAAAGGTGCAGTAGCCACCAGATAGTACTTCAGACACCTAACCACATCCAAAGAGTGCAAAACCCTCTCCTTAGCATTGCTAGGATTAGGGCACAAAGAAGGAAGAACAATATCCTGATTCAAATGAAAGACAGACACTACCTTAGACAGAAAATCAGGTTTGAAACGAAACACCACCTCGTCCTGGTGTCTCTCATAGTAGGGGGGCTGAATGGACAGCGCCGCCAACTCAGACACACGCCTGACAGAAGTGATAGCCACCAGAAATACAACCTTGAGCGTAAGAATGGCCAGGGCAGCATCCTGCACAGGTTCAAAGGGAGCACCCTGCAAGGCTGACAGAACCAAGTTCAGATCCCAAACAGGCACCATAGGCTTACGTGGGGGACGCACATGAGTGACCCCCTGGAAAAAAGTCCTGATCAGAGGGTGCTGAGCAAAGGACTTCTGGAAGAAAATAGCCAGGGCAGAGATATGACCCTTCAGAGTACTGAGTTGGAGCCCCATCTCCAACCCATGCTGCAGGAACTCCAGAATCCTGGGAATAGAGAACACACGACAGGGAAGAGACTTAGACTCACACCAGTCAATGTAGGCATGCCAAAGCCAAATCCTGTAATAAATGGAAGAGGAAGACTTCTTCCTAGCTTTAATCAAAGTATCCACAACTGAGGAAGACAGCCCCTTCTCCATCAAGATGGAGGTTTCAGCAGCCAAGCCGTCAAAGCCAGAGTTTGTAAATTGGGATGGCATGGTGAGCCCTGAGTGAGCAGATCTGGCACCAAGGGCAGAGCGTACTGATCTACGCCAGCCAGCACCTTGGTGAACACCCTGGGAGCTGAAGTGAGGCTGAAGGGCAAGGCCACAAACTGGTAGTGTTGATCCATCAGAGCGAACCTGAGGAACCTTTGATGACCTGGGAACACAGGAATATGAAGATAAGCATCTTTGATGTCCACAGAAGTCATGAAATCCCCTTGGCGCAGGGAACTGATGGCAGAGCGCAGAGTTTCCATGCGAAAGCGCCTGCCCCTGACAAACTTGTTGAGGATCTTCAAGTCCAGGATGGGCCTGACTGAACCATCTTTTTTGGGTACTGTGAAAAGTTTGGAAAAAAAAACCCTTGTCTTTTTCTCTTAAGGGGACTTGGCAGATGACCCCCAGCTCCAGGAGGCCTTGCACTGCTTGCACTAGCTCCTGAGCTGACACAGGGTCCTGAGGAATCCGGGATCTGGTGAATCTTGGAGGGGGATCGGCAGCAAACTCCAACTTGTAACCGGATCAGCAAGAAGCCGAAACCTTTACTCAGGACCAGGAAGGCAAACCATCCAAGTAAGATCAGTCCAAAGGGAGCATATGCCCTGGAAGCAAACGAGATCAGGCGCATACATATGGAGGCACCCACAGACCCCAAAGGGCATCAGTCCCCCTAAGGGACAAGAAACAACCAGGAAAACTTCAACACCTGTTGAGGGAATGTAGACCCCCTTACTTCAGCATTACTAAGAATAAGGCCCATAGGCAGACCAAAGGACTTAAATAATGATCATAAGACACCACCTTGGGCAAAAAGGTCCGGCGTAAGGCGAATACCACCACATCATGGTGTGTTTATATATATATATATATATAATGAACGAGGGTTAAGTAAACAGAGCCACCTTCTCAGGCACACGTCTGACTGAAGCAACAGCCCCCGGAGGGGCAACTTGAACTACAAAACAGCTCAGACAGCATCCAGAATAAGTCCTAAGGGAACTACCCGCAGGGCAAACAGAATGAAAATTGATCCCAACAGGGACCATAGAACTACTTGGGAGATGCACGTGAGTAATCCCCAAGAGAAGCTTAACAAGGAAGACTGAACAAGACTTCTACAGGAAGGCAGACAGGATAGAACCTGAACATTCAGAGTACCAAGATGGGGAGCCAACCCCAACCCATGCTGTAATAACTCTAGAACCCTGGGAACAGAGAGCGTCCAACAGGGGAGAGACCAAGACTCACGCCAATCAATATGGGTACGCCATACCCTATAATAGACGGAGAACGGAGACGAAGAAGAAGAAGCTTGCTCCTAGCCCCCCATAGACAAAGTCACCCAGAAGATAACCCGTCTCCGAAAGGGTGAATGAATCAGCTGTCAAGCCATCAGACTAGAGCCTGTAGATTGGGGCGACATAATAAGGAGCTTGAAAAAGGGCAGAACCGCACTCCTGAGAGAGCGTACAGGTCCGCTGTCCTCAGCAGAAACATCTGCGAACCACAGTCCACTAGGCCACCCAGGGGCCATCAGTATCACGGGTCCCCTTATCAACGCAATCTTGCGCAGAACCCCACATAGCAGGGTGAATGAAGAGAAGACATATAAAATAGAATGTCCAGACATAAAATTACTAAGCCCCCATGACCAGAGTCAGAATAATCTGGGGCAGTAAAAACAAGGGCAGAGCCCCTGTGATATTAACGAGACACAACAGAGCCACCCTAGACGGCTCTCAGAGGGACACCAGGATAGCACAACCTGCCACTGAAGGACCTCCATTGGAGCGAATACCACTGAGGTGCAGGGAACGTAGACCCCCACCTAGATCAGGATCAGAAACCTTCCAGGAGAATCATCCTGCTTCAAGTTCCAGACCAATAATAAATACAGGCCACTGTCCTCCGACAGGCCAAGAGTCCCCAAATAGACAGGTCCTGAAGAGGATAAGTCCAGCAAGATAGAGCCAACTGAAGGCTCACTGTTTTAACAAAATCAGTAGGTAAGATGGACCCTCTAAGGGACCCTACCTAGGAACCGCGGGGGTTTTTTGGAAGAAAATC
Source organism: Gastrophryne carolinensis (assembly GCA_027917425.1). Lineage (NCBI taxonomy): Eukaryota > Metazoa > Chordata > Amphibia > Anura > Microhylidae > Gastrophryne > Gastrophryne carolinensis. The sequence goes on along the minus strand of CM051244.1, from coordinate 122,068,888 downwards.
CCCCCCCCCCCACCAACCTGCGAGACTTGGTACCCAAGGTGACCATTCACAGGAAGATGCAAGCAAAGAAGGGGGTGCCCCCTGACAGGGTCCTTGAATTTAACCAGCTCAAGAGGAACCACCGTACCAAGGGGGAATGAGCACAGACCTAGCCCCGGGGGTGCTGGAACCCCATCCAGGATCAATAACCTACTGTGCCGAAGAGCCCAAGGGCTCTATATATAAGGGACATCATCTGCTCCGCCACCAACGGGCCCACCAGCTGCAATCCTGCCTGGTGAAAGTAACGTGTCAGCAAAGAGGGACAGAGCCCATGTAACCAGGAGTACACTTATTGCCAAGGAAGAAGGCTCAAGCCTGAACCGAATCCAAGGAATGGAGATAGCGAATAAGGGACCATGAGGGATTGAGGTGACTGAGCACCCATCCAAATAACTCCTAGAGGACACCGCCGGCCGACTAACCCACTCGGCCTGACGTAGAGATTGGGAAGTAAGAAAGGACGATCTGGTAGGTCCTAGTGCGGACGCCCCACAGGCATGTCAGAGACATCACCCCCATCCGCGCCTTGGCGAGTAGCCTGGGAGCAGAAGAGAGGCCTTCAACACTGACTAGTAAAGGTCTTGGTGTCCAGAAGACACAGGGGAAACTAAAAGGATCTAGATCTCCACAGGAGGCCAGAAGCCCCCTTGCATAGGGCGCCTGTGTCCCAAGATAGAGATATCATGCAGGGACTACCTGTGAGTGTAGAATTGCCAAGCTTACCATAGGCCAGCATGGCCCAGACTGCCTCATCATTTTGAGGGAAAGAGGAAGGTTAACATAGAGGCCATCGCCCCAGTCTGTTAAGGGCAACCTGCAAGTGAGGCCAGACTCTGCGAGTACGGCCTGCACCAACTCCTGAGGGGAAAACAGGGACCGCCCAGCAAATTCTATCCTGTGTCCAGGGGAACTACCTCCTGGATCCACCAGGAGACGATACGCTCCCAGATAGGAGCCAGGTGCTGTGGCAGTCCCCTCGCCCAGAAGAGCGAGGGCGTCCCTTCATGCTTGGGAGGTCTTGGCAGATTTGGACCTAGCCCTGCCAGGGGCCCAGGGCGTTGCCTGCCCACCCTGGAGTGGAAATCCACACCGAAAAGTTGGAAGCACACCTCAGGTTCGTGCTTGACACTAACGTAGGGAGGGGGAGGGGTGTCCCTGGCCCGAGGAGGCCGAGACGGCCTTCTGCGTAGGGGTGCCTTACCTTTTTTCCAAAAAGGTCCAAACGGGCCCCAAATAGACGCCGTCCTCTGAAGGGCCTTTTTCGTATCATCGTCAGCACCCCACTGTCGCAGCCAGACCAGGCGGCGAATAGCTACCACAAGGGCAGAGATTCTAGCACACATCTTAATGGTGTCATCCAGCGCCGAGAGGATAAACCTCACAAACACATCACAATCTGAGAGTGCATTAAAGACCTCCCAGGTGAGGTCCTCCGGTCGGTGATCAAGTAGCTTTCTAATGGAGGGTCCTGGCGGCCACCGCAGTGATGGCCGCGGCATAGACCGGGCGCAGAGCCGTCCCTGCACACGAAAAGGCGTGGGAAGCCAGTCTGTCAATGCGCTGGTCCTCAGCATCCCGAAGGGTACGGTAATGAGGGGCAGTCATGAAGGGGGGGGGGGGGGGGGTTAGTAACCCCTATAATTGGTGCATCCACCACGGGAGGTGCTGACCAAAAGTTAACCACATCAGGGGGAAAAGGGTACTTCCAATCCCAGACCCCTGGAACCCCTTTAAGTTTACAAGGCGATTCCCATTCTTTGGATATAAGAGCCTGGAAATGCTCCTGTTTCAGAAATTCCAAGCGCGGTGTCGCTGTGTGGAAACTCTCTCTCTTAGGCTTGGGAGCCTCTCCAGGAGGAGAGATTGACAAAACCTCAAAAGATCTTTATAAGTAGTTCATCAGTGTCACACAGGCCCCAAGAACCAGGGCCAGAATCATCACGGCTCCAGGGCATCCCATCCGAGGAGCCCGAATCGGAGAATAGCTCACCTTCATCAGAAGGATCCAGGTCCTGCATAGCAGCAGATTCATCGGTTTCGTTAGGAACCGGAGAACCAGGAGGCGTCAGGGACCGCTTCTTTCCAGGGCCCATGCACTCCGCCAAACTAGATAGCACCTGCTCAGCCATAGGCAGCCTGCGCGGCACATGCTGGTCATCCCCGCTCGAGTGCGACTCATCAGGAGTGAGATTTAAGTCCGGGGAGACAGGTGTATTGAAGTGAGGTGCAGCCACTGGCAAACCTGGTTGCAGGGTCAGTGCCTGTTCAGCACACGGTCCGCAGACCCGTGCTCTGTCAGCATCAGCATGGGGCTGACCACACACTGTACACAGCCAGTCCGAGGGACCCAGGGTACATAATTCTGAGATGCCTCCATATGGTGATTATCTGAGCAATATGCCCGCAGGGATTTATGCAATAGGCAACCCTGGATGCCCCAAGACCCGCTAGGAATGTGGGAGAATTTTTTATATTAACCCGCTATAATATATGTCAGGCCAGGTGAAGCCACCGAAAACTTGGCGTCTGAAAGACATAAAGAGGATAAGAGGAGGGTGTCAGAGCCATGCGCAGCTGAATGAAAGATCAGAAGGGCACTTACATGACCAAGAAAGGAGGCGGATCGCAACCACGCGCGCGAAGACCGTCAAAATGGCGCCCAGCGAACCTCGAGGGGCGGGCCTGATCTGGCCGTGAAGCGGGGCGAGTCATGCCAAGTCCCCGCCTCCCCCAAAGAGCGCGAAGCTCTAACCCGCGCAACGTCAATGACAGCAGCGGATAGGACACACATACAGAGTGTAGTTAAGGAGATTGCTCTCCACACTAGAGAAAGATGCTGCCGCCCAGGCCGCACACATCTTGTAAATTAAAGGGACACACACCCGCGCAACCAGACACTGGTTTAGTTGGAGCAGGAGTGCGGCCCTGACACCCAAGCTTAAAGAAAAAAAAGCAACGGCCATAAACGTGTATAACATTACGCTGGGACCGCTGGGTCTGAGCAATTTGCAATAAAAGCAGTTGAAACTTGAACATCGTCTACGAAATCTTAATCAGAAACTTAACAGGAAGTAACCCAGCACTGAACAGGGGCCGTATACTAAACCAGAATCTAGTCTAATAGGAGGCGGGGGGGGGGGAGGGGGTTGGGAAGAGGGGGGTGTTATGAGGGCCTCTGGGTCTGCCCCAAAAGAGCCCTACACTCATCGGATGATGTTCTCGAAACACATGATTTCATTGACTCTCAGGACCCACATTGCAACTGTAGGGGGCTCCACTTTGTTCCACAGTAGGGGTATGCATGCTTTAGCCGCATTCAACAGATGACACACTATGGATTTCTTATAGGCCTTCATGGAGCTCTTCAAAAGAGAGTGGAGAAAATGCATGAATTGAATTTGCTGCCAACCAGTCCATGTCGGCAGCCCTTTCTCCTGGGTGACGGCATCAAGGTCATGCCATCTCTCCCCATCCCAGAAATGCTTTGCCCTGCATATACCCATCCTATACCACGTCTTAGACGTCGAACCCTCACAGCCTGGGGGGGGGGAAGCATGGGTTCCTGAGAATTGGGAACATTGGGGTGGGAAGGGGGGAGATATCCGGGTGCGTCCTATATTTCTGACAGGTCCTTAGAGTAACACCTATAGTGGGGCGTTTCAAGACCTGTTCGTTGTCCTTGCAGTCCAACCATATCACGTTGGCCAGCGGTGCACTCGAGAACTCCTGCTCATGCCCCAGCCACTGCTTGTGCCTCCCATGCAGGCACCAGTCCACCGCTCTACTCAGGTGGACCGCAGCATAAGCAACCGGATCAGGAAAACCCAACCCTCCACTCTCTTTAGACCTGGTGAGGATGTGTATTTAGTCTAGGTTTCCTCCCACTCTAGACAAAACTGACAAAAAGGGCTCTAACCCTCTGAAGAAAGGTCTTGGGGACCAAAATCGGAAGCGTCTGTAGAAGGTACAGCAGCCGAGTGATGTCATTACAGCGACCAAACCAGGATAATTTTCCACCTGACCACTTAGCTATCTCCTCCTCAAATCTCTTCAAAAGAGGTGGGAAGTTGGTGGCAAAAATGTCAGACAGATTCTTTCCGATCTTTGTCCCCAGGTACGTAACGCTTTCTCTCGCCCAAAGCATTCTGGATATTTTTAAATCTGTCCGGGGGGATGTTTATGTTGAGGGCCTCAGATTTTTGGAGGTTGACCTTATACCCTGAGAGCTCTCCGTACTGTTTCATCTCCGCCATCAGATTCGGAAGGAACACCTCGGGGCATGTCAGGCTAAAGATCAAATCGTCCGCATAAGCGGCTACCTTATAATGGGTAAACGATCCCTCTATACCCCTAATCGCCCCATTTCGTCGAACCCTGCAAAGGAACGGCTCTAAGGTGAGAATAAATATGAGCGGAGAAAGTGGGCACCCCTGCCTCGTACCATTGCAGATTTTGAGAGACTCTGAAAGCACGCCATTCACCCGGACTGCGGCTGACGGGGAACTATACAAGCTCCAGATCCAGCCCAGTACGTTTGGGCCAAAACCAACGTGTTTAAGCGTTGCTTACATAAACTCCAAATCCACCTTTTCGGCGTCAGTCGCCAATAGGGTGGGGGTCGCCCCCTGCTGCGCCCTGTGGATCAAATTCAGAACCTTTATGGTGTTATCTCTCGCCTCCCTGTGCGGCATAAACCTCACCTGGTCAAGCCCTATAATGTGATGCAAGTATGGAGCGATCCTGGAGGCTAAAACCTTTGCAAACAGCTTTAGATCCGTGTTTAGGAGCGATATTGGCCTATAACTAGCGCATGGGGCGGGGTTTTTTCCCCTCTTTCGGGATTACTGTGATGTAAGCTCTTAAAAGGTATCCGTTGGAAATGGCCCCCCCTCTTTAACCGCGTTAAAGGCTCTAAGCATCTTGGGGGCCAGGAGCGGGAAAAACTTCTTATAGTAAGGAAGGCTGAAGCCATCTGGGCCGGGGGCCTTCCCACCCGCCGCCCCCGCGACTGCCTTATGGAGCTCAGTAATGGAGATCGGGTCCTCTAAACCCTCCACAACCTCCCTCCGAATCTCTGATGTAGGCTGCCAGTTGGGACTCCTGATCTGCCCCCCCCCCCCCGTTCCTTAGGGAGGCTGTACAGGGCCTCGTAGAACCTACGGAAAGCCTCTCCGATATCCCTAGTCAAATGTACCACCCGCCCGTCTGCATTGTTGATCTTGGGGACATATGATCAAACTCTGTTAGCCCGCAGTGCTCTCGCTAGGAGCCTGCCGCACTTGTTGCCGGATTCAGAGAATACTCTCCGGCAGTTGGTCATCTGTACTTTAATTTTATCACAGCAAAGCATTTTGAGTGTCTCTCTAAGGGCGGTTAGGCGCGTGAGGTGTTCGGCCGCTAGGGACTTTTTGTGGATCTTTTCTATGTCCTCGATATCCCTGATGAGCCCCAGCATTCGCTCCGCTTTCTCCTTTTTAATTCTAGCCCCTATTTTAATGAAGGTTCCCCTAATTACACATTTATGTGCCTCCCAGAGGACACTCTGGCTCATATCTGGGGTGGTGTTGAGATCGAAAAAGTTTAACTCTTTTTGCACTTCCTCTAGCACACTTTGATCTTCCATAAGGGAAGTGTTTAGCCTCCAGGACCAGCTCCTAGGAATCGGGTGAGGGCAGGTAACAGTAAGGGTGACAGGCGCATGGTCAAATTGTAATGTTGCCAATAGTGGCATCCGTGACCCGACACAGGGAGGCGTGAGGCACTAAAAACAAATCTATCCTAGAGTAAGATCCATGAGGCGGGGAGTAAAAGGTATAGTCTCTCTCATTGGGGTGGTGTATTCTCCACGGGTCTACTAGCTGGTGGAGAGCTAGGACCCTTTTAAATCGTTTCAACCTAGCGAACGACTCATGTGGACTACCCCTGGAAGTATCTATGAGCGGGTCTAACGCTATGTTGAAATCCCCCCCCACAATCAATTCACCTTCCCTAAAAGGCGACAGGGCGTCTAGCACACGCTCCAGGAAGGCGCCCTGACCTACATTCGGGACATACATGTTCACAAACGTGTACTGGACGGAAGCGATCCTTCCCTTCAGGAAGATCCATCTTCCCTCCTCATCTGTCCTGTAATCCTCCAGCTCCTAGGGAAGGGCCGCAGCCATCAAGATGCTAACCCCCCCTGGATCTGGAGTCCGGATAATAGCTGTGGTAAGCCCTTGGGAAATATCTGTCACCGAATGAGGGAGGGTTCCTAGCCCTAAAGTGAGTCTCCTGTACAATTGCTACCTGCGCTCTGAGCCCTTTAAAATTTCTCAGAACTAGGCCCCTTTTCTCCAGGCTATTTAGGCCCTTTACATTGAGAGAAACCATGTGAATTTCTGCCATGCTTACTAAACTATAGTAAATTTAGGCAAACTATCGCTCTGTGGGGGGGGGGGGGGGGGGGTCGGGGGAAGAGGTAGGTAGGGAGGAAAAAAAAAAAAAAATAAAACTACTAACTTTTCCTCTACAGGAATATATTGGGCCTCCTAGGCAAAAAGTGCCAGGTAACCCGTCCTAATGGGGGTGCTGTGGCCTCACAAGGGTAAAAGCAGCCCGAACCACAGTCCGCACGTCCCCGACCCAATACACTGTACTCAGAATAGTTCCCGGCTAGGACAAGCGCCACCACAGAGTGCGCCAAGGCAGTGTTAATGGGTAGAGCATCGATACATCTAATCGGTAGCTAAGAAAACTGAAACAAGCTAACAATGGCTTTAGAGGATCTTCTACTCACGCCCCGATGATAAAGCCGAACCGTCAAGCAAACGGTACACCTCATGTGCACCACGCTGACCCGGAGAGTCGCCGTCATCCTCTCCTCCTCCTCCTCCTCCGGGTAAGCCGGGGGAAGGAGAGGGCGGGAGAGCGAACCATCTCGGGGAAACCTCATACGTCCCGTTTCGTTCTTGCCGCTCTGGGACAGCCATCGCAACCTCTCTCTGGACGATCTCGGAGGTGCCCCAAGGCGCTTGAGTTCTCGAATTGGGGGCGTCTCGGGATCTAGCCAGTCCGGGATGGGGATGGGCGCACACTGGAGGAATGAGAAGAGACTCCCCAGGTCTTGGTGGGACCTCAGCACGAACGATCCAGGCGTGGCCTTGACGATTAGGTGGAGCGGATAGCCCCATCTGTAGGAGGCTCCCTCGCTGAGGATAAGCTCCAGAAGGGGCTGCATGGTTCTCCGCATCTGCAGGGTCCGCTTCGAGAGATCCTGGGGAATCTTCACCGTCACCCCTCTGTATGTCACAGTGCCCTTAGACCAGGCTTTCCTCAAGATTTCTTCTTTTAGTGAGAAGTAATGGACTCTGCAAACTATGTCCCTGGGAAAAGGCAGGGTCCGCGCTTTTGGGGCCCAGGGCTCTGTGGGCCCTATCCAACTCAATGGGGGTGGAGATGTATCTGTCCAGGACATCACTGAAGATGGAGGAGACAATGTTTTTGATGTCTTCTGCGGTGTCCGCTTCCGGGATGCCCCTCAGCCTCAGGTTGGTTCTACGGCTCCTGTTTTCCAAATCGTCCACGTGTAGGTGGCAAGCCCGGAGCATCATTTCCTGTCTGTCACATCTATCTTCCAACGCCTGAAAGTGTTTCAGAATTGCGGGACCATCAGACTCTAGAGCGTCTACTCTGTGTTCCACTTCTGACACTTGCTGCCGAACGGCCGCTATTTCTCGCTTATGGGCCGCCTCATATTTTGCTCTAAGATTCTCGATATCCATCTTTGATGGCATGCCTTTCAAGAGGGAGATAGTTTCCATGCGGATCTCCTGGTTGTTAACTCCTATGTTGCTTGCCGACCTTCCAGGGGGCGTCACAGCCCATTCCCCCACTTCAACTGGGATGGGCGTTGGAGTGGCCAGGGGCCCAGCTGGGGACATCAGGGCAGGGCTGTCACCTCGCACGCCTGGGGCTCCTTCAGGGGAGGGTGGCAAAGGGGACACCGGGGAACATGCGGGCCAGCATCTCTCTCCACGTAACATGGCTTGGCCTTCTCTTTGCCTCGCATCTCTTTGTGGCACCTTCAGGATCTTGGGGTTCGTGGCCGCACTTGGTCTACAAACTGGTGCTGAGTGTAGGGGCCCTTCGGTTGCCCTGGGTTGAAAGGCAAACTTCTCCAACCGCTCAGTATGTGTGCTGTGTGTCTTGGACTCTGCCCTCTGGGCTTTGAGGAGCGAACTCTCCGCCTCTTCCCCCACTGCGGGCTAATTGCACCCCTTTTTCCCTCCGGCTGGGCGGAAAATGCCCTATTTTATGGGTAGGAGGTATTTTCCTGGGTGCCCCACACCCTGTCATGGCTCACTCTCTCAGGGGAAGGGTGATCGGGTGCTCCCCCTGCAGCCCCCCTCCCTGCCTCCTCTTCAGGCACTGCATCCCCGAGGCCGCACAGCCCGGCCAGGTGCGTCATTGCCTCCTCCGCCAGACTGACAGGCGGCCGGTCTCCGCGGGGAGCGCCGGCCGCCATCTTGGTACACCCTCCCCGGCCTCCTGCGGCCGCATCCTCCGTGCTCTCACACACGTCCTCACCACCGACGGCCTCGCTGGTGCGGGGGCTCCAGCCCTCCAGGCTGAACACGCTGCCCGACTCGCTTGCAGAGGATGCGTCGGGTGCCTTCGTCGCCCCTCCCCTTCCATCACTCGCGCCGGCCGGCGCCATCTTGAACGCTGTCTCCTCCTCGCCACCTTCCCACGAGCTTCTCAGCGCCAGATGATTCAGGTGGTTTCTTTTGCCTTCTTGCCTGTTCCTCCTCTTGTGCTGCTTCTTTGGCATAGAAACATAGAAGGTTGACGGCAGAAGGAGACCATACGGTCCATCTAGTCTGCCCTTATGTGTATACTGTATGTACTCTTTATCTTAGGATAGATGTGTGCTTATCCCAGGCATGTTTAAATTCAGTGACTGTTGATTTTTCAACTACCACTGCTGGAAGTTTGTTCCAAGCATCTACTACTCTTTCTGTAAAATAATATTTTCTAACATTGCTCCTGATCTTCCCCCCGACTAGCTTCAGGTTGTGCCCCCTTGTTCTATCATTAAATTAAAAACACTTCCCTCCTGAACCTTATTCAATCCTTTCACATATTTAAAGGTCTCAATCATGTCCCCCCTCTCCCTTCTTTCCTCCAGACTGTACAAATTAAGTTCTTTAAGTCTCTCCTGATAAGTTTTAAGTTTAAGTCCTTTCACCATTTTCGTTGCCCGCCTTTGGACACGTTCTATTTGAATGTCTTTTTGCAGGTAAGGTCTCCAGAACTGTACACAGTATTCTAGCTGTGGCCTTACCAGGGCTCTATACAGCAGCATCACAACCTCCCTCTTCCTACTGGTGATGCCTCGAGCTATGCAGCAGAGCATCCTGCTTGCTTTTCCCACTGCCTGGCTACACTGTCCACTCATCTTGCAGCTATCAGTAATCAGTACCCCTAAATCTCTCTCCTCCGAGGTCCTGGCTAACACAGTGCTGCCCATACGGTACTCAGAGCAGGCATTCCTTCTACTCAAGTGCATGATTTTACATTTAGAGACATTAAACTCTAGTTTCGACAGTTTTGACCATCTATCCAGTAAAGCTAAATCATTTTCCATGTTGCAGACACCTCCAGGAATATCCACCCTATTACTAACCTGTATCATCAGCAAACAGACAAACTTTTCCTACCAAGCCTTCTCCTATGTCACTTACAAATATATTAAAAAGAATGGGGCCCAGGACAGAGCCTTGCGGCACACCGCTTGTAACTCGCCTTTGTTTAGATTGCACACCATTTACAACAACACTGATACCGATCCCTCAGCCAACTGGAAATCAACTGAACTATCCAGGGATTGAGTCCTACCTTCAACAACTTATCTATGAGCTCCTTATGTGGTACAGTGTCAAAGGCTTTGCTAAAATCCAGATAGGTGATATCCACATGTCTGCAGCGGCCTTCCTAGTGATCGGGTAATCACCTAAATAGGGTCGGGAGTGCAGGAGCCGGGCTACGAGCGACCACTCTCCACCATGCTGGGACACGCCCCCCCCAAGTGCCGCTTCTTAGCAGGGGCCTTACGCGCTAAAGACTTCGCAATCAACTGTTCAACAGAAGCCAGTCTAGAAGACACATCAGGCTGAGAATCCCTGCTAGTATGCAACTCGGTAGGAGTGAGGTTTAAGCTTGGGGGAGTAGGCGAAGTGAAACGAAGTGCAGCCGCTGGCAGGCCAGATTGCAATGCAAGCACCTGCTCAGTACAGGGTACACAGACCCACGCCTTGTCAGCGTCAGCATGAGGCTGCCCACACGCTACACACAGCCGGTCTTGTCCCGAAGGGACCCCGGTCACATTATCCTGGGATACCACCATATGATGATTTTAGTGGCGCTATACGCCGATAGGGAATAACGCTATATAGCAACCCTGGATGCCCCAATAACCCGCTAGGGACGTGGGAGTATTATTTATACAAGGCCTACAAGTTATATACTAATACAGGGCCAGGAGAAGCCAAAAAGGGTTCGCCCCGCCTGAAAGACATAAGCAGACAAAACCTGTAAGTACACAGTAACAAAAGTGAAGGCTATAAAGCCGCCCGCGAGGGCACTTACGGACCGTGGTAGGTAGGGGTCCGTCGCGCATAGGCCAACCAAGCAGGATAAGATGGCGTCGGTATACCTCGAGGGGCGGGCCGGTAACAGCGATGACACCATAGATGGGCCCCGCCCCCCCCGAAGAGCGCGAAGCCAGAACGTGGAAAAAGCCAATGATGGCGCACCAGCGTCTGAGGTAATGCCGCCGCCAAGTGCGGAACCAAGTCAGCGCGCGGCGGCAAATTTAAAAAAGCCAGTAAAGACAAATCAGCGCGGCGGCTGACACAAGACTAAACAGCATGGAAAAAAGAGAGTGTAAAACACAGAATGCATAGCATACACATTTACACACACACACACACCCCCCTCTTTTCCCCCGAAGACTACAAGGAAGATGAGGGAGGACAGCGGCCACTTAAATAGGGCCCACTGATAGGCAGGGGCAAGGGGCACTAGTGCGGGAGGGGCATCCCATAGAGGCTCACCATAAGCCTGAACCGCCTACCCTTTGGTGGGGGATTGCGGTGGAGCAGCGCTCCTAAGTACCTAACAGCGGTGCTGCCTACCTTCACCCGACCAGCGCAGCCAAGGCTGGGAGGCATATTACTAGTGGAAAGGGTGGGAATAGTCCTACAGGGCCGCAGGCTAATAGCCCCGCTCACCTGCGAGTAGAGAGCCATTTCTCGTCCTTCGCAGCCAGACTGCAGAGAAATTCTGGGGATTTGTGGGAGGTCCCCGGGTATTTGAGGGGCCGGGAGGAGCCTATTTTCGATGTCTCTGCAGTCCAGCGCCATCTGGCGGAGTATAACCCGATTGTAAGTATTATATTTGGAGCAGGACGTACTGTATACTAGGAATAAAAACCAGACTCATGGTCCAAAGGCGTAATGAAGTGCTGAGAAGAGCCTGTGCAGTATGGACATAAGACCCGCAGCAGCGCTGTAAGCAGACCCCGGCGCGTGAGGCAGCGGGGAGCTCTAATAGAAAATGGCGCCGGGCCGGCATAATCCGCACCTTGAGGGGCGTGCCGCGGCACAATGATGGAGATCGTGTCTCCCCCCCCCCCCCGCAGCGGCGAGCAAGAAGACGCCTCACCAGAACAACCGCCACCCACACGAACGAGGGCGTGCGTGCCCCCCCCCCCCCCCCCCGCCATACCGTGAGGGAGGCAAGAGGAGCAGGTGCGAGGAAGGTAAGCATAATGTGAGGTAAAATATGAGTAAAAACGTAATTAAAACACACCACATCAAACATTAATAAAGCTTGTGGGATGCATAAGAAAAAAGGGTCACAAGGTGGTTTCTCCCCAATCCCCCCCCTTTAGGCTCACCATAGCCTATGGCCGGCTTACCCTGAGGAAAGGGTCTGCGGCCCAGAGCATAGCTCTGCCGAACGCCTGCCCCTCGGCGTTCCCCTACCGTCACCTGATCCGCAGCCATGGCTGGGAGGCAAGAAGGGTCACGGAAGCAGGTGGGAATAGGGCTTGCAGCAGCCGACAGGCTTGGGATGCCCCGCTTATCTGCAAATCCATGGAGAGAGAGAGAAAGAGACCATCTTCGCAGCCAAACTGCAGGATAAGACTGGGGTCTTCTGGGTAATTCTGGCCCTTTTATGGGCCGGGAGGGGCCACAAGTCTTCCTGCAGTCGATTGCGCCACCTGTGGCGGATTACCCACATGTAAAGAATTGAAATGAAGCAAGCCATGCTGTACACCTGGAAAATGTAGCATAGGTTCGGAATCAATCTATAGATATTCTCCTTTCTAATGCCAAGTTCAATCTTGTGTGTCCAGTCTGCAAGACACCTTTTATCACCACAGAGTAAACCAGCCAATTCATACCCTTTTCATCCCTACCTGCTGAAAATTGCTTAAAATGCCCATAATGAACCAGTTTATTTAGCCTCAACAAATAGGGCTCACAGACCTGCCATTCAAGATGTAGCACGGCAGCTTCACCTCAGGAAAAAAAAAAAGCAGAATACCTATATAATGGTCTCAAGAATCCTGAAACCAACGCTTGATTATTGCTTTAGAGTAGTATTTCCTGGAATAAAGTAATTCACAGCTTTTTACCTTCCTCCAGTAGATCTGTTATGTCCGCTTGGTATCTGTTGCCAACACGTATTTCACCCTTGTCTGCCAAAAGGGTTTTTTGTTGTGGATCATATACTAAGGAGTAGAAGAAGAAATCCTAGGGGAATAAAAACACATAAACCATTAAAAGCCAAGGCCAAGCTGACTACTGAGGCAAACCAGTCACCGGTCCGAGCGCATACCTCTCTTTCCAAATAGGATTTCAAGGACTCTGTTTCATTTAAGAGCGTAACACTGCATTTGCCCCTAGAAGAAAAAACAAAAACATAGTTCATACATTTTAACTAGATAGAATGCACCAACTTGAGGAAGGCCACTGTCAAACCTCATAAGAATCATATAAGCGTTCATTGGATATGCACCGATAAAAATCCCAACAATTTATATACCATTTTTCTCAGGACAGGTAGGGGCTTTGTATTGCATTAATAATAGTTCCTCTTAAGCAGGCTCAATCCCTTCCAGTTTCAATAGGTCTCGTTCTTGATTTCTTGTGACTGGAAGCAGGGACATGCACAGGCAATAACCAGAGTGTACGGCCAGCTCCAGTGCAGAATGGTACTCAGCCCGCAGGACAAGCCTTTTATTTTCTTTGTCCAGGGAAAAATAAACAGAGAAAAAACCCTACACATCCATTATCCCCCACATGGCTTCCATCCTAGTCCAGCAGCAGAAAACATTTGGGTCTGTAGATTTGAGTCCAGCAGCATTCACTTGAAGTCCCATTAATTGAAATTAATAGAGTGGGGTACGCTAAAGTAAGTTACTGATGAAAAGGGTGACCAATCGACACAGAGGTAGTCAGCAAGCAGGGATACCACAGGACTACTGGACTAGGAAGGACTGGACTGGATGAACTAGGTGGGATACCAACGGTTTTATTTGGCCTTGGATATTAATCATTAAAAGCTTTTAAACTCAAAGCATTAGTATACATCTAAGGAAAATGCAGGCTCTATGGCAACCATGCCCTGTATGTGTTTTGGCGAGTGGTACCATGGCGGAGTAATAGTATTTTAGGTCCAATGTTCCTCTATAACCAAAGGAGACTGCACCACCTACACCCATATATAGGTCAAATCTAGATAAACCATTAAGATCTGTTAATCCAGGTTCTCAGACCAATTCAATTTTCCAGGGGTACTCTTGCAATTTTTCCCTGGTTTACCCAACCATAAACCAATAGAAATGGCTTGCTATAAAATACCCTCTGCAAACTAAACTCAAAAGGCAGCCGATTTAGTTTTAGTTTCCTACCAAACTGAACACCGTCTTCCAAACGCTGAGCACGGTCGTTCACAATCCAAGCCAGATAGATGAACCCCCCCCAAAATAAAACTCACCGTATATGGGTGGCTGGTAAGGACTCAAGCTGTCTGGATAAAAACAGCTCCCTGTGTCTTAACTGATGTTTTAATTTTTCAGGCAAATCCACCATTTCAGGATTTTCCATCTCTTCTTCCATTTCTCCTGAATATGGGGGGGAAAAAAAAAAAAAAAAAAAAAAACACTCCAGTTAATCTTACCAGTAACCGTAATTCCAATAGTCCTCCAGGACAGCTAGCCACTTGCTTCCACCCACTAAACAGGATACACAGAGTATTAAAAACCTGCCCCTTCCCTTCAGCCCTCAGTGTTTTTATGCAATCATATAGGAAAAATCCAAGGGTGGGGCTTTAATACTCTGTTTGGGATTCCTTTTTAGGGGGATGAAGAGAGTGGCTAGCCGTCCTGGAGAAAAAAAAAGTGTCAGCTAGCGCCATTCTAGTTTGTCAACAGCATAAGTAGCGGTTATTCGGGTATAAAAAAAAAAAAAAAAAAAAAACACAACAACACACACAGTATAGTAACCAAATGAGCACCTTTGTGACCATTTAAATAAAAGCTCAAATTCCTTTAAATATATGGCGACTTTATTCCAAACAAAAAAAAGGCAGCCAAGGTGGTCTGGTGTATAATGAACTTATTCTTTACATCAGACAAACCCACAGTGTCTTGAGAGATCTTTCATATTAGCTCCTAAAGACAGCTACAGCAAATCAAACCTTGTGGGTACAAAGACTAGAGCAGAAAAAGCACTAGAAAAAGTATACAGTACGTCCTGCTCCAGATAGATTACTTACACTTGGGTTATCCTCCGCCAGATGGCGCTGCACTGCACAGACATGTAAAAACAGGCTCCTCCCGGCCCTTCAAATACCCAGGGACCTCCCACAAATCCCAAGCATTGAAAAGCAGTGAACGAGAAGCCGGGAGAATTTAACCACCTAAAATGGTAACTATAACAATGATAATCACCATACAGAGGATCCAGAATAATGCAAAACCAAGGGTGGGGTGGAGCAGGACGTAGTGTATACTTATAATATCAATTCTACAGGTGAGAATTTCACAGAATTGTATTATTCTTAGTATACAGTACGTCCTGCTCCAGATAGATTACTTACACTTGGGACATCCAATAGCAGTGTCCATAAAAGTAGGGTGGGATCCCCAACAAAAAAGGTAACAGCAGACAGTTTAAACCACTGCCGCCTGCAACACCTTGCGGCCAAAAACATCATCAGCTGAGGCCCTAACATCAACCTTGTAAAACTTTGAAAAAGGTATGAACAGAAGACCAAGTAGCGGCCTTGCAAACTTGTTCAACAGAAGTCTGGTGCTGGAAAGCCCAAGAGGCACAAATAGCACGAGTAGAATGAGCAGTAAGCCGGAAGGGAGGATTCCTCCCCTTAGCAGAATAGGCCTGAATCACAGCCTGACGAATCCATTTGCTAATAGTAGACTTGGCAGGAGCCAAACCCTTCCTGGGCCCAGAAGGGACCACAAAAAGAGCATCAGTTTTCCTGAAGGACGCAGTGACTACCAGGTAATACTTCAGACACCTGACCACATCCAAGGAATGCAGAACCCTTTCCTTAGCGTTGCTAGGATTAGGGCACAAGGAAGGAAGAACAATATCTTGATAAATGAAAAGCAGACACCACCTTAGGCAGAAAGTCTGGCTTAAAGCGGAACACCACCTTGTCCTGGTGTCTCTTATAGTATGGGGGCTGAATAGACAGAGCCGCCAGCTCAGACACACGCCTGACCGAAGTAATAGCCACCAGAAAGACAGCCTTGAGGGTAAGTACAGCCAGAGCAGCATCCTGAATAGGCTCAAAGGGAGCACCCAGCAAGGCAGACAAAACCAAGTTCAAATCCCAAACAGGGACCATAGGTTTACGTGGGGGACGCACATGAGTGACCCCCTGAAAGAAAGTCTTAACCAAGGAATGCTGAGCAAAAGACTTCTGAAAGAAGACAGACAGGGCAGAAACCTGACCCTTCAGAGTACTGAGTTTTAGACCCAAGTCCAACCCATGCTGTAAAAACTCCAGAACCCTGGGGACTGAGAACACCCGACAGGGAAGAGACCTAGACTCACACCAATTAATGTAGGTACGCCATACCCTATAATAGATGGAAGAAGAAGTTTTCTTCCTAGCCTTCATCATGGTCTCAACCACCGAGGCAGACAAGCCTTTCTCCATCAAGATGGAGGTTTCAGCAGCCAGGCCGTCAAAGCCAGAGTTTGTAAATTGGGATGGCGTAAGGAGCCCTGAGTGAGCAGATCTGGCACTCCTGGCAGGACGTACTGGTCTACTGCCATTTGTACCACGTCTGCGAAACACACTCTTCTTGGCCACCAGAATCACTGGCACCCCTTCCAGAGCAATCTTGTGCAGGACCCTGCCCAGCAGGGGGAATGGAGGAAAGACATACAGGAGCCGAAATTCCTGCCATGACATGGACAGAGCATCTGTGGCCAAGGCCAGAGGATCCTGAGACAGGGAGACAAAGGCCGGGAGCTTGTGATTGTGACGGGATGCGAACAGATCCACGTCCGGTAGACCCCAACAGTGACACAGGGACTGGAATACCCTGTTGCAGAGGGACCACTCCCCCTGACGGGAGGTCCCCCTGCTCAGAGAGTCTGCCAGTAGATTCTCTGCCCCCGGAATGTACACAGCCAAAATGCACTGAACATTGGCCTCCGCCCATGTCAGAATTCACGACACCTCCTGGAGGGCACCCCTGCTCCGGGTCCCTCCCTGATGGTTGATGTAGGCAACCGCCGTCCTGTTGTCTGAACGCACCTGCACAGCCAGACCCCTCAGGTGATGGGTCAACTGTTCCAGTACCAACCTGATCGCCCGTAGTTCCAGAATGTTGACAGGCAAGTGGGCCTCCTGAGGGCCCCACCTCCCTTGGAACCGCAGGGACTTCCAGAAGCCCCCCCAACCCGACAGACTGGCATCCGTGGTGACCGTCTCCCAGGAGGGGGCCAGAAAGGACCTGCCCCCCAACAAGTTCCTGGGATCCAGCCACCACGAAAGGGACCGCCGGACCGGGGGGGGCACACAGACCCCGTCCAAGGACGTTGGGTCCTTGTCCCATACCAACAGAAGGTGAAGTTGTAGAGGCCTCAAATGGAACTGAGCAAAAGGCACCGCCTAGAAGCTCGCCACCATCAGGCCCACCAACTGCATTCCCTGCCTGAGTGAGGGCTGGGGACACGACAGCAGGAACCTCACCTGCGCAGTGAGAGCTTCCACCTTTGTTGAGGAAGGAATATCCTTGACTGAACCGTATCCAGAATCATTCCCAGGAATGGGGTCACAGAGGAAGGGGACAGAGAGGAATTGGGGTGAGCCTAGCCGAAGGACTCCAGGGTGGACACCACCAGCGGAGTGTCCAACTCTGCCTGCTGTAGAGACCGAGATGTGATGAGTATGTAGTCCAGGTAGGGCAGCACGCGTATGCCCCTTGACCTCAACAGAGACATCACTCCCGCCAGCACCTTGGCGAACACTCTGGGAGCTGAAGCGAGGCCAAATGGCAAGGCCACAAATTGGTAATGTTGATCTTCCAACGCGGATCTGAGAAACCTTTGGTGTCCAGAGAACACGGTAAGCGTCCAATGTCCACAGACGTCATGAAATCCCCTGGGCGCAGGGAGCTTATGGCCGAGCGCAGAGTTTCCATGCGAAAGCGCCTGTTCTTGACAAATTTGTTGAGGATCTTTAAATCCAGAATGGGCCTGACTGACCCATCTTTTTTGGGAACTGTGAAAAAAGGTTGGAATAGAACCCTTTGCCTCTTTCTCTTAAAGTGGACCAACACCCAGGATTTTGACTATCCTGGGTGTTGGTCCACTTAGGTGGGGCACCCCGAACTCACCTCTCCCCGCTCCCACGTGACCTCGTCCGGCCAATGACAGCGCTCAGAGCCTCTCTGGTATGCGCGTCCAAAGTCGCTTGGACGCGCATACCAGAGCGCTGTCATTGGCTGCGTCTCTCGCTTCCCTCTAACAGGGAGCGCGCCTGCGCCGGCCATTCACAAAACGGCCGGCGCGGGAGCGCGCCCTGCTAGAGGGAAGCGAGAGACGCGGCCGCGTCTCGCGCATGCGCCGTTGGTTTGCCGGTAAGGTAAGGATTGTGGGCCTCCTGGGGGGTTCCTCCCCGCGGGACATCCCGATCTCGGATGCCCCGCGGGGAGGGATCTGATCGGTCTGGGAATCTTATAGATTCCCGGGCCGATCCCCCCTCGGTGTTGGTCCACTTTAAGGGGACCTTGCAAATGACCCCCATACCCAGAAGGCCTTGCACAGCCTGCATCAAAACCCGAGCTGAGATAGGGTCCTGGGGGATCCGGAACCTGATGAATCTTGGGGGGGGGGGCGCACAGCAAACTCCATCTTGTAACCAGAGGACACTACCTCCTGAATCCACCGGTCTGAGACGTGGTGCCTCCAGACGTGAGCAAAGTGCTGTAGACGTCCCCCCCCACCCCGACGGGCGAGGGCGCCCCATCATGCCTGAGGGGGCTTGGGAGAGGATTTGGGCTTGACCCCCAGGAGGAGCCAGGACGTCGTCCTCTGCTCCTGTGCCAGGAATCTGCATGAGCCCCCGCGAAAGACACCCCTTTTCCTTGTTTAGCACCATGGTAGGGGAGTGAGATGGAGCCCTGGCCCCGAAATGGCCGAGACTGCCGCCTGCGCTGGGGTAACTTACCTCCTTTAGCAAAAATGTCTAGGCGGTCCCCAAACAGGCGTAGCCCCTTAAATGGAAGCCCAGTAAGGGCCTTCTTTGCAGCATTGTCAGCAGCCCACTGGCGCAGCCAAACCGCGCGGCGTATAGCTACCACCAAGGCAGAAGTTCTAGCACACATCCTAATGGCATCATCCAGGGCAGATAGGATAAAGTTTACAAACACATCACAGTTAGACAGAGCATTAAACGTTTCAGGTGGCAATTCATCAGAAACACCGTCAAGTACACTTCTGATCAGGGTCCTAAGTGCCACAGATGTAATGGCCGAGGCGCCGTCCCCACAAATGCAAAGGCATGGCACGCCAATTGGTCAATGCGCCGGTCCTCGGCATCCCGCAGAGTTGTAGAGTCAGGGGAGTGCATAATAGAGGTGTTAGACAGCCCTAGAATAGGAGCATCCACCTCGGATGGCGAAGACCAGCACTTGACCATATCAGCAGGAAAGGTATACTTTCTGTCCCAACTCTTAGGTATACCGGGAAGCCTACTGGGACGTTCCCACTCCTTAAGCACAAGGTTATTGAAATGGGTTTGCTCTGGAAATTCCAAACGAACCAGTATGTATGAAAAAGCTTACCCCTTTGCCTGGGTGCCGCAACAGGGGGAGAGATGGACAGAACCTCGAAGATCTGAACCAGCAGTCTGTCAGTATCATTCGGGGCCCAGAGCCAGAATCGTCGTGACCCCTGGGTCTCTCGTCAGATGACCCTGAATCAGAGAACAGCTCCCCTTCGTCCGAGGGGGTGTAGCCACATAGATGCAAAAACTCATCAGACACCACAGGGAAAAGAGTGGCATCAGGGGTTAAGTGGCGCTTTTTAGCGGTGGCCTTACGCGCTAAAGTACTAGCAATCAATTTTTCAACACTGGCAAGTCTAGCAGCCACATCAGGTTGAGAATCCCCGCTTGTATGTGATGCAATGGGGGTGAGACTCAAGCTTGGGGGAGTAGGTGAAGTGAGCCGAGGAGCAGGCCCAGCCACAGGCGGGGCGGGTTGCAACGTTAGCGCCTGCTGTGCGCAAGGAACACAGACCCGTGCACTGTCACCGCTGATAGGTGAGGCCCCACAAGCTACACACAGCCGGGCTTGTCCCGAAGGAACCCCGGTCACATTATCCTGAGATGCCTCCATATGGTGATTAATAGGCACAATATGCCAGTAGGGATTGACGCTTTAAAGCAACCCTGGATGCCCCAATGACCCGCTAGGGAAGTGGGTGTAATTTTACTAGGCCCAACTATCAATTACACCGGGCCGGGAGAAGCCAATGGATTCACCTGTCTGAAAAAGACACAATGAGAAGAAGGGGCGTCAAAACCATACACAGTAAGTAATGAACATAAAGCCGCCCGCGGGGGCACTTACAGACCGCGGTAGGTAGAACCGTAACACACACGTGCGCAACCAGACAAAATGGCGCCGAGCGAACCTCGAAGGGCGGGCCATGACGCAAAGCGCGCCAAGCCCCGCCCCCCCTCGAAGAGCGCGACAAGACAAGCAGCCAATGAGAAAGCAGAAGCGTCTGAGGTAACGCCGCCGCCAGGCGCGGGACATCCAAGTGAAGGAAAAGACGCGCGCGGGGGCAATTGTAACAGTAAAAAAGCCAAGTCAGCGCGGCTGCTGACACCACATAAATCAGTCAAAACAGACCAAAAGCCAATTAGCACAAAACACTGGCACACTCACCCACACACCCCCCCTTCTTTCCCCCCCCCCCTGAAGGCTACAGGGAGAATGAGGGAGGATGGCGGCCCTCTGTACAGGACCCACTGCTACACGGGGCATGGGACAATAATGCGGGAGGGGCATCCCATGAAGGCTCACCATCAGCCTATACCGCCTACCCTTTGGTGGAGGATTGTGGTGGAGCAGCGCTCCTCAAGCACACATGGTGCTGCCTACCTTCACCCGACCGGCACAGCCCAGGCTGGGAGGCACAACAAACGAGGAACAGGTGGGAATAGTCCAACAGGGCCGCAGGCTAATAGCCCCGCTCACCTGCGAGAGAGTGATAATTTCATGTCTTCGCAGTTAGCACTGCAGAGAAATCTGGGGATTTGTGGGAGGTCCCTGGGTATTTGGGTATCTGTTTTTACATGTCTCTGCAGTGCAGCGCCATCTGGCGGAGGATAACCCAAGTGTAAGTAATCTATCTGGAGCAGGACGCACTGTATACTAAGAATAAAATCCATGTAAATATGCTGGATGGTGGCAGGAGGGGATCACTTACACACCACCACATCATGAAATAGCCAGCCAGGCTTGTCTTTTTTTTTTTTTTTTTAAAGCGGAAGACCAAGCGGCGGATGGCACTGGATTTTGCTCCACTGTGTGACCGCTGAACCCCCCCCCCCCCCCCCGTATGGCCCATAAAAACTCAACTTTCTAGGCTAAAATGGTGCATGCATTGGTTCTCATCCAAGTCATTTGGCAGACGTCTCTAATTGACTTGAATGGGAAGCTTGGTGAGAGTTTTATTTGGTTTGGATGTATTAGCCACCCCCTCCCTCTCATCAGCCGACGTGTCTATATGGATTTTTAATATTACACAATTTTGGTGACACACCTCCGTTTACACAGAATGCAAGGTTCATAATACCACAAATTACATACGTGCATGTTTGTCAGCTAAAGAGATAAGTGTGCTGGATATGTCTCTCCTCCTATAGAAACATACGACCTTCGCCTCCACATTTCCATTTGCTGTCTACAAGCAAGAAAGAAAAAAAAAAAAAAGTTAAATCGTAATGAAATATAGATAAAATACAATTCTGTGATTACTCACCTGTAGAATTGGTATTATGAGTAAACAGTACGTCCTGCTCCAAATATAATACTTACAATGGGGTTATACTCCGCCAGATAGCACTGGACTGCAGAGACATCGAAAAATACAATTCTGTGAAATACTCACCTGTAGAATTGGTATTATAAGTATAAAGTACGTCCTGCTCCAGATATAATACTTACACTTGGGGTAATCCTCCGCCAGATGGCGCTGTACTGCAGAAGCGTGCAAAAACAGGCTCCTCCCGGCCCTTCATATACCCAGGGACCTCCCACAAATCCCCAGCATTGAAAAGCAGTGAACAAAAAGCCGGGAGAATTAAAACCACCCAGAACAACTGGTAACGATAAAAAAATAACAAATCGCCATACAGGGGATCCAAAATAATGCAACAACAGGGTGGGGTGGAGCAGGACGTACTGTATACTTATACTCACCTGTAGAATTGGTATTATTTCACATAATTGTATTATTCTTAGTATACAGTACGTCCTGCTCCAGATATAATACTTACACTTGGGACTTCCAATAGCAGTGTCCAAAAGGTAGGGTGGAATCCCCCAACAAAAGATGACAACAGCAGACAGTTTAGAACCACTGTCACCTGCATAACCATACGGCCAAGACAGCGTTGAGCTGAAGGCCCTTTTGCTGGAATAGGCCTGAATAACAGCTTGACAAACCAATAGCTAAGGTAGACCTGGCAGAAGCCCGAAAGACCTAACCAAGGACCAAAGGGGAGCATCCAGTAAGGTAGTAACCAGGACCAAACTGCCCAACATCCGAGAACAAAAGGGACCAAACACCTTAGGATGCAACGACCACATGCCCCAAGGAACATCAGTTCCCCCAAGGACAGAAACTACCAAGGAAGGCTTCCAACATCTGAATAAGGAAGGCAGAGCACTATCCTCAGCGGTGCTAGGAAAAAAGGCACGGCCGGAGTAGTAATACAACGAATAAACTAGAGCCACTTCCAGATGCAGCTAGTCCCGGCATCAGGCGGAACTCAACCTATCCTAGTGTATCTCAAGGAAGGGGGCTAGGTAAACAGAGCCACCTGCCCAACACCCGCCGGACCAAGGTAATAGTCACCAGAAGGACAACCTTCTGGTTTCAGCATCCTGAATAGGACCAAGGAACACAACCTTGCAATCAGACAGAAGGAATAAATTCCAATCCCAACGGGAACCGTAAGATTACCTGGGGGACCCGATGAGTACCCCCTGCAGGAAGTCTGACCAGGGAAGACTGAGCCAGACCACTAAGGCAAGGTGGACAGGGCAGAACCTGACCCATCAGAGTACCGAGTTGGAGAATCAAATCCAAGCAAGCTGCAAACAACACTAGCACCCTGGGAACCGAGAACGCCCAACAGGGAAGAGACCTAAAACTCGCCACCAATCCATACGGTTATGCCATACCCTACAATAGACGGAAGAAGAGGAGGAAGAACTTGCTCATAGCCTTCCCAGAGTCTCCAACATCGAGACAGATAGGCCTGTCTCCAGCAAGATAGTTGTTTCAGCAGTCAGGCCAACTAGGCCAGACCCGTAATGGACAGACCTAAAGTGAGCCATGAGTGAGTCGAGCTAGCACTCCTGGCAACAGGGTCCAGAACAACCATCCAAGATACCATACCCATCCTCTACAAGGGCACATAGGGCCACCAGAACACTGGTCCCCTTACCAGCGCAATCATGCGCATAGCCCTGCCTAGCAGGGGGGATAGAAAGGGGCAAACAGAACCGAAACGTCCAGTCAGGACAGTACTAAGGCATCCGGACCACAACCAGAGGATCCTGGGACAAGGAAACCAAGTCCAAGAGCCTGATAGTGAGGAACACAACAGATCCAAGCTGATCGGACCTCCTAGTGACACAAGGATAAGCACATCCTGTCACAGAGGGGCAGCACCGGGGCGAATATAATGACATGCAGGGAACATTATCCCCGCTCAGATTAGAAACCTAGGCGTTTCCTGAAGGTTCCTCAACCCCCAGGCCCCTCCAATGGTTACAGTAGGACACAGTCAGACAGACCGAGCACCCCCAACTGGCAGGCCCGGAAGGGAGGTAGCCAAGCAAGGCAGAGCCATTGTAGGACGCACCGGTGTTATATAACCAATAGGCGTAAGGACCATCTAAGGCCCACCACCCCCACAATCGCAAGGAGTTTCATAGGAAAACTCCCCCTTCAACCTGATAGTTAGGCATACACTGAGACCGTCTCCAGGAATGGGGAATTGCTAGGCAAGACCCCACAAGCTACACACAACCGGGCTTGTCCCGAAGGAACCCCGTTCACAATATCCTGAGACGCCTCCATATGGTGATTGTATCGGCACAGTAGGCCCGTAGGGATTGACGCTATAAGCTACCCTGGATGCCCCAATAACCTGCTGGGAAGTGGGAGTAACTTTTTAATAGTCTCAACCGGGGGATACACCGGGCCGGGAGAAGCCACCGGATTGAAAGGGTGCCCTGGCCTCGAAAAGGCCGAAACTGACGCCTGCGCTGGGGCAACTTGCCTCCTTTGGCGAAGAGGTCTAGACGGTCTCCAAACAGACGTAGCCCTTTAAATGGAAGCCCAGTAAGGGCTTTCTTAGCGGCGTTGTCAGCCGCCCACTGTCGCAACCAAACCGTACGGCGAATAGCTACCGCCAAGGCAGAAGATCTGGAACACATCTTTATAGCATCGTCCGATGCAGACAGGATACGTTTATGAACACGTCACAGTTAGACAGATTATTGACAGTATCAGCGGGCAACTCATCTGTGCCGTCGAGTGCATTCCTAACCATGGCCCTGAGCGCTACTGCCGTAATGGCTAAGGCGCAAACCGGGCGCAAGGTCGCTCCACCAAAAGCAAAGGCATGGCATGCCAATTGATCAAGACGCCGGTCCTCAGAGTCCCGTAGCGTAGTAGTGTCAGGGGAGTGCATAATAGAGGTGTTGGACAACCCTAGAATAGGAGCATCGACCTCGGGAGGCGATGACCAGCACTTAACCAAGTCAGCTGGGAAGGGATACTTTCTATCCACACTTAGGGATCCCAGGCAGTCTGCTGGGTTGCTCCCATTCACAATAGAGAAGCTGGGAACAGGGCAGTGACGAAGTCAAGACAAGCCCCTGAAGGATGATCGGTGTTACCGCAGCAGAGTCACTACGGATTAGGAGAAAAAAAAAAGACGCCACAGCATCAACAAAACCACCGCCGTCCATGCAATATGAAAAGGGCGCGGCGGCTACCAATAAGTAAAGTACAAAACTCGGCTCAGACATCCATACCCAATCAAACACTTCCTTCACCCAACCAGGGCAGCCCAGGCTGGGAGGCACATCACAAGGAGGACGGGTGGTAATAGTCCCACAGGGCCACAAGCCGTAATAGCCCCGCTCACCTGCGAGAGAGTGATACTTCATGTCTTTGCAGTCAGCACTGCAGAGAAATCTGGGGATTTGTGGGAGGTCCCTGGGTATATGAAGGGCCGGGAGGAGCCTGTTTCTGCATGTCTGCAGTGCCACAGCGCCCTCTGGCGGAGGATAACCCAAGTGTAAGTATTATATCTGGAGCAGGACGTACTGTATACTTAGAATATTCCAAACGTGCAGTAGCAGTATGAAAACATTCCCCTCTAGGTTTGGGGACCTGACCAGGGAGGGAGATAGACAGTGCCTTAAAGACCTTAATCAATAAGTCGTCAGTATCACACTGGCCCCAGTACTCAGGGTCTGAATCGTCCTGATTCCTCGTGCTCCCATCAGATGAGCTTGAGTCAGAGAACAACTTCCCTTCATCAGAAAGGGTATAGTCACCCGGGGTAGTAAATCCCATGGTTCTCATAGAAGATACCGAAGCAGGAGTCGACAGGTGCCGCTTCTTACCAGGGCCCATTCGCTCGGATAACCTAGCGATAATCTGTTCAGCCGTAGGCAGTCTGGAAGGCCTAGCAGGCTGCACTACCCTACTCGTAGGCGACTCAGCAGGAGAGAGATTTAAGCCTGGGGAAATAGGTGAATTGGAGCTAGGTGTAGCCACTGGCCGACCTGATTGCAGGGCCAGTGCTTGCTCGGCACAGGGTACACAGACCCGTGCCCTGCCAGCATCAGCATAGGGTTGTCCACACGCTATACACCGCCGGTCTTGTCCCGGAGGGACCCCGGTCACATTATCCTGAGATGCCTACATATGGTGATTAAGCAAGGCACAATATGCCAGTAGGGATTTACACTATAAGTAACCCTGGATGCCCCAAAGACCCGCTAGGGAGTGGGAGAATATTGCAAGATCCGCTATAATTTACACCGGGCCGGGAGAAGCCAATGGTGTTCACCAGTCTGAAAGACATTATGGGAATAAAGGGTGTCAGAACCATGCGCAGTAATCAAGGATAATGAAAATCGCCCGCGAGGGCACTTACAGACCAAGAGAGGAGGCAGACCGCAACCACGCGTGCGTGCGACCAGCATCAAAATGGCGCCAAGAACCTCGAAGGGCGGGCCAAGCGGCTGTGACGCGGAGCACGCCAACCCAGGTCCCCGCCCCCCCCCCCCGAAGAGCGCAAAGCTCTGAGACTGTTTCAATTGTCATGAATGGCGAAGTGTATGGCACACTTTAGATTAATTTACAACAAGGGAGTGCACCACATATATGAGGCAAGTTGTGCTGCACTGCACTGCACTTAAAGAATCAAAGCCAAAACAAATCTTTAGGGTTCAGGGAGATGAAAGATTCCCTCTTCCCCCTACTGGCAGGAGCACCATAAAAGTCACAACAACAAAAGTATGCGTTTCAATGCCTAAAATCACATAATTTTATTAAAGATGATCCAACACAAACAACACTTAACACAACAAAATAAAAACAATGCGTCCCCCCTAGATTCTTCCAGTGCTGACCATAAACAGACCTAAATTCCTGGATAGCTCCCTGATGTTAAGCTGGTGGGGTGCAAATGACTATTAAAGTATTGTGCCAGCACAATCAAGGGTCCTAACTATCGTCATTATCCTATCTAAGATTACCCGTGCTAAAGTGACAGTGCTTTCATAAATAAATATCCTAAAAATTATTATATCCCCCAATCAATGAAAAATACATAGATGCTCACAAACACAATGATCTTATTACATGTGACAAATAATATAGTGCAATAGATACAATAAATAATTCAAGCAATACTGTTTAAACAAAAAATAATCCAACAAATAAAAAAAATCCTTAATGAATGAACATACATACAGCTCATAAACCATATAAAAGTGGCAAGTGCTAGTAAATATAACTGTGAAAAACCAGTAGGTTATGGATACTCAAAAGGTGCAAAGAGCAAACTACCAAGACACATCAGCTTAAAAATGCAAAGGCAAATACAAAAAGGTGTATACAAAACCTTGAGCCCGGCAACAAGGAATACCACCGCAAGGATATGGAGCAGGGGATCAGCAAAGGGGACACCTACGTTCGCGGCCGCCCGTGCCGCTTCTGAGGGAGAAGAGACAAATCTGACAAACACACACCTGTTTTATACCTGAGGCCTTTAGGCTGCACGCCTCCCCCGGCCCTGTAGTGGAACTGGGACGCAGCTGCGTTCCAGGGAGATACGCCGCATACGCAATCACTCCGTTAGCCGGAAGTGATGCAATGTATGTGGCATAGGTCAAAGGGAAGTGACGCTGGAGCGCATCTGCGTTCCAGAAGTGGCCATAAGCGTGTAAGCATACACTGAGACCACCACACAAACCCCCCCTTTCTTTCCCCCCGGACTACGGGGGGGGGGGGGGGAACGAGGGAGGATGGCGACCCTTTGTACAGGGCCCACCGCTACACGGGGCATGGGGCAATAGTGCGGGAGGGGCATCCTCTGAAGGCTCACCATAAGCCTGAACCGCCTACCCTTTGGTGGGTGACTGCGGTGGAGCAGCGCTCCATGAGCATGCAAGGTGCTGCCTACCTTCACCCGACCGACGCAGCCCGAGCTGGGAGGCACATCACAGGGAGGACAGGTGGGAATAGTCCAACAGGGCCGCAGGCTTGATAGCCCCGCTCACCTGTGAGAGAGTGATACTTCATGTCTTCATGTCTTCGCAGTCCGCACTGCAGAGAAATCTGGGGATTTATGGGAGGTCCCTGGGTATATGAAGGGCCGGGAGGAGTCTGTTTTCGCATGCTTCTGCAGTACAGCGCCATCTGGCGGAGGATTACCCCAAGCGTAAGTATTATATATCTGGAGCAGGACGTACTGTATACTAAGAATATAGGCTCCTCCCAGCCCCTCAAATACCCGGGGACCTCCCACAAATCCCCAGCATTGAAACGCAGTTAACGAGAAGCCGGGAGAATTAATCCACCCAAACTATCAACAATAACAATGATAATCACCATACAGGGGATCCAAGATAATGCAAAGCCAAGGGTGGGTTGGAGCAGGACGTACTGTATACTCATAATACCAATTCTACAGGTAATCACATAATTGTATTATTCTTAGTATACAGTACGTCCTGCTCCAAATATAATACTTACAAGTTGGACATCTAATAGCAGTGTCCATAAAGTAGGGTGGGATCCCCAAGAAAAAAAGGCAGCAGCAGAAAGCTGCCTGCAGAACCTTTCAGCCAAAAGCAGCATCAGCTGAGGCCCTAACATCAACCTTGTAAAACTTTGAAAAGGTATGAACAGAAGACCAAGTAGCGGCCTTGCAAACTTGTTCAACAGAAGCCTGGTGCTGGAAGGCCCAAGAGGCACCAATAGCACGAGTAGAATGAGCAATAAGGCGGAAGGGAGGATTCTTCCCCTTAGCAGGAGTAGGCCTGAATCACAGCCTGACGAATCCACTTGCTGATAGTAGACTTGGCAGGAGCCAAACCCTTCCTAGGACCAGAAGGGACCACAAAAAGAGCATCAGTTTTACTGAAAGGTGCAGTAGCCACCAGATAGTACTTCAGACACCTAACCACATCCAAAGAGTGCAAAACCCTCTCCTTAGCATTGCTAGGATTAGGGCACAAAGAAGGAAGAACAATATCCTGATTCAAATGAAAGACAGACACTACCTTAGGCAGAAAATCAGGTTTGAAACGAAACACCAACTTGTCCTGGTGTCTCTCATAGTAGGGGGGCTGAATGGACAGCGCCGCCAACTCAGACACACGCCTGACAGAAGTGATAGCCACCAGAAACACAAGCTTGAGCGCAAGAATGGCCAGGGAAGCATCCTGCACAGGTTCAAAGGGAGCATCCTGCAAGGCTGACAGAACCAAGTTCAGATCCCAAACAGGCACCATAGGCTTACGTGGGGGACGCACATGAGTGACCCCCTGGAAAAAAGTCCTGATCAGAGGGTGCTGAGCAAAGGACTT
This sequence comes from Gastrophryne carolinensis, assembly GCA_027917425.1. Classification (NCBI taxonomy): domain Eukaryota; kingdom Metazoa; phylum Chordata; class Amphibia; order Anura; family Microhylidae; genus Gastrophryne; species Gastrophryne carolinensis. The sequence continues at coordinate 122,039,892 of CM051244.1, read as the reverse complement.
CTGGAAGAAAACAGCCAGGGCAGAAACCTGACCCTTCAGAGAACTGAGTTGGAGCCCCATCTCCAATCCATGCTGCAGGAACTCCAGAATCCTGGGAATAGAACACACGACACAAGAGACTTAGACTCACACCAGTCAATGTAGGCATGCCAAATCCTGTAATAAATGGAAGAGGAAGACTTCTTCCTAGCTTTAATCAAAGTATCCACAACTGAGGAAGACAGCCCCTTCTCCATCAAGATGGAGGTTTCAGCAGCCAAGCCGTCAAAGCCAGAGTTTGTAAATTGGGATGGCGTAGTGAGCAGATCTGGCACCAAGGGCAGAGTGTACTGATCTACTGCCAGCTGTACCACATCTGCGAACCACACTCTTCTTGGCCACCTGGGGGCAACCAGAATTGCTGGCACCCCTTCCAGAGCAATCTTGCGCAGAACCCTGCCCAGCAGGGGGATTGGAGGGAAGACATACAGGAACTGAAAGTCCTGCCATGACATTGCTAGCGCATCCGAGGTCAAGGCCAGAGGAGCTGGGAGCTTGTGATTGTGGCGGGACGCAAACAGATCCACATCTGGTTGGCCCCAACGGTGACACAAATTGAAACACCCTGCTGCATAGGAACCATTCTCCCTGGCGAGAGGTCCCCCTGCTCAGAGAGTCCGCCAGGCGAATTTCCACCCCCGGGATGTACACAGCTGATATGCAGGGGACATTGGCCTCCGCCCAAGTCAGGATCCGAGACGCTACCTGGAGGGCCCCCTTGCTCCGGGTCCCTCCCTGATGATCGATGTAGGCAACTGCCGTCTGGTTGTCCGAGCGCACCTGAACAGGCAGGCCCCGAAGGTGAGTAGTCAAGTGAACTAGCCTGATCGCCCGCAGCTCCAAGACATTGATAGGTGTGTGGGCCTCCTGAGGGCCCCACCTCCCCTGGAACCGCAGACACTTCCAGAAACCCCCCCAACCTGACAGACTGGCATCCGTGGCGACCATCTCCCAGGAAGGGGTAAGAAAGGATATGCCCCCCAACAGGTTCCTGGAGTCCATCCACCACGAGAGCCCTCCTGACCAGGGGGAAGAGCACACAGACCCTGTCCAGGGACGCTGGGTCCTTGTCCCATACTGACAATAGGTGAAGTTGCAGAGGCCTCAAGTGGAACTGAGCATAAGGGACCGCTTCGAAGCACGCCACCATCAGGCCCACCAGCTGCATCCCCTGCCTGATGGAGGGATGGGAACAAGCTAGGAGGGACTGAGCCTGTGCAATCAGACTGTCCACCTTCTGCTGAGGAAGGAAGATCCTTGCCTGAACTGTATCCAGATTCATTCCTAGGAATGGAGTTACCAAGGAAGGGGACAGTGAGGACTTGGGGTGGTTGATCACCCATCCAAATGACTCCAGAGTGGACACCACCAGCAGAAGCATGCGGACGCCCTGACATCTGAGCAGAGAGATCACGCCAGCCAGCACCTTGGTGAACACCCTGGGAGCTGAAATGAGGCTGAAGGGCAAGGCCACAAACTGGTAGTGTTGATCCATCAGAGCGAACCTGAGGAACCTTTGATGACCTGGGAACACAGGAATATGAAGATAAGCATCTTTGATGTCCATAGAAGTCATGAAATCCCCTTGGCGAAGGGAACTGATGGCAGAGCACAGAGTTTCCATGCGAAAGCACCTGCCCCTGACAAACTTGTTGAGGATCTTCAAGTCCAGGATGGGCCTGACTGAACCATCTTTTTTGGGTACTGTGAAAAGGTTGGAATAAAATCCCTTGCCTTTTTCTCTTAAGGGGACCTGGCAGATGACCCCCAGCTCCAGGAGGCCTTGCACCGCTTGCACTAGCTCCTGAGCTGACACAGGGTCCTGAAGAATCAGGGATCTGATGAATCTTGGAGGGGGATCGGCAGCAAACTCCAACTTGTAACCGGAGGACACTACCTCCTGAATCCACCGGTCTGAGACATGAAGCCTCCAGACGTGAGCGAAGTGCTGCAGCCGCCCCCCCCACCCGGATGGGTGAGGGCGCCCCATCATGCCTGAGGGGGCTTGGGAGAGGATTTTGCTTTGGTACCCCAGGAGGAGCCAGGACGTCCACGTCCTCTGCCTCTACCTCAGAAATCTCCCTGGGCCCCAGGAAAGGAAACCCCCCTTCCCTGTCTTGCACCACGGTAAGGGGAGGAGAAGGAACCCTGACCCCGAAAGGGCCGAGATTGCCGCCTGCGCTGGGGTAACCTGCCTCCCTTAGCAAAAAGGTCCACGCGGTCCCCAAACAGGCACAGTCCTTTAAAGGGAAACCCAGTGAGGGCCTTCTTGGCAGCGTTGTCAGCAGCCCACTGGCGCAGCCAAACCAAGCGGCATATAGCCACCACGAGGGCAGAAGTTCTGGCACACATTCTGATGGTGTCATCCAATGCTGATAGGACAAAATTTACAAAAACATCACAACTGGAGAGTGCATTAAACACCTCACAAGGCAAATCATCAGGGGCACTATCAAGCATAGGGTTCTAGTGGCCACAGCAGTAATGGCAGAGGCACAGACCGGGCGCAGCGCCGTCCCTGCACATGCAAAGGCGTGGGATGCCAGCTGGTCAATGCGCCGGTCCTCAGCATCCCGCAGGGTAGTAGAGTCAGGGGAATGCATGACAGAGGTGTTAGATAGCCCTAGGATCGGGGCATCCACCTCGGGGGGGGATGACCAACATTTAACCACCTCAGCAGGAAAGGGATACTTCCTATCCCAACTCTTTGAAACCCCGAGAAGTTTACTGGGGCGCTACCATTCCTTGAGCACAAGGTTATGGAGATGTGCCTGCTCGGGAAATTCCAAACGTGATTTTGCTGTATGGAAAAGCTCCCCTCTTTGCCTGGGAGCCTCAACAGGGAGAGAAATGGACAGAACCTCAAAAATCTGGGTCAATAATCTGTCAGCGTCATCCGGGGACCAGGTGTCAGAGCCAGAATAGTCATGACCCCTTGGTCTCTCATCAGATGAGCCTGAATCAGAAAAGAGCTTCCCATCATCAGACGGGGTATAGCCACACAGATTCATAAACTCCTCAGTTCCCATAGGGAAAACAGTGACATTAGGCGTCAAGTGCCGCTTCTTAGCAGGGGCCTTACGCGCTAAGGACTTCAAAATCAACTGTTCAACAGTAGCCAGTCTAGAAGACACATCAGGCTGAGAATCCCCACTAGTATGCAACTCAGTAGGAGTGAGGTTTAAGCTTGGGGGAGTAGGCGAAGTGAAACGAGGTGCAGCCGCTGGCAGGCCAGATTGCAATGCAAGCACCTGCTCAGCACAGGGTACACAGACCCACGCCTTGTCAGCGTCAGCATGAGGCTGCCCACACGCTACACACAGCCGGTCTTGTCCCGAAGGGACCCCGGTCACATTATCCTGGGATGCCTCCATATGGTGATTTTAGCGGCGCTATACGCCGATAGGGAATAACGCTATATAGCAACCCTGGATGCCCCAATAACCCGCTAGGGAAGTGGGAGTATTATTTATACAAGGCCTACAAGTTATATACTAATACAGGGCCGGGAGAAGCCGAAAAGGGCTTGCCCCGCCTGAAAGACATAAGCAGACAAGACCTGTAAGCACACAGTAACAAAAGTGAAGAATATAAAGCCACCCGCGAGGGCACTTACGGACCGCGGTAGGTAGGGGTCCATCACGCATGGTCCAACCAAGCAGGAAAAAGATGGCGTCGGTATACCTCGAGGGGCAGCGATGACGCGGTTTGCACCATAGACGGGCCCCCCCCCGAAGAGCGCAAAGCCAGAACGTGCAAGCAGCCAATGATGGCGCACCAGCGCCTGAGGTAATGCCGCCGCCAAGTGCGGAACCAAGTCAGCGCGCGGCGGCAATTTTAAAAAGGCCAGTAAAGACAAGTCAGCGGCGGCTGACAAAAGACTAAACAGCATGGAAAAAAAGAGTGTAAAACACAGAATGCATAGCAAACATATTTACACCCCCCCATTTTTACCCCCGAAGGCTACAAGGAGGATGAGGGAGGACAGCGGCCACTTTAACAGGGCCCACCGATGGGCAGGGGCATCCCATAGAGGCTCACCATATTGCGGTGGAGCAGCGCTCCTAAGCACCTAACAGTGGTGCTGCCTACCTTCACCCGAGCAGCGCAGCCAAGGCTGGGAGGCATATTACTAGTGGAAAGGGTGGGAATAGTCCTACAGGGCCGCAGGCTAATAGCCCCGCTCACCTGCAAGTAGAGAGCCATTTCTCGTCCTTCGCAGCCAGACTGCAGAGAAATTCTGGGGATTTGTGGGAGGTCCCCGGGTATTTGAGGGGTCGGGAGGAGCCCATTTTCGATGTCTCTGCAGTCCAGCGCCATCTGGCGGAGTATAACCCGATTGTAAGTATTATATTTGGAGCAGGACGTACTGTATACTAAGAATAACAGCTTTAGAATGACCTTCCCGACAGAAATAGAAATTGTTCCTGAACACTTACATATAAGCATGAATACAATAATGTGGGCATACAAACTATATGCGCTTGCTAAATATGCTGCAAGAAATGGAAGACCTACACCATGTTAGGAAAGGGGTCCCGCTCTGATCTGGCAGTACTACTGAGGTTTTCATTTTGGCTGAACAATCCGTTAAAAGTGCTCCTATCAGCCACAAGGCCGGCTGACCTCTGCAGTCTAACTTCTGTACTCCCTGCAGAAAATCAGCATGGGCTTGTAGAGTAGTAGAACATAATTTAACATATGCGATAGGGTTTGGGAATGAGAGATCATCACCTCGAAACCTCACTATTCCCCCCCCTCCAGTTTCACAATTGGACACCATTTACTCACCTCTCCAGGGGATCCATCACCTGGCGGGCGGTGCCATCTAGCATTCCATAAGGCACTGCACTCGGCCGTCGATCTCGCACCTGCACAGTGGGATGCAACGGAGCTGCCCGAAATCCTGCGGGACGTCACTGAGCGGCATGGGACTTTGAAGTAGTTTACAGGCAGCTAAGACGGTTGGGGGGGGGGGGGGGGGGGCAGAGGATCGGGCCCTGAAGCAGCATCAAAAAGGTAAGTGGGGCAGATGGGGGGGGGGGGGGGGGTAGGAAATCATCCCTTTTTAATTTCAGGTCCGATGTTCCTCTAAGCTTGATCGCCACCCTCTGATATGATGCACAAATGTCAAGAGACACAGCCAGTCATTGGTGCCTGGGTAAGATTTACTTTGGTGGGGGGTGCATGGGAGTCACAGTGCGAGAGTGGGGACACAGGCCATTATGTCCTCTTCCCACAGTGTGAAAGACAGCCAGAAGTGAAGCACTTTCAGATATATTATTGCCCTGCTCACATGCACCTCCCTGGTTAATACATTAGTCCATATGGATGCCCCCTTGATATATTGGTTTAGTGCAAGTACATTGGAGGAAGGGGTCTTTAAATGCATGGGGTGGTTTTCAACCCATCTCCCGCAATGTGCTGCACTGGAGGCATGGGTCAACTTCAGGTAAGCTGCACCCTATTTATCCATTACATTATATATCCCAAATGGGGCTCTAAAACCTATAGGGTGAAAAATACGGTATCTCTCTGTTTGGTGTGAATTGCTGTTGGCACATGTAATTCAAGGGCAAATAATCTTTATGCCATTCCACAATATCTGCATGGGGTTAAGCGCTCTCAAACAGATTATGCCACCGATCGTAATTTACTAAACTTTTTTTTTTTTTGACTGGAGGTCCACTTTCATGCCACGTCTTCAGACATGCCCTGCCAGGCCAAAGCATTCCTCCCAAAACACAGGCAGTCTGGCTGTACTGGGCCTTTAAATAAAGAACAGTTCGCAATAAGCATACCTTGTTCAGCTCCTCTATTCTTCTTATTAGGTAGGGATTGCTGGAGGAGTTTTCAAAGTAGACATAATCTGCAAAAGATCCAAAATATTTGTGACATTTACAACGGATTTACTTAGCCAAAACCATGTTTATTTTATGTCCACACTATGCATTGCAGTTCAAGGCAGTGTAGAATTGCATGGACAACGCGCTCTTACACAACTCCTGGCCAGTGGGATGGTGGCGATAATGGGGTAAGGTTAATGGCATACGACTCGTCGACTCCCCATCCCACACCATTTGAACTGGTACAGTTTTTTTTAAAGCAGAACAAAACCCACAATTTTGGATTAAATCGGGAGCACTCCTGTCCCCAGCCTATCTGAATGGCTGCGGGCGGAAGCACTCACAGCCCAAAGATGCTGGGGTTGTGGGCACCGGCGTTTACATTGGCGAGGGAGCCAGGAAGCTGGTGAGCTTTCCATGCCCCAGGGTACATCCTAAATTGGGATGCCCAAGGGGAACTTACACCAGCCCTCTTGGGTTTTGTTCCTCTTTAAACTCCCTACTAGTTTAAAAGTCACAGAAAAGTAAACACATCACTGGATCTAGATTTGGCCCCCAAGGCCCCTTTCCCCCCCCCCCCCCCCCCGCCCTTCTCATGCCATAAACTAGGTCTACAACAGGGTTGGGGCAGTCGCAGGCGTAAACTTTACATAAGGCCACACACTTGCTGCCCAGCACCGCTTAGTACCCGAGAAGCTAGTTAACAAGCCTATCTGGTTGCACTGCCAGATTGCAGCCTGGTGGCAGGCGAGACTGGCCTTTGATGTAAAACCCTGCCCCTATGATGATGTAGTAGGGAAATACTTCCCCAGTAGCTGGCAAAAGCAACTGCCAACCAGGCTGAGCTGGCCGCAGTCTCCCTTTACGCAGGGGGTCCAGCTAGCTAATGACCGTGAAAAGAGACTGCGTGAGGTAAAGGCAGGCAGGGAACCCCATCCATCCCATTATGGAAAGTGGCATGCTGCGTTGAAGAGTACCAACCACAAATTTGTCTGGCTCTGGAGACCAAAAGACTTCAGGGCTGGTTGATAAAAGTGGCCTTAGAATCTAAGACTCCATGGCCGCCCGCACTGTGTACGAGTTTGATGCCCCTGCTTTAGAACACGGCAAAGCTTTGAGTCATATTTGTTACAGTTACTACCCTGAAGAAATTTTGGCTATTCCCTGTATTTGATCTGACCCCCCCCCCCAATGATTTAAGTATGCCACTGTGGAAGCATTGTCAGTGCAACTCTGCCCGAGATTACTAGGAAAGAATGATCCAGCACCAGCTTGACCGCCATCAATTCCCTGAAATTGGAGGATCGGGCTGCAAGGTTTGGTTGCCCTCTCCCCTGGATATTCTGACTGTCCGGGTGGGCTCCCCAACCCCAAGAACTGGCGTCCGTAGTTATAACTTTCTTCCACTTCCTCTTTAGTACCTCTGTATTCATCCACCAATGGAGACTTTCTAGCACGTTTTTCTGCATTAGAATTACCTGATCCAGCTAGTCTGAGGCCCTGTCCCACTGAGATAGCAGAAAACTCTGCAGGCTTCTTATATGGAGTTGAGCCCATGGCACTGCCAGAATTGCCAGTCATGAGGCCAAGCAAGGTCAGGATTTCTCTGAGAGAAACCTGAAGACCTATATTCTCTATTTTTTCATGTGGAAGCAGAATACTCTGAAGGATACTGTCTATATTGTATCCAAGGAATTTGCAAAAATGACTAGATTTGACTTCTCTAGAGTGACCACCCAGCCCAAGACTTTCAGAAGACGTTGTATGCTTGTCAAGTCCGTTAGCAGTGCCACTTCTTATTTAGGAGTAAAAAAATCGTCCAGGTATGAAATAATCCTGAATTTTACCTGTCCGGAGGTGTACCATTGGTTGGCTAATATCTTTGTAAAAATCCTTGGGGTTGAGGACAGAAAGGCAGGGCTCTGTATCGGTATTGACAGGTCCCTTTGTCTGTATTGCAAACCTCAAAAGCTTGCAATGTAATGCAAAGATTGGGATGTGAAGGAAGGCATCCTGCAAATCTAGAGTGACCATGGGGGCCTGCACTATGATGATGGTCCTTACTGAGTATATCGACTCCATTCTGAATTTTTTGTATCTGCTGAAATGGTTATATTCCTTCATATTCAAGATTATCCAATATTTTCCTGATGGCTTTTGCACCAGAAAAACAGAAGAATAGAAGCCCTGCCCCACTGTGTAAGGTGGGAAGGTCTCAATCACATTTTTGTGAATTATCTCTTGTATAACTAAAGGAAAAGCTTCCCTCATTCTGGGGTCTCTGGGTAATCTGGTCACCAGAAAACAAGATTGAGAGATGGATGAAAAAAAACTAAAAATCGGTATCCCCTTCCCAGTGTCTGCAGAACAAACGGATTCTGCTCGCCAGGCAGCTACAAACCTGCTGAGCCTTCCCCCACCCACCTTGTAATCTCTGCCAGGACTGAGACTTGGGGCCCTCTTTGGGTCTGCCGAGCAAACAGGTCTAGTCTGTGCCCGATTCTTTTGCCCGCTTTGTTTACCTTGAAACCAAGACACGAAACTTTCATTTTTGTTTGGGAACTTTTTACTCACCGGAACGAGTTAAAATAGTATCTAAGTCCTCTCCAAAGCATGAAATTGGATGCCACACAATTTAGCCTTAGAAACCAGATTGCCTGACCATGTTTTCAGCCAAACTGCTCTTCTGGCGCAAGCCGTGGCCCCGATAGCTTCTGAAGCAATCGTTATGAAGGAAACTGCTCTAAAGTATCTAGAATACTCTTAAGGTAAAGGAGGCCGCATCCCAAGCCTTCATATACTCAAAGCTTAATCTGCTGCTCTGGATATCGGACGCAATGGAGCATCCAATTTTGGAAACTTGTTACACGTCCTGGAGTGGAAATTTTCTTTTCTTTCCATGAAAAATGTATTTTCTGGGCACTCCCACTGAGATTTGATGAGATCTTGTAAGAGCTGAGTGAACAACAGCCTTAGAACTCTTATACATTGTGTCCTACATGGATAAAGGTTTGTCCTCACACTTAATTTCCCATGTTCCATAGAATCAATATGCGCGTCAGCAGTGAGTAACCCAGGAGCTGATCCAGGAGGATTGCGAGTGTCACACAATGAAGCAATAACATTCCTCATATCTAGGATCTCCCTATACATCGCCAAGGTCTCCTCTCCCACTTTAAGTGAAGGCATGTCTGGCATATATATTTTTGCCATGTATCTGGAAGTATAAAGCTGCAAGATACACATCGCCTACTGGGTTTAGGAACCTTAGGCTTTTCTTTAGAACCTGTGCAATAGGCAATGCGATGAGAATGCCCTGACTGCCAACAAATTGTTACTTTGATTGCTGCAATTGTAGATCAGCTTGTTTGGAAATAAAGCCAGATGTCATTACATACAACTATCCCTAATATTATTACTGCTACTAGTACTCATCCATGGCTGGAGTTCTTAAAATCGCGTCAAAACCCACCCGGCTGGGCCCTGGAATTTAAAAGATTCTAGGCCCCACGCCGGACGCCTTGTGGTGCGGACCCCCGGGGCACTGGAGATCTTACCCGATCCTGCGACAGGTGATTCCGCAGGTGAGGCATACACTGTTTCTGTGCAGCCCACTTGATGAGCATGGCTTCGGAGGTGGAAAATACCAAACTTTTTTGTAAACCGGGCCATTGCCGAGGCAGCAGCAGCAGCATCCGACTGCTTGGGTGGGAGCCAAACATGATCGGTGGACCCAAATATGCCCTTGTCTTGTTCCTCCCTGGCATGGTATCCCAATTTGTGTTCATCCCAATATATGGCCACATTTACCCAACTTTCCAGCATTGAGCAGGCAAGCAATCGGCGTGCTCTGCTCCTTTCAGCTTCCATCAGCCACGCTGATAGCAAAGTGGCAGAGTGGAATTGAGCCAGTGCAGCAGTAGCCACACCCATGCTCCAGCCATTTAGAAATGCCTTATGCAGGCACTTATCTCAACTAAAAAGGTATAGCAGGGATATGGCCACAGCCCAAGTATGCATGGTGTTATTGCTGGCTAGGAGAGTTAGACTATCTGAGGGTAGGACACCGTGAGGCATCCCAAATGCCCCAGGAATGGAGAAAAAAAAAAAAAAAAAAAAAAAAAAAAACAGCATTCTCCAACAATAGAAAGTCTTTACACTGCAGAGGTGGGACAAAATTCAGCAAATGGGAGTTTTTAGCTCATTCATGATGCTGTCCCTCTTTATTCCCCAGATGCTTCAGATTGCTGAATCACTACCGCTGGATTAAATCCTCAAGTGATCGCTGGCATCCAGAGGGTATTTCTGGCAGGGCGCGCACACACACACAGCCAACAAACTTCACTGCTACAGGTGGTCACGATGCACCAGGGTCGCATTATGCAATCTTTTTCCTCTGTGTTGCAGTCGTGGCTGTGGAGCAGGTTAACTTAATTTCCTACTCCATTTTATCAAGCCCCAATTTATTCATAAATAGCCAATAAGTAGTGATAACAAATTTGTGTTAGTAAAAGGATGTCAGGAAACAGAACCTGCACAGCAATGCTATCATGGGCTTTCCAAAGTACATAAGAGAATAGGAAGCAGACTATCCTCTACTTTGTATGGTAACTCATCTCCACACACATTAGGGTTGATTCAGAGCCCCTTTCTCACCTTTTTTTGTGTATAAATTTCCGTTCTCGTCCATTTTTTTCCCCCTCATCTGATTCAGCTGAGCCTTCTTTTCTGCGAGAACTTGTGTGTAAAAGGTTTTCATTTTTGCGCGATTTTTCATTTGGTAGCAAGACTGCCAAAGAAATGTCAAGAAAGAGGCTCTGAATCAACCCTCATGTCTGAGAAAACTGATACTAGATGATATTAAAAAGCACAGAGGGAAAAACCGGTAACAAATGTCAGATACAAGCAATACAAAGGCCAGAAATAGGGTCATGTAAACACACTGGACTACTCATCAATGCAAAGTTTATTGAAAGGTTAAATACTTTGTCACTTCAGGGACATAAGAGTTAAAGCGGACCTTCACCCTGAATAATACAATTCTGTGAAACTTACCTGTAGAATTGTTTTTGAATATATCCAGTCCAGGTCATCCCGCAGTAATTACATGTGGGTATTCCGCCACCAGGTGGCGCAGTCTACTGCAAGATCCAAAGCTGTAACTCCTCCTGGCACCCTATAAAATGAGGTGTCTCACTAGAATCCCCAGTGGTCAAAAAGCAGTACAGGCCGGGAGGCCAAGAAACCATGTTACATCACATAGCTTCAGCATGAACTCTCTCCAACAAAAAACTTAAGGACAACGGTCCAATATAAAAATGGTAATCACCATAACAGGCAAAAAAGATCATGAAAAAAGGGCGGGGTGGGACGACCTGGACTGGATATATTCAAAAATAATTCTACAGGTGAGTTTCACAGAATTGTATTTTTCACTATATCCAGTCCAGGTCGTCCCACAATAATTACATGTGGGACATTCAAAAGCAGTGTCCCTAAGGGCGGGATCCCCAGTGCAGAACAGCAAGTAGTTCATTTCACTACCGCCTGAAGCACCTTTCGGTCAAAGACAGCATCAGCCGAGGCCCTAACATCAACCTTGTAAAACTTGGTAAAGGTATGAACTGAAGACCAAGTGGCGGCCTTACAAACTTGTTCAACAGATGCCTGGTGCTGAAAAGCCCAGGAGGCACCAATAGCTCTGGTATAATGAGCTGTGATCCGAAAAGGGGGATCCTTCCCCCTGGCAGAATATGCTTGCACCACCGCCTGTCTGATCCACTTACTAAGAGTGGACTTAGCTGGTAGCAAGCCCTTCCTAGAACCCTCCGTTAGGACAAGGAGCAAATCTGACTTCCTGAAGGATTCAGTCACAGACAGGTAATACTTAAAGTGGACCAACACCCAGGATTTTCACTATCCTGGGTGTTGGTCCACTTCCGCGGGGCACCCCCGCTGTGTGAAACCCCCCCCCGAAAACCCCAAAATACTTACCTCACCGCCGACGGACAAGTGGGGGGCCGCCGCCGACGCCGCTCGCGCGTCCCTCTTATAGATTCCCGGGCCGATCAGCGGTGGGCGTTGGTCCACTTTAATGGCCCTGACCACATCCAGATCATGGAGGGTCCGTTCCTTGGAATTACCCGGAGCTGGACACAAGGAAGGTAAGACAACTTCCTGATTAAGGTAAAAGGGAGAAACAAAAAAAAAAAAAAAAAAAAAAAAAAAAAAAAAAGGTTTAAAACGAAAAACCACCTTATCCTTATGAAGCTCAGAATAAGGAGGCTTCATACAAAGCGCGGCCAGCATCGACATGCGACGTACAGAAGTTATTGCTACCAAAAAGACCACCTTGAGGGTCAGAATAGGCAAGGCAGCATCTCTCAAGGGCTCAAAAGGAGGCCCCTGGAGAGCAGAAAGCACCAAAATTAAGTCCCACACCGGTTAACACAAGCTTACGCGGTGGACGTACGTGGGCAACACCCTGAAAAAAAAAGGTCTTCATCTATGATTGGCAAAAGATCTCTGGAAAAAAAAATAGCCAAGGCCGAGACCTGACCCTTGAGGGTGCTCAGCTGGAGACCCAAGTCTAAACAGTGTTGTAAAAACTCCAAAATCCTAGAGATAAAGAAGGTGCAACAAGGGAAACTCTTGGATTCACACCAAGCAATGTAGTCATGCTAACTCTGTAATATATCATGGAGGAAGACTTCTTCCGTGCCTGAATCATGGTACGCACAACCGAGTCAGACCCTTTTCTCTCAGGATTGAGGTTTCAATAGCCAGGCCGTCAAAACCAGCGTCTGTAAATTGGGGTGCCGCAGTGACCCCTGAGAAGCCCTGGGTCGTCGGGCATGATGTAGTGATCGACTGACATCTGAACTATGTCCGCAAACCAACTCCTTTTCGGCCAGCGAGGAGCCACCAGGATGTTCGGGACCCCCTCCTGGGCCATCTTGCGCAGCACTCGGCCCAGGAGTGGAAACGGAGGAAATGCATAAAAGGAGCCTGAGCTCCATCCAAGGAATTGCCAGAGCATCTGTGGCAAAGGCCAGCGGATCTCTTGACAGAGAAACGAACCTTGGGAGCTTGTGATTGTGTCTGGAAGCAAACAGGTACACATCCGGCTGACCCCAGCGGAGACACAGAGCATGAAAGATCTTGTTGCTGAGAGACCATTCCCCCAGACGAGAGGCCCCCCCTGTTCAGGGAGTCTGCCTCCTGGTTTTCTACCCCAGGGATGTAAATCGCAGAGATGCAGGGAACATTCTCCTCTGCCCAAGTCAGAATCTGGGTCACCTCCTTGAGGGCTCGCTTGCTCCGAGTCCCGCCCTGGTGATTGATGTAGGCGGAAGCCGTCTCATTGTCCGAGCGAACCTGAACCGCTCGTTCCTTAGCTGGGGAGTCAATTGAAGCACCACCAACCGGATCGCTCTCAGCTCCAGGAGATTTATGGGCAAGCGATTCTCCCACGGACCCCACTGACCCTGGAACTTCTGCGTCTGCCAAACACCTCCCCAGCCGTTCAGACTGGCATCCGTGGTAACTATCTCCCACAGTCTTTAAAGACTTGCCCCACCAACAGGTTCCTGGGGTCCAGCCACCACAAGAGGGACAGTCTGGCCAGGGGGGGGGGGGGGGGGGGGGACAGAGAAAATTCTGTTCCAGCGACTCCTGCATCCGATCAGCAGGTTCAATTGAAGAGGTCTCGTGGAACTGAGCGAAGGGCACTGCTTTGAAGCAGGACACCATCAGGCCCACCAGCTGCATCCCCAAACGGATCGAGGGTCGCTGACAAGACAGCAAGGCTTGCACCTGCGTCTGAAGCCCCACCACTTTCTGCTGTGGTAGGAACACCCTGACCTGAGAGGTGTCTATGCCCAGGAAGGACTTCCCCGTTGAGGGAGTGATCAAAGACCCAACCAAACTCCTTGAGAGTGGATAACAGTCCGCGTGTCGCTCTCGGCCTGCTGAAGGGACTGAGCCGCAATCAGTAAGTAGTCAAGATAAGGCATCACACGAACGCCCTGATTCCTCAGGATAGCCACGATGCCAGCCAGCACCTTGGTGAAAACCCGGGGGGCTGAGGATATCCCGAATGGCAGAGCCACAAATTGATAATGCTGGTCCTCCAGAGCAAATCTCAGAACCATCTGGTGTCCCTGAATATCGGGATGTGCAAATAGGCACCCCTGATGTCCACCGTGGTCATGAAATCGCCGGGTCGAAGCGAACTCACTGCTGATCGTAAGGTTTCCATGTGGAAATGCTGGACTTTTACAAACCTGTTGAGACCCTTCAGGTCCAAGATAGGACTTAACGTTCCATCCTTCTTGGGAACCGTGAACAGGTTGGAGTAAAAACCCCTGACCCTGCTCCTGAAGAGGTACAGGGCAAATCACACCTAGCCGTAGGAGGTGCTGTACGGCCATTCTCAGGACCTGTGCCGTCACAGGATTCTGGGACATGCAAGACTGAAGAAATCATCGGGGCGTCCTGACTGCCAGCTCTATTTTGTAACCGGAGGAAACCACCCCCTGAATCCACCGATCAGCGACGCGCTGTCTCCAGACGTGAGCAAATAGCAGAAGCAGTCCCCCCACCCGGATGGGTGAGGGCGCCTCCTCATGCCTGAGGAGCCTTGGCAGGGGGCCTGGACTTGGATCCCCAAGAGGGATCGGCCGCGGGACCTACCTCATCCCCAGGAATCTCTGCGGCCACCTGAAAAGGAAGTGCCTCTTCCTCCACAAAAGGAGCGATAGGCAGAGGAACCTCGAAAGGGCCGCACAGGCTTCTGTCGCTGAGAGAGTATCCCATCCTTAACCAGGAGGTACAGACGAATAACCTGTGCCCCATGAAGGGGATACTAGTGAGTGACTTCTTGGCCGCGGCATCAGCCGACCATTGCCGCAGCCAGAGAGAGCGACGGAGCGCAACAAGCAGGGCCGAAACCCTGGCACTGAGCCGGACACCATCGTCCATAGCGGAGACAACAAAGGCAATAAAATCTATGCAAGCTTTGAGGTCTTTATACTTCTCCGCCCGCTTGCGACACTTAGCAATATCTACAAGATGTCTCACCTTCTTTCTGATGGCTAAGAAGACAATAGCCGTGGCACGCACGGGGCAAAACCAAGCACCAGCAAAGGTGAATGCATGACAAGCCAGTTGATCCATACGCCTGTCAGCTGTATCTCGGAAGGAAGCAGTATCGGGTTAAGGCATAACCGTAGTGTTGGATAACCCCGAATCGGGGAAACCCACATGGGGGGGATGGGACCGGAGGCGGACCAGCTCCTCCGGAAAGGGATACCGCCTGTCCAGGCCCTTAGGTACAGATGGTAGTTTATTAGGCCTTTCCCATTCCTTGAAAACCATATTGGAAAAATGGGCCTGCTCAGGGAAGACAAGCCCCTGTCTCAGGCCGGAATAAATCACCCTGCTTCCTCTTAGCCGCTTTAGGAGGGACAATATGCAAAGTCTCAAACACTGAAGTCAGCAACTTCTCCATATCGTCGGGGAGCCACATATCCTCACCCGAGGAAGAGCCAGGCTCGCTGTCATAGCCGGCCAAATGATCCCCTGTGGAAAAGGAATCCTTAAACAACTCGCCTTCCTCCATGGAGACCAGACCTCCAAAAGATCATCATCATCAGCAAAATCCGAGTAACCAGGCTCGATGTGTCGCTTCTTACTCGTGGCCTTCCCAGGAGCCGTGCTAGATAACTGTCTCTCAAGGCTGGCCACCCAGTATACCAAATCAACATGGGACCCTTTGCTGGCTTCCCCCTCGCTGAGGGCTGAATGCAATAGCAGGGGCGCTGGCAATGCTGCACGCAATAAAGGGCTAGGGGCAGATACAGCCGCCCTATCATGCTCCAAAATTACGCTCCTGGCGCAAGTGACACAAACCGTGCCGAGTCCGCCCAAAGGGCTAGTACTGGACATGGGGCAGAGCTTCACCCGCCCATAAGGGGCGGACAGAGCCCGCGGCCGTCGGATCCCCAGGCCGACGCCCCCCCCACCACAGCGCGGACCAAGACGAAGGGGAAGGGAGAGACACCAAACGAAGCGAGGAAGGTAAGTATGAGTGCAGTAAAAAACACAAGTGCCAGTAAGCACAATCACAAAATAAAGCTTGTGGGATATTGAGCAAGGTGGTTCCTCCCCCCCCCCCATAGGCTCACCATTAGCCTATGGCCGGCTACCCTTTAGGGAGGGTCTACGGCCCAGAACCTGACCCCGGCGTTCACCCTACCTTCACCGTCCCGATCAGCCAAGGCTGGGAGGCAGAATTGGGTCCACAGGAACAGTGAGAATAAGGGCGCAGCGGCCGACAGGCTAGGAGGCCCCGCTTAGCTGCAGTATCCAGGAGGGAGTATCCAGACGATCCTAGCAGCAGCACTGCAAGATGAACTCTGGGGATTCTAGCAAGACACCTCATTTTATAGGGGGCCAGGAGGAGTTACAGCTTTGGATCTTGCAGTAGACTGTGGAATACCCACATGTAATTATTGTGGGACGACCTGGACTGGATATAGTGAAAAAGAGCATATCTTATGTTTCCCACACCCTGTACATACAGATTGCTCACAAATTCATCCTACCTGCATCTACTGCATGTTATGAGCCTTTAAACATCCAAGATGACAGCTCATGAGGCTTCAGGCAGCCTGTAAACAGGAAGTGTCTTCTGGGATTGCTGTCTTTTTCCTGACCCCCAGCTCTGCTCTGTCTGTGCAAAACACAGCTATAACCCCGCCCCCTGTACTTTATCCTGCTCTCCTCTCCTCAGTATGTGATGCTTCTGAACTGAACAGTTGCAACCCAGTGGGGGAAATAAGTAAGTGACTAAAAACTTAAAAATATATTAATTTTAGATTCTGGGGAATAATTTTAAGGATTTGAGATTTTCATGAAATCATGCTGAAGGTCCGGTTTAAGATCAGGGATCACAACCCTGAAACGTATTGCCTGCTCTTTTGGTACCTTTTCAGGGCACTGCTGCAGGAGACGCTTAGCTTTATTATTCCGCTCAGAATAAAGACATTTTTATGGGACAAAATTCCCACATTCACCCTAGCAGATAACTTCTTTGATAAAGTATTTAGCTATACATAGTTGGCATTGGCATTTGTAAGGACAGACGAGACAAGCCATCTCTAAGAGTTCAAGGTTCTTCCAAGAATTCCTGCATAGGCTAGACTAAATGTACAAGCTTTCAGAACATGCTAGAACATGGGTGCTCAACCTTCTGGCGAGCGCGGGCCACTTAGTGTAATTCCAATTTCGTTGGGATTTTTAAACTTTTCCATTATTGTGTGCCAATATGATGTGCTCACGGTGCTGTGCCTATGATTTTTTTTTCTTTTCTGTGCATTTGCAACTCCACGTTATAAAAGAAAACGGTTCTCCCTAACAATGCGTTTACCTTAGCAATGCACATCAAAGTGGTGTTCAGAAACTTCCTGACAATCAGATCCCTCCCTGCGGGGCATCTGAAATCGGGATGCCCCGCTGTGTGAAACCCCCCCCCCCCCCCCCAGGATGCCCCATTCACCTCACCACGCTCCTACGGCACATGCGCAGGCCTCGTCCAATCAGCGCGCTCAACCGCTGTGGTTTGCACGGACAAGGAACGGACAACCACAGCGGCTCCGAGCACGCTTCTCTCTAGCAGGGCGCGCACCCTGTTAGAGGGAAGCGCGAGATGCGGCCGCCAGCGTGCTCGGAGCCGCTGTGGTTGTCCGTGCATACCACAGCGGCTCTGAGCGCGCCGATTGGACGAGGCCCGCGCATGCGGCGTAAGAGCGTGGTGAGACGAGTTTTTTCAGGCGTTCTGGGGGGGGGGGGGGGGGGTTTCATGCATCGGGGTGCCAAGCGGAAGTGGACCAAAACCCAGGATAGTGAAAATCACTTGGTCACTTTAACCTCATCTGCATTATTTCATTATGAATTATTATTTAGGTTAAAGAGTTAAGAATTAGGTTAAAGATATTAAAGAGACCAAAACAAAAAAAAAATCTTTTTTTTCTTTCTAAAGAAAGTATTTGTAAGGTGCATACAAGGATAATAGGATTTCTCCCAAGATCCATTGCAGCAGGAGGAGCCATGCAAATCTATTTTGTCTCAAGGCCATTCCCAAAAACTCCTTGGAAGTCACCAGGGTGTGCAATGCTTTGGTCTTGTGCATAGCAATCCACTCCACCTGTGGACGCACATTATAAACATCTGGTCCACAGCACATTGCTTGAGGTAGGTGGGGGGAGCCACTTTAGGGAGATGCCCATGTAAAGCCATATAGAAGAGATAAATGGCACCTATATATGAATAAAAATGTATAGGCCTGAGAGTGCTTTTCATGGCCACAAAGCCATCTATCTTAGTCACTGGGCTAATAACCAAGCATTAATACCATGAAACACATGTCAACGGGTGGAAGTGGAGAACCTAAGCATTGCACCCCCTCCCCTGATCTCCACAGTCAGCAGTGGAATAAAACACAGTAACATTCGAACATTTTTAGAAATGTCTTGTTCTTGCACATTATTTTTTACATGACTTATGAAATATTTAAAAACACACTTTCATTGTCTACCTTGGGACTGATTCAACAACCATGTGTACATTTTTTTCTGGTGATGAATAAACTTAAGGTAGACAAAGTAAATGGCAGTTTTCTGCCATTGAGAACTCTTACCTGGCTCTCAATCGACCCCAAAAGGAGGTCTACTTCAAAACTATTAGTTCAGGTTCTCTCTCATTAGGAGTGCCACCTCTTGGGATATTGTCAGACCAAATAAAACAGATTGTATCTGCCTAATGAAAAAGCCCACAGTGGGAAGCATGGAGTATTTGTAAGAGGAGTTTGATGGGACCTCACATCAGTATTGCCAACCAGCATGAGGTGATCTGCTTACCCGTCACTGCTCCCATTCTTTCACTGAAGACCTCTGCAAGCTCCCAATGGCTGGAGGTGTACTCCGAGTATGAGACTAGCATGAGGCCACGAAGGAGACCTCATACACAACACACATCCACCAAGAAAGACGCCAGGCCTCAAACAAAAAGCGCATGGGAACAGCAGTTCAGCCATGGCATCTCCTGGCAGTTTGCAATTCTGATGTGGGATCTGATTATGAAAGAAAAAATGTAAAATGAAGCAGGTCTGTGACACAGGACAACTACAAATCCTTTTCAAAGCAGAACTGGAAAAGTAGTCTCAGCGGACACATGTTATTCCGGGGATGAAGAGCCCCCCTCTGGTACAGCAGCTTATCTGCAGCAATTTATGCCCCTGCACTTATGGCCTATAGTACCACATGTAGTACTAGTACCACTGGTTGAGAAACACTTCCCCCATTTACCATTTCTGGGAAACCAGTGTGCCATTGGAAATATCCAATATACTTGCTTGGCAATATTTCTGCTTGGTGAAAAAAAACGAAAAAACTTGATTCAAAGAGACACAAGGGACAGCAAGTAAGCACTTTGAAAGGTTTATTAGAACAAATGTAATCATTAAAAGAGGACCAAAACCCACAGCTGCCCTCACCCACTGTGAAACCCCCCAGGTCTCCCGGTAAGCTCACCCCCCCCCATCAAATATAGCACACGAGCAGCGGCCGTTCCCTGCTGCTAGTGGGGATGCCGCTGCTGATGCGCTCAATCAGATTTGGCTGGAGCACACTCTTAGAAGAATTAACTTGAGCGGATCAAAGCACGCTTATTGGGCGAGAGGCCACGCATGCGCCATAGAACCAGGGAAAGGCCACAGCGTGGAGAGACCCGTGTAAAGCTCAAAGTGGACCAAAGCCCATCTATGAGACTCCAGGGCAAGCATACTCCCTCCATCCTGATTCAGGATGCCCCGCTGTGTCATCGGCATCCAAGGTCAAGGACCAAAACCCAGGACAATTAAAATCCTGGGTTTTGGTCCACTTTAATACATGAGAGACCAAGGACACGTTACTCAAATCAAAGAGGTGCATTCGTACAATGGAAAGTCTGTCTCGGGGCTATCCAAGGCACTCGGAAAGCTGCCGAGTGCAATGCCAAGGATCACCTTAAAATGTACACAGCCAAAACACCTTTCACCTGAGGAGAAGCGTTTTGAGCTTTTGGCTCTCCTCAGCACATGGCAGAAGTATATCCTCAGGTGGAAGGTGTTTGGCTGTGTAAATTTTGAGCTAATCGTTGGCATTGCACACACAATGGCTTTGCAAGGGAAGATGGAAAATTCTATTATTCCTTGTGTTGGGCGCAGCGTAAGTACTTTGTTTTAGTAAAGCACCCATCTTCCTACTACTTAACAAATACAAAAAATATAAAAGCCACTGTATGCTTGCACATACATAAGCATTTATCCCATCCATGCAGCAAGAACACACAAGGATCGAACTGTTGCCAAAGCGATAAAATATAGCACAGCAGCCAAGGATTTTGCATAACTTTAAAGGCCCTGTCCATAAAATGCATATAATCCCTTCTGTCCGTCCGGCAGCACAGCCATCTTCATACTTATCAATGAGGGAGAAAACACCAACTAGGTTACCGGTAATTGACTTTCCGGTAGTCCCCCCTAACAGCCCAGCCGAGTAGCTCCTCCCACCTAAAACCAGAAACTGGACATGATTAAATACCACGTCCCTTCCTCCTGGACCTTAGGGTTTTAAAGACGAATCCCAGAAGAAAAACATATCAAACTAAACACTATATACTTAGGACTATCGAAAGTCAATTACCAGTAAGCTAATAGGGGTCTTCCCAAACAGTCATCCAGGACGGCCCAGCCGCTGATTAATGAGGAAATGTCTTTCCTGTGAGGAATTTAATAGAGTATGGTTATAGATAACTGGTTCAAATGGAGAAGCCATCATTGCCGTCAGGACTTTAGCCACAACCCATTGTGGCGCTAGAAGAAAACGCCTGACCAATGAAAATGACGATAGTCTCTTATCTAAAAATACTGAAAGAGCTGCTGTACCTTTAGAGTACTGACATTGAGACCCAGATCAACTCCCCTCTGGGGGAAACCAAGAACAAACAGAAGGTTATAAGCAGGCTTACAGTTCTGATGTTTCAAAGAAATTCTTTCTACTGGAGAGTAGGGTCTTGATAAAATTGTTTGAAAATCCCTGCCTTAGAAGCAAGGCGACCTAAGGGTCCACAGAGTCAAACACCATCTCTGAGGATCTAAGCAAAGCACTGATCCCAGCAAGACCCACAGATAGAGGGCCCCACCCCCTGGGAGGAAACACACTGAACAGAGGTTAAAACCTCACCCCTTCCTCCCCACCTCAGTCTTAATCAAGTAAACCAAGTACCAAGTTAACTGTATTACTATGGGTGGAAACTAAGGGGTCGTGTTGAAGTAAGTCGTTACTGGTAAGTCTAACAGGGATTTTCTCAAATCATCCTTCCGCACAACCCACGGAGAGGAATAGGCAAGAAATCTACCTTAGAGGGTGGGAAGCTGCAAGTAGTACCCTTCTACCGAGGGCCTGATATTTTGCAGGCAGGAGATATAGTCTATAATGTGTGAGGAAGGTGTGGGGTGATGACCACATTGCTGCTTTGCAGATCTCTTCCATGGCTCTGTTGAGTGGGCAGAAACTTTGGGGTGAGAAACTGCCCTGGATGAATACGTTTGTGCAATGTCTGTTTTATCCATCTGGCAATCGTGAATTTTGAAGCAGCTAAGCCTCTTTTTTCGCAGAATGTTACTAACAGTTGATCCGCTATACGAAAGATCCAGATAAATCAGTGCTCTAACATCTAGAAGTGAGAGATACTCTTCCTTGTCTGCTCCGGCTGGCAATGTCGGAAGTACTATATCCTGAGACCTTTTCGTAGCAGTCACTATCTTTGGAAAAAATAATGGATTAGGAAGAACGGAACAGTAAGGCTCCTTCATTGATAAGGCCTGAAGTGCTGAAGCGATGGCCGGCAGGAAGCAAAATTTCAGTGACACCCATTTTTCTGGAACTTCTTTTTAAGGTTCAAAAGGGCAAAATTAAGCACTTTAGCGCAATTGATATGTCCCATGTAGGTAAGCAACTAAAGGGCACTGGTCTTTTGCGAGTAATTGATTTGAAGAATCGATTTGTTCATTCTGCCTCAATTTCTGATCTCAGAAGACTGATAGGGCCAAGGTCTGTGTCTTTAGTGTGCTTATTGCTAACCCTTTCTCAACCCTTCTGGTGGGAATTCGAGGACTGTAGCTATATCCTTTTTCTTCAACTTAACTTCACAAAAAGAAGAAAAACATATCCATAACTTTGCGTAAATGCTACTAGTGGTCAACTTTTGACTACCCATGAGAGTTTCTATCACTTGGTACAGCCCTTACGCTTTAAGATGGCTCCTTCAGGATCCACGCTGTCAGTTGAAGCCTTGATGAGTTAGGATGTAGAATGGGGCCCTGATGGATATTCTGAATATCTGGAAGTCGCCAGGGGCCCTTTTTCACCATTCTTCTTAGTTCCACAAACAAGCTCTTTTTGGCCAGAATTGACCTATGAAGATACCGTTGATTTCTTCTTGCGCTAGGAAAGGCATAAGCTAGGTGAAAATTCCATGGATGAGCTAGAGCATCCACTGCTAATGTACCCTCTCCCCCTTGTCAGTGAATAAAATGTCTTGCATTTTGAATTGCTGGCAGTGGCAGACAGGTCTATCTGCAGGAGACCCCATGTACTTACAATCTGAGGGAAAATCTCTTGGTTCAGAAACCACTCAACTTACATAATCTGCTGGGGGGGGGGGGGGTTGAGGGTCCCTTTTAGCTTGGCCAAACTTGATCCTGTAAGGGAATTAGAATAGGCTTTGTAAGTGTATCGTGCCAAGGACCTGGCCCCGCCCTGATGAATTAAATGGGCTTCTGTGGAAGCATTGACTGAGCATATCTATACATCTCTGCCGGCTATGACTGGCAGAAAGTGATTCAGTGCCAGTTTGATCGCCAGGAGTTCTCCAGAATCTAAAGACCTGGCTGCCAAGGACGTTGCCCACTTCCCCCTGAACCCGCTGACTGTCCAAATGTGCTTCCCCAGCCCCAGTTGCTGGCATCTGTTGTAATGACTACTGAGTTGTTTGATTTCCAGTCTCTTCCCTTTTCTAGCATCCCTGGATCTGTCCACCATCAGAGGTCCTCTAGGTCTAGGACACTCGCTTGTACTTGGACTAGTCGGTCCATTGAGTCCTGTTGCTTCTCCTACTGAGATAGAAGGAACTTCTGCAGTGATCTCATGTGTAACTGTGCCTACCTTGGGGCTGAGCCTTAATATCTCAGTGGTATGCTACCCTAATTAGTGAGAAAGAGCGAATCAGTCCTCCAGCATTGGGCAGGCAATTAAACATTTACTTTAACCTCCGCCCCCAACATATCTACTACATTCAATGAAGCCACCTTGACACATGAACTTTCAAAACTATGTCCCCATAAACATACTTCCTTCCTAGAACAGCTGCTTTGTGTCTCCTGCCACCCTGGCTGTGAGGTATGCAGCTAAGCCACGTACCCCCTTCTCTGTCTTTGCACTGGCAGACAAATCTACTGGGCAGGCCACCCAGAACCAGGAATGCAGTGGTCAAGACGAGGAAGGAGATATATTTACGGGGCATATGGCTGTATACTAGGGTCGGGCATAATGCCATTATCGAACTGTTGCGATAGCATTTCCAATTAATCATTAATCAGGACTGGAAATGCCATTGCTTTTCAAATAAGATTGCTGTTGGCATATCATAGCTCTGCAAGCACAAATGCTTATATGAAAGGGCCCTTGCTGTACTATAGGCACCATTTCACTAGTAATTTCAGCGTTCACAACCAAGCCACAGGAGTAACCAAATAGGACCTTACAGTTTTGTTCTTCTTAAAACCCATACACACAGCTCTAAAACAATGAAGGCAAGCAAGTCCAATATGTTTATGACAGACCAAATACATGCCATCAAGATTCACATGGAAGCCCACCAACCGAGATCTGCAGGCGGCAAAGTGTCTGCTGGGAGGCTAAAGACTAACAAGATGGCGCTGCCCTTCTAAAAAAACACAGAGGGACCAAAGGGAAGGTAGAGAATGGTGCACCCCTAACGGTAAGCAATAAAAAAAGGGGGGGGGGGGGGGGGAAGACCATCACCACAGATCCCACATACGCAGTGGGACCACCAACTACGTGCATAGACCAGATTGCCACAGAGGAGAGCGGGGACACAGCTCACGCATGCACCATGGGATCTCCAGCTACGTGCATATAGCAAATGCCACAGACAGGGGGTGAACAGGGACACGGCTCACGCATGCGACGTGGGATCACCAGCTACGTGCATAGACCAGACGATAGCCAAAGAGGTGAGCTCACGCATGCACCATGGGATCTCTAGCTACGTGCATATAGCGAACGCCACAGACGGGGGGTGAACAGGGACATGGCTTATGCATGTACCATGCGATCACCAGCTACGTGCATATAGTGAACGCCACAGACAGGGTGAACAGGGACATGGCTCACGCATGCGCTGTGGGTCTCCCGCTAAGTGCATATAGCGAACACCCCAGACAGGGGTGAACAGGGACACTGCTCACGCACGTGCCATGGCATCACCAGCTACGTGCATAGACCAGTCGATCGCCATAGAGGTGAGCGGGGAAACAGCTCACACATGCACCATGGGAACTCCAGCTACGTGCATATAGCAAACGCCACAGACAGGGGTAAACATGCATGCACCATGTAATCACCAGCTACATACAGAGACCAAACTATTGCCACAGAGGTGAGTGGACGCAGTTCACGCCGTGAGATCGCCAACTACGTGCATATACCAGACGACCGCCTCAGACAGATGTGAGGGGACACAGCTCATGCATGCACCGTTAAACTACCAACAGCCAGAGACTGAGGTGAGCAGGGATGCGGCTCATGCAAGCGTGATCACCAGTTACGTTCATATACCAGACGAGCGCCAGGGACAGAGACGTGGCTGACGTGCCGTGGGACTGCCAACCCCGTGTATGTACTACTACACAATCACCTCAGACAGATGAGTGGGGACACAGATCAGGCATGCACCGTGGGATCACCAACCCTATATACCAGACAATCTTGAACACTTCACGCAGTGGGGCATCCAATATCAGAATGGACCCGGCATGAGGGGGACAAGCCGTTGTTCCTATATATTCCACAACATCCACCAGGAGCTGAGGAAAAACAATGTTTCCCATAGCAACCAATCACATTGCATCTACCATCACCTGAGAAGAAACCCAAAGTCTGATTGGTTGCCAGTGGCAACATCTCAGTATCTGCCTCCTTTGTGGTCCGGTAGAGAGCCGGGAAAAGATGGCAGCCCTCCCTCACATCCACCCCCGCCGCTGGCATGGCGTCTTTGTGTCCCGCTCTCGCCATGTTGGCTGCGGTTTTCCCGCTAGAATCCTCCCGGCGGAGGCAGCGGCTATGGCCTCCCCCTTCCTCCCGCTGCCGGAAACCATACAGTGTTGAGGGCACCGTGCGGCGGGATTCGGGGCTGTCAGACATGACGGAGCTGGGAGCAGACGGCGGGCGGGATAATAATGAGGAGGAGGATGGGGGGGGGCTCCCTATTACTATCACCCGCCACCCTCACAGCTCTGAGGCGGCAGCGCCACACCGGGAGGCCGCGTGAGGTGATAAAAACGGCGGGAGCGCTGCGGAGGGGGCACGTGCGGGTCACCACCAGCACACAATTAAAGCGGAACGCCGCGGGTAGCATCTCTCACTCACCTCCGACCCTGTACATGTTTGCGGCCATGTCGGCCAGGCCGGGAGGAGGGCGACTGGGCCGGCGCTCCCCCCTCCCTTCTCCGAGTCGGTCACCCCTTCCGCGCGCTCCTCCGCCGCCCCGATCTGGCCCCTTCCGTGCTCCAGGTGGGATTCCGGGACTCCTTTTTGGAAAATGGTGGCTGCCTCAGCCGAGGAGTGGGGGGAGGAGGGGACAGGGATGCATTTAAAGGGGCAGTGCCTTGCCTCCTGGTGGCAATGTGCTGGGAGGAAGAGACACACACACAGCAACGGAGAGGAGGGGAGGGGCCGATAGGAAGCCGTCACTCGTTGCTGTCCCCGCCCATCACCGGGGAAACCGCAGCCCGCCACCCCCCTGGCCCCGCCCCTCCGCCACACCGACAGCCACCAATAGGGAGCCACAGCCGGGCTGCGTGGGGCCAGGACAGCTTCAAGACAATGGAGCGACATAGCGCCTGCTGAGATAATTGCGCATACCTATTCATGGGCTTCAATTAAGAAAGCTGAGTGGTTGGACCGGGCTCCAACTAAACCTATACAGGACCACTGTCCATTCTAAACTATGACTGCAGATGGGATCATGTATCTAGCTTGCTACAGCCAGGCTGTTCAGACCCCAACCCTTCAAAAGCCTGTGTCTACCACCCCAAAAATACCTGGATGCCCATAGATCCCAACCCAAAACTTAGAACAAATGTCAACCTTGAAGTTGGAAGCTATGTCAACCCAAAGCTTAGAGCCTGTTTCAACTCAGACCTCAGAACCCATTCCAAACCCAGATCTTGGAACCCATTCCAACCCAGACCTCGGAGCCCATTCCAACCCCAGACCTCGGAACCCATTCCAACCCCAGACCTCGGAACCCATTCCAACCCCAGATCTTAGAACCCATTCCAACCCCGGACCTCGGAACCCATTCCAACCCCAGACATCGGAACCCATTTCAACCCCAGACCTCGGAACCCATTTCAACCCCAGACCTCGGAACCCATTCCAACCCCAGACCTCGGAACCCATTCCAACCCCAGACCTCGGAACCCATTCCAATCCCAGACCTCGGAACCCATTCCAATCCCAGACCTCGGAACCCATTCCAACCCCAGATCTCGGAACCCATTCCAACCCCAGATCTCGGAACCCATTCCAACTCCAGATCTCAGAACCCATTCCAACCCCAGATCTCGGAACCCATTCCTACCTCAGATCTTAGATCCCATTCCAACCCCAGACCTCAGAACCCATTCCAGTCCCAGACCTCAGAACCCATTCCAGTCCCAGACCTCAGAACCCTTTCCAACCCCAGATCTTAGAACCCATTCCGACCTCAGATCTTAGAACCCATTCCAACCCCAGATCTTAGAACCCATTCCAACCCTAGACCTCAGAACCCATTCCAACCCCAGATCTTAGAACCCATTCCAACCTCAGATCTTAGAATCCATTCCAACCCCAGATCTTAGAACCCATTCCAACCCCAGACCTTAGAACCCATTCCGACCTCAGATCTTAGAACCCATTCCGACCTCAGATCTTAAAACCCATTCCGACCCCAGATCTTAGAACCCATTCCAACCCTAGATATTAGAACCCATTCCAACCCCAGACATCAGAACCCATTCCAACCCCAGATCTTAGAACCCATTCCAACCCTAGATCTTAGAACCCATTCCAACCCCAGATCTTAGAACCCATTCAAACCCCAGACCTCAGAACCCATTCCAACCCCAGACCTCAGAACCTATTCCAACCCCAGATCTTAGAACCCAACCAGATCTTCAACCAAAACTTAAAACACAGCCTAACCCAAAACATAGAACTTGCTCTAACCGAAAACATTGGACCCATTCCAACCCAGAACCTTGAACCTCTTCCAAATTCCGAAGCTATGTCAACCCAAAACTTAGTATATGTTCCATCTCCAGTTTTTAGAACCTGCTCCAACCCAAAATTGAGAACCTATTTCATCCAGATCAGATCTTTTAGCCTATCCTTACCTACAGCATATAACTTTATCTAGCTGAAAACTTGGAACCCATTCCAACCCAGAACCTCTTCCACAGTTAGAATTTATGTCAACCCAAAACTAAGCAGCTGTTCCAAACTGGAATTTAAAACCTGTTTCAACCCAGAACTTAGAACTCATTCCAACATAAATCTTAAAAACCATTTCAACCCAGAACTTTAAAGTGGACCTCCAGTCAAAAAGTCAAAACTTAGTAAATTGCTTCCCTAAAGCCCCTCTGTTAATCAGTGATATATGCTTATTGACAGGGATTAACATCATGTAGATGTTTGGAATAGCAGGCAGATTCTGCACACATGCATGGCAGCGGCTATCTTGCTACACACATTGGGAGACCTGCTTATGAAAAACTACCTCAGTCAAAATTGACTCATAGCTCTGTGTAATTGTCTCTTTCTTTCTAGTCAGAAGTAGTAATCCTTCAGCTGTAATGACTCATCATTGAATAAAATACATTGTATGTGACTAAGTGCTTTTGCAGGCGCCCATAGAGAAACATTGTATCAGCTTCCCTCACACAGATTTCTTTTGCTACATTAATGTTACATAGTTAATATGGTTGAAAAAAGACATATGTCCATCAAGTGCAACCAAGGCTGTTGGGGTAAGGGAAGTTATTCTTATTTTATAGGTAGAAGTTATTTATTTTATTTTTTGTTTTTTTACTGATAACCATTAATAGTAACTGTTAATGTTATTTTCTTCTAAATAAGCATCTAATCCTTTTTTGAAGCTGTCAGCGGTTGATGCTGTAACAAGCTTCAGTGGGAGGCTATTCCATAGATTTATAGTTCTTATGGTAGAGAACAATTGTCGCCTCCGGAGACTAAATTTCTTTTTTTAAATCAAAGGCATTGCCCCCTTGTCTTTAGAGAGGATTTTACCTGAAATAGTGTTCCCCCATATTTTTTGTAAGGGCCATTTATATGTTTATACAAGTTAATCATGTCCCCACTCAGTCATCTCCTCTCAAGACTAAACAGATTTAATTCTAGTAATCTTTCCTCATAACTAAAATTCTTCATTCCCCTTATTAGTTTGGTGGCTCTCCTCTGCACTCTTTCCAGAGTTAGAGCATCCTTTCTATGAATGGGTGCCCAGAACTGGATGGCATATTCCAGGTGAAGGAGCACCAGTGCCTTGTAAAGAGGCAAAATTACATCCCTATCCCGTGATTCCAGGCCTCTTTTAATGCATGATAATATCTTGGTGGCCTTGGAAGCAGCTGCTTGGCATTGTATGCTGTTATTTAGCATGTAGTGCACCAGTACCCCCAGATCCTTCTCAACAAGTGACTCTCCCAGTTTTACTCCCCTGAGGATATATGTGGCCTTCAGGTTGTTAGACCCCAAGTCAGCATGAAGCTTGTGAACATCTTTAATAGACTGCACTGTGCTAGATATCTTTGTGTCATCTGCAAAAATAGAGACAGTGCTTTTAATTCCATCTTCTATGTCAATTATAAACAAATTGAATAATAGTGGGCCCAGCACTGAACCATGGGGTACACCGCTTACAACTGGTAAGCATTCAGAGTAGGTATCATTAACCACAACTCTCTGCACACGATCCTTCAGCCAGTTTTCAATCCAGTTACAAACTGTATTTTCTAATCATGAAGATCTCAATTTCTCCAATAAGCGTCTATGGGGGACTGTGTCAAATGCTTTTGCAAAATCTAGAAAAACTATATCCACAGCCGCCCCTCTGTCCAGGCTTCTACTCACCTCCTCATAGAAGCCAATCAGGTTAGTCTGGCAGCTTCTGCCCTTAGTAAAACCGTGCTGGTTGTCACTTATAATATTACGGATAGTTACATATTCGTGTATATAGTCCATTAATAGCCCCTCAAGTAATTTCCCCGCAATGGATGCTAAGCTTACAGGTCTGTAATTGCTCGAAGACCTAGAGCCCTTTTTAAAAATGGGCACCACATTTGCCTTGCGCAAGTCCCTTGGCACTATACCAGTTGCTAGTGAGTCTTTAAAGATCAACAACAGGGGTGATGAGATAACAGAACCGACTTCTTTGAGAACTCTTGGGTGAATTCCATCTGGTCCTGCAGTCTTATTCATATTTAAATTATTTAGTCTTTATTGGATAATATCCATGTTTAGCTTGTTGAGTATTATATTTGTGTTTTTGCTATCAGTGGCATCTCCTGTGTTGGCTCCTTGCTCCTCTCTTGTGTACACAGAGCTAAAGAATCCATTCAAAAGCTCCACTTTATCTTCATGCCCAGTGACCATTTCCCTATTATCATTAATAAGGGCAGCTACCTGTTCTGATTTATTTTCTTTGAATTCATATAAATGAATAAAAATGTTTAGGGTTTGTTTTGCTTTCTTTGGCTACATCTCTTTCATTTTGTGCTTTTGCCAACCATATTTCTTTCTTACACATTTTATTTACTAGTTTATACTAGTTTATACTTTTTTACAAGAGCTACAGCTGAGAGCTCAGCCTTGTATTATTGAAATACCCTTTTAACCGCAGGTGTCAGCCATGAGGGGTTTAATTTTAGCCGCTTATATTTGTTACCTGTGGGAATACATTTTGCAATGTTGGTACTCACAATTTATTTAAAGCACTCCCATTTGGCATCTGTATCCTTATTCCTAAACAGATGCTCCCAGTCAATGTCCTGGAGTGCTGCTCTGAGTCTGGGGAATTTGGCCTTCCTAAAATGTAATGTTTTTGCCCTCCCAGACAGAAAATCTTTATCTTACAGTTTATGTTAAATACAGCTAAATATATAAAATATGTAAATATATAATAAGGCACAGAGCAAGTTTTTTTTTAATCAAAAATCAATGTAAATCGATGAAGAGAAAGTCCCACTGTGCATGCACACTTTTTGTTGTGCCCGCCACCTTCTAAGAACGCTCTTACCGACTCAAGGTTGAAAAGATGCACACATCAAATAAATCTTAAATGGGTAAAAATGTGATCCACTGCTTGGCGAGCATTTTCAGGCACAGATAGATCTGATGTCAATCTCAAATTACAATAGGTGTTTGCTCGGCAATGATGTCAAAACAAAAGCATGTAGAAAGCAAAAGGAAAAAGACATCTAGTGCAACTCTGTCAGCAATAGAAGGACCAAATTTAATATTTCAATAAATGCACTTACAAAAGGACTGTGGCTTTAAATACATTCGATAAAATGAAGGTGCTCCTAAAAGCCTCTACTGCGGCCACTCGTAGGGAAGATAATGGGCCATTCTGTCAGAAATGCTGCCTAATGCGTTTCGTTGTTTGGTACAACTTTTTCAAAGGCAAAGGGATAAGACAAAAATATATAATGGTGTAGGAGGCACTCACCCATCCTTGTCAGGAATCCACTCACCTCGTCCTCGCTCCCACGCCGTCCCCGGGCAGCTAGCCGCGCTGCTTCCGGCTTGCGTCTCGGCCGGGCAGCGGCTCCGGCGGCGGTTCCGGCGGCATCTGTTCGGGCAGCGCGCCGCTCGGCCACGCCCCCTGCTCGCGACCCCGGCTCTGCTGTACGTGCTCGCGCGCGGGCGCAAGCACAGGTCTCTCATACCCTCCGGCGGCGCTGCTTCCTGCGCGCCCGCCGGAGGAAAAATTAAAGGGGCCAATCAGCCCAGGGTTCCCAGAGTGGGCCAATAGCCCACTTGGAGATATTGGTACTCACGCCCTCTGAAGTTAAACACCAACCAGTTTTGTTCTCACAGTTGCACCAATCATCATCCTGTCCCAGTCTTGCCTGTCCCTATAAAGCTGATTCCCCTTCATTTGCCCATTGCCTGTGATAGTGCCTAGTACCCAGTTTAGTAGCTTGTCTCTAAAGATTATTTTTGATCTCCCGTTGCCGACCACCGCCCGTCTTGACTACCCCCGATCTGATCTCCTGTTGCCGACCTTCGCCTGTGTTTTTGACCACCCCCGATCTGATCTCCTGTTGCCGACCTTCGCCTGTGTTTTTGACCACCCCCGATCTGATCTCCTGTTGCCGACCTCTGCTTGATCCTCGACCACGTCTTGTCCAATCCTTTGTACCGCTGCCATCTCGGAACTTCTGTTGCTTACCCCTAGCCTGTTGGACTTCCGTTATACGCTCAGCGATTGGGCTGCTCGGCACCACTTCCAGCCGCGGGTTCTCCAGGCCTCTGAACAGTAAGACTCCAATCTTTGAGCCATTGAAGTCCTGGGGGCAACCGATCCCGGGTAGGCGTGCTCTGCGTCCCGGCAAGCGGGGGCTCCTAAAGGTGAAGCTGGCTGCGGAGATTGGGGGTTGAGGTCTTACTGAGAGGGCTGGAGTTATCTAAGTGGATTGCTGTAGTACCCGGAGCGTGATATTATCACAGGCCCGAAGATGGATGACCTGGTACAGCAGGTACAAGCTATGGCTACGGCGATAAACCAGCTCGCTCAAAGAGTGGCCACTCAGGAATCTCGTCAGTTACCGGCATCCTCTGTACCACCTCATATCTCAGAACCGAAGATTCCACTGCCTGAAAAGTTTTTGGGAGAACGAGCTAAATTCTCCAATTTTAAGAATGCCTGCGAACTGTATTTCAAGCTGAGACCCATCTCCTCAGGCACTGAGTCCCAACGAGTAAGCCTAGTCATTTCTTTGCTTCAAGGAGACCCGCAGTCCTGGGCCTTTAGTTTACCATCTCATGATTCTGCCCTACAATCCGTTACAGCATTCTTTAATGCTATGGGCGTCTTATATGCTGACCCTGATCAACAATCTACGGCAGAAAATAGGCTTCGGGCCTTAAGACAAGGACGGAATTCGGCTGAAGATTATAGTGCTGAATTCCGCCGCTGGGCCATCGAATCGAGGTGGAATGATCCCGCTTTGTGTAGTCAATTCAGGGTGGGGCTGTCGGAAAGCATCAAGGATGCTTTGGTAAATTTTCCTCCACCCGCAGACCTAGACCAATTAATGCAGGTCTCCATTAAAATAGACAGGCGTCTTAGAGAGAGGGCTAGGGAGAGAGTCAGGGCTCCCACGTCCTTCAGGTCCTCCCAGAGTCTTAGTTCCCTGGCTACCCGTGGGGAAAATACCTCATCTCCTTCCCAGGAAGAACCCATGCAATTAGGGAGAACCCGGTTATCCCAAGAGGAAAAGCAGCGTAGGCGGTCCAATGGGTTATGCCTATATTGTGGGAACTCGGGACATTTCGCAGGGTCCTGTCCCAACAAGGGGAGGCCGGCGGAAAACTTCCGCACCCAGACCAGGTAGAGAGTACTGATCTGGGTGAGTCAGTTTGCAACTCTCGCCAAAATAAAATGTTAGTACCCATTGACCTGTCTTGGGGTTCTTCCAAGCAAACAGTTTCCGCCTTTATCGACAGCGGTGCGGCGGGAAACTTTCTGGATAGGAGCATGATCTCCCTTTTAGGTATTCCGTTAGTTCCTCTTGAAAGATCCCTACAAGTTTTGGCCATCAATGGGAAGGCCATCCAGGGGGGACCTATAAACACCAAGACCCCACCTCTTCGGTTAATTGTTGGCTCTTCCCACTCTGAGTTCTTAGAATTTTTCATCTTCGACTGTCCAGAAACTCCGGTGGTTTTGGGATACCCCTGGTTACAACTCCACAACCCGGTGTTAGATTGGCGGGTTGGAGAATTGATCAAGTGGAGTGACCATTGTAAAAGTCACTGCTTTACTACAGGCCTTAGAAGTATGCAAGTTTTACCTCAGGGATTACCTCAACCATACGCAGACTGGGTTGATGTCTTCTCTGAACGTTCTGCGGATACCCTTCCTCCACATCGGTCTTATGACTGCCCTATTGACTTGCTGCCTGGCACGATTCCCCCGAGGGGAAAAATTTATAATCTTACCCTGCCTGAAGAGCAAGCAATGAGGGAGTACATCACCGAAAATTTAAGGAAGGGATTTATTCGCCCCTCTACCTCGCCTGCCGGGGCTGGATTCTTTTTTGTAGAGAAAAAAGATGGCGGCCTGAGACCATGCATAGATTATCGAGCCTTGAATAAAATCACTGTAAAGAACCGATACCCCTTGCCCTTGATTGGGGATCTGTTCAATCAAGTCACTGGGTCCCAAATTTTTTCCAAGTTGGATTTAAGAGGGGCTTACAATCTTATTCGCATCCGACAGGGGGATGAGTGGAAAACCGCATTTAATGTGAAAGACGGCCATTACGAGTACCTGGTCATGCCTTTTGGTCTTTGTAACGCGCCAGCCGTTTTTCAAGATTTTGTTAACGATATTTTCAGAGAGTATCTCGGTAGATTTGTGGTCATTTACTTAGACGATATTCTCATTTTTTCTAATTCCTTGTTGGAACACAGACGTCATGTTAAGTTGGTACTACAAAAATTAAGAGAGAACAACTTATTTGCTAAACTTTCTAAATGCGTGTTTGAAGTCACCACAGTTCCTTTCTTAGGGTATATTATTACCAACCAGGGTTTAGAGATGGACGCGGGGAAAGTTTCGGCGGTTCAGGATTGGGTTCAACCCAAGACCTTAAAAGAATTGCAGCGTTTTCTAGGTTTTGCCAATTTTTATCGGCGGTTCATCAAAGGCTTCTCTCATGTTGTTGCACCTCTTACCAATCTTACCCGCAAGGGGGCCTTTACGGCTAACTGGTCTCCCTCTGTCTGTGAGGCCTTCCTGACCTTGAAGCGGGCCTTCACTTCGGCACCAGTGTTAATTCACCCAGATATTCGTAAGGCCTTCATTGTTGAAGTAGACACTTCAGAGCTGGGAGTGGGTGCAGTTTTGTCGCAGTATTCCGGTGACCCTGAGCGTCTACATCCATGTGCTTATTTTTCACGTAAATTCAGTACCGCGGAGCAAAATTATGATGTTGGTAATAGGGAACTATTAGCTATTAAACTGGCTTTTGATGAATGGCGACACTGGCTGGAGGGTTCTTTACATCCTATAACCGTGTATACCGATCACAAAAATCTTGAATACATTGGGTCTGCCAAGAGATTGAACTCTCATCAAGCACGTTGGGCATTATTCTTCTCACGTTTTAATTTTATTATTACGTTCAAGCCAGGTGTAAAAAATACTAAAGCGGATGCTCTATCTCGCATGTTCGGTGAATGTAAGGATCGGGGTGATACTGGTGACCCGATTCTACCTATGGGTTGTGTGGTCGGGGCATTACTTCCTGATCTCTCTAACACCTTGGCGCCGTTTCAAGACCAGTCTCCTAGTGATATTCCCTTGGGATGCCAGTTTGTACCGCCACATTTGCGTTCAGATGTAATTCGCGAGTTTCACGATGCTAAAACTGCTGGCCATGTGGGTAACCGAAAAACCCTTATGCTTGCCCGTCGCCATGTATGGTGGCCAACCATGAGACGCGATATTACTACCTTTATCGATGCTTGTGCTGTTTGCGCTCGAAGTAAGGGGGTTCATAAGGCTCCCAGTGGCGGTTTGGTTCCTCTTGAAATTCCTGCTGAACCTTGGACTCATATTTCTATGGATTTCATTGTAGATTTGCCTTTATCACTCGGGAATACTGTTATTTGGGTGGTCGTAGATCGTTTCAGTAAAATGGCACACTTCATTCCTTTGGCTAAACTTCCTTCTGCGCCAGAGCTTTCTCGATTATTTACTTCACACATTTTTCGTATTCATGGTATTCCGTCCAATATAGTCTCTGATCGGGGCGTCCAATTTACTTCCCGTTTTTGGAAACATTTCTGTTCACGGCTGGGTATACAGATTTCTCTTTCGTCTGCCTACCATCCCCAGTCCAATGGGCAGACGGAAAGAACTAATCAAACTTTGGAACAGTATTTAAGGTGTTATGTCTCTGATGCCCAAGAACAATGGGCAGAATTTATTGATTTCGCCGAATTTGCTTACAATAATGCGCCTAGTGAGAGTACCAAGATATCGCCTTTTTATTGTAACTTAGGGAAAAATCCTAGAGCTTCTTCCCTTTCAGGGTCACCTTCCAACTTGCCGGCGTTGGAGGAGTGGCTTCAAGAACGGAAGAATATCTGGACACATGTTCAGGAAATTCTTAAGACTACTAGTTTAAGATATAAAAAATTTGCCGATCGTCGCAGATCACGGGAGCCTACTCTTCAAGTAGGTGATTTAGTTTGGGTCTCCACTAAAAATATTGCACTCCGTCAACCTTCTTGTAAGTTGGGTCCAAAATTCATTGGCCCTTTTCCTATAATCAAAAAGTTAAATAATGTGTCTTTTAAGGTTCAACTCCCGCCTACTATGAAAATACCCAACTCTTTTCACGTTTCACTGCTAAAACCGGCGAAGAATATTCCTCTTACTGGTCCTGCACCTATTCTCGTGGATAATGAGCCCGAGTATGAAGTAAATAAGATCTTGGATTCTCGTAAGATTCGCAATTCTTTACAATATTTGGTGGACTGGATTGGCTATGGTCCAGAAGAAAGATGCTGGGTGGCTGCGAGGGATGTTCATGCCAAAGCTCTTGTACGGAAATTCCATCGTGATAATCCGGAGAAGCCGGGTGAGGGTCCGGAGGCCCCTCGTGAAGAGGGGGGTAATGTCAGGAATCCACTCACCTCGTCCTCGCTCCCACGCCGTCCCCGGGCAGCTAGCCGCGCTGCTTCCGGCTTGCGTCTCGGCCGGGCAGCGGCTCCGGCGGCGGTTCCGGCGGCGTCTGTTCGGGCAGCGCGCCGCTCGGCCACGCCCCCTGCTCGCGACCCCGGCTCTGCTGTACGTGCTCGCGCGCGGGCGCGAGCACAGGTCTCTCATACCCTCCGGCGGCGCTGCTTCCTGCGCGCCCGCCGGAGGAAAAATTAAAGGGGCCAATCAGCCCAGGGTTCCCAGAGTGGGCCAATAGCCCACTTGGAGATATTGGTACTCACGCCCTCTGAAGTTAAACACCAACCAGTTTTGTTCTCACAGTTGCACCAATCATCATCCTGTCCCAGCCTTGCCTGTCCCTATAAAGCTGATTCCCCTTCATTTGCCCATTGCCTGTGATAGTGCCTAGTACCCAGTTTAGTAGCTTGTCTCTAAAGATTATTTTTGATCTCCCGTTGCCGACCACCGCCCGTCTTGACTACCCCCGATCTGATCTCCTGTTGCCGACCTTCGCCTGTGTTTTTGACCACCCCCGATCTGATCTCCTGTTGCCGACCTTCGCCTGTGTTTTTGACCACCCCCGATCTGATCTCCTGTTGCCGACCTCTGCTTGATCCTCGACCACGTCTTGTCCAATCCTTTGTACCGCTGCCATCTCGGAACTTCTGTTGCTTACCCCTAGCCTGTTGGACTTCCGTTATACGCTCAGCGATTGGGCTGCTCGGCACCACTTCCAGCCGCGGGTTCTCCAGGCCTCTGAACAGTAAGACTCCAATCTTTGAGCCATTGAAGTCCTGGGGGCAACCGATCCCGGGTAGGCGTGCTCTGCGTCCCGGCAAGCGGGGGCTCCTAAAGGTGAAGCTGGCTGCGGAGATTGGGGGTTGAGGTCTTACTGAGAGGGCTGGAGTTATCTAAGTGGATTGCTGTAGTACCCGGAGCGTGATAATCCTCTTCCTGGATGCCCGAATGGTGCCCCTCCTCCAGTGACCTTCGACCAATCCCCCAAGGTTTTACACAAAGCGTTACTGACACCCGCCTATTATCGGATGAGAAGGCAGAAGTGATTGGCCCCGAGTGGTGTGCTTACACTTCGCCTATCTCCTGAAGACCACGTGGGTCTACTCCGAGCTTCTACGCTTGGCTGTTTCCGACTTAGTCTATTATGAGCTTGTGCATTTGGCTCTTTCCGCCACTACTTGAAAGCCGAGTCCCGCGTTCGGCTCTCTAAGCTGAGCTTGGCTGGACTTGGTGTTTTTGGTCGTGGAAAGGCCCACACTCGGCTGATTCTGCCATTCTTTGATAAACAACGGGGATTGCGGCGCAACCAAAAGTTTATTAAAAAAACGGTACCTAATGGGAAGCGGCCGCAGTAAGGAGTATTATACAACTGTATTGTATATTGTTTATTCACTGTTTCTGTGTGTGAAAAATGACAGGCAAGCTCCTTGTTTCTGAGGCATATATTTCAATATACCCCCCATGTGCAAGCAGGATTATTAGGTGTGTGGCAAGATGGCCACCTCCATGTAATTCAAGAGTGAATCATCTTAATGCCATTCCACAACATCTGCATGGGCTTAAGTACTCTCATACTGCTTATGTCACTGATCATAAGCGGGGAAGCAATTTACTAAACTTTCTTTTTTTGACAGGAGGTCAGTTTTAAGCCTGTTTCTAACCCAAAACATAGAACTTGACCTAACTGAAAACTTGGAACATTCCAACCCAGAAACCCTTTTCCAACCTTAGAAACTGTCCTAACCCAAAACATAGAACTCATTCTAACCCATAACTTAGAACCCATTCCAACTCAGATCTTGGAACTTGTTCTATCCCAGAACTTTAATCTAGTTTCAACCCAAAACCTAGAACCTGTCCCAAAACTTGCACTGCATTCCAATCCAAAATATGACACTTTAATAGAAAACCTGGTACCAAAACTTAAAACTCATCCTAACTCAAACATTCTAATCCCCTCTTGCAACACAAGATGTAGAACTCAT
The DNA here is from genome assembly GCA_027917425.1 of Gastrophryne carolinensis. Classification (NCBI taxonomy): domain Eukaryota; kingdom Metazoa; phylum Chordata; class Amphibia; order Anura; family Microhylidae; genus Gastrophryne; species Gastrophryne carolinensis. The sequence goes on along the minus strand of CM051244.1, from coordinate 122,001,638 downwards.
TCCAACCTAGAATATTAAGCCTGTTTCAACCCCAAACTTAGAACACTTTCCAAAACTTGAAAACCCTTTCAACCCAAAACATTGAACCCATTCCAATCCAAAACATGAAACCTATTTCAACCCAGAACGGTTATTTTGTTTTAACCTAAAACCTGGAACCAATTCAGACCTGGAACCCATTCCAAACCAAAACCTAGAGACCATTTAACCCACAATCTTGAACCTGTTTCAACCCAAAACTTAGAACATTCCAACTCAGATCATAGAACATGTCCCAACCCAGTGCTTAGAACATATTCCAACCCAGATCTTAGAACCCTTTCCAACCCAAAACCTGGAACCCATTCCAATACAGAACTTTATGTCTGTTTCATCCCAAAACCGCAAATCTGACTGAAGGTTTGGAACCCATCCCAACCCAAAATATTTAACTTGATCTTATGAAATCTTGGAACTCATTTCAGCCTATAACCTTAAACCTATTCGACCCAAAAAATAGAACTCGTTTGAACCCAAAACTGTCCCAAGGTGTGAAACCCGTTTCAACCCAAAACCTGGGACCTGTTTTAAGCCAGAACAATGATCCTGTTCCAACCCAAAACATGGAACCCATTTCAAACCAGAATAAGCTAGTCTGTTTCAACTGAAAACATAGAACTAAGTTCAACCAGGAATATGTTCCAAGCCAAAACTATTTTGCCCAATCAACTCAACGCTCAGACATGCTCGGGCCGCATCTCAGCACCAAGGTCACATCTGTGGCCTTTCTCCTAGCTGTGGGCCTTTCTGAATGGGCAGTGTGCACAGCTAGTGAAGAAGGGCTGTGGATGCAGCCCTCAGCGCTCAGTTCAGGAAAGTAAATCTGAATGGAACGGGCATCGCTGAGTGGCCTACCTAGGAACCCAGAAGAGGTTTCCGGGTGATCCTTAGGGGTACACACTGATTTATGATTCCCTGCTAGAGAACAACAACACCCAAGAGTCATTTTCTTGGGTGTTATTCCTCTTTAAAACACATTCGAATCCAGATCTTAGAACCAGTTCCATCCCAGAACTTTAATCCTGTTTCAACTTCGATGTCCATGTCCAAAACATGGAACCCATTTTGACCCAAAACTTGGAATCTATACCAACCCAGAACTTCGAGTCTGTTCTAATCCAAAACATGGAACCTATTTTGACCCTAAATTTGGAACACACTCCAATCCAGAAATTTAAGTCCCCTTAAACCCAGGGCTGTGAAGTCCAAAGTCCTGACTCAGACTACCCTGTTTTATCATGTTCTGTCTCCAGCTCTAACTCTTAATGAAATCACAATAATTAGTGATAACAAGAATTCCAATATATTCTCACCGCAACAAGCAACCACAGCCAATATAACCTATATAAGGGTGTGCAGTATACTGGCTTATATCCTCAACAAGGTTACACAAGACTGAGGGTGGCCCAGACATCCCCCTGAGCTGTACACTGCCCTGAGGAAGTAACAGAGTTGGACCGTCACAAAACGCGTGGACTGGATGGGGGTGCTTTCCACACACCTTGGCTAACTGGTGATATATTTTATTTATTTATGGATTTACTCTTGTTCCCTTACCTTTGGTCCTCTTGTATCTGCTTGACATATAATATTATTTATTATGGGGATGGGGTTATTTATGGATTAGGCATAATAATTCTTAGGTAATTTAATGTATGTTGCACTTATTAGGTATATATACATGTAATTATAGCACATGCACTTTATTTATCATTATGGTGGACTTTATGGGCTTGGTACTGTTGTATACTGTTTGATGCACTTTAGGGGTTTTCTGAATTAAGTATCTGGCATAATAAATAGGGTCACCAAGGGGATATAGGGACTATTGTATACCATATTTATAGCAGGTCATGTGAGTGGCTATGTTAGAAACCAGTTGGCACCTCTTTCAAGTGTGTTGTATGTTTTTAATGGTTTTTAATTATTGTCTGTGTGGTATGTTTTTGCCTTCTATAAAAGTATATAGTTTTAGATTTATGGTGGTGCGAATAGTTTCCCGCCAGTATGAAAGTAATCAAGTTACTTAGAACATAAAGCATATTTATTGAAATACAAATTTTTAACAAATAACTAATTAAAAAAGTCTGTACTCACCTTTTGTCCCCCACGGCTCTTCCATGCAGCATAGTATTTGTATTTTATTTGAAAAACTCCTAAAGCGGTCTTTTCAGTTTGGGGTGTCTCCTGGGCAGGAACAGGTGTCTAATAAAACATATGGGGTACCTTTTTAATCGGGGTCTTTTACACGCAATATGATTTTCCTCAAAAACATACATTTTTTATTTTTAAAAAAGCAACAAAATGCTGCAAAGCAGCAGAGGGTGACAAAATATCTCGGTATGCTGGCAGTTAAAGTGGACCAAAACCCAGGATTTTGACTATCCTGGGTTTTGGTCCTTGCCCCAAATCGGAGGGCCCCAGCTATGTGAAACCCCCCAGGTCACCGAAACCAACTCACCTTTTCCCGGTGCTACGGTGCATGTGCGGCCGCTCGTCCAATCAGTGTGCTCGGATCCACTGACGCCATGTCGTCTAAGCCTTTGTCTAAGGCGAGTGGCTCCGAACGTGCTGACGGCCGCATCCCCCACTACCCTCTAACAGGGAGCATGCCCGCGCCAGCCATTCACAAATGCTTGGCACGGGCACGCGCCCTGCTAGAAGGATAGTGGGGATGCGGCCAAGGCTTGCGCATGCGCCGTTGGACCAAGAAAGAAGGTAAGGGGGCAGGCGCAGACCAGGAGGGTTTTAATCCGTTTATTAGAAACTGTTACAGAGCACAGCCGGAGCCGCAGGAGTCACGGCCGTGCTGGTAGCTTCTTTTAATCAAGGACTCCTATACTTGGAACAGTGTAATACCCTAAGGACACTGGACATTTATACTTTAAACCGGACCTTCAGTGTGATTTAATGAAAAGCCCAAACTCTTAAAAAACGGTTCCCCAGCATCTAAAATTAATATATTTTACGTTTTTAGTCACTAACTTATTATTCTTTCCCCCACTGAGCTGCAACTCTGTTCAGGAATTTAGGATATGGGCGCCGCCATCTTGACTCAGAAGCATCACACTTACTGAGGAGAGAAGAGTGGGATAAGGTACAGGGGGGCGGGTTATAGCTGTGCTTTGCTCAGACAGAGCAGAGCTGAGGTCAGGTAAAGGTCAGCAGTCCCAGAATGCAGAGCAGCACAGTCAGGAGGCACTTCCTGTTTGCAGGCTGCCTGATAAGATGGTCGCTTCCATAAGCCGCCATCTTGGATGTTTAAAGGCTAATAACTTCCAGTAGATACAGGTAGGATGATTTTTAATGTGAGCAATCTGTATGTGCAGGGTGTGGGAAACATATAAGATAGGCTCTTATTTAGAGTGAAGGTCCGCTTTAAAACTCCAGAACGGAACCTTTTTATTTCTTTGTCAGTTTCTGCTCCTGGACCTTCAGCAAGCGGCACCAACAATCAGCGACATACCTGTGAGCTACTCACAACGGGCCATAAGAGCAGCACATCCTGAGAGCTTTTCCATCTGAGAGCGTTCTATCATCAGGGGCCCAGGGCAGGTTTTTAACCTCTGGGCCGCAGTGGTAAGTGCATTTCCTTTATATGAAATAAGGATTTTGGTCACGCTACTTTTGCTCATATATTCTTCATTGATATCATTGATAACATTGATTTAAAAAATCAGACAGCTGGGAAAGGTGGATATATCTGCCCATCTGAACAGCCAAAACTAAATCAACTAGAGGAGAACTAAAAATTGCCACGGCATAGTGGCCCCGGACGGGGGGATAAAAACCTCTGATTGTATGTAAATTCCAGATGTATTATAGGCGAAACTGATCTTTTTGCTTCAATTTCTGGGTGGTGGCTAAGCTGGGAAGGGCATATGATGGAGCAGCAGAAACATTTGCAGGACCACTTTGGCTTTTCAGGCTCCCTCACACTGAGAGCACTAACAAACATAGTAGCTGTAGGACAATTTTTTGCATGGTCTTGAAGGAATGAAGCCTGTTATGTCTTCTACCTTGCAATGCAGGAAATACAGGCATCAGGCAAATTATTTCCATTGGGTTTACCATCTTTAGCGGTTATGCCTAGGAGCAGGTATCTATAGGACATTGTCTTCTTGAATGTGAAGTGCTCAGATTCCTTGACCCTGTCTTGTTGCTGGAGGGCCCACACCACGGATGACAGCCTGGGCCTTGCCTGCCGCTGGTGACCCACATAATCCAGTGGGCACCAGCCCAAATCTTTGCCTGGTCTTGGTCACTCTGCTGCAAGGCGAGTCAGTCCTAGTTGAGCACCCTGTCCAGTTTCTCTCTCCCCTGTGTACCTGCTGTTAAAGTGTCATTTTGTTTGGCATTTTACAAACCATGTAAAAGCTGACTATTTTTTCAGAGGGACCAGTTTGGGAGGCTTAACAAATTGCTAGGTTAATTTTGTTAATTAATTGTTAAGCTGTCACAATTTGAGCCTCCCTAATTTGTCCCTATGAAAAAATGGTCAGCTTAATCATGTGTATACCTTTTTAAATAGCCTTACTCTTTTCCTGGCGACCGGCCCCATCTGGAGCCTTGCTGACTGAAGTTCATCCTACAGCTACTGGACTGTGTATGAGGGAGGAACAAGGTGGTTCCAAAGATGCCTTATTGGGTTCAAGTCTGGGGATTTAGGGAGCTAGGGAGTAGTACTAGGAAGTCTTGCACTTCCAATCAATGTTGGTTATTTCTAGCCATATAACATGTCGCATTGTTTTGTTGGAAGATCAAATCAGCCCCAGGAAAAACAATCAGCATGTATGGGTGTTTGTGATCTGCAAAGATGGATCGTTGAGAGTCCAAAGAATGCCACAGAACATTCTTCAGGCCATAATGCTTCAACCACCAGCTCATGTGATTCTCCATCAATAGTTGCAGGGTGTCTAATGTTCCAGTTCCTATCCAGTTTAACCATTAAAAATTGTCTAAATCCACTGACATCAGTCCAGAGTTCCCTTTTACCTGAGCATTTGGCTTTCCAGCCATAAACACGCGCCAGACCTAATCTCACCAGGAAGTGGACTTAGCATCTGTGAGTTGAGCCAAGCTCAGACTGCCTAATCACAGACTCCCTGCTGATTCTCTCACACCTCTGGGCTGGGAAGGCCCCACTGAGTCTGAAACAGAGAGAGCTCCCTCTCATCAAACACCAGTGCCTCAGACATTTGGCACTGGCACAAATTGGACTGTAGCTGGGCCGCCATGTGTCCCAGCACCGAGTCAGATACCAAACCAGAACAGGCCCACAAAACATGCATGCAAACATACATTTTTCAAATGTTGCCCACTGGAACCCGAGGGAGGTTACAGTCCAGCACACAGAAGGGAGGGGGTAAGAGGGTCCCGAGGCATAAAAAGTGATAACCCTGGCCTAGCCCTTGTCACTCTCTGGGGCAGGTTGCGTCACATGCATGCTGGAGGTGCCCGGATTTTCCAGAAGCTCAGGTCCCACAGGTCTCCCCTTCTTCCATCCTAGTTCTCAGCGAGAAATGACTGGTAACTGTCGAGGGAAGCTTTTATACTACATAGATGGAGCCTCTGAGGACCCCCCCATATAATATATACATCACTGGAGGGGAAGGTTATGAAGGCTGAAAGCCATGCCAAATATATTGGCCCCCTTTTCTGAGGCATATCTCTCTCTCAGTCTTGTGTGGGCTGCGTATAGCAAAAAACCAAGCTTTGCTGCATGACAGACTGCCTTTTGTGGGGAGACTGTATCACAATGACACACTGAAGCCCAGTTGGGGACCATCTTTTCTTCAATGCAGCCATCTAGATAAAGACTTTTTCTCCTTCTGAAATCTCTTTCTAGCTGGATGTGCTGATTGCAGTTCAGCTAACCTGCGACCTGTCTGTGTACTGGCACAGCCCCCACTCATGCTCATGTGTAAGCAGGGCTCTCAGGCATGTAGCAAAAAGGCCGTTCCTATGCAATATTGCTTTTGCTTTTATTCCCGGTGGGCTGCACTGGGCTCCGTGTAGCTCCCAGAATGCAATCCACCTCCCTCAGGGGCCTTTCCTGGAATTAACTTCCAACTCCCCCTTCATCAGTAATGAGCCCATTGTAACCTCCCAGTCAAAACACTGCTGCTGTACACATGGCTGGCTTCTGGGGCTTTCAGGTGGAGTGGCTTAAGGGGTGACAGATTTTTTTATTTGGAAGTTTTTTTTTCAATGGACAGGTTTGTTTTGGACAAGGGGAGAGGAGACACCACCTGCTCATCTCAGGCTCTGCCAGATTGGGGATAAGTAGAGGTAATTGGGGTTCATTGCAGTGTGTATCATCACAGTAGGGTGCCATCTGTTCACTTCGGACAGATGTGGTCAATTGGAGGGTACACAATCTGTTTTGTCATGGCGGGACACCATCCTGCAGTCTTACATAGGACTCCTTTCAATGTAAGGCAATTTTAGCAGCATTAGCTACTGATTTTATCATAGATCACCCATTTGCTGCATTTCTCTTGCACTAAGCTCTGGTGTTTTGTGATTTTTGCTACTCTAGAGTTATATAGTATTGAATGATGTGCCACACTTTTGAAGCATTTGCATTGCATTTAAATAAAAAACACTTTTGTACAGTATGTACATGGTTAATGGTTGTTGCTAGTACAGCACAAGCACAAGTTTATGGTGCTTGTGTTACCATATACTTCTCGCTGCTGTAGCACCAGACAGCATCTTGGGCTCTCAAATTGCAATGCCCCTAGGAGCTTTCACCCAGTCTTTAACATTTGGCTAGACTACAGAGCCAATTTTATTTATTAAGCAGGTTGGAAAATTATTTTTTTTAATGTGATCTTGCTTATCATTAGGTGATAAGGTACATTTAAATATTCTTTGGCCTTCATGGAGTTCTGCTTTATTCATTTCCATTTTTACAAGAACTCCTGTAAATAATCAGGGAACAGTGAAGTTTAGTACACATATTCCACTAGTCAAAAAGAAGCAGCCACTGGTCTGGGATGGATGGTGGCCTCCCTTTTTGATGAGTATCTCAATTTGTTTCTTGCAGTCCCACAGCACATGCATTCAGTGGCATAACTAAATAACAGAGCCCTGGTGTGAACACTATATGGGGCTCTTTCATAGCTCATACTGTGCCCTTTGTCTGTTACTTTTAACTCAGTTGGATACAACTAGACTGAAACAACCAAGACAAATGGTGCTTCTTTTTCCATGCCATGATTTCAAGTGAGCACTAATATGATAAATAAGGTAAAGGAGCAACAATGATGGGGCCCCTGACTTTCTGGGCCCTGGTGCAGTCGCACCCCCTGCATCTCCTATAGTTAACCCCTGCTGGCATCCCTCTGGCTGCTGAGCGCTCCTTGAACCAGGCATATCTGAACGCACAACCGAATTGCTGCTTCTAGCTGTTCTCCTTCCATTCAGCTTTCTATTCCACTCATTAATATGCACAGCATGATTGCTGATTGGAGGAGAGCCGCCACATGCACCGTGAGATGTCTAGAGATGTAAGCATTATGGGCATTCCAAGGGGGTAGATGCACACAGTTGGTCATTCCAAATCCAAATCTTTGTCCTTTTTTAACAAGGTATGAAAAGCTAGCATTTTAAATGACACCTGTGAATGCTGGATTTCAAATATGACATGAGTAGCGAGCAAATCTATAGCAAAAGGCAGGGCCATCCTGTCCCCCACCCCCAGGCACTCCAATTTGGGAAGCCCGATCGCTGAATAACATACCTTCCAACTTTTCATAGTGGGAAAAAGGGACAATTGGTAAATTGAGCCACACCCCTAATTGAGGGATGGATATGAGATCGGTTGTCACAAATGCAACAATATAAACATTTTGAATATGCAAATTAGTCATTTATTGGTGCACTTCAAAGAGAGACAGATGAGTAGCCCATCTACTGTCTCGCGGACCCAGATCACCTTGACTAAGGGGGAGGCCACATAAAGAACAAACTGACATATGGGCTCTCTTAGCCCAATTTACTTAAAACATGGTTAAATACATTTCTGCCAGGGTTAGACACTAGGTCTGACTACAAGCTGATTGGTCACTACTTCAAGCCACATAACAAAACTAAAATATTATTGGTTCAAATAGGCTTAAATATTCATTGATTAGCTCAGAAAATTATTATTCAAGACTAGGGATGGGCAAACCTGCTGAAATTCTGGTTCAACAAATTCGGCTGAACTTGCCGCTACAGTCTGGTTCGGGTCCCCGGACTTGACCCGAACCTGAGCCCTATTGAAGTCAATAGGTACCTTAATTTGGAGGAGCAAAAATGGATCTAAAATGTGGGTAGCAAGGGCAAATCGAAGGGAACACCAGGGTGGTTGCTCTGCACAAAATGGTCTGGGGAAAGTACTTCAAGTGAACCAAAAACCAGTATTTTGGCTATCCTGGGTTTGGTCTTTGCCCCCCGAGCACCCCAATCGGGGATGCCTAGCTGTTTGAAACCCCCCAGGTCGCCCTCTTCCTTGGTTCTAAGGCACATGTGCAGTCTCTCATACAGTCAGTGCACTCAGATTTGCTCCCGCCCCTTCCTCCAAGAGCTCGTCTAAGGCGAGCGAATCTGAGCATGCTGGCAGCTGCATCCCCCGCTACCCTTTAACAGGGAGCGTGCATGCCTGGCACGGGCGTGCGCCTTACTAAAGGGATAGCGGGGACGCAGCCACTGATCGCGCATGTGCCGTTGGACCGGAAATGAAGGTGAGTTTTTGGGTGAGCTGGGGGGTTTGAAACAGGGGGGGGGGGGGGCGAGTATGCCTTCCCTGGAGTCTCATAGACACCAGGATGAGATTTGGTTCACTTTCAAATAATAACAGAAAACAAAAAAAAAACGTAAAATATTAAAATACATAAAAAAATATATATTAGTATTTTCACGGGTATTCAAGGGCCAAATTGGGGGGGGGGGCACCTGGGCGATTGCCCTGCACAAAATGGGCTAGGGAAAATGCTCAAAATAATAACACTAAAAAAATTGAGAATCAATATTTTATTGACTGGATGAGTAAGGGGTGTGGGGAGAGTTAATTTTCTAAACTGTGTATTTCACTCCGCTTCCATGGACAGGTGGCTGACTTACTGTGGGACAGCTAGGGACAAAGGAACCTCTGCTAATTGTCCTTTGCAGAGCACTTCCAGGGACAGACTGCTCATATACCGAGGGGCAGAGAAAAACACCTGCTAATTGTCCTTTACAGGCCACTTCTAGGGACAGGTGGTTGATAGACTGACGGTGACAGGCCACGTCCCTGTCCTTTATTTGCTAATTTCTTCATTTTTGAAGTTACTGACAGTGCAGCCCCGTGGGGGAAAGAATAAAAAAGTAAGTGACTAAAAACATAAAATATATTAATTTTAGATGCTGGGGTTTTGGTTTTTATTAAATGATTCTGAAGGTCCAGTTTAAATAGTTTTAGCATAGGCCAAAAGGGTCTAATGCAAGGTGTGCCAACAAGTAACTAGTTTATCAATGGGCAAAAGGGTCTAATGCAAGGTGTGCACACAAATAACTGGTTGATCAAAGCCCAAGAGAGTGTAATGCAAGGTGTGTCCACAATATATTAGTTTTATCAAAGGCCAAAAGGGTTTTATGCAAGGTGTGCCCACAAGTAACTGGCTGATCAGCGCCCAAGAAGGTGTAAAGCCAGGTGTGCCCACAATTAGTTTAAACTAAACAGTACTGACACACAAGTGGCCTTACCCAGTGGATACTCCACTAACAATTGGCATTACAGAGCAGGGACCCCATGTGGCCTGAACAATTGGTATTACATATCAGTGACCCCCAAGTGGCCTGAACAATTGGTATGACAGAGCAGTGTCCCCCCAAGTGGTTTGAGCAATTGGTATTACAGTGTCTGAAGTGCTATTACAGTGTACGGACACAGAAGTGCTATCAGAGTACTGACACTGAAGTGCTATTACAGAACTGATACGCCAGTTGTTAGAACCAGTGTACACTACACAAAAATGTTTTTTTTTCAAGAGGGCCCTAACTGCCCGGACCCAGTGCATATTCCAATAACTATTGGTATTACAGAGTTCCAACAGCCAAGTGGTTGGCGACACTGCTGCTGCGAGTAATGACGCCCAAGGGAGACTACACAAAAATGTATTTTTTTATTTCAAGAAGGCCCTAACTGCCCTGACCCAGTGCATATGCCAATAACTATTGGTATAAGTGGGCACTAACACAGAGTTGCCTTGAACCGTTGCTATAAATAGGCACTAATGTAAAGACCAAGCAGGCACATCCTTACAATATTTAAATCTTGCTCCCCTACAAATTCCAACAAAAAAGCACAATGGGTCTAGGAATGGGGCACAGCTCAAGGTAATTAGTAAAATAAGTACAGTTTTTATTAGACACAAAATATAAGAAAAAACAAAAATAAAACAGGAAGATGACAGTTAAAAGAAAATATCCACTGACCTCTAGATTATACTACACCAAAACTGTATCACTAAATGGACATAAGGCTCGATTCAGAGAGACACAAAAAAACTTTCGGTTTGGTGCCGACGTCGTAACTTTTTCAAAATTTCCCGCTCTCGTATGAATGTGCGAGCGATTCCAAGCATGCTTCGTAAACCTTCCGTCGAGCGCACGGACGGACGTATGCCAGAGTACGCAGACGAGGATGTCATTTTCCTTCGTGATTTTTCAGATTCCATTTTCACAACTAACAACGTAGCCTTTCGTTTTTGCCCTTTACCCATCGTATCCTCACACGAATCCTTTCAAATTCCCGCTACATCCTGCTTCACTTTTTCCCAAAGTATTCGTCCAGACGAAATTCTTACGATATTGCGCCTGCGCACTACAAACTTATCTCATTAAAGTGCTCGCATACATAATTTCACTCCCATCACTTCTCATCCAAAAAAACTCACCCTAACCACTTAGCGCTATCCTGCCTTTTCCCTTGAGGTCCCTTAAAGCTCACCCTAACCACTTAGCGCTATCCTGCCTTTTCCCTTGAGGTCCCTTAAAGCTCACCCTAACCACTTCGCGCTATCCTGCCTTTTCCCTTGAGGTCCCTTAAAGCTCACCCTAACCACTTAGCGCTATCCTGCCTTTTCCCTTGAGGTCCCTTAAAGCTCACCCTAACCACTTCGCGCTATCCTGCCTTTTCCCCTGAGGTCCCTTAAAGCTCACCCTAACCACTTAACGCTATCCTGCCTTTTCCCTTGAGGTCCCTTAAAGCTCACCCTAACCACTTCGCGCTATCCTGCCTTTTCCCTTGAGGTCCCTTAAAGCTCACCCTAACCACTTCGCGCTATCCTGCCTTTTCCCTTGAGGTCCCTTAAAGCTCACCCTAACCACTTCGCGCTATCCTGCCTTTTCCCTTGAGGTCCCTTAAAGCTCACCCTAACCACTTAGCGCTATCCTGCCTTTTCCCTTGAGGTCCCTTAAAGCTCACCCTAACCACTTAGCGCTATCCTGCCTTTTCCCTTGAGGTCCCTTAAAGCTCACCCTAACCACTTAGCGCTATCCTGCCTTTTCCCTTGAGGTCCCTTAAAGCTCACCCTAACCACTTCGCGCTATCCTGCCTTTTCCCTTGAGGTCCCTTAAAGCTCACCCTAACCACTTCGCGCTATCCTGCCTTTTCCCTTGAGGTCCCTTAAAGCTCACCCTAACCACTTAGCGCTATCCTGCCTTTTCCCTTGAGGTCCCTTAAAGCTCACCCTAACCACTTAGCGCTATCCTGCCTTTTCCCTTGAGGTCCCTTAAAGCTCACCCTAACCACTTCGCGCTATCCTGCCTTTTCCCTTGAGGTCCCTTAAAGCTCACCCTAACCACTTCGCGCTATCCTGCCTTTTCCCTTGAGGTCCCTTAAAGCTCACCCTAACCACTTCGCGCTATCCTGCCTTTTCCCTTGAGGTCCCTTAGAGCTCACCCTAACCACTTCGCGCTATCCTGCCTTTTCCCTTGAGGTCCCTTAAAGCTCACCCTAACCACTTCGCGCTATCCTGCCTTTTCCCTTGAGGTCCCTTAAAGCTCACCCTAACCACTTAGCGCTTTGTTTCTTCTTCCATTTTCACACCCTAAAACTTACCCAAATCACTTAGCGCTTTGTTTCTTCTTCCATTTTAGGTCCCTAAAACTTACCCAAATCACTTAGCGCTTTGTTTCTTCTTCCATTTTAGGTCCCTAAAACTTACCCAAATCACTTAGCGCTTTGTTTCTTCTTCCATTTTAGGTCCCTAAAACTTACCCAAATCACTTAGCGCTTTGTTTCTTCTTCCATTTTAGGTCCCTAAAACTTACCCAAATCACTTAGCGCTTTGTTTCTTCTTCCATTTTAGGTCCCTAAAACTTACCCAAATCACTTAGCGCTTTGTTTCTTCTTCCATTTTAGGTCCCTAAAACTTACCCAAATCACTTAGCGCTTTGGTTCTTCTTCCATTTTCACACCCTAAAACTTACCCAAATCACTTAGCGCTTTGTTTCTTCTTCCATTTTCACACCCTAAAACTTACCCAAATCACTTAGCGCTTTGTTTCTTCTTCCATTTTAGGTCCCTAAAACTTACCCAAATCACTTAGCGCTTTGTTTCTTCTTCCATTTTCACACCCTAAAACTTACCCAAATCACTTCACGGACATCACAATCTTGATTTAGAAATATGTCATTGGCCCCTTGTTTTTGGTAAATGTATTTGTGCAAATAAATGGGACACCATTTTTTTTTAGTTTTTGGTTTATTGCTCAACTGGCATTTTTTGTGCAAATATTTTAGCCAACTTTGTGCAAAACATTTTACAAACTATATACATTTTTTTTGGTTAATTAAAATATATACAATAAGAGATTTGGTAAAAAATTAAAAACTATATACAATATAAAATATTAAAAAACCAATAAAACTATATACAAACAACTTTTGGGTTTAACCAATAAAACTATGTACAATGTAAATTTTTTAAAAATATACAGGGCCAGGAACCAGGACACTAGTCTTCCTCTTCTGTTGTCCCCAACGTGTCCTGCATCGCCTGCAGATCGGCCACCAACTCAAGGACCCTCCGATTCATCTCAGCAAGTCGTTGGCGTGTGGTCCCTGCCAAAAAATCAGACAAACATATTATTGGGAGAACAATACATGTTTCTCACCTGTGGATTTAATGTATTTTAGTAAACAAATTCACTATAAGGCACATATGTCATTACTGAAAGGAATTAAGGTTATGAAGTGGCCACAGGTCATTAAGGTAATTAAGTGGCCACAGGTCACTCTTATCTTGGCATTGACTATGGCATTATGTTTTTGGGGGTTCATGTGAAGTTAGACAGAAATGGCAATAATGCCATGACTACTTACTTGGTTGGTGGCCGAGAGATGGCTCGTTGGGAACAACACCCTGAGTTCCTGGTTCCTGGCTCTGCTGTGAAGAAGTGCCTGTAGAAACATGGGCCAAATGGTTAGTTTGGATATCTGATTCAGCAGTCCTCAAATGTTTTTAGCTAAGTCTGGGTCACATCACTCACCTTCTCCAGGGTCTTGTGGGCTCCTATCTGCTGCCTCCTCACCCACTACCTCACCCGCAACCGAAGCATCTACAAATACAGAATCAAGGATTCAGTTTGGTGATCTCAGGAGCTAGCATGTATATGTTTTGGCGTAGACATGAAGAGTGACATACCAGAGGATCCCGCATGCGTGGCAGGGTACGACTGCCTGCCCACGCTGTGCCGCCCCTCCTCTGTGGTAAGGTCCAGGGGCTGCTCTGAGGAGGTCACAGAGGAGGGGTCGGCCCGTCGCCCTGGAGATCCACCACCTTCACTCCCAGCTGCAGAATCATGCAGCACTGGTCGGCCTGTGTGCCTCCGGGTGCGGCGAATTCTGTAATCCATTTCCAACACTACCAAAGAGAAGGCATTATAAATAAAAGGCCTAAATTCTGTCATAGTTACTTCTTGCATGCAAGCGCTATGTACTTACTTGGGAAATGTATCCCGAAAAACCTCCGCACCCGGGGCATGTGCAGTCGCTTCAGGTCCGACCAATGCTGCATGATCTGTGTTTGGGTGAAGGTGGTGTCGGTCCGGTGTTGGATCTCCGAGATGATCTCCAGGGCGACGTTTCGTTTCTCAAACGAGTTGGGCAGGTAGTCGTACCTGCGCTCCAGCATGGTCTACAAAACAGAAATCAAACATAGCAAGAACTCAGAAATGCATATCTAGAAGTGCCAACAATACATTATTTGGTTCAATCACATGAACACATACACACACACGCTTCTAGCCTAAGTTAACTTTCAAATATGGCAGCACTGTCGTTTGGCACGTGTGTGGCGTGCGCTTGAGCAGGCCGAGGGACGGCAAACCAGGTCGCAAGAGCCTAAAGCCAGACTAAGGGCTAGCACCAAGGCTGCTGCAAAAAAGGAGGTGGCAGCACCACCACAACCAAAGAGCAAGCTAACCAAGGCTGGAAAAACTCAGATGGGTAAGAGGGGATGAAGCCCCACCCCACCCTGCCCCACATCACCCCCCACACGTGGCACCAAGGCCATAGGCAAAGGCCAAAAACCCAGGGGCCGAAGCCGCAGCAGGGGCCGAACAACCTCAAGGTCCAGAAGCCGTAGCAGGGGCCCAAGGCGCCGCAGGGGCCAAACAAGGGGCCAAACAAGGTCAAGGTCCAGAAGCCGCAGCAGGGGCCGAACAAGCTCAAGGTCCAGAAGCCGCAGCAGGGGCCCAAGGCGCCGCAGGGGCCAAACAAGGGGCCAAAGAAGGTCAAGGTCCAGAAGCCGCAGCAGGGGCCGAACAAGCTCAAGGTCCAGAAGCCGCAGCAGGGGCCCAAGGCGCCGAAGGGGCCAAACAAGGGGCCAAACAAGGGGCCAAACAAGGTCAAGGTCCAGAAGCCGCAGCAGGGGCCCAAGCCGCAGCAGGGGCCAAACAAGAACCAGGTCCAGAACCCTGAAAAGCCACCAAAGGCCAACGGCCCCCTCCCCCCCCGCACGTGGCTCAAAAGCGAAGGCAAAAAGTCTGAGCAGATATGTCTCACCCCAGGCAGGCACTTCCAAGGCCCCACAGACCCAGGCAACCACCTCCAAGGCCCCACACACCCACAGGGCTCCAAGCAGCACCTCCAGTTCTTCAAGACCCTCTGTTGCTCGCCCACATTATCCTCCGGCACAGGTTGGCATGCATTCCCCCTATGCCACATCTACACCTGCAACTTCAGGGTCCACCCAGCCCCGAACACCCAGTCCCTTCCCAAGTCCAGTAAGATCAACAGCCAGCCTCCAGTCGTTGAGGTCTCCTCCATCCCCCCCGGCCAGAATGTCACCCCATTTGCAACCAACCACTGAGGAGCCACAACCACCCCGAAGAGGGCACAACTTGCGCAGAGGACACTTGGGTGGCCGTTTTGCAGAGTCCCAAACTCTGGCATTGGCTACTGGGCTCACCTTACATTTTGATGAGCTATATGGCCGGAAATCAAAACACACCAGTAAACAGCGCAAAACTGAGATTTTTGAAGAACTCACCAGGCAAGTCAATGCCGCGGGTGAGGAACGTAAAGATATGGACCAGATTCAACGTAAGATTTCGGACCTAAAATATGCAGTGCGGAAGAAAGAGAGTCTAAGGCGAATGCACAGGTACATAGGTCAGGTTTTGGTTTGTATTATTCTTGTCTCTCCATCAGTGTGCTTAATTATGCTTACTATGTTTTTCAGCGAAACAACTGGCGGAGGTTTCCCAACAAAAATGCGATTTACACCGGCTGAGGAGATGGTGCTGTCCTTATTACATCCCGTGGCCTTAGAGGGACACTCGGCCCAGCAGGACACCGACAACCCACCAATTCCTGCAGGTTAGTAATGTGTGAATGACCCCACAAATGTATGGAAACATACACATAGGCAGCAAGGGCTAGTTAAACACATGGCTCTAGGGGGTGGCAGCAAGGGCTAGCTAAACACATGGCTCTAGGGGGTGGCAGCAAGGGCTAGCTAAACACATGGCTCTAGGGGGTGGCAGCAAGGGCTAGCTAAACACATGGCTCTAGGGGGTGGCAGCAAGGGCTAGCTAAACACATGGCTCTAGGGGGTGGCAGCAAGGGCTAGCTAAACACATGGCTCTAGGGGGTGGCAGCAAGGGCTAGCTAAACACATGGCTCTAGGGGGTGGCAGCAAGGGCTAGCTAAACACATGGCTCTAGGGGGTGGCAGCAAGGGCTAGCTAAACACATGGCTCTAGGGGGTGGCAGCAAGGGCTAGCTAAACACATGGCTGTAGGGGGTTGCAGCAAGGGCTAGCTAAACACATGGCTCTAGGGGGTGGCAGCAAGGGCTAGCTAAACACATGGCTCTAGGGGGTGGCAGCAAGGGCTAGCTAAACACATGGCTCTAGGGGGTGGGTTTGTTGGGAGTGCTCACTTTGACTAGGGTGTGTCATGTGTGTGGCCTGGTAATGTGCACATTGCCACCCACATGATGTTTAAGTTAATTTATGAAAAATATGTCACTTAGGAGTGGAGAAAAGGAATGGGTGCTATGTATTAATTGACAAGCACACGCCACACTAACATCTTTGGCTGTTGGTCAATTTGGGAAGAGCTGGGTTAGTTGGCCAACTGATTAAGATGGTTTGCTAGAAATGTTTTATGCCATACAATGTCCCCCACCAGAATCATATTGTAAGTGTTTTTTGCCACCTTAGTGTGTTAACTTCATCGCCTTAAAGGGATGTGGCAACTCACACATCAGCCATTAGTTGCATGTTTGTTTGGAGACACATGAACAATGGGTCTAGTCTGGTTTAACAATCCATGCACTAATGTAATGCCATTCCTAGTGAATGCCAAGTGGCCACGTTGTGGGAGGGGCCCTTACTGCTTGGCCACGTTTCTTTGATTACCATATGTGTTCTTAAACATAAACTATGCATAGTTGTGTGTATTAATCGCTCTTTTTCTTCTGAAGCAGGACAGCATCATCCCTCAGCTAGTGGGGACTCCTCTTCCATGTTACCGCTGCCGTCTTCTTCCGCGCTGCATAGGACCCAGGATCCGATGTCTACGGTAAGTGTATTTTGATGCTGTTGTGTATGCATGTAGGTTGCCATGTTTTGCTTGTGTGGTTTTTATAGGTATTCCCCACACTGAACCTGTTTTTTTTACATGTCCCCAACAGAGCCACACACTGATGGAGCAAATCCAGGAGCAGGAGGAAGATGGAAGCTTCCTAGGAGATTCTGAACATCTTCCCCTGGGACAGAATCTGCAACTGTCCCAAAATGTGTCTCCGCCAAATCCACAGCAGCAGAGTGAAGCTGGCTGCATGCTGGCTGCACATCGTGGGCAGCATGCAGAGACTGACCCTCCAGTCCCCAGTTTCAGATCTGCTGCTGAGGATTTGGCGAGCATACCTGTGGCTGTTGGGGGTCCTCGAGAAACATCATCTGCACGCCCCACAACCCGGGGAATTGGGCGGCGTACTCAGCAACGTCACCCAGTTTCCCAGGGGAGGGGCGTGCAGATGATGGAGTCAGCATGGCACCAAGAGAGGCGGCTTTTTCGTCGGCAAAATCAGCAAAATCAGGAGCATATTAGGGGCCAATTAGAGTCCCTAAATACTACCTTCAGTGCCGTGCTGACTGAATTGAGGACCCATAACAGCCACATGGCCAACTTGACTTCTGAACTAAGGTCAGGCATGGCAGAAATGCACACTAACCAAAGACACATTTTGGAACAGTTGCAGATTCTGAATGCCACACAGGCCCAGGTTATGCCCCCCCCCACCAAGTGGGCCAACCTGGGTTCTATGGGCATCACCCATATTAAGGTGTGTTTTGCGTGAATCTGGTCCATATCTTTGCGATACATCCCCACTGGATTGACTTGTCTGGAGAGGGCTATAAATCTTCAGTTTTGCGCTGTTCTTGCTAGTTTGTTTTTGATTCTCCCCCATATAGCTCATTCAAGGCCTGAGGTAGCCCAGTAGCCAATGCCAGAGTCCAAGACTCACTGAATCGGCCACTTAAGGTGTTGCGCGGCTGCCATGGCACTCTAACATTTGTGGTGGCTCCTCATGTTTGGCGGCATGATTGGGTGACATTCTGGCCTTAACAACTAAGACCTTGGACCCTGGCTGTGATTGTACTGGATTTGGATTGGGACTGGGTGTTCTGTTTTGGGTGGCCCACTGACTTACAGGTGTAGATGTGGCATAGCTAGGTTTGCTTTCAACCTGTGTCGGTGGAAAATGTGGGCAAGCAGGAGAGGGTTTTTTTTTGTGCAAATTTTTTTTCCTAAAACAAAATTGTAAATAATTGCATGTACATGTCTGGTCCACAAGTATGTGAGGCCCACTCAGATACTATTCTGTTTGTAGCACATAAACCTTTTACGATTTAGTAAACATTTTTGTTTCACCAAGCTCATGTCTGTGTTGTTTTGATAGAGAAATATGAGTTCAAGTTGTCACCAAAACAAACAATAACCAAGGTCTACAAAGAAATACTCACACATAGTTTTTTGTTTGGGTTGGCCAAATTCATTATTGTTTACTTAATAATGAAATGAAACATAGCAAAACCAACCAAATAAAAATAACAACCAAATCACAAAAAAAAACAAATACAAAATTAGGAAAAATGTGTGACTATTAAATTTGCCCGCACGGCTTGCCCAGACACACTTGGCTGGCCCACATAGGCGTCGTCTGCCTCATCGGAGGGTGGAGAGGGTGGGCAATCCAGATATCGGGGGACCCTTTGCATAATAGCTAAATTATGGAGCGCTGCACATGCCATTATGATGTCAATGACCTTTTTGGGGTCATACTGCAGGGTCTTTGTGGTCCAAACATCGAAACCGGGTCTTGAGGAGTCCAAAGGCCCTCTCCACCACTGCCCTGGTGTTTCGATGTGCACGATTATAGGCCTCTTGTGCTGGAGTCTGTGGCCGGAGGACCGGAGTCATCAGCCACGGCAGTAGTGGATACCCCAAATCTCCTAAAAAATGTAAACAAAATAAAAAAAAACAGTAAATCATACATTGCCACGCAACATTCCTACTCCAATAAAAATAAAAGAGGTATGTGACATTGTCACACAAACATGAGCATACATATTGCAGATGCAAAAACCAGAATCAAAAAAATGTGATAGATGGTGGTCCAAAGTAGGCAAATAATACTGTGGATGCTGGCCAACCAGGTAGACTGTTAGCAGCTATTGTTGCCTGTCTGTGCTGCAGAACAATGTTTTATGGGATAAGTTGACCTGACCCATTTTCAGTCTTGGCTTAGTCCAAAACCGCTGTAAGCCGGCCCCTGCACTTTATCCCGCTCACCTCTACTCAGTAAGTGAAATGCATGTAAGCAAAGATGGCGCAGACTCTCTGGTAAAGTCAATAACCGATTTTGATCTTAAATTGTTTGGAAGGCGGTTTCAGACTTTGCCTCGCATTACACTTATTAATTAAAACAATGCAGGCCAAACAATTTGGCAGCCTATGTAGTTTGTATAATGTAATGGTTCCAGTGGGGTTACACATGTTCACAAGGTGATGGGCAAGGCAGCGTTTAGGAAAGGTTAATACAACCAAAATCAAAGCCATACATATACAATCCAAATCGGTAATTTGAGCCAACTTACCAAGGAGCCATGCACCCGCAAATTCCCCTGACTCAAACCGCCGGAATAATCCTGATCTGTGCAGGATGTAGGCATCATGGGCTGAGCCAGGGTAGCCTGCCAGGATGCTCAGAAAACGCATGTCCTGGGCCACCACCGCTTGCACATTCAGCGAATGGCCCATTTTGCAATTTCTGTGTAAAAAGGAAACATAAACAACAAAAAAATAACGATTAGGAAACAAATCCAACGCACACTTCAAACAGCCTAAGTCAAAATGTAACATCCAGACAAATAACACTAAACAACTACGTTACATTTAAGTGGGCAACAAAAGAAGATCAATGTTTGAGCCTTGACAAGGTTGAGTTACTAGTTCTATTTTAAGTACACTTACAAATGTTTTACTTGGAAATAACTAACTTTTTTAGTCCTGTAAAAATAAGGGCCATTGTTGCACATACACTCTTGGCAAGGAGGGAGCATTAGCAAGGAGGGAGTGATTGCAATGAGGGAACATGTAAAGCAGAGAGTATTAACCTAGAGGGACTAATCAAAAGGAGGGACTATTGCCAATGAGAGTTACTAAAAATGGAGACATTAGGCCCAAGGATGCATTTCAGAAAAGGAGGGACTATTGCCAATGAGAGTTACTAAAAATGGAGACATTAGTCACAAGGATGCATTTCAGAAAAGGAGGGACTATTGCCAATGAGAGCTAATAAAAATGGAGACATTAGGCCCAAGGATGCATTTCAGAAAAGGAGGGACTATTGCCAATGAGAGTTACTAAAAATGGAGACATTAGTGCCAAGGATGCATTTCAGAAAAGGAGGGACTATTGCCAATGAGAGTTACTAAAAATGGAGACATTAGTGACAAGGATGCATTTCAGAAAAGGAGGGACTATTGCCAATGAGAGTTACTAAAAATGGAGACATTAGTGACAAGGATGCATTTCAGAAAAGGAGGGACTATTGCCAATGAGAGTTACTAAAAATGGAGACATTAGTGCCAAGGATGCATTTCAGAAAAGGAGGGACTATTGCCAATGAGAGTTACTAAAAAAGGAGACATTAGTGACAAGGATGCATTTCAGAAAAGGAGGGACTATTGCCAATGAGAGTTACTAAAAAAGGAGACATTAGTGACAAGGATGCATTTCAGAAAAGGAGGGACTATTCCCAATGCGGACCAAAAATAATGTGATTGGGCAAAGGAGGGACACAAAAATATTTAGATACAATGGAAGCCCAAACTTGCCTGTATATATACTCGTCGCTTGACGGAGGGACCAGGGCAACGTGCGTGCAGTCAATTGCACCCATGACATTGGGCATGTCGGCGATGTTATAAAATGCCAGCTTAATGGCGTTTCTGGCTACCATATCCTCAGGGAAACAAATATATTTCCGAGTTATGGTAGCCATAACTTCCAAAAATTTGGATAGCGCGCGGCTCAGCGTAGGCTGTGAGATCCCCACGGAGAGGGCACCCAGCCTCTGGAACGAGCCGTTCGCCAAAAATTGCAGGCAGCCAAGCATCTTGGTCATACCTGAAATTGCTTGCCCCTTCCTTGTGGTGCGGGCTAACCATGGCCGCAGCTCACTATACAGTTTATGGAGGGAAGCGCAATTAAGCCTGGTCAGCTCGAACAGCTCAACGTCATGCATGCAATTGATGTCCATGCGTCGCCGCCGGTGCAATCTGGTCTCTGCCCTCCGGACGATCTCAATGCCCATGAGTTGCAGATCCTCATGCTCCTCAAAGGCAGTAGCCTCGTCCATGGATGGCTCGCGCTCCCGTAGTCAAAAAGGTGCCGGGAATGTTTTGGGCCAGAAACGAATTTATGAGGTCTGGGACCATCGGCAATCAGCTCTCTGAATTAATCGCAAGCCCATTGCAATAACGAAAAATTTCTGAACGGACGAAACATTTCCGTTTTGGTGGGAAAAAGCTCCCGAAGTAACGAAAATCTTCCGATTTTGTCACCATTGTCGAAAGAGCATATACGCATGTTCTCGAACGTTCGTACGAGTGAAAAATATACGAAAAAAAGCCAAAAAATGACAAACACCCACCAAAACTTTCACAGACAGCTACGGAAGTCCGGACGAATGTGTCTCTGAATCGAGCCTAAAGTGTCAAATACATATTTTTGGCTCAAGATTCAGATGTCCGGGAAGTGGTTTGGGTAAGTTTTAGGATGATGAAAATGAAGAAGAAACTAACTGGAAGGTGGTTTGGGTAAGTTTTAGGGTGCGGTAAATGAAGAAGAAACTAACCGGGAAGTGGTTTGAGTAAGTTTTAGGGTGCAGAAAATGAAGACGAAACTAACCGGGAAGTGGTTTGGGTAAGTTTTAGGGGTCCTAAATGTAAGTGTTAGACTAGCGCCAAGTGGTTGGGGTGAGCTTTAGGGGTACTAAATGTAAGTGTTAGACTAGCGCCAAGTGGGTGGGGTGAGCTTTGGGGGTCCTAAATGTAAGTGTTAGACTAGCACCAAGTGGTTGGGGTGAGCTTTAGGGGTACTAAATGTGTTAGACTAGCGCCAAGTGGGTGGGGTGAGCTTTAGGGGTACTAAATGTGTTAGACTAGCGCCAAGTGGTTGGGGTGAGCTTTAGGGGTACTAAATGTAAGTGTTAGACTAGCGCCAAGTGGTTGGGGTGAGCTTTAGGGGTACTAAATGTAAGTGTTAGACTAGCGCCAAGTGGGTGGGGTGAGCTTTGGGGGTCCTAAATGTAAGTGTTAGACTAGCACCAAGTGGTTGGGGTGAGCTTTAGGGGTACTAAATGTGTTAGACTAGCGCCAAGTGGGTGGGGTGAGCTTAAGGGGTACTAAATGTGTTAGACTAGCGCCAAGTGGTTGGGGTGAGCTTTAGGGGTACTAAATGTAAGTGTTAGACTAGCGCCAAGTGGTTGGGGTGAGCTTTAGGGGTACTAAATGTAAGTGTTAGACTAGCGCCAAGTGGTTGGGGTGAGCTTGGTAGTGTAATATATGGGGAAACATTTGTGGGCGAGTTAAGTTTGTAGTGCGCAGGAGCAAGATCATAAATATTTTCGCTTGGACGATTATTTTTCGTAAAATACAATTAGAATTGATCGGGAAACGTAATGGATTAGTTGAGGTAGACGATGGGAAATGGGTAAAAGCGAATGCTGCCGTTGCAACCAGAGAAAAGGAAACAGAAAAGTCACGCGGGAAAATGACATACTCGAACTCGTACTCTAGCATACGAACGGATGGGCACTTTACAGAAGGAAACTTATGAATGCATAGAATCGATCGCACACTCATACGAGAGCGGGAACTTATGCGAAAAAAAAGCTGATCGGCACTAAAACGAATTGTCTTTAAAGTCTCTCTGAATCAAGCCTTATATTTTAGAGGATTAAAGAACAGGAAAAGCCCCCTGGAGCTTGAGTAGGTGAATGTACTTATGCCCTATCTTTCAGCTGGGCCCCAAAAAGCACCTCCAGTCAAAATGATGTAAAGGATTAAAAAAAAGTTAAAGACAGATTTTGGCCCACTTAGGGGTCACAGCCACATCCTGTCCTTGCACCCTAGCCTGCTGCCTAAGAGACGCTCTGACGAAGGGGACATCCCAAAGTGTCAGCATTTTCCTCTATTCATTATTGGTAACAGCATTTTGTTTCTATATGTTATCAGGCTGTAAATAGGATTTATTTTTATTTTCATTTTTGTGTGCACCACTGAATTTTGTATGCTATATTCAAATGTATTATATAGTTTCTTGTGTATCAGGAATACATCCTGGTCTGTATCTCACTTTGAATGAATTGCATATGGGACATTCCATTGGTTTCTGTGTTTCATTACTGCATTAGCACCCTCCAGTGGCCGATGGTGCAACCACAGCACTGCATTTGTTTATGAAAAACAGAGCCAAAGGATGATCCCCAACTGTATAGTTTATTACTGAACTTTTGTATTATGCCCTGCTTTACTGTATGAGCTGCTATTTTTGCAACACTATACACCCTAAAGGGGACTTTAAACCAGACCAACAGCCTTTTGGAGCTTCCTTTCCCAGTATCTCAGCCACGCTGCTGCCTGGATTCAAATAACATGACAACGCACAGTAACAGGATAACAGGTGGCCTGTAAATGCATAAGCCGCCATTCTGTTGCTAAAATTTACAAAAGCAAGAGTTAGAAAAAGGTAAATACATTTTTATGTGCAGCAATCTAAATTGCCCTAAGGAGGGATGCATATGAGCACTGTTTGGTGTGTTTGTCCAGTTTAAGTAATTTTTGACTGTTGTTCCGCTTTTAAAGTGGACCAACACCCAGCATTATAGATTCCCGGGCCGATCCGATCCCTCCCTGCGGGACATCCAAAATCAGGATGCCCTGCTGTGTGAAACCCCCCAGGACGCCCAGAAACCTTACGTCTCATTGACGCGCATACCACAGCGGCTCAGAGCGCACTGATTGGACGAGCGGCCTTGCATGCGCCGTAGGTGCGGGGTGAGGTGAGTTTTTACGTGCGATCTGGGGGGTTTCACATAGTCATACCCCCAGGGAAGTGGACCAAGACCCAGGATACTCAAAATCCTGGATGTTGGTCCACTTTAAGCATCGCTTCTTTAATCCGCCGCATGCTCCGCTTCTATACCGGTGGTGCTCCTCTGATGGTGCAGCGCACCTCATTCCTTTCACGGCGCCGTGCACCTTGCTCCTGAATGTGCGCCACATTTCTGATGTCGCCTCTCCCCCGGCCAGTGAGTGTCCGAGGGATGCTGTTGATGATGGGGGCCCTGCTATTGAAGTTTACCAAGGAGGAAAGATTGCCTTAGGTAGGACTTTATACCTAGGCAACCAGGGACATACCAGTGCTGGAAATGTGGTGAGTTGGGACATATTTCTGCACACTGCCTCCAGAATTCTGATCCCATGGAGTATGATGCAAGGCGGTGCCAGTCGCTGTTTGCTGTTCCTGGGTGGGCCACATTACCAGGGGGCAAGAATGATCCTCTACTATGCAATATTTATTTTGCAATAAAGCCACTCCCCCAGCCACACCCTCAGACTGTCTAGTGCTGAGTTGGTCTTAAAGCGGTCCTTCACTCTGAGTAAGAGTCTATCTTATATGTTTCCCACACCCTGTACATACAGATTCCCCACATTAAAAATCGTCCTACCTGCATCTACTGCATGTTATGAGCCTTTAAACATCCAAGATGGCGGCTCATGGGACATCAGGCAGCCTGCAAACAGGAAGTGCCTTCTGACTGTGCCGCTCTGCATTCTGGGATTGCTGACCTTTTCCTGACCCCAGCTCTGCTCTGTCTGAGCAAAGCACAGCTATAACCCACCCCCTGTACTTTATCCCACTCTCCTCTCCTCAGTAAATGTGATGCTTCTGAGTTAAGATGGCGACGCCCTTATCCTAATGTCCTGAACAGAGTTGCAGCCCAGTGGAGGAAAGAATAATAAGTAAGTGACTAAAAACTTAAAATATATTAACTTTAGATGCTGGGGAATCGTTTTTTAAGGGTTTGGGCTTTTCAATAAATCATGGTGAAGGTCCGGTTAAAGATCCCAGCAGTAGCTTTTCTGAAATCTTTAGTGTATGAGAGTATGGGTCGCACACTAATACACACTATTCTCTTGATCCCTCTTTTGCTGCAACCACATGTGATGAAATCCGTACCTCTTACCCATGAGTGATGTCACTGCCACCGAGATCACGCGGTGCAACCCTGTTCGGTGAGCCTACCCTGGAGAAAACCTCCCCCAGAGAGGAATTACCTGGGTCTGACAGGGTAGTTGTCGGAAGAAAAAGCCTTTAAAAGAAAGAAGAATAGACAAGTAACCTTTTGGAGAAGGCCGAGTGAGAGACTGACAGGCCAGGAGAAGAGCCAAAGGCCATTGTAAAGCAATGACCCACCCAAAGATAATACACCAGAAAAGACCAAACAGGGACAAGAGGAACTTAGGCCCTTATTTAACAAGGGATAGCGCCAGGTAGCGACTGGTGAGCGAACGGTAATGACGGTCACCGCCACGAGAACGCCGGCTCCCCACCACAATCACACATTTATCAAGCCGATCCTGCTTAGCGACTGAGATAGCGCCAGATAGCGACTCATTCATCATTATTCCAGCCTCACCCCACCGCGCCAGTGAGCGACCTTGAACAGCGCCAGGTATGACCTCTCGCTACCTGGCGCTCTCCAATGCATTTCAATGGAACAATCTTTAAATATTAATAATTAATTGTTAATATATATATTTTTTTTTTAAAGTGGACCAACACCCAGGATTTTGACTATCCTGGGTTTTGGTCCACTTCAGGGGGGCACCCCGCTGAAGTGTAAAACCCCCCAGAAAGCCCCCAAAACTCACCTCACCACGCTCCCACGTAGCCACGGACAAGCGGGTGACAGCGGCGGACAAGACAGCGCGTCCGCCTCCCGCGCGCCCCTCTGACAGTGCGCGCGCCTGTGCCGGCCATTCAGAAACGGCCGGCGCGGGCGCGCGCATGTCTAAAGGGGCGCGTGGGAGGCGGCGGCCGCTGCTGCCGCCGATGAGGTATGTTTTTCGGGGGTTTTGGGGGGGGTCCCTCACCGCGGGACATCCCGATCTCGGATGTCCCGCGGTGTGGGAGGTGGTGACAGTCCACTTTAATGTGAAAATTTCTGTTACCACTTCTGCCATGTTAGATATTTTTTTTAAGGTAAGAAAAAAAAAAAAAAAAAATTGTGCAGAATTGATATTACAGGTCTGATATTAATGTATTCATATTCCAAAATGTTTTTATAAACTTGTTTTTTTTTGGTTTCCCAAAATATGGTGGTTTGGGGGTTAAAAAACTACTTTTAACCCATCGCCGCCAGCGCTCTGGGGCTTAAACAAGCATTTCACAGCGCGAGAATTTTTGGAACGTGATTTGTTAATGAATATGCTGGGAGCCGTTCGCTATGGCCATTCGCTATCATGCGCACCCATACAGCGCGGAACCTGTCAAATAGCGACTCATCACCTTGTATTCAACATTACTGCACACCGACTGAGTCGCTATCAACAAGAGAACAACGGCCAAGCACAGCGACTACTAGCGGGCGCTGTGAAAATACTGCTACAGTCGCTCAACTGTCGCTACCTGGCGCTATTAATAAATCAGCCTCCCCGACAAAGTGCAGATTAGGATCCTCATCCACACATTACCTTTAAATACTACATAATATGATTGCTAGTTTACTTGCCAATGACATTTATTTGTAGGCATTCTTTCAGGACATTTAGGTATTTGTCTTGATATATTATTTTAATAAATACCATACAACTGAATTTTATTATAAATAATTAAATGTGCATACATTTTAGTTCATATTCATTTCCATTAATTATACATAGTAAGTACAGAACAGCGAGTAGTCATAATAAAATCAGGAACCACAAAACCTAAAGTGTAATATAAAATAAAATGGTCAGTCTCTAAAACTTGGTGAAAGAGTAAAAGTATGTGCTCATTAGGATCAACACAAGAGGGTATATCACAGGACAGAGACAGAAAATGGGTTACAGCAGTGCCGTAACAAGATGTGACTTCATCCTGGTGCAAATGTTGAATGGGGCCCTGTCAAAGCTCATACAGTAAACATTTTTTCTGTCTTTAATTCAATTAGGTGCAGCTACAGCAAGACTTAAACCAGACCAATACACATTTTATCTTTAATGGGCGTTAGTCCCGCACTCAGCTAATTAAAACAAGCTCGGGAAGGGGGGGCATCCAGAATGCGCCGCACATAACCCCCCAGAACGCCCGTAATCCTCACCTTCACTATGAGCCAGCCCCGGGAATGGAGTCCCGCGATTGGCCGGTGGGAGGTCCCGAGGGCAGGTCATTCCGGGGGCTGGTGGCGAGAACGCGGCGATGGCCCACGTGACCTCCCGTCGGCGAGATAAGTAGGTTGTCAGTACTGTAATAGCCTCTCAGTGTCAGTACTGTGATAGCATTTATACCAATAGTTGAAGGTACCTCTGTGTTAGTGCCTATTTGCAGTAACAATTCAAGGCAACTTTGTTTTATTCTCACACACGTTTTTGCTTTTCTGATATATGGTATAGCACAGATAGCACTTTATATATGCTGCTTTTTCATGGGGAGCGGGGAAGATTCGTGAGGGAGTCCATTACTGTCATTTATCATTATATCCCTTATCAGGGTATTGCATTGATGTATTATCACCACAGTGATCTATAGGCTCGATTCAGAGACACATTCGTCCGGACTTCCGTAGCTGTCTGTGAAAGTTTTGGTGGGTGTTTGTCATTTTTTGGCTTTTTTTCGTATATTTTTCACTCGCACGAACGTTCGAGAACATGCGTATATGCTCTTTCGATAATGGTGACAAAATCGGAAGATTTTCGTTACTTCGGGAGCTTTTTCCCACCAAATCGGAAATGTTTCGTCCGTTCAGAAATTTTTCGTTATTGCAATGGGCTTGCGATTAATTCAGAGAGCTGATTGCCGATGGTCCCAGACCTCATAAATTCGTTTCTGGCCCAAAACATTCCCGGCACCTTTTTGACTACGGGAGCGCGAGCCATCCATGGACGAGGCTACTGCCTTTGAGGAGCATGAGGATCTGCAACTCATGGGCATTGAGATCGTCCGGAGGGCAGAGACCAGATTGCACCGGCAGCGACGCATGGACATCAATTGCATGCATGACGTTGAGCTGTTCGAGCTGACCAGGCTTAATCGCGCTTCCCTCCATAAACTGTATAGTGAGCTGCGGCCATGGTTAGCCCGCACCACAAGGAAGGGGCATGCAATTTCAGGTATGACCAAGATGCTTGGCTGCCTGCAATTTTTGGCGAACGGCTCGTTCCAGAGGCTGGGTGCCCTCTCCGTGGGGATCTCACAGCCTACGCTGAGCCGCGCGCTATCCAAATTTTTGGAAGGCATGGCTACCATAACTCGGAAATATATTTGTTTCCCTGAGGATATGGTAGCCAGAAACGCCATTAAGCTGGCATTTTATAACATCGCCGACATGCCCAATGTCATGGGTGCAATTGACTGCACGCACGTTGCCCTGGTCCCTCCGTCAAGCGACGAGTATATATACAGGCAAGTTTGGGCTTCCATTGTATCTAAATATTTGTGTGTCCCTCCTTTGCCCAATCACATTATTTTTGGTCGTCATTGGGAATAGTCCCTCCTTTTCTGAAATGCATCCTTGTGACTAATGTCTCCATTTTTAGTAACTCTCATTGGCAATAGTCCCTCCTTTTCTGAAATGCATCCTTGTGACTAATGTCTCCATTTTTAGTAACTCTCATTGGCAATAGTCCCTCCTTTTCTGAAATGCATCCTTGGGCCTAATGTCTCCATTTTTAGTAACTCTCATTGGCAATAGTCCCTCCTTTTGATTAGTCCCTCTAGGTTCATACTCTCTGCTTTACATGTTCCCTCATTGCAATCACTCCCTCCTTGCTAATGCTCCCTCCTTGCCAAGAGTGTATGTGCAACAATGGCCCTTATTTTTACAGGACTAAAAAAGTTAGTTATTTCCAAGTAAAACATTTGTAAGTGTACTTAAAATAGAACTAGTAACTCAACCTTGTCAAGGCTCAAACATTGATCTTCTTTTGTTGCCCACTTAAATGTAACGTAGTTGTTTAGTGTTATTTGTCTGGATGTTACATTTTGACTTAGGCTGTTTGAAGTGTGCGTTGGATTTGTTTCCTAATCGTTATTTTTTTGTTGTTTATGTTTCCTTTTTACACAGAAATCGCAAAATGGGCCATTCGCTGAATGTGCAAGCAGTGGTGGCCCAGGACCTGCGCTTTCTGAGCGTCCTGGCAGGCTACCCTGGCTCAGCCCATGATGCCTACATCCTGCGCAGATCAGGATTATTCCGGCGGTTTGAGTCAGGGGAATTTGCGGGTGCATGGCTCCTTGGTAAGTTGGCTCAAATTACCGATTTGGATTGTATATGTATGGCTTTGATTTTGGTTGTATTAACCTTTCCTAAACGCTGCCTTGCCCATCACCTTGTGAACATGTGTAACCCCACTGGAACCATTACATTATACAAACTACATAGGCTGCCAAATTGTTTGGCCTGCATTGTTTTAATTAATAAGTGTAATGCGAGGCAAAGTCTGAAACCGCCTTCCAAACAATTTAAGATCAAAATCGGTTATTGACTTTAGCAGAGGGTCTGCGCCATCTTTTGCTTACATGCATTTCACTTACTGAGTAGAGGTGAGCGGGATAAAGTGCAGGGGCCGGCTTACACCGGTTTTGGACTAAGCCAAGACTGAAAATGGGTCAACTTATCCCATAAAACATTGTTCTGCAGCACAGACAGGCAACAATAGCTGCTAACAGTCTACCTGATTGCCCAGCATCCACAGTATTATTTGCCTACTTTGGACCACCATCTATCACATTTTTTTGATTCTGGTTTTTGCATCTGCAATATGTATGCTCATGTTTGTGTGACAATGTCACATACCTCTTTTATTTTTATTGGAGTAGGAATGTTGCGTGGCAATGTATGATTTACTGTTTTTTTTAATTTTGTTTACATTTTTTAGGAGATTTGGGGTATCCACTACTGCCGTGGCTGATGACTCCGGTCCTCCGGCCACAGACTCCAGCACAAGAGGCCTATAATCGTGCACATCGAAAGACCAGGGCAGTGGTGGAGAGGGCCTTTGGACTCCTCAAGACCCGGTTTCGATGTTTGGACCACACTGGGGGCTCCCTGCAGTATGACCCCAAAAAGGTCATTGACATCATAATGGCATGTACAGCGCTCCATAATTTAGCTATTATGCAAAGGGTCCCCCAATATCTGGATTGCCCATCCTCTCCACCCTCCGATGAGGCAGACGACGCCTATGTGGGCCAGCCAAGTGCGTCTGGGCAAGCCGTGCGGGCAAATTTAATAGCCACACATTTTTCCTAATTTTGTATTTGTTAATTTTTTTATTTGGTTGTTATTTTTATTTGGTTGGTTTTGCTATGTTTCATTTCATTATTAAGTAAACAATAATGAATTTGGCCAACCCAAACAAAAAACTATGTGTGAGTATTTCTTTGTAGACCTTGGTTATTGTTTGTTTTGGTGACAACTTGAACTCATATTTCTCTATCAAAACAACACAGACATGAGCTTGGTGAAACAAAAATGTTTACTAAATCGTAAAAGGTTTATGTGCTACAAACAGAATAGTATCTGAGTGGGCCTCACATACTTGTGGACCAGACATGTACATGCAATTATTTACAATTTTGTTTTAGGGAAAAAAATTTGCACAAAAAAAACCCCTCTCCTGCTTGCCCACATTTTCCACCGACACAGGTTGAAAGCAAACCTAGCTATGCCACATCTACACCTGTAAGTCAGTGGCCCACCCAAAACAGAACACCCAGTCCCAATCCAAATCCAGTACAATCACAGCCAGGGTCAAAGGTCTTAGTTGTTAAGGCCAGAATGTCACCCAATCATGCCGCCAAACATGAGGAGCCACAAATGTTAGAGTGCCATGGCAGCCGCGCAACACCTTAAGTGGCCGATTCAGTGAGTCTTGGACTCTGGCATTGGCTACTGGGCTACCTCAGGCCTTGAATGAGCTATATGGGGGAGAATCAAAAACAAACTAGCAAGAACAGCGCAAAACTGAAGATTTATAGCCCTCACCAGACAAGTCAATCCAGTGGGGATGTATCGCAAAGATATGGACCAGATTCACGCCAAACACACCTTAATATGGGTGATGCCCATAGAACCCAGGTTGGCCCACTTGGTGGGGGGGGGGGCATAACCTGGGCCTGTGTGGCATTCAGAATCTGCAACTGTTCCAAAATGTGTCTTTGGTTAGTGTGCATTTCTGCCATGCCTGACCTTAGTTCTGAAGTCAAGTTGGCCATGTGGCTGTTATGGGTCCTCAATTCAGTCAGCAAGGCACTGAAGGTAGTATTTAGGGACTCTAATTGGCCCCTAATATGCTCCTGATTTTGCTGACGAAAAAGCCGCCTCTCTTGGTGCCATGCTGACTCCATCATCTGCACGCCCCTCCCCTGGGAAACTGGGCGACGTTGCTGAGTACGCCGCCCAATTCCCCGGGTTGTGGGGCGTGCAGATGATGTTTCTCGAGGACCCCCAACAGCCACAGGTCTGCTCGCCAAATCCTCAGCAGCAGATCTGAAACTGGGGACTGGAGGGTCAGTCTCTGCATGCTGCCCACGATGTGCAGGCAGCATGCAGCCAGCTTCACTCTGCTGCTGTGGATTTGGCGGAGACACATTTTGGGACAGTTGCAGATTCTGTCCCAGGGGAAGATCTTCAGAATCTCCTAGGAAGCTTCCATCTTCCTCCTGCTCCTGGATTTGCTCCATCAGTGTGTGGCTCTGTTGGGGACATGTAAAAAAAACAGGTTCAGTGTGGGGAATACCTATAAAAACCACACAAGCAAAACATGGCAACCTACATGCATACACAACAGCATCAAAATACACTTACCGTAGACATCGGATCCTGGGTCCTATGCAGCGCGGAAGAAGACGGCAGCGGTAACATGGAAGAGGAGTCCCCACTAGCTGAGGGATGATGCTGTCCTGCTTCAGAAGAAAAAGAGCTATGAAAACACACAACTATGCATAGTTTATGTTTAAGAACACATATGGTAATCAAAGAAACGTGGCCAAGCAGTAAGGGCCCCTCCCACAACGTGGCCACTTGGCATTCACTAGGAATGGCATTACATTAGTGCATGGATTGTTAAACCAGACTAGACCCATTGTTCATGTGTCTCCAAACAAACATGCAACTAATGGCTGATGTGTGAGTTGCCACATCCCTTTAAGGCGATGAAGTTAACACACTAAGGTGGCAAAAAACACTTACAATATGATTCTGGTGGGGGACATTGCATGGCATAAAACATTTCTAGCAAACCATCTTAATCAGTTGGCCAACTAACCCAGCTCTTACCAAATTGACCAACAGCCAAAGATGTTAGTGTGGCGTGTGCTTGTCAATTAATACATAGCACCCATTCCTTTTCTCCACTCCTAAGTGACATATTTTTCATAAATTAACTTAAACATCATGTATGTGGGTGGCAATGTGCACATTACCAGGCCACACACATGACACACCCTAGTCAAAGTGAGCACTCCCAACAAACCCACCCCCTAGAGCCATGTGTTTAGCTAGCCCTTGCTGCCACCCCCTAGAGCCATGTGTTTAGCTAGCCCTTGCTGCCACCCCCTAGAGCCATGTGTTTAGCTAGCCCTTGCTGCCACCCCCTAGAGCCATGTGTTTAGCTAGCCCTTGCTGCCACCCCCTAGAGCCATGTGTTTAGCTAGCCCTTGCTGCCACCCCCTAGAGCCATGTGTTTAACTAGCCCTTGCTGCCACCCCCTAGAGCCATGTGTTTAGCTAGCCCTTGCTGCCACCCCCTAGAGCCATGTGTTTAGCTAGCCCTTGCTGCCACCCCCTAGAGCCATGTGTTTAACTAGCCCTTGCTGCCACCCCCTAGAGCCATGTGTTTAGCTAGCCCTTGCTGCCACCCCCTACAGCCATGTGTTTAGCTAGCCCTTGCTGCCACCCCCTAGAGCCATGTGTTTAGCTATCCCTTGCTGCCACCCCCTAGAGCCATGTGTTTAACTAGCCCTTGCTGCCACCCCCTAGAGCCATGTGTTTAGCTAGCCCTTGCTGCCACCCCCTAGAGCCATGTGTTTAGCTAGCCCTTGCTGCCACCCCCTAGAGCCATGTGTTTAACTAGCCCTTGCTGCCTATGTGTATGTTTCCATACATTTGTGGGGTCATTCACACATTACTAACCTGCAGGAATTGGTGGGTTGTCGGTGTCCTGCTGGGCCGAGTGTCCCTCTAAGGCCACGGGATGTAATAAGGACAGCACCATCTCCTCAGCCGGTGTAAATCGCATTTTTGTTGGGAAACCTCCGCCAGTTGTTTCGCTGAAAAACATAGTAAGCATAATTAAGCACACTGATGGAGAGACAAGAATAATACAAACCAAAACCTGACCTATGTACCTGTGCATCCGCCTTAGACGCTCTTTCTTCCGCACTGCATATTTTAGGTCCGAAATCTTACGTTGAATCTGGTCCATATCTTTACGTTCCTCACCCGCGGCATTGACTTGCCTGGTGAGTTCTTCAAAAATCTCAGTTTTGCGCTGTTTACTGGTGTGTTTTGATTTCCGGCCATATAGCTTATCAAAATGTAAGGTGAGCCCAGTAGCCAATGCCAGAGTTTGGGACTCTGCAAAACGGCCACCCAAGTGTCCTCTGCGCAAGTTGCGCCCTCTTCGGGGTGGTTGTGGCTCCTCAGTGGTTGGTTGCAAATGGGGTGACATTCTGGCCGTTGAGGTCTCCTCCATCCCCCCGATGGAGGAGACCTCAACGACTGGAGGCTGGCTGTGGATCTTACTGGACTTGGGAAGGGACTGGGTGTTCGGGGCTGGGTGGACCCTGAAGTTGCAGGTGTAGATGTGGCATAGGGGGAATGCATGCCAACCTGTGCCGGAGGATAATGTGGGCGAGCAACAGAGGGTCTTGAAGAACTGGAGGTGCTGCTTGGAGCCCTGTGGGTGTGTGGGGCCTTGGAGGTGGTTGCCTGGGTCTGTGGGGCCTTGGAAGTGCCTGCCTGGGGTGAGGCATATCTACTCAGACTTTTTGCCTTCGCTTTTGAGCCACGTGCAGGGGGGGAGGGGGCCGTTGGCCTTTGGTGGCTTTTCGGGGTTCTGGACCTGGTTCTTGTTTGGCCCCTGCTGCGGCTTGGGCCCCTGCTGCGGCTTCTGGACCTTGACCTTGTTTGGCCCCTTGTTTGGCCCCTGCGGCGCCTTGGGCCCCTGCTGCGGCTTCTGGACCTTGAGGTTGTTCGGCCCCTGCTGCGGCTTATGGACCTTGACCTTGTTTGGCCCCTTGTTTGGCCCCTGCGGCGCCTTGGGCCCCTGCTGCGGCTTCTGGACCTTGAGGTTGTTCGGCCCCTGCTGCGGCTTCGGCCCCTGGGTTTTTGGCCTTTGCCTATGGCCTTGGTGCCACGTGTGGGGGGTGATGTGGGGCAGGGTGGGGTGGGGCTTCGTCCCCTCTTACCCATCTGAGTTTTTCCAGCCTTGGTTAGCTTGCTCTTTGGTTGTGGTGGTGCTGCCACCTCCTTTTTTGCAGCAGCCTTGGTGCTAGCCCTTAGTCTGGCTTTAGGCTCTTGCGATCTGGTTTGCGGACCCTCGGCCTGCTCAGCCTGCTTGCTCTGCTTCTTTGCTGGAATCTTTTTTTTTGGTGCCATTTTGTGTGGACTCTCAAAGAGAATGAGCTGTGTGTGCAGGGACCTTTAAATAAGGTATCCGGCGTGTGACGCCTACGCGTTCGCTTACACGCACGTCCGGCCGTTCGCACGGCCGTGCGAAACCCGGAAACCGCTGGGGCCGTGCTTATCTGCTGCCGAGAAGAAGAAGAAAGATGGCGCCCACTATCTTCACCCGCCAACAAGAAGAGATCATCATGCTCGTAAGTGTCTTTTAAGGACTTTGCTTTGATTGGTAAATGCTGATCTACATGTTAAGGATGCACAATAAGTAATATTTTTGATTTAAAGATTTGGTTCAACTACATGCACACCCAAGCGCACGCCACACACGTGCCAAACGACAGTGCTGCCATATTTGAAAGTTAACTTAGGCTAGAAGCGTGTGTGTGTATGTGTTCATGTGATTGAAACAAATAATGTATTGTTGGCACTTCTAGATATGCATTTCTGAGTTCTTGCTATGTTTGATTTCTGTTTTGTAGACCATGCTGGAGCACAGGTACGACTACCTGCCCAACTCGTTTGAGAAATGAAATGTCGCCCTGGAGATCATCTTGGAGATCCAACACCGGACCGACACCACCTTCACCCACACACAGATCATGCAGCATTGGTCGGACCTGAAGCGACTGCACATGCCCCGGGTGCAGAGGTTTTTCGGGATACATTTCCCAAGTAAGTACATAGCGCTTGCATGCAAGATGTAACTATGACAGAATTTAGGCCTTTTATTTATAATGCCTTCTCTTTGGTAGTGTTGGAAATGGATTACAGAATTCGCCGCACCCGGAGGCGCACAGGCCGACCAGTGCTGCATGATTCTGCAGCTGGGAGTGAAGGTGGTGGATCTCCAGGGCGACGGGCCGACCCCTCCTCTGTGGCCTCCTCAGAGCAGCCCCTGGACCTTACCACAGAGGAGGGGCGGCACAGCGTGGGCAGGCAGTCGTACCCTGCCACGCATGCGGGATCCTCTGGTATGTCACTCTTCATGTCTACGCCAAAACATATACATGCTAGCTCCTGAGATCACCAAACTGAATCCTTGATTCTGTATTTGTAGATGCTTCGTTGCGGGTGAGGTAGTGGGTGAGGAGGCAGCAGATAGGAGCCCACAAGACCCTGGAGAAGGTGAGTGATGTGACCCAGACTTAGCTAAAAACATTTGAGGACTGCTGAATCAGACATCCAAACTAACCATTTGGCCCATGTTTCTACAGGCACTTCTTCACAGCAGAGCCAGGAACCAGGAACTCAGGGTGTTGTCCCCAACGAGCCATCTCTCGGCCACCAACCAAGTAAGTAGTCATGGCATTATTGCCATTTCTGTCTAACTTCACATGAACCCCCAAAAACATAATGCCCTAGTCAATGCCAAGATAAGAGTGACCTGTGGCCACTTAATTACCTTAATGACCTGTGGCCACTTCATAACCTTAATTCCTTTCAGTAATGACATATGTGCCTTATAGTGAATTTGTTTACTAAAATACATTAAATCCACAGGTGAGAAACATGTATTGTTCTCCCAATATGTTTGTCTGATTTTTTGGCAGGGACCACACGCCAACGACTTGCTGAGATGAATCGGGGGGTCCTTGAGTTGGTGGCCGATCTGCAGGCGATGCAGGACACGTTGGGGACAACAGAATAGGAAGACTAGTGTCCTGGTTCCTGGCCCTGTATATTTTTATAAATTTTACATTGTACATAGTTTTAGTGGTTAAACCCAAAAGTTGTTTGTATATAGTTTTATTGGTTTTTTAATATTTTATATTGTATATAGTTTTTAATTTTTTACAAAATCTCTTATTGTATATATTTTAATTAACCCCCCAAAAAATGTATATAGTTTGTAAAATGTTTGGCACAAAGTTGCCAAAAATATTTGCTCCAAAAATGCCAGTTGAGCAATAAACCAAAAACTAAAAAAAAATGGTGTCCCATTTATTTGCACAAATACATTTACCAAAAACAAGGGGCCAATGACATATTTCTAAATCCAGATTGAGATGTCCGTGAAGTTTTAGGGTGTGAAAATGGAAGAAGAACCAAAGCGCTAAGTGATTTGGGTAAGTTTTAGGGTGTGAAAATGGAAGAAGAACCAAAGCGCTAAGTGATTTGGGTAAGTTTTAGGGTGTGAAAATGGAAGAAGAACCAAAGCGCTAAGTGATTTGGGTAAGTTTTAGGGTGTGAAAATGGAAGAAGAACCAAAGCGCTAAGTGATTTGGGTAAGTTTTAGGGTGTGAAAATGGAAGAAGAACCAAAGCGCTAAGTGATTTGGGTAAGTTTTAGGGTGTGAAAATGGAAGAAGAACCAAAGCGCTAAGTGATTTGGGTAAGTTTTAGGGTGTGAAAATGGAAGAAGAACCAAAGCGCTAAGTGATTTGGGTAAGTTTTAGGGACCTAAAATGGAAGAAGAACCAAAGCGCTAAGTGATTTGGGTAAGTTTTAGGGTGTGAAAATGGAAGAAGAACCAAAGCGCTAAGTGATTTGGGTAAGTTTTAGGGACCTAAAATGGAAGAAGAACCAAAGCGCTAAGTGATTTGGGTAAGTTTTAGGGTGTGAAAATGGAAGAAGAACCAAAGCGCTAAGTGATTTGGGTAAGTTTTAGGGTGTGAAAATGGAAGAAGAAACAAAGCGCTAAGTGATTTGGGCAAGTTTTAGGGTGTGAAAATGGAAGAAGAAACAAAGCGCTAAGTGGTTAGGGTGAGATTTAAGGGACCTCAAGGGAAAAGGCAGGATAGCGCGAAGTGGTTAGGATGAGCTTTAAGGGACCTCAAGGGAAAAGGCAGGATAGCACGAAGTGGTTAGGGTGAGCTTTAAGGGACCTCAAGGGAAAAGGCAGGATAGCGCGAAGTGGTTAGGGTGAGCTTTAAGGGACCTCAAGGGAAAAGGCAGGATAGCGCGAAGTGGTTAGGGTGAGCTTTAAGGGACCTCAAGGGAAAAGGCAGGATAGCGCGAAGTGGTTAGGGTGAGTTTTTTTGGATGAGAAGTGATGGGAGTGAAATTATGTATGCGAGCACTTTAATGAGATAAGTTTGTAGTGCGCAGGCGCAATATCGTAAGAATTTCGTCTGGACAAATATTTTGGGAAAAAGTGAAGCAGGATGTAGCGGGAATTTGAAAGGATTCATGTGAGGATACGATGGGTAAAGGGCAAAAACGAAAGGCTACGTTGTTAGTTGTGAAAATGGAATCTGAAAATTCACGAATGAAAATGACATCCTCGTCTGCGTACTCTGGCATACGTCCGTCCGTGCGCTCGACGGAAGGTTTACGAAGCATGCTTGGAATCGCTCGCACATTCATACGAGAGCGGGAAATTTTGAAAATGTTACGACGTCGGCACCAAACCGAAAGTTTTTTTGTGTCTCTCTGAATCGAGCCTTTTGTTTGGTGTAAATGTATGTGTTTAAAGTGGACCAACACCCACGGGTGATCGGCCCGGGAATCTATAAGATTCCCGGGCCGATCACCCCCCACCCCGCGGGACATCCGAGATCGGGATGTCCCGCAAACACCCCACCTCACCCACCTTATCTTCTTGACAGAATTACATATGTTGCCTTTATTTAATTTGTTAACTTAAAAACATTCAATCCACATGTGGCAAACATGTATTGGTCTCAAACTAATGATTTTTTCTCTATTTGTTACAGGGACCACACGGCAAAAAATTTGGGAAATGAATCGGAGGGTCCTTGCGTTGGTGGCCGATATGAAGGTGATGGTTGACTCGTTGGAGACAACAGAAGAAAACGAAGAGGATTAGAGTCCTGGGTCCTGGCCCTGTTCTGCGGAGCAAATTTTAAAAATTAAAAAAAAAAGTTATTTTATTAACAAAGTTTAAATAAAAAAAAAAAAGTTTTTAATATTCTCCAAATAATTTATATTAAAAAAAAAAAAAAGAAACCAACGTTTCAGTGTCATTTCTTTAAAGTGGACCAACACCCAGGATTTTGACTATCCTGGGTCTTGGTCCACTTCGGTGGGGCACCCCCGATCGGGGTGCCCCCCTGTGTGAAACCCCCCCTAACCCCCCGAAAAACTCACCTCTCCCCGCTCCCAGCGCCGACGTACAAGGGGAGAACTGGAACGTCTAAGCGGCGCCGGCCGCCGCCGCCTCCCTCGCGCCCCTGTAGGCGTGCGCGCCTCCGCGCCGGCCGTCTGCGAATGGCCGGCGCGGGGGCGCGCGCGTCAAAAGTGACGCGAGGGAGGCGGCGGCGGCCGCCGCCGCTTAGACGTTCCAGTTCTCCCCTTGTACGTCGGCGCTGGGAGCGGGGAGAGGTGAGTTTTTCGGGGGGTTAGGGGGGGGTTTCACACAGCGGGGCACCCCGATCGGGGGTGCCCCACCGAAGTGGACCAAGACCCAGGATAGTCAAAATCCTGGGTGTTGGTCCACTTTAAAGAAATGACACTGAAACGTTGGTTTCTTTTTTTTTTTTTTAATAAAAATTATTTGGAGAATATTAAAAACTTTTTTTTTTTTATTTAAACTTTGTTAATAAAATAACTTTTTTTTTAATTTTTAAAATTTGCTCCGCAGAACAGGGCCAGGACCCAGGACTCTAATCCTCTTCGTTTTCTTCTGTTGTCTCCAACGAGTCAACCATCACCTTCATATCGGCCACCAACGCAAGGACCCTCCGATTCATTTCCAAAATTTTTTGCCGTGTGGTCCCTGTAACAAATAGAGAAAAAATCATTAGTTTGAGACCAATACATGTTTGCCACCTGTGGATTGAATGTTTTTAAGTTAACAAATTAAATAAAGGCAACATATGTAATTCTGTCAAGTCATTAAGCTAAGGAAGTGGCCACAGGACAGTCTGTCAAGTCATTAAGCTAAGAAAGTGGCCACAGGTCAGTCTTATATTGCCATTGACTAGGGCTTGATGTATCTGTGTGATCATGTCAAGTGCCACATAAATGCAAATAATGGCATGACTACTTACTTGGTTGGTGGCCGAGAGATGGTTCGTTTGGGACAACACGATGTCCTGGGTCCTGGCTCTGCTGTGAAGAAGTGCCTGTAGAAACATGGGAAATACGGTCAGTTTTAATGTATTATTCCACAGTAATCAAATGTCTCTTGCAAAGTCTGGGTCACATCACTCACCTTCTCCAGGTTCTGCTTGTAGCAGATCTGCTGCCTCTTCCACTACCTCACCCACTCCCGAGGCATTTAGACAAACAGATGAAAGGAATCAGTTTGGTAGGAGATAGCATGTATATATGTGTGCGTATACATGAAGAGTGACATACCAGAGGCTCCCGCATGCGTGGCAGGGTACGACTGCCTGCCCATGCTGTGCCGCCCCTTCTCTGTGGTAAGGTCCAGGGGCTGGTCGGAGGACCCAACAGAGGAGGGGTAGGACCGTCGCCCGGAGATCCACCACCTTCACTTCCAGCTGCAGAATCATACAGCACTGGTCGGCCTGTGCGCCTCCGGGTGCGGCGAATGCGGTAATCCATTTCCAACACTACCAAAGAAAAGGCATTATAACTAAAGGCCTACCTTCTGTCTTAGTTACATCTTGCATGCAATCGCTATGTACTTACTTGGGAAATGGATTCTGAAAAACCTCCGCACCCGGGGCATGTGCAGTCATTTCAGGTCCGACCAATGCTGCATGATCTGCGTGTGGGTGAAGGTGGTGTTGGTCTGATGTTGTATTTCTGAGATGATCTCCAGGGCGACGTTGCGTTTTTCAAATGAGTTGGGCAGGTAGTCGTACCTGCGCTCCAGCATGGTCTACAAAACAGAAATAAAATATAGCATTTAATTCTAAATACCTATCAATATGTGGCAACAATACATTGTTTTAGGAAATGCCATTAACACACACACATTTCTAGGCTAAGGCAATTTTTGAATCTGGCCGCACTGTTTAGCACGTGTGTGCCGTGCCTTTGGTTGTGCATGTAGTTTAACACATTTTGAAATAAATCCCTTACTTCCTTAACATGTAGAGCAGCATTTAGATGTCAATTCAAAGGGCTAAAAAGACACTTACGAGCATGATGATCTCTTCTTGTTGGCGGGTGAAGATAGTGGGCACCATCTTTCTTCTTCTTCTCGGCAGCAGATAAGTAAGGCTCCAGCGGTTACCGGGTTCCGCACGGCCGTGCGAACGGCCGGACGTACGCGTAAGCGAACGCGTAGGCGTCATACGCCGGCTAGCTTATTTTAAGGTCCATGGACACACAGCTCATTCTCTTTGAGAGTCCCATCAGAATGGCACCAAAAAAAACAGCAGGAAAAACTGGCAAGGAGACAACGGGGAAGAAGGCAGCCAAGCAGCAGGAGCATGCAGAAGGGCCCCAAACCAGGTCTCAACAGCCCAAAGCAAAGTTACCGGCTACTACCAAGGCTCCGCCAAAGCCAACTACCAGCTATGGCAAAAAAAAAGGAGGCGGCAGCAGGCAAAGGAAAGACACAGGCCCCAAAGCCTACAACCTCTATTGGCAAAAAAATGGGTAAGAGGGTACGAAGCCCCACCCCCCCACATGGCACCAAGGCACTTGACATCGGCCAAAAACACAGGCCAAGAAGCCGCAGCAGGGCCAGAAGCCGCAGCAGCTCGAGAAGCCGCAGCAGGGCCAGAAGCCGCACCAGGGCCCGAAGCCGCACCAGGGCCCGAAGCCCGAAAAGGGCCAGAAGCTGCAGCAGGGCCAGAAGCCGCAGCAGGGCCCGAAGCCCGAAAAGGGCCAAATTTGCCAGCTCCCCATCTCCACCCGCACGGGGCTACCAACCCACGCAGAAGAGGGCTGGCACACCAAGGTCGCCCTCACCCTTGATCCGCCCAAGTACCTCCAAGGGGCAGCCACTTTCCAAGGGCCCACACAGGCACCGTGCACCAAGCACAAGTTCATCCTCTGCCAGAACATCTCCTCCTCGGCCACATTCGCCACTGGCACAGGCGGGCAGGAAATCTCCCTATGCCACATCTGTAACTTCTGTGGCCAGCCAGCCACGAACACCCAGTCCCTTGCCCAGTCCAGTACAATCAGCATCCAGCCACCAGTCCGTGCAGTCCCCCCCACAGACCCAGGCCAGAATGTCACCACATTTGTCTGGAACCACGGAGGAGCCACAACCACAACCAACAGGGCGCACATTGCGCAGAGGGCAGTTGAGTGGCCGTTTTGGTGATGCCCAAACTATGGCCTTGGCTAGTGGCCTTACCTTAGTTTATGATGAGCTGTATGGGCGCAAATCTAAAAACACCAGCCATCAGCGCAGAGCGGAGATATTGGCTGACCTAACCATACAAGTCAATGCAGCGGGGGAAGAATTAAAAGATGTCGAACAGATTCAGCTTAAGATATCGGACCTCAAATATGCTGCACAGAAGAAAGAGAATAAAAGGCGGCATTGCAGGTAAATATGTTTGATTTTGGATTTTCCTTCTTCTTGTATTGCCCACATTGGTCTTAATTAGCCTAACTATGTTTTTCAGCTTTCAAACTGGAGGAGGATTTCCAACAAAATTACAATTTACAGCGGCTGAGGAAATGGTGCTGGGCCTGCTCCATCCTGTGGCGGTCGAGGGACACGCGGCCCTATGGGACACAGACAACCCGCCCATTCCTGCAGGTGAGAAAGTTTGATGTGACATTCTAAATTTGGTAACATGCACAATTAGCCAGTAAGACATATGTTAACCCATGCCCCTAGGGTGTGCCTTGTAGTGGTTTTCAGTCTTTGAACAGGGTGTGTCATGTGTGTGGACAGTTACATTCATAGTTAGTTTGGCCATACATGACGTTACAGAGCAGTTAACCAGAGTAATAAAGTAGTGAGTTTAGGCTTAAACTGCTGGTTAGGTCTTTACACTCCATCACATCCCACACTTCAATCTTGATCTGTTGTCTATTTGTGTGTGAGCTGTGGTTGGGTCCAAAGCACCAAACATGCTTCTTAACAAATTTGACAATATACAATGCTATTCAGCCTCAACTTCTTGTAACTGCTAGTTGCACGCTGAGTGTGTACACTTAATGCCCTATAAGGGATGTTGGCAGGCACAGAACAGCCAGTACTTGAATGTTTGAGATAGTTCAGGGGACCAATGTTTAAGTACTTGTGTAATTATCAATTTAACATATAATGGAATGCGAAGTGAAGGTCAAGTGTCACCGTTGGTGTAGTGCCCATTACAGCTTGGCCACGTGAATTAATTAAGCATATGTCTTTTTACCCATCAACAATGCATAGTTGTGTGTTTACCTA
This sequence comes from Gastrophryne carolinensis, assembly GCA_027917425.1. NCBI lineage: Eukaryota > Metazoa > Chordata > Amphibia > Anura > Microhylidae > Gastrophryne > Gastrophryne carolinensis. Next base: position 121,958,419 of record CM051244.1, on the reverse strand, counting down.
GTTTGTTTTCTTCTCATGCAGCCCAGCCTCATCCCTCAGCTACTGGGGAATCCTCAGCCATTTTGTCCATGCCGCAAACTTCCGTGCAACCTAGGACCCAGGATACGATACTTTTGGTAAGTTTATTGACCAAATGTAGTTTAGCCATGTGACTTTGCATGTTACTATTAACATATTGACATATGTAGTGCAAAAGCGAACATGTCCCTACAGACCCACACACTCATGGAGGAAAGCCAGGAGTTGGAGAAGGATGGATCCTTGATGGGCACTTCTGAAGATCTCCCCCTGGGACAGAATCTGCAACTGTCCCAAAATGTTTCTCCCCAAACTCCTCAGCAGCAGAGTGAAGCTGGCTGCATGCTGCCTGCACATCGTGGGCAGCATGCAGAGAATGACCCTCAAGCCCCCAGTGTTCTCTCTGCTGCTGCGGAATTTGGAAGCATGGCTGTGGCTGTTGAGGGCCCTAGATAAACATCATCGGCACGCCCCAGAACCCGGGGAATTGGGAGGCATACTCAGCTACGTCGCCCAGTTCTCCAGGGGAGGGGCATGCCGATTTTGGAGGCATCATGGCACCAGGAGAGGCGTTCCTTTCAACAACTAAATCAAAGAAACAGAGAGGCTCTTCATGGGCTGATAGACAACGTAAATACTACATTACAGGCCGTGCTGACTGAATTTAGGACCCTCAACAGCCACCTGACCAAGGCTAACAACGAGAACCGTGCCAACATGGCGGAAATTATAAATATACAGAGAAACATTTTGGAACAGTTGCAGATTCACAATGCCACACAAGCCCAGGTTAGGACCCACCACCAAGGGCCACAACCTGGGTTCTATGGGCATCCCCCATATTAAGGTCGATTCATCCTGAATCTGTTCGACATCTTTGCTCCAAATCCCCACTGTATTGACTTGTCTGGTGAGGCAAACCAAGATACCCTTTGTGTATGCCTTTGCTTGTCTGGTTTTGATTTGCGCCCATATAGCTCATTAGAGTGCTGAGGTAGGCCACTAGCCAATGTCATAGCTCAATGCTCACTGAACCTGCCACTCAAGGTGTTGGCCTTCCGCCTTGTGCGTAATTACATTGGTTGTGGCTCCTCCTGTTTCGAGACATGATTGGGTGACATTCTGGCCTGCAAAACTACTACCTTGACTCCTGGCTAAGATTTCACTGGACTGGGTGTTCTGGTTTGGGGGTACCACTAACAGGTGTAGATGTGACCTAGGTATGTCTGCTTTCCACCTGTGCCTGTGCCAAATGTGGCCAAGCAGGAGAAGGTGTGTTGTGTTTTCTTACCTTGTAAAAATGCTCGATATTTGTTGCAAATAGTTTGCCTATTATATCTTTATATTTATATATTATATTTACATTAACGTCGGCCAGGAGGAAGTTACTTCAAAACTCCTGCCTGTGTGCAATTGTTATGTGGCATGGTTGCTCAACATTTTTGTTTTGTGATTGTCCATCTCTTTGGCCAAAAATTGGAGTGACCGTCAACTGCAAGGTTTCTATGTTACATTAGAACATTAAACAGTTAAACACACCTGTGGCTCACTAATTTCGTTTCTTTCATTTTTTGTGTCAGAAAGATTAATTAACTATTACATTCACACATTTCACACATACCAAAAAATGAGGCGTTAAGCATTATGGATGTTGAGAGTAATTACTTCATTACTATGGATCAAGTGCCCAAAAAATATACAAACACAAAGGGGAAAAACAAACACAACCAACAACACCATTTAAACAAACACCAAAACGAAGAAAAAATAGGAAAAATGGGTGGAAATCAAATTGGCCCACACAGCTTGGCCCGACACACTGTGTGTTCCCCCGAAATGGCTCTTCTTGGTCTTCGGTGGGTGGAGAGGGAGCCAAATCAACATACCGGGGGACCCGTTGCAAAATAGCGAAATTATGCAAAACAGCACATGCCATGATAATATCTATGACCTTTTTTGGGTCATATTGAAGGGAGCCCCCGGTATGGTCCAAACAGCGAAACCTTGTTTTCAAAAGTCCAAAGGCCCTCTCCACCACTGCCCTGGTCTTGCAGTGTGCATGGTTATATGCATCCTGTGAGGCATCCTGGGGCCGGAGTACGGGCGTCAAGAGCCACGGGAGTCGAGTATAGCCGGAATCACCTTAGAAAACAAAAATAATAAAAACATAAACATAACTCCATAAGTGTAAGGCAATAAACGCACCAGCAACATCAATAAGAGCCTATGTGACAATTGTCTGATCAAGATGAGCAGACATTTGGCACAGTAAAAGTCGTTAAATAAACATATGTCATAGATGTGGGAACTAGTTCCCCAGCCAATATTGAGGATGATGGCCAATCGGACATACTGATCCCAGCTATTGTTTTGGAAGTGTGCTGGCCAAGAAGCTTTGATGTTTTAGGTTTGGATGACCCCTTATCTGCTTTGTCTGAGGCCAAAACAGCAGAAACCCGCAACATGCACTTTATCCCGCTCTCCTCTCCTCTGGAAGTGAAATGCATCTAAGCAAAGATGGGGCAGACATTATGATAAAGTTAAGTGCACTATTCCAGATGAGGGTGGGGAAGAGTGATTCCTAATTAGTACAAAATTGCAAGTTAGAATTTGGCTAATGCAGGACAAACATTTGACAATGCTTGGTTGTTTACAATCTAAAATTAAAGTGGGGTTTCACATGGCAAGAAGGTTGTTGAACTTAAAATATTTACAGACATACCAACAAAATGCAAAGCCTACCCAAACATCCAACATAAAATGATGTTATTGCCGTTAACTTACCAAGGAGCTATGCCCCGGAAAATTCCCGACTCAAACCGACGGTACAATCCAGATCGTCTAAGGATGTACGCATCATGGGATGAGCCTGGGTAGCTGGCGAGGACGCTAAGGAACCGCATGTCCGGGGCCACCACTGCCTGAACATTCAGTGAGTGGCCCATTTTGCGGTTCCTGGGAAAAAAAAATAAATTACATCAGTAAGGCTTTGGCTAAAAGTTATAAACACTAATTTCTAACAGCATATAAGGCAAACGTGGGTGAACCAAAAAATAACAATAACCAAGTACATAAGGATTTAGATCACACACAAAGGATATGTGTGTTTGCAGAAGATCAAAATACACTTTAAGTGTGTATTTAAAGATCACTTTTAAGTGTTTGGCTTGGGAGCACATGTCAATTGCGGAACAAATTCTTCTAAATAACGGACCATTCTTTCACAGGCAATCTTTGATAGGAGGGACTGTTTGTAAGGAGGGAATCTTTCCAAGGGTGGAATTATTTCCCGGATTTATCAACACAAGGAGGGACTAATTCTAATGAGGATTCAATTTCAAGGAGGTATACTTTTCAAAGATGTTTTCTTTTCAAGGAGGGATAACTAACAAGAAGGGACTTTTGACAAGGAGGGATATTTTTCTAGGAGGGATCTTTAATTATGATTTTTAACACTACAATGAGGGAATATTTGCTATGAGGGATAATTACAAGGAGGGATAATTCTAATGAGGAATATTTACAAGGGGGGATTTTTTACAAGGAGGGATCTTTAACTATGATTTTTAACACTACAATGAGGGAATATTGGCTATGAGGGATTTTTTTACAAGGAGGGATTTTTAACAAAAGAGGGATAATTTTGCCAAAACAATTAAATAAAAACGTACCTGTATATGTACTCGCCGGCAGCCGGAGAGGCCAGGGCAACGTGTGTACAGTCAATTGCACCCATGACGTTGGGCAGGTCGGCGATATTATAAAACCAAAGCTTAATGGCGTTTCTGGCTACCGTATCTTCAGCAAAAGAAATATATTTGTTGGTTATGGTAGCCATGCCTTCCAAAAACTTGGATAGAGCGCGGCTCAGCGTAGGCTGTGAGATCCCCACGGAGAGGGCACCCAGCCTCTGGAACGAGCCGTTCGCCAAAAATTGCAGGCAGCCAAGCATCTTGGTCATACCTGAAATTGCTTGCCCCTTCCTTGTGGTGCGGGCTAACCATGGCCGCAGCTCACTATACAATTTATGGAGGGAAGCGCGATTAAGCCTGGTGAGCTCGAACAGCTCAACGTCATGCATGTGATTGATGTCCATGCGTCGCCGCCGGTGCAATCTGACCTCTGACCTCTGGATGACATCAATGCCAAGGAGAAGCAGATCCTGATGCTCTTCAAAATCACTCTCCATCACGCTTGGCTGCCTAGTCCCGAGGTCAAAAAGGTCCCGTAAGGCGATCGCAAAGGAAACGGCTAAATGGGCTTCGGCACACTTGGCAATCAGCTCTCTGAATTAATCGCCAGCCCATTGCAATAACGTAAATGTTTGGAACGACCGAAACATTTTCGATTTCGAAGGAAAAACGTCCCGAACTAGTGTAAAACCAAAGATTTCCTTTCGAAATTCAAAAGAGCATATACGTTTATGTTCGAACGTTCGTGCGAGTAGAAAATGGACGAAAAAAAAGGAAAAAATGCCACCAAAACTTTCGCAGGAAGATTAGAAAACACAGACAATTTCGAATTTGAATCGACCCTATAGTGCTACTGTCATCAGTAGCAGTCAGCTATTACGGTTCTCTTTGGGCTCTCAACCATAGTGGGAGTTTGATATGCCTCCCCAGTTCAATGGGTCCCAATAGGCCATACTGCAATCTGCTCAGCCAGCAGGTGGTTGGTCTCCTGTTGTGCAGCTACTGTTTGCTGGTACTGAGCCTGCTGCTGTGTCTGCGACAGAACCAACTGCTGATCAGTTCCTCCATTTGAGACTGGTGAGACACCTTTGTTGCCGTTTTCACCCAAGTCATCCATTGTTAGCCTTCATCACTGAGTTTTATGTCATACTGTTGCTCCTAGCAACCATGCCATGCCCTTCACATACCTCCACCAATTGATAGGATCAAGGTTGCTAACAGCAAAGACAACTCTGGAAGCAGTCCATTATGGGGAAAGCAAATGCAGTTTGTCCAACAAATGATCACTGCATTTCCTCAAGCAAGCAGTGTAACTACAACATAACATCCTTCCCTTCCAGGGTTAAACATCCTCACCAAACAAGTAGGTCCAGAGTTTGGTGATGCATCTGGGGCTGGCTGTGTCCCGTCACACGGCTTTTCCCCAGACTGCCCTTCCTAGCAATTTTTGTAGCCCTGTGATGAGTTAGCCCCAGGCACGTGTGCAGGCTAAGATGGGCAGCTATAATCCGGCCCTGAGGCAGCGGAACAGCAGGTCCCAATGCCAACCTACCTTGACGGTCCATAGAAATTCAGGTCCAGACAAAAACTTAGCAAAATGCTTCAGTGCTATAAAAACATTACACACAAAACAAAATCAATGAAAGACTTGCCAGCATACTTTCGGATACACACCAGAAATATTTGGAAATCTGGCAACCATGGATTGATTATACACCCCAGAGTGGATGCACCCCACCTTTTCTCCCTCCCCTAAACCTGTCTCTGTGGCCGTCCTAGGTCAAGATTTAGCAATGTTACAATATTATTTCAGTACATTTTATGTCACCTTGTTTGAGATATATATATATATATATATATATATATATATATACATAGCGCCCACTGCCAGCTAGTTATGCCTCTGGTTGCCTAGTTCGTTAATAATGTTAAAACAGATATATATCCTCCTTTCTTTCATTTCTTTCTTTTGTTGCTTTTTAAACTCCCTTCGTTCCTTCCTTTCTACTGTCTTTTTTTCTTTCTTCTATCTGTTTACCCATCTATCTATACCAGGGGTTCCCAACTCTGCAAAACGCAAGTTCTACAGTTTGGCAGCAAAGCATTTTGGGGTACAGGTCAGTCTGCAGCCTTGCCACATACCATCTGATAGGGCCAGTAGGGAACCCCTATTGAATTATCTACTATTTTTTTCGAACTACCTTATATCTATGTATTTATCTATGTATCCAGCTATCTGTCCTATATCCCTCTCTCTAGTTATTCTTTCTATCTTATATCCATATTTCCATTAATTAATTCTTTCTATTATAGGCTCCAACCTTGAAACGGGCTGTGTCTCGTCCCACATCCTCCCCCAGATTGCCTTTTCCTGTAAACCTTACTAGCCCCATGATGAGCTAGTCTCAGCCACCTGTGTGGATTGAGATAGCCAGGTAAACCCTGGGGAACGGCAGGTTCCACTTCCAAACCTACCTGCTATTCCATGGAAACCCAGGCCTAGACAAAACACTAAGCTAGCACCCTGGGTGAAATATATACTCCTGTCACTGTATAGTCAGCTGCATGCACATATATATATATATATATATATATATATATATATATATATATGTTTATATATTTATTAGTAAGAACAGTGCACCTTGAATTTATATCTGAATGCCTGCATACGTCTCCTTTGGGTGTTGTGTATACTGCCAGGAGTCATCTCTCGGCCCTTGCTCTACTAGCTAGATGCATACACACACACAAACATACACAAACCATACAATTATACCATACCTGAGCATAGCAATAGCATAGCAAGCCTGAAAACTGGACAGAATACTTACCTGGTCCTCCACCCCTAGAATAACTACTTGCCAAACACTCTTATTGCATGGAGTTTGTGTTACTTTTCATGGCTCTAGTACGTATTCTGTCTGACACTTCCTATAGGCTTCTTACAGGTCTTCCAACAGAGGCACATCCCAGATTAGGATGCCCGGGACAGCGGCCTGGGACAATTCAGATTATGTATAAATATCTCCTCATGCCACCCAGGAGCCCAACATTGCAGAGATACTTACCTTTTCTTTTAATTTGCCCTGTCAAATGTTAAAACCCCTCTTGGAGTACATTGGAGGGGTGGCTAAGGTTCATTTAGGACCTGGAGGCTTGAGGGGTGGATTTTCATCTACCTTAAAGGAAAACTACCTTTTAGTTGGGTTTTTAGTGTTCTGCCTTATTTTTTTCACGTATGGGATGTAAAATATTTGTGTTAGGATTGTGCCCCCAGATCTGCGATTTACTTATCAACATACTGTTTCCGAATTTATTATAATCCAGTGGATCTGTCCTGGTAAAGTTAGAGTGGCTTTCTTGCCTCTCAGTAAAGCTCCTATTATCCTTATCTCACTACAAGTCCCAGAATCCTTTAACTGTAACAGGTGGGTTTATTAGCGGCTTCGGATAAACAAAGCAGCAGCAATCACCCTTTTCACATGAGAACGCTGCCAGTAACCCTTTAGCTTCTTGAACACAAGACTGATGCCCTATCTAAAGGGATTGAAATAATGCAGATGGGGTTAAATTTGTTGTGTCTGCCTCGGCCAATCATGTTGATGTACATTTGTAAGGTAAATACATTGTTGCTTTGGAGAACTGTTTTCTTTTATAACATCGAGTTGCAAAAACACAGAAAAGTAAGGAATGAATAGATAAAACTCAGCACCATGAGCACAATCATTTTGGCACACTAGATTGGAAACTTTTAAAAATTCCATTGAAAGTGGAATTACTTTTAAAGAGGAACTTTAGGGGTTTGAGTTCCACTCCTTGCTGTGTAAACCCCCCCCCCCCCAGAAGCTCTGATACACTCACCTTCCAACCTTTAGGTTTTCAGTAGCTGCGCAGCAAGGGTTTGCCTTGACTGGCCACTTTGAGGGCTCTTGTCTCAGCATTGCTGGTCAAGAGTGCACTGAAGCTGGCAAGCAGGGGTTCACATATAATGAGGCCATGTGAGGCAGCCGCCTCAATATATATATATATACATTTTTTTTTCTAATCACATCTCATCAATGGCTCAGCGGCTGTGTCCCCGTCCCTTGCTCCCCCAACAGGCATGTCTTAGCCTATACCCCTCGATTCAAAGAGCAAAAGTTAATTGATTTCGTATCGAGAATCGTAAGTTTGGGTGGGTGTTAGTCATTTTTTCCTGTTTTTTTGGCCATTTCCGACTCGCACGAGCCTACGTACGAATGCGTATATGCTCTTACGATCAGCGGAAGTTCGTTCCTAAATTTTAGGATCAAAACATAAAACTTAGGATCAAATCCTAAAACTTACGATCAAATCCTAAAACTTAGGATCAAAACGTAAAACTTAGGTTAATTGGATGTGTTTAGGTGTGATTCAGAGAAACCTCTAAACGCGTTTTAAAAGAAAGCCACAGCCGACACCTTTTAGCAGCCGGATTGCTGTTCGTGAACAGGTTTTTTGGCTATGTGGAGGAGTCTGCGTGTCTTGTGCTCCAATGAACTGCATGTATCAGCATGGCCGAGGCCATAAATTGAATGGCAATGCATACCTGATTCATGTATGCCTTCTAAAAGCATTTTAATGTGGACCTTAATTAGTCCTTTGCATGTAAACCTTTATTTTGCAATATATTTGCGTTAATTAAAGAAACTTATGTCCTTTGTTATTTATTTTAAAATTGAGGTACTAGAATAATATTTTTAGATTGCATTTATTGGTGTAGTTGTTTACCTTTGCTTTGTTTAATTATTTAAGCACATCTTTGGTCAGATGCATCACACTTACTGAGGAGAGGAGAGCGGGATAAAGTGCAGGATGTGGGTTACTGCTGTATTTTGCACAGACACAGCAGAGCTGGGGGCATGGAAAGGTCAGAAATCAAAGAATCCAGAGCAACACAGTCACAAGGCCCTTTCTGTTTGCAGGCTGCCCGATAATACCTGAGCCGCCATCTTGGCTGTTTCTAGGCTCATAACATGCAGAAGTTGCTGGGTGTTTTTTAATATTTGTGAGCAATCTGTATGTAGAGGGTGTGGGTAACCACACTAAAAATTTAAAGTTGTACCATTTGAAGCATAAATATTAAAATTAAATCCACAAGTAAAAAATGCAAGTTAACTAAAAATTAAACAAAGTAAGATTTACTTATGCAAATGCATTCATTAATGGTTGGTTACTACAAAATGAATGAAATAAAGAAAAATAAAAGACCAAATATTTAGAATGCACTTTAATGAGGTAAGTTTGTAGTGCGGAGCCGCAAGATCAGAAGGATTTACGTCCAGACAAAAAAGGCAAAAGGGCAAAACCAATGTTGCAACCTGAGAAATGAAACGGAAAATTCAGGATGGAAACTGACATAGGTCTGATTCCCGAACTGCCATACGAACGGACGTATATTTTAGGATAGAAACGTATTTGCTTATTGAATCACTCGCAAGTTCATACGAACGCACGAGCGGACGTGAAAAATAGGATGATCGTGACCCAAATCCAAGCTGTTACATGTTTCTTTGAATCAACCCAATAGTCTATAGTTCTCCTCAGGCAGCAGAGAGGCTAGGTTCACCTCTGCTGGCAGGACAGCATTGTCACTGAAGAAGACAGCTACAAAAGTCTTAAAGGAGCCACAGCACTCAACCCTGCTTGCAGGCCAGCCTATAATCTGTCTCTAAACTTGGTTAAAAACAGAGGACTCGGTCACACACATCTGCAGAAGTATGCTTAAGCTGCACCACTACGTCAAAGTGCCTCTGTGGGGTGCAGTCCTAACTCTAATCTCTGAGAGCCCATTTGGGACATACAGTGCAATAGATAAATTGGGAGCAGGCTTACCTGAGGTTGCCCTAAACCTCTCTCTAAACCGCCACTTTTGTATCCTAATTGCCCTGCTAATGTGCACCTCCCAGGTTAGTTATAAAATGGTCTGAGCAACTGCCACACCCCCTTTGTTTCTTCTGAAGAAGACAGCTGATAACAGCTGGCCCAGGAGTTTTGCCAACAAAATCTGATATTTTTAGTTCGTTCAGATAACTTACGTTGTTGGGATGGGCTTGTGTCTGATTCAGAGAGCTGATTTCCGACGGACCACCACCCTATAAATCGGTTTAATTTCCGATCCACTTACGGGACCTTTGAGGGCTCGGATTGCTATTGTTGAACATGTTTTGCGGCTATGTGGAGCAGTCTGCGCGCCTTTAGCACCAAGGCATTGCATGTATCAGCATGGCCGAGGCCATAAATTGTATAGCAATGCATACCTGAATCAATACATTTCATGTATGCCTTATAGAAGCATTTTAATGCTGACCTTAATTAGTCCTTAGCATGTAAACATTTATTTTCCCACACATCCATATAATTTCTATATTTTTTGAGACTTATGTCCTTTGTGAATTATATTTGGATTGTTGAACTTGAATCTTAATTTGTTGTAGGAGTTATTGTTTTAGTTGGTTACCTTTGCTTTGTGTAATTTTTTTATATTTGGTTGCTACTCGCACAACATACAAGCAGTGTTTGGTGCAGCTATGCGATTCCTCAGTGTTCTTGCACGGCATCCAGGGTCATCCCATGATGGTTATATATTGCAGAGCTCCGGCTTATTTCGTCAGTTAGAGTCTGGAGAATTATCTGGTGGATGGCTCCTGGGTAAGTTTGCTCACATTCCATCAATCCATTTTCACTGTATGGCAATGAATATAGTTGATGACTCATTTCTTAACCTATGGCTGTTTTTAGCCCTTGATGACATGTTAAACAATATTGCAGCTTAGAATGTGTATTTTATGTTTGTATTTTTTAATACTTTCAGGGGATTCTGGATATCCACTCCTGCCCTTGCTCCTGATGCCCGTTCGGGCCAGGGGTTCTCTAATCGGGCACTATGCAAAACCAGGGGCAGTGGTGGAGAGGGCCTTTGGCCTATTGAAGACCTGATTTTGATGTTTGGACCATACAGGGGGATCCCTTCAGTATGACCCAAAAAAGGCCATAGATATCATCATGGGCTGTGCGCCGCTGCATAATTTTGCTATCTTGCAGCGGGTCCCCCGGTATGTGGATTTGCCACCCTCTCCACCCGCTGATGAGCCAGAGGACGCCTATGTTGGGCAGCACAGTGCGTCTGGCCAAGCCGTCCGTGCTAATCCAATAGCAACACATTTTGCTTAATTGTTTGCTTCTTTTTTGTTTTGTGTTTACCTTGTTTGTTGTTATTGCTTTGTTCCATTTATTTTTTGCTTTGGGTTTTATTAATAAATAAACAGTAATTACTTAATTACAAAAACCATCAGCAATGTTTGGGGACTCTTTTTTTGTTAATTTTGGGTGCTTGTTTATGGGGCTAATTTAAGTCATATTTATTATGCAAAAACCGAAAGACAGCAACTTAGTCAGAAACACGTGTATTTTATTTTTTTTTGGTACATTTTTTAACAAAGAAATTGGGAGTTGATGGTCACTCCCATAGTTATGGGGAATACATGGACATGAAATTTAGGCCAAATCATGCCACATAGCAATTGCACACAGGCTGGATTTACAAGGTAAGGCACTCCAGGACTAAGTTAAGCTTAAAAAGAACATACTAACATATGTGCCAAGCATTGTCAAGTGGATAAATCACAGATGTTACATGTTCAAAATATGAGGTTCTCTAATTGGGCATTAATATGCTTGTGGTTTTGTTGATTTTGGCGCTCTCATGGTGCCATGCTGACTGGGCGACGTTGCTGAGTACGCCTCCCAATGCCCTGGGTTGTGGGGCGTGCAGATGATGTTGCTCTAGGACCCCCAACAGCCACAGGTATGCTGGGCAAGTCCTCAACAGCAGATCTTAAACTGGGGACTGGAGAGTCAGTCTCTGCATGCTGCCCACGATGTGCAGGCAGCATGCAGCCAGCTTCCCTCTGCTGCTGAGGATTTTTCGGAGAAACATTTTGGGACAGTTGCAGATTCTGGCCCAGGGGGAGATCTTCATAAGGTCCAAGGAAGGTTCCATCCTCCTCCAGCTCCTGGATTTCCTCCATCAGTGTGTGGCTCTGTTGGGACATGTAAATAACAAAGGTTCAGTGTGGGGAATACATATGTAATTCAGCAAAAAGAAACATGGCAAGGCACATGCATACGCAACATCATAAAAAAACACTTACCGTAGATATCGGATCGTGTGTCCGAGGCAGCACGGAAGTAGACGGCATTGTAAAACTGGCAGAGGATTCCACACTAGCTGAGGGATGAGGCTGGCCTGCATTAGAAGAAAACAAACAATGTAAACACACAACTATGCATTGGTGATGCTTAATAACACATATGCTTAAATCAAACACATGGCCAAGCTGGAATGGCCACTACCACAACGGTGCAACTTGACCTTCACTATGAATGCCATTTTTCTTGAAAATGGATTTAGAAACAAGTACATACACATTGGTCACATGAAGCCAGCCAAACATGCAAGTACTGCGTGTTGTGTGTGTTTAAACATCCCTTATAGGCCATTAAGTGAACACACTCAGCTGGCAAATAGCAGTTACAAAATGATTCTGGTGGTTACCATTGTATCTATGAAAACACTGCAATCACCCCATCTTAAGCCGTTGGGCCACAAGCACAGCTCAAACCCAAGTGGGCAACAGAAAAAGATGTAAGTGTTGCATGTGATTGAATAGAAATACATATCACGCAATCTCAATACTTTAATACTCTTCCTAAATGTACTGAAACGTCATGTATGGCCAAGCAAATTTTAAAATTATGTGTCCACACACATGACACACCCTGGTCAAATTGTTCACTCCACTACAAGGCACACCCTAGGGGCATGTGTTTAGATATGCCTTGCTGGCTAATTTCACTGGTTGGTCCATTTTAAGGGAAATTCACACATTACTAACCTGCAGAAATGGGTGGGTTGTCCGTGTCCTGTTATGCCAAGTGTCCCTCTAACGCAACAGGATGTAGCAGGCCCAGCACCATCTCCTCAGCCTGGGTAAATTTCAATTTAGTGGGGAATCCTCCGCCAGTTTGTAAGCTGAAAAACATAGTTACCAAAAATAAGCTCAATGATGTCTATACAAAAAGAATAAAAACCCAAAAATAAGATATGTACCTGTATTGCCGCCTTTTATTCTCTTTCTTCCGTGCGGCATATTTGAGGTCCGATATTTTCAGTTGAATCTGTTCTACATCTTTGAGCTCGTCCCCCGCTGCATTGACTTGTCTGGTGAGTTCGGCCAAAATCTCCGCTTTGCGCTGCTTGCTTGTTGATTTGGATTTGCTCCCATATAGCTCATCATAATATAACGTGAGGCCACTAGCCAATGCCAGAGTTTGGGCCTCACCAAGTGGCCTCTGCGCAATGTGCGCCCTGTTTGTGGTGGTTGTGGCTCCTCATTGTTTCCAGGCAAATGGGGTGACATTCTGGCCTGGGTGTGTGTTGGAGAAATCAAGGACTGGAGGCTGGCTGCTGATTGAACTGGACTGGGAAGGGGACTGGGTGTTCGTGGCTGGGTGGCCACAGAAGTTGCAGGGGTTGATGTGGCATAGGGTGATTGCCTGCCCACCTGTGCCGGTGGCGAATGTGGCCGAGGAAGGGAGAGTCTGGAGGAGCTTGAACTTGTGCTTGGGGCCCTGTGGCTCTGTGGGCCCTTGGAAGGAGCATGGCCCTTGGACGTACTTGGGCGGTCCATGGGTGACCCAGAGCTTGTGGTTCTGCCACTCTTGCCCGTCGATTGGTAGCCCCGTGCGGGTGGGGATGTGGAGATTTGGATTGTCTGCCTTTTAGGGCTTTTGCCCCTGCTGTGTCTTCTGGGCCGTCCGGGGCTTCTGGCCCTGCTATGGCTTCTTGGACGTCTGGTGCTTCTGGCCCTGCTGTGGCTTCTTGAGCGTCTGGGGCTTCTGGGCCTGCTGTGGCTTCTTGGGTGTCTGGGGCTTCTGGCCCTGCTGTGGATTCTTTGGTGTCTGGGGCTTCTGGGCCTGCTGTGGCTTCTTGGGTGTCTGGGGCTTCTGGGCTGCTGTGGCTTCTTGGGTGTCTGGGGCTTCTGGCCCTGCTGTGGCTTCTTGGGCGTCGGGGGCTTCTTTGCCGGCTTGGGCTTCTTTTATGGTGTGTTTTGGCTTTGAACACTGCCTTGGTGCCACGTGGGGGGGGGGGGATGTGGGTCCGGAGAGGCTGGGGATTCGCACCCTCTTACCAGGTTTTACCACCTCCCTTGTGGTAGGCTTGGTGGCCTGTGTCTTTCGCTTTGGTTGTGCCTCCTTTTTTTTGGGAGTAGTGGTGGGTTGCTTGGCCGGAGCATTGTTTTTTTGCCGCAGTTTGGTTTTGGGCATTTGTGATCGAGTTTAGGGCCCTTCTGATGCCTCCTGGCGTTTGGGTGCCTTTTTGCCGCTTACCGCTGCTTGCTTCTTGGGTGCCATTTTGCATGGACACTGAAAGAGAATGAGCTGTGTGTCTAGGGACCTTTAAATAAGATTGGCGGCCTGTGACGCCTACGCGCTCGTGTACGCATGCGTATGGCCGTTCGTTCGGCCGTGTGGAACCCGGAAAACGCTGGGCATTACATATCTGCTGCAGACAAGAGGCAAGATGGCGCCCACAATCTTCACCCACCAACAAGAAGAGATCATCATGCTTGTAAGTGTCTCTTACTGCCTTTGATTTGCCATCTAAATGCATGCCTAGCCCTTAAGGAAGTGCATGACGAAAGGGTTGGTTTTAAAAGTGTCTCAAACTCCGTGCCAAATCGAAGTGAGGGCCCACATGTGCGAACCAACACTGAGGCCAGCTTAAAGGATTGTATTAGGCTACAAATGTGTCTGTTAATGCCATTTATTCAAATGATCGATTGTTGACAGATATTTGTATGCAGTTTTAACTAAAACCTAGCTTGATTTTGTGTTTTGTAGACCATGCTGGAGCGCAGGTACGACTACCTGCCCAACTCTTTTGAGAAGCGCACCGTCGCACTGGAGATCATTGGCAAAATACAACATGAGACAGACACCACCTTCACCCACACGCAGATCATGCAGCATTGGTCGGACCTGAAACGGCTGCACATGCCCCGGGTGCGGCGCTTTTTCGGAATCCATTTCCCCAGTAAGTACATAGCAATTGCATGCTAGATGTAACTGATGCAGAAGGTAGGCATTGATTTATAATTGTTTTTCTTTTGTAGTGCTGGAAATGGATTACCAAATCTGCTGCACCCAGAGGCGCACAGGCCGACCAGTGCTGCATGAATCTGCAGCTGGAAGTGAAGGTGGTGGATCTCCAGTGCGACGGTCCTACCCCTCCTCTGTTGGTTCCTCCGACCAGCCCCTGGACCTTTCCACAGAGGAGGGGCGGCACGGCGTGGGCAGGGAGTCGTGCCCAGCGACGCATGCAGGAGCCTCTGGTATGTGACTCTTCATGTAACCGCACACACATATACATGCAATTTCCACCCAAGCTGATTCCCTTAATCTGTTTTTGTAGATGCTTCTGGAGCGGGTGAAGATGCGCAGGCTGCAGCATATCTCGCCCAGGAGGCACAGGGAGAGGGTGAGTGATGTGTCACACATTGAAAATGACATTGCATTACTGTTGACTAAGACATTATAACTGACCCTATTTGCCATGTCTCAACAGGCTCTACTTCACAACAGTGGCAGGGCCCAGGACTTAGGGTTGTCCCCAACGAGCCATCCGTCGGCCACCAACCAAGTAAGTTGTAATGTCATTCTTTGCAGTATGTGTTAAGTGACATGATGACCCAGATTCATAAAGCCAGAGTCAATGGCATTAGCAGAATGACCTGTGCCCACTTGCTTTGAGTAATTACCAGACTGACCTGTGCCCACTTGCTTTGAGTAATTACCAGACTGACCTGTGGCCACTTGCTTTAAGTAATTACTTACCAGAATGACCTCTGCCCACTTCCTTAGAGTAATGACTTAGCAGACTGACATATGTCGTTATTATTTAGGTTGGCAACTAACAAACATTCCATCCACAAATCAATGTTTCAGTGTCATTTTTAACACAAATACATTAACACCAAACGAAGGTTTAAATAAATATTTAGAGATGAAGATTCAGATGAACAGGAAGTGGTTTGGGTAAGTTTTAGGGCCCTAAAATGGAAGAAGAACCTAACCGCGAAGTGGTTTAGGTAAGTTTTAGGGGCCTAAAATGGAAGAAGAACCTAACCGCGAAGTGGTTTGGGTAAGTTTTGGGGGCCTAAAATGGAAGAAGAACCTAACCGCAAAGTGGTTTGGGTAAGTTGTAAGGGTCCAAAAGGGAAGATGGAGGATAGTGCTAAGTGGTTTGGGTAAGTTGTAAGGGTCCAAAAGGGAAGATGGAGGATAGTGCTAAGTGGTTGGGATGAGCTTTAAGGGTCCAAAAGGGAAGATGGAGGATAGTGCTAAGTGGTTTAGCTAAACATTGTAGTAGAAGTGAGGGTGTCAGATATGTAGGCAAACACTTTAATTATTTAAATTTGTAGTGCGCAGGCGCTAGATCGTAAGGATTTCCGTCTGGACGATTATTTTTTGTAAAAGTGAAACAGAATCTATTCGTGGGAGGATACGATGGGAAAAGGGCAAAAACTAAAGCCTACGTTGTAACCTGAGAAAATGAAACAGAAAAGTCACGATGGAAAATGACATCCTCATACTCGTACTCTGGCATACGAACGGACGGAAACTTTACAGAAGTTTTTCAATGCATGCACAGAATCGCTCGCACACTCATACGAGAGCGGGAAAATTTGAAAATAATACGAAATCGGCACAAAAACGAAAGTCTTTTTTTTGTCTCTCAGAATCAAGCCTAATATACTGGATCTCCATATCTCTCTCATCTACCTGATGTACCTCACTCCAATGTTTAGATACTTGGGAGATATTAATGGCAAAAAGCCTTCTAATACCTCTAAGGTATTCATAGAAGCGTTTTTACTGTTGTGCCTGTGCATCCTCTATATTGAACATAAGTTATGTTACAGTTCATAACTTGAACTGTTGAGCAACTGGAGTTCATGGGAGGGAGGCCTAAAGTGTAACCTGAAGTCAGTTGTTTTAGCAAGAATGAGCTGTTTGTGCCTGAATAAAGGGGCATCCTTTATTCCTTCTTCTGCCTACGGAAGACAGGAGTGACCACCTACGATCGCAATAACTGTCAGTATTTTGCCCCATCTCTGGTGAGCCCTCTGAGCACACTTTGGAGAACATTGGCCTTATTCAGCTCAGCATCCCCAAGTGCATGCGCTATCCCCTGTGTGATGTTTACAAAACCCCCTCAAATACTAAATAGTTATGTATTGTATTATGTATAGAATAAATATTGCTGACACCAAAATGAACAGAATACAGGAGTACAATGAGGTGACATCAAGTGTCCACCATTGTACACCCAGTGGCCAATCAATCTGGGTCATCATCTGCAATACATGTCGTATATTCCTAATAAACTCTAGGAGTCTTAGGGGTTGTAACTGGAAATCAAGCCATTGTGCCACACATCCCCAATCCCTGCCACTATGAGGAGGTGGTGAAAGACCGCCACAATGGGGCTCTCCATCTGTATGGATTATACTGCAATGTTGGTCAGAATAACCCAGGGTTTTTACTATCCTGGGTTTTGGTGCTTTCACAGCGGGGCACCTCTGATCAGGGGGAAAGGACCAAAACCCAGGATAGTGGCAGGAATTGGGGATGTGACCCGCCCAGATCGATGAGCGCAACTCACCTCTTCCCGGTCCTACGGCGCTCATCCAATCAGCACGCTCGGAGCAGCTGACGTCACGCCATCTAACCCAGCATCTAAGGCCAGTGGTTCTGAGCACGCTGACGGCCGCATCCCCCGCTTCCCTCTTACAGGGAGCGTGCCCGGGCTGGCCCTTCCCAAATGCTTGGCGTGGGAACGCACCCTGCTAGAGGGATAGTGGGGATGCGGCCGCGGCTCACGCATCCCCATTTTGGATGCCCCAGGGGGAGGAGTCGCGCTGGGTTTTGGTCCACTTTAACCTTGCTCCCCCTCCAGGAATCCAGCGCTGTAATTGGCTGACTGGTTTGGTACAGATGTGGGTATCCAGCGCTGCCATTGTTGCGGCTGCCGGAATGTGCTGCCAGCTTGAGCTCTGTCGGCCAATCGCTGCTCTTGATTCCCAGTGGGGGGAGCGAGGTTAAGGTGAGATTTACGGGCGTTCTGGGGGGTTATGTGCGGAGGAGGGCTCCTGCATTCTGGATGCCCCCGAAGCCTGTCATATAGAGGCAGGGACCAACACCCACACCATGTGGGTGCTGGTCCGCTTTATTGACTTCAAGGTACTTAATATACCTACCAGTGGGATCACCTCAAAGTTTTAAACACAGGTTTTGGTCATCCAATTGTCTAGTAATTCATTACCTGATTGGGTGGCTAATAGATCTAACTCATTTGCTGCCTGTTGTTCTACACATCTGTCTAAGCTCACCTTCCTAGTCATTTGAGGTGGGTCACTTTCTGCCAACACATCTGTATCTTGGGTTTGTATTGACTCATCCCCTGGCTTCTGGAAAAAGTGTTTTATCAATATCCATGATCTAACCAAACTATTAACATCAGTTGTAGTTCCAAACAGGTTGAAATGCTGTTTGGGGGCAAATGTGAGTCCCTTAGCTAGTAGCAAAATCAGGCCCCTTGTTTTATCACAGAAGGACACATTCACTACACTTATTTTCTCTCAAGGTGTAGCCTTGTTCTCTTGTTTCTCTTTCTTCCTGCTGGTCTAGTTCATCTTCGATTCCTCTTTCATAATCTGACTCCGGTGCAGATCTAGATGTTTCCAGGACACAAACTTGTCTGTCTTTTTGATCTTCCTTCCTCCTCAAAGGGTCAAGCCAGGAGGTCAGAGATCGCGGGGTATCCAGAGGGGCAGGCAGGTTCAAGGTCAGACAAAGCAAAGGTCGGTACAGGCAGCGGACGGGGATGGTCGATCAAGCCGGGTCGGAAAACAGATAATAACTAACAGAATCACACCCTAATCATAAGCGACTATCACGGGCACTGAGAACTGGGCTGACGCCATATTTATTGGGGAATTGACCAATGGCCACCCTGGTATGTGCTGTTTGGTGTAACTTACAACACTGTGAATGATTGGAGGCACTATCCAGGGTCTGGTCAGTCCTGGCAGCAAGGCTGATCAGCCCCTGATTCCCATCAGGTGTGAAGGTCATCCGGGAGCGGCGGCCGCGCTCAGCAGCAGGAGCACCGTGTCGCCCATCAGACACTCGCTGTGGGCCCCCTGGCAGATGTAAGTCCCTTACAACAGGCTCAGGGCCCAGCTCCTGGCCAGGAGTGCTCGAGCACAGAACGCTGGCTGTCTTCAGCCAGCATTGCGGAACAGGCGGAGAGAGCATTTTCTTGCTCCCACAAGAAATTATAGTAAATAAGGCTGCCAATTTCCGGAGGCAACAATCATTTTTTACCATAAGAATTATAAATCTGTGGAATAGCATCTCACAGAAGCTTGTTTTAGCATCAAAAGCTGACAGCTTCAAAAAAGGATTACATACTTTTCTAGCAGAAAGTAACATCAGTTACTATTAGCTGTTATCATTAAAAATATATAAAAATAAATCCTCCCAAACCTGACCCTTGGTAGAACTTGATGGACATATGTATTTTTTCAACCGTACTATGTTACTATATGTACTATGTCATCCGCATTTTTTGATAAATTCAGTGTATTTATCATTGTTTTTATAATTTTCCAGGTCTGATACCAATTTTTTTCATTCAGTTTTGCAGACGTGTTGCCGCATATTTTCCTTTGAGCTCCATAAGCTGAATAGAGGTATTGCTTAGAATACTATTCCACTCCATTAAAAAGGAATCTGGAAAACAAAATGTTTTTTAATCAGATTTTTCAATCTGAGACCTCTGGGCACCACGTTTTCTTGTATGTATTTGTGGTCCCACCAGAATCTAAGTTCCTGCATGGACAGGTCTTGTAATTCATGAACTAACTATTTCAATTCATTGGTGAAGGACAAGATTTGATCTCTATCGAATACAATGTCTAACTTACGTGGCCTATGTTGTTGCCAATCTTCCTCCACTGGCATTGTAACTCCTCAAAGTGAAGGATGCTGGCTAATAAATAAATCACAATCTTGAGTGCAGTAGAAGACGATATACAGTCCTTGGAGAGCCAAGTCCTGCCTAAGCAACATGCAAACGGATTTGTTGGAAGGCTCAGTCAAAATCAAAATATAATATAAAAGATCTCACCAGCATTCAGTTTTCGCCAGCAAGTAAGCCGAGTCCAGGAAACAGGTGCTGCACAATGAAGGACATTTTTAGGCTCTATTCTCCAATGTCACAAGTTGCCAAACATCCAAAATTCACAAGTGCACAACAAATTTCACATTACGCGTAACATTCACCTTAGTCATACACCATACCAAGTGTTTGTCTTACCTTTAGAGTGCCATTAATTCTTATGTCAGCATCATTGATTATCTTCCCTCCAGCCCTCTCCCAGGCTCAATACCCAGTGAGGGCACAGATTGTAGACCCACCAATCAGGGGCCACACCCAATTAATGCAGAGGGAGCGGGGTGCCCGGCCACACAATTGTAAATGCACTATGCTCCATGGCCGACGCATAGCATGTCTCCACCCACACCCCCTCGATAGGCAGCCAGGGAATGATCTGCAAATAACAGGGTCAGGGATAGGCAGGGGAAACTGACACAGGGTAGTGTGATGCTATATAAAGGAGGGTAGAGCATCAGTTGAGGGGAGCAACTGATTTCATTGAAGAGAGCCCCCATTAGGGGGCATACATAGGTTTCACAGGACCTCATAGCAAAAATCATGATGGGCCTCCCAAAAAAGGGCTAACTCCCCAGAATTCAGATGAACCAAAATCCATGACACCCGACCCTGGATTAGAAAAGACCCCAGGGGCATCCCAAACCCTCCCCAAGGGCATCCCAATTTGAAAAGCCACACTGCATGAAACCCGCAGGATCACCACTAATCTTACCTTTGTTCCTCGAGCTTATATTGCATGCCCTCATCTGGGATTTTGTGCACAGCCAGATGGAGGTATCCAAAGGTCAGGTCTATTTGCAGAATAGCCTGTGCATGCCCCGTGGGACTAGGAATCAGAATAGGATTTTGAATGATCCTGGGGGCGCACGCACAAAGGGGCATCACATATTCAAATGCTCAGAACGTGAGCTCTGGTCCAAGGTGCTCCCAATAGACACCGTGCCAATACTGCATACTGGAGTAGTGCCAGTCTGGTGCTTTTGCTCTAGGTGCTGCAAAGTGGGGGGCAGCTTACATAGGGGCCCCTCCTTCCTGCCCCCCGATTGAGGGGAACAAATCCTGGGATTGCGAAAGTTCCTCTTTACCACACACTAATCACTGCACACGCAGATATGATAAAACACACACATACCATTTAAACCTAAGACGTGTTGCAGTGTGCTACATTCAGAGCAGATTGGAGTAGCTGCTTATACGCAGATGTTGCTGGCTGGGTGTGAGCTGAGGAAGTACCTGGAGGAGGAGCTCTGCCCCAGAAATTCTTCTCACACAGCGGGAGCTGCTGATGCTGCACCTGGGAGGAGGGAGCTGTGGAGAACTTGCTGTCCGTCCACACACAACATGGTCATCATGGAGCTCTGCAACCCTGCCCTGCCCCCCCTCACCCCTCACCAAACACCATGTGAGTAGACTGGCTGCTTCCAGAGCGGTGGCTTAAAAGCCCCCTCTCACTCCCCCCCCCCGCCTTTTTGCACAATAGACATTATCTGACCTGCGACACTAAAAATCTCCTGCGCCTAGCTGCTTTTGTTTTTCTGCCACTGGGGCCGCACCTATAATTAACCCCTGAGCTATCAATAACTAAGAGCAGCCACAGAACAACAGTGAGTGGAACTTTCACTCTGAAGCTCTGGGACCCCAAACCAGTCCCCCACTTCTCTCCTGCCCTTTACTGAGGGGTATAGATAAGGCTGTATCCTTCTATGTGTTTCATGCCAGTTGCCCAAGGGCTTGACTCAGCACTGCCATCTGTGCCACCTGTGCTCAGGCCCCATTTTGCCCCATCTGCCCCCCCCCCAGCTAAGCTACGCCCCTGCATTGCACCATCTGTAGCCACCACATCCAGTTTCCCTTTTTTGTCTTTTAATAGGGTGAAAAAAACACCACCCCTTTATGAAATAATAAAAGACCAAATTAAAAACATGTTTTGCACTACTAAGGTTCATTCATAGAGCCCACGACCATACAATGCCATTTGGAGTTACCCCCATGGTGTGTGCATGTGTATGATGATTGGTATGTTTGTGATTATTGTTATTTGCTCTGTGATAGGTAGGATACTGCTGACCATTGTGGTATGAGAAGAGGATAAGGCTGACCAATGTGGGCTGGGTGGCTGACCATTTTGGGGGGGATAAGGATGACAGTTGTGGAGAGAGGCATAGAATTGGTCATGGTTGAGGGTAATACTGTTCATTTCAGAGGATAGGGCTTAACCCTTCAAGAGGAACAACATCCGGGATTTTCACTTTCCCGGGGGATGTTCCTCCCTTATGGGGCATCTCAAATTGGAATGCCCCAGGAAGCGTGAATCATACGGCCCTGGAGTCTTTTAGACTCCAGAGCCAGCCTAAATGGCCAATGTTCCTCTTTAACTAACCCCTCTCCCCAGACACTGACCTGATACCACTCCTCCCTCACCTAATACCCCTCCTTAGCCACTGACCTAAACCAATCTCTTAACCCTTACCCACACCCTCCTTCTAACCCCTCTTCCCCACTACAGACCTGAAACCCCCACCTAACCTGCCCTTTCCCCTTCAACTACCACCTCAACCACCACCACTGGCCTGCACCCTCACCTAAATCCCCACCACCTTCGGCCTGCACCCACCCTCTCCCACCACTGCCTGCATCCCTCACTGACCACCAAATTGGGCTTATTGCTGGGGAGCAGGGCTCTGTACTGTTGGTATTCAGCTCAGACCTTCATCCCATGGCATATCCCGGCGAACGGTTCTCTGCTGAAAGTAGTAGTACCCCTGCTCCATATATACTACACCCGTACAACTGTACATGACCTATTGATGATACTTGAGCACAGATTTGGAAAAACGCCTCTAAAGAATATAGGATGCAGCAGAAGTGTCTTTTGGCTAGTCTCTTTTTCTCTAAAAGTGTGGGAACTCTCTGAATATCAAAATATAGGTCACCTTATAAAATAAATAAAATGCAACAGCTTTGGGCCACTAGATGGCAGAGTCTGTCATGCTTTAGCTTCCTATATACTAACTGCTTACATATTACATACCTTCCAGAGATCTTGCACAATGCAGCCATACTAAGGCATCAGTCTGATGGACAGCATTGTACCAATGTGAGCTCACCTATTATAATAAAACTATTATAATAAAGGAGTTGTATGGGAAAAAATAGGCACATGATTTTTCTAATCTTGTTCTGCATATTTTTAAAAGTGGGGTATGAAAAATGTAGGAGGAGAAAAAGCCTTGCATAATTACAAATTATTTTGAGAGTCGTGTTGTGACAGACTAAAAAGTGATGTAAAATTGGGGGGTGTGGCCGGCAGCTGACATGCTCCCATACCACTAGAGACCTCTGGCCATCAATGGGGAAGAAAGGCGGAGGGAGAAAGAGGCACTATCTCCACAGTTGGTGCAAGCCCAGTGTTCTGAGAGGGAGCACATGGTGGGAATAAGCAATGCTCTGCCCGTGGGCAGACAGCTTCTCGCAGCTGTCTCTGGGGGAGCCGGAGAGGCTGGAGGGGCTAGAAAGCCCCAGGAACTCGCCAAGCAGCACCCCCCACACATCTTAGTGGCCGCAGGAGCTACTGAAGGCCGCGCACATAATTGCGGGAATACGCCGCCATCATCTCAAGGTGCGCAGCACAGGGGAGCGCGGGTAGCAGGGGAAGGCAAATCAGCTAGATCCCTGTGTCGAGGTAACTTTTCCCAACTCTCACGTCAGGAAGGAGACCCCCTATCACCAGCCAGCTCACAATCCCTTATATGGGAGGACCAGGCCCCACAGATTGAGCTGTAGATGCAAACCTGCTGCTGCTTAAATTCAAAGAGCTTTTACAGCCGGAACATACAGCAGCCATTGCCTTGCTCTCTGTAAAACTAGATGCTGACATGTATGAAGTTATATCCAGAACAGCCATGTTGGAAAGCAGATTTAAGGAGGCCACACAAATGCTAAATGCATTTGTCTCTGCACATTAAGATAGAAGACATGGAGAAGGGCCCACAGGGGGATAATGGGCATCCCAAAAACCACGGTGGATGTTACCTCCACAATGACGACCTTGTTCTGAGAACTTACCCCATCTATTCCTATTGAGTGCCTCAAACTGGATCGGCCGCATAGAGCATTTGGGCCCAAGAGAATGTATGGCCTGCCTTGGGACCTTGTTGTTAAACCCACCTTCTACAAAATCTGCAAAACCTTACTTAAAACGGCTAGATAAGAAGGGGCCCTCACCTTCCAAGGACACACATCACCTGTTCCCTGACATTGCCCTGAAGACAATTCAAAGATGCAGGGAGATGAAGCCAGGCTTGGAAATACTCAGGGCCAACCAAGTAAAATATCGGTCGGGCTTCCCCTTTAAATTCTTGTTTTTCTATAAAGGCAAGCAATATGCAGCTGCAAACACAGCGGAATTGAAAGCACGTCTTCAGGATTTGAACTTACCCATACATGGAGGTCCAGCCTTGGACCAGAACTCTGGGTCACCAAGAGCTTCCAAGTTATTTTGGGAGAAGATTGATATCAGGAAAAGAAAAACATCAACAGGGCCACGCCTGATGGTTGCCGCAGGTGACTTTCCAGCCCCCTAAGCCATGTGAACTGGTGTAGGAGTCTCCAGGGGACTCCTATACCAGTTCAACAGGGTCAGAGGCCGGCATGGCACCTGTCGGACTCGGCAGGTACCATCTGGCTTCAGGTCACCTAGACAAGCTAAGAGTTTCCCAACTATTTTGGCAGAAGATTGATATCAGGAAAAGAAAAACCGGACTCGGCAGGTACCATGCCGGTAAATTGACATAGTGCCGAAGATGTTGAAGATGTTGGAGAAACTGTACAGCTTACAGCGTGTCCTCATTTATGGTAGTAGATGGCACTGTTACCAATCCTTATCTGAAGGATATATTGTACATTCTCTGAGGTGTTGTATTTCCTGTGCATTCAGTTGCTTTATGATACCTTCTTCTTTCCTGTCTGTTATGCACCATGTAAGGTGACAGTCTCTTACTGCATTCATGTTCCAGTAAAGCCAGTTCCTGTTATACCACTAATGTCTATCTAGATTACGACTCCGCTGCACCTAGCACTCACACATTGCAACAGGTTATGGGCCCAGTGACCAAATGAAGTCCCAGTGACCAAATGAAGCCACAGCGGTGGGATAAAGTCCAGTGACCAGACGCGGCCAAGGCAGAACAAAGCCCAGAGCGGGAGACAGAATGGCGGGTGCGGAGATCACCATAAAGAAGCCTTCCAGAGACATCACCTGTATATAACTAAGACTGTTCTTATATAAAAAGTGGGAGAATTGTCAGCATCTCAGAGCTCAAACTCTCAGTGGCCAAGATGAACAAAGACTATTACCAGCTATGGAGATTTAAAGTGGAAATGCTATTATCCGGAGATGACTTGTGGGAGGTTATCACTATAGAGGCCACAGGATATTAGGGGCAGTGGTGGCCTAGAGGTAAGGGGAGCATACTTGTGACCAGAGGGTGGCAGGTTCGAATCCCGGTCCTGGGACATGACTGAAGTGCTCTTGAGCAAGGCACCAAACCCCACAACTGCTCCCCGGGCGCCATACACGTACAGCCCACTGCTCCGGGCATGTGTACACCCACTACACGGATGGGTTAAATGAAGAATTCCTATGTGTGCAATCTATGCATTAAAAAAATAAAATAATCAGGACTAGGATCAGGACTAGGACAGGAAAAACAGACAGGGACACCATAAGCTTATTAGTAGAAGATGATCAGCTTATTCACATACTCAGTGAGAATAGAGCAAGAGACATGTGGGAGATGTACTGATACAGCTGAAGTCGTTCCTCTGGGGAAATTTAGAAAATGGGGCTTAGCAGAGAGACAGACATACAGGAGCATATAAATGCCATGCTGGATATTATCGCACAACTCAGATCAATTGGAGAGAATATAAAAGTCACGCCGTTGCCATTTTATTGTGCAGTTTTATCGATACATACACTGCACTGATCAATGCGCTGAAGACAAGGCCTAAGACAGATCTGATGCTAGCATTGGTAAGGAAAGGAGCTTGTGCATGACTCCACAGAAAGCAACATTAAAACTACTGTTAAAGCTACAGACACAAAGATACACAAGAAGGAAACCAGAGTGTGTTTAGGTGCAACAAACAGGGACTTATAAAGAGAGACTGTAATACATGGAAAGCAGAGCAAAGGAGACATCATCCCATTTACACTAAACAGAAAGTCAAAGCCACAATCTCTGATCTCTCACAATCTCTGATCTCTCATGTGAAGGGAACTTGAATGCCACATTTAAAGCGACAGGCAATCATACATTTAAAGCCAGTGCATTGACTTGCAAGCAACCAGGCAAATGACTAGTGATAGAAGCTTTTTCACAGAATATGATCTGAATACCAAAGAGACTATTTACCTTGCAGATAGAAAAAATATGTGCAGAGGGATATGGGCATGGAACCCTTGTATGTCCCAATGATGCGGGACACAATTTAGCTATACCATTGAAGGATGTGCTTTATGTTTCTGATCTTGAAGGAGGACTGTTATCTGTGAAGCTTCTGACAGCCAAAGGACTCACTGTAAAATTCCAAGGTGACAAGCAGAGCATACCGAGTGCCAAGCTGATATAGCTGATCTATATCACCGCAACTCAGTGAAGGAAAAGGTGAGACTATGCACCAATAAACGCAATGACATATGTTGCAGGCGTTTAGGTCACAGACATCTAGAATGCATACAAGAACTGCAAAAGAATCTGACAGTATCCCCCTGTCCAGTTACTGTTAAGTGTGAATGTTGCATCAAATTCAAAGCCACGAAAGTAACATGTTCTAAAGTCAGTCAGAATAGAGCTTCAAGACCCCTTCACCTGGTTCACAGTGATGCATGTGGTCACCTAAACCCACCTACAACTGGAGGCAACGGGTACATAGTGATTTTCATAGATGACTACTCAAGATACACACTTACCTAATGCAACACATGACTGATAGGAGCACCCACTACTTTCCACTCACCATATATATCAACCCATAATAAGGCAACACAAAACTGAAAAAAAGTATGTAATTCTTTGAGGAGGAGTTGATGTGACCACCATCTAACCTAATAATTGTCCAGCATCACATCCGTGATACAAACCAAAAAAAGCAGTCAACCAAAAAAACCTGCCCCAGACCTTGTGGGGCCTCTTTGTGGGCTAACTGCCTGATAAATGAGTCTAACAACCATAACAAATTTAATATTGTAACCCACTTTCTTTTGTGATGTTCGCTGCTTCTGCCTTTACAAACTCAATGAAACTTCAAGCTCCTTTTTTCACCATCACCCGTCTGTCCCCTTCCAAGAACCAACAAGGGATCCCCGCCATGCGGTGACTTAATTAACCTTAGGGAGAAAAACATAGTACCCTAAAAGTAACCCTACATTACCATCATTCAGCCCATCCCCACCTGACTTCCACTATAAAAATCCCCCACCCACTCGATTAGTCCAAAAAGAAACTCACATATTAAACCAACCCTACCCCCCCCATGGGGAAAACCTACCATGCCCATTATATCCACTAAACCCAAATCTCCCCATCTTTACCTTAATACTGTTCAGGGTGGGAGCGAGAGACTTCTTGGTCCAGTAGCCACGGACGGGAAAGAGGGGGCACATGAGACAACGTAACCTTAAGTACCCCCTCACTAACCTACCTCCTCTTTGTCACTCCCCCTCCACACTTCCTAAACATTAACCCCCTCCACTTCAACCCTTATCTAGCCTCTACTGCCTGCCGTTCCCAGGTGGGGCGCCCCCAGTCATGCTGTCCTTCTGCCTTGGAAACAGGGGCATCCCTTGACTGATAGGAGCACCCACTACTTTCCACCCCCATTCTTACATAACTGGATGATAATGAAGACACAAACCACCAAGATTTGTTGGAAAGACAATTACTAAATAAAGCTTATAGCAAATAAACGCATAATAATGCAACACAAAACCGAGAATGAATCCCTTGTCTGCATGCAATTCTTTGAGGAGGGGGCGATATGACCACTATTTAACCTAATAATTGTCCAGCATCACAGGCAAGCTGCAAAATTCCCCAGGCAGTCAACCAAAAAACCTGCCCAGGGGCCTTTTTGTAGGCTAATTGCCCTATTCACGAGTCTAACAACCATTACAAATTTAACAATATTGTAACCCACTTTCTTTTCTGATGTTCCCCACTTCTGCCTTTACAAACTAAATGAGACTTCAAGCTCCTTTTTTCTATGTTGCACATCTGCCCCCCTCAAAGAACCGACAAGGGATCCCTGCCACAGCACGGTGGTGTTGATACCTCAATACCACCCTGCACGCCATAATTCCACTGCAGTCTCAATAGCTTCCTGCAACTGTAAATTAAACAGGTCCAAACCCACTTCATTCAAATGAACCCTGTTGCTTCTAAAGAACATTCTCTTCCTCTCAACTTCCGCATGCCAGACCACTAGCCCCCCTCTCTTTTCTACCCATTTCATGATTGCCAGGTTGATTTTTAACCTGGTCTTATCAATGACGCTGTTTTTCCTGGCAAATCTCAATTTAAAACGCAGAATAATTTCTGACCACACTAAGATCAGCTCTGGAAAATTAAAAAACATTACAGATAAATCTGTGATACAACCAAACCCAGGATGGGAGGTTCCAAAAAGGGGCCAGGCATGCAGTTCAACCCTCCTTGGCCAGCTTTTCTCGAACTATGCCAGAATGTAACCAAGCCATCTTCAAGTTCTGTTTAAACTTACCCAAAGGGGGGAGCGAACAGGGAATGATGAAAGCCTTCCCAAACCCCAACTTTCCTACTGGGGTATCTACTTAGCCACTGAGCCATCATTTTTACATTCAACAGTGAACTCCCCTTTTCCAAAGACATAACTTGGCTGCCTGTTACTGGCCTGACCTCTCTTAAAGCAGCGCGCCACTACATGCAACTCGGTCATTCGTGCCGGAATCTGCAGGCCGGAACTCCATTTACAATGAGCATCGTTGACGGCCCAGCAAATCCCTCTTTTGCATGAATTGTTCCCCCCTGATAGAAGGAGTTTGTCCTCCGGACACAGAGGAAAATTCCTGCCTTTGCGTTTATCATCCTCATCCATACTCCGATGTTCCCATGGTCCCACCCTAAATCTGGGCAAACTGACATCCTTTCCCGGAACTGTTCATCATATTTCAACCAAGCATTCCCCCCAAAGACACTATGCGCCTTCCAGATCACTTGTAAATAACAAAATAAGGCTGAACACTGTTCCAGCATCTTTTCCCCTATCACAATGCCCATGATAGAGAAACCCTAGTGCCAGTTCCCGAACGTCCTTGGGATCTAAACCTCCTACAGTCCTCGTCCACTTTTTTTCTGTGCTCATTCCCATTTCCCATCCCATATGTTAAATTGAGGACACTGTTGATGCTAAAGAAACACTGGCAACAGGAAGAAGCCTTGGGGCGAGGCAGCAATGATAATGAAATCCCAAACAGAGAAGTTACCATTAGTAACAGCATAATTTTTGTTGAAGATTTTAGAGACAGTGTGACAGTGGAAGTAAGAACAAAGGAGAAACCTGACACCGATCAGCCGCCATCTGTAACTTCTGAACAAACAGTTGGAGTGAGCACAGTGAAGAGCAGACGCAAGCAGGATCAGACACAGAACCAAGATGCTCAATGAAAGAAAACAACTACCTGTACGTCTTTCATACAAGGCAAGCACTGGCAGTAAAATGAACCTGCAACTTGGGAAGACGTATCTCAGCTTTCCAAAGGAGAAGCCAGTAAATGGATAAAGGTTGCAAAGGAAGAGATACATGGAAAGCCATAGGTTGTAAATGGACTTTTAAAGTGAAGTACAATGCAGATGGCACAGTGGAGCGATACAAAGCAAGACTCGTAGCCAAGGGATATTCTAAAAAATATGGAGAGGTCTATGATGAGGCTTTTGCTCTAGTAGTTTAAACATGTTACAATAAGGACTTTGCTGACAGTAGCTGCCACAAGGAAAATGCAAGTAGAACACACTGATGTGAAAACAGTGTTTCTACATGGCAAATTAAAAGATGATATCTACATGGAACAACCACCAGGGTTCAAAGATGAACAAAGGCCAGACCTAGTATGCAAACTTCAGAGGATTATATACGGTCTAAAGCAAGCCATTAGAGCATGGAATATGAAAACAAGTGAATTGCTTACACATGAGGACCCCTGCTTGGCAAACAAATGGATCTATGTGCTCATTTATGTGGATGATATCCTGATTTGTTTTGAGCAAGAAGGGGATGAATCAGAGATACTTCAAACCCTGAATCAGCACTTTGAGACCAAAGATCTTCTGATCCAAAAGCACAAAGTACAAGAATATGTGGATGCCAACTGACCTGGAGATACCAGTGAGGGAAAATCGACTAGTGGCTACGGGTTTCTTCTATCAGGAGGTGTCAACGGTTGGACTACCAGAAAGCAGCTCTCTGTTACAATATCATCTACTGATGCAGAGTACGTTGCAGCAGCGCAGGCAAGCCAAGAAGTTATATGGCTGAGGCATATGTTAACAGACTTGGGTCAATCACAGTTGGAACCAACGAGAATCTTTGATGACAATAAAGGATGCCTTGCAATTGCGAGTTGCTCTATGATACTTTCTTCTTTCCTGTCTGTGTTATGCACCATGTAAGGTGACATTCTCTTACTGCATTCATGTTCCATGTTTCATGTGTCTATCTGGATTATGACTCCCCCGCACCCAGCACTTGCAACAGAAGAGTCTGGTGCCCATTGCTGTGGGCATGGGGTTCTTCCAGGGGTGCCTATTGGTGTGAGCACTAGGTTACAAGCCCTTATGCTTGGTGCCCAGGCTGGTAGCCTCTGGGGGGGACCCCACATTTAAAAAACAAACATAGAAACTTCCCCCAAAAAACCCTGCTGTCACACACCCTGCTTTAATAAATGCCGGGCGGTGGGAGCATGTGCTGACCGAGGGGATGCCGCTTTCTTGTTTTACCTGCGGCAGCCCAGGGAGAAGAGGGTGTGGTGCGGGCCCCTGGGTTAAGGTAAGGTTTTTTTTCTTCATGACCCCCCCTGTTTTGCCTCAGTGCCAGGGTAGGGTGGCAGGGCTGGGGGGTGAATATTGACTGAAGTTCTGCTTTAAGGAGACAAAATATTATTTTGCAGGTGTGTAAACTAACATATTTTACATTTGTGTTATTACAAAATATTATTTAGCTCGGGGGGGGGGGGTAGAGAACCAAGGCAGCCTGTGTCGTCCCAATCTGTTTGCCCCCCCCCCCCATCTTTATATTTTGTGATGTATTTTTGATGTTCATTCTTTTCTTCCTTTGCTGTGGGGAGTTCTCCTTTGCTGTTGCCTTTTAATTAATTGCCATTGTTTGGTTTTTGACATATTACTATTGACCTGCCCTTGCTGGCTTGAGGATTGAGCTGAACTCACTTTATTATTGTAGTTAGAACTAGCACTTTATTATGCTAAAATAATATTTTGGAATAACACAGGTTTCAAATATATATTAGTTTAGAGAGTGTTTGCTCATATATAATTGTGTGTATAGGTTGATTTGATTCATTTGGCACATAGTGTGCCGCATAGAAATTTGTTTTATAATATTTATTAGACTTTGTTCATTGTGCTTGTGTTTATGTTTTAAATGTGAGGAAATATGTGTGTGTATTTTGATTCTCTAATAAATATTTAGTGTTTTATTCTCATTAAGTGTGCAGCACGTGTATACAGGGGTCATTTTGGGGCCACCCCGGGGCCATGAGTTTGGTTTTCACCTTAAGTAGACAGCGCCCCTCTTTAACGGCTATAGGATCCTTTCTCTACCACCAGTGAACACAACCTTGCCAGCCTGTAATAATGCCACCAGTTAGTCTCGTTTAAGACCGGCTGGTCTATTAGCGAGTCTGCCAGCCTGGTAGCATATAATATAACCAAGAAGCAAGGACAAGTAAGAGTTCGGGATCAAGATACAGGGCAGCCCAAGATTAATTTATATATTTAAACGCCTTAAAGGCAAGCTAGACAAACAATATACATATACAGTCAGGGCCAGAAATATTTGGACAGTGACACAATTTTCGCAAGTTGGGCTCTGCATGCCACCGCATTGGATTTGAAATGAAACCTCTACAACAGAATTCAAGTGCAGATTGTAACGTTTAATTTGAAGGGTTGAACAAAAATACCTGATAGAAAATGTAGGAATTGTACACATTTCTTTACAAACACTCCACATTTTAGGAGCTCAAAAGTAATTGGACAAATAAACATAACCCATTTATTTTCTCAATATTGAGAAATTTATTTTCTCAATATTTTGTTGCAAATCCTTTGGAGGCAATCACTGCCTTAAGTCTGGAACCCATGGACATCACCAAACGCTGGGTTTCCTCCTTCTTAATGCTTTGCCAGGCCTTTCCAGCCGCAGCCTTCAGGTCTTGCTTGTTTGTGGGTCTTTCCGTCTTAAGTCTGGATTTGAGCAAGTGAAATGCATGCTCAATTGGGTTAAGATCTGGTGATTGACTTGGCCATTGCAGAATGTTCCACTTTTTTGCACTCATGAACTCCTGGGTAGCTTTGGCTGTATGCTTGGGGTCATTGTCCATCTGTACTATGAAGCGCCGTCCGATCAACTTTGCAGCATTTGGCTGAATCTGGGCTGAAAGTATATCCCGTTACACTTCAGAATTCATCCGGCTACTCTTGTCTGCTGTTATGTCATCAATAAACACAAGTGACCCAGTGCCATTGAAAGCCATGCATGCCCATGCCATCACGTTGCCTCCACCATGTTTTACAGAGGATGTGGTGTGCCTTGGATCATGTGCCGTTCCCTTTCTTCTCCAAACTTTTTTCTTCCCATCATTCTGGTACAGGTTGATCTTTGTCTCATCTGTCCATAGAATACTTTTCCAGAACTGAGCTGGCTTGTTGAGGTGTTTTTGGGCAAATTTAACTCTGGCCTGTCTATTTTTGGAATTGATGAATGGTTTGCATCTAGATGTGAACCCTTTGTATTTACTTTCATGGAGTCTTCTCTTTACTGTTGACTTAGAGACAGATACACCTACTTCCCTGAGAGTGTTCTGGACTTCAGTTAATGTTGTGAACGGGTTCTTCTTCACCAAAGAAAGTATGCGGCGATCATCCACCACTGTTGTCTTCTGTGGACGCCCAGCCCTTTTTGAGTTCCCAAGCTCACCAGTCAATTCCTTTTTTCTCAGAATGTACCCGACTGTTGATTTTGCTAATCCAAGCATGTCTGCTATCTCTCTGATGGATTTTTTCTTTTTTTTCAGCCTCAGGATGTTCTGCTTCACCTCAATTGAGAGTTCCTTTGAGCGCATGTTGTCTGGTCACAGCAACAGCTTCCAAATGCAAAACCACACACCTGGAATCAACCCCAGACCTTTTAACTACTTCATTGATTACAGGTTAACGAGGGAGACGCCTTCAGAGTTAATTGCAGCCCTTAGAGTCCTTTGTCCAATTACTTTTGGTCCCTTGAAAAAGAGGAGGCTATGCATTACAGAGCTATGATTCCTAAACCCTTTCTCCGATTTGGATGTGGAAACTCTCATATTGCAGCTGGGAGTGTGCACTTTCAGCCCATATTATATATATAATTGTATTTCTGAACATGTTTTTGTAAACAGCTAAAATAACAAAACTTGTGTCACTGTCCAAATATTTCTGGCCCTGACTGTAAATTCTTGATATACATACAGGTCAAAAAGGGCAAATACAAGTAAGTAGTTACAATTAGAATTAGTAGTTAAAGTCTGTCAGTTACGGTGAGATGTTAGGCCTAAAAATAATACATGTCACAATTAGAGATGAGCAAACTTTTTTGGGCAATCCAGCAAATTTCCCCAAGAAATTTGAGGTTCGGCCAAGTCAAACTGAACTTTTAATGAACTTGCACAAAAAATACAAGAAAATAAGCTTACCTCTGCTCCCTGTTCCAGCACCAGGCAATGTCCTTATCCCCCGGCGCTGTCCCTCACAGGTCCAGAATTCCACTGCCCCGGCTGGGTTCCCAGCATCTCGCTCCCTGCCGCGGGGAGGGGCATTTATATTAGGAGTGACCTGTGACGCCACAGATCACACCCAGTATAAGTGGCGGTAGGGAGGCGCATGTCTGGCGCACAACTGAATCGAATGATGGACCCTGGGACCCATTGTAAGGGGGCAGCAAGGCCAGAAAAAGAAAAAGGTATGCAAATTCTATTTGCAAGAGGCTCTGGGCTTGGCTGATTTGCCAAATCAGAGTCCAGCCCACTTTCTGGAAGGCAACCAAAACAGCCAAAAGTGCATGCAAAGGCAACCCAACATTGTTATTTACATTTCTGGAAAGGAGGGGTTTAGAGCCACTATGAAGAACAGATATACCATTTCTGGAGTGCCAACAGCATTGCAGCAAGACTACAAGGTTATTGAGGGCAGCCCTAAATGTTTATATCCAAAACCTTCTGATTTCAATGAGTATATCACATTTCTGGCTCCCCTGTTTATACAAATGATGAACCCCTCCAACTATATCAAATATGAAAGGGACTGTAAACCCAATGGCCATAAAAGAGCAGCAAGCAACTCACCTGATGCCTGTCCCTCTGCTGTGGTCAGAGACAGCTGTGGGAGCACTATTATTTTCTGTGCTCACTTACGCTGTCAGCACCTAGGAACTAAGTGGCAGACCCCTTTTTTGTGTGGTCCTTTAGTAATGCAATTGAAGGGAAGGCAAACTTTAGAACCCTGTCACAGCCTTTTATCGTGTGCTGCATAAAATGGGGGAGAGGCACAGTCATCAGATGAGCTGCTTGCTGCCATTTTCTGGTCATTGGGTTTACAATTACTTTGATATAGTTGGTTCTCCCAGTGTTTCTGGTCACCTCACATATCGTTAGATCAAACAAGCATGAATGATTGATTTTGTGACAAGCAAGTTCAAGGTAAATTAGGTGATAGTGGTTATAGTATTCATCTCTATTATTTTAGCCAAGTGCTAATGTGCAGGCGAGCTATCGTCTCACCTTCCAGGCTATTGCTGACATTTTGTAAATACTTGCCCTGTAGCTCCCCACTTCAGACACACTGTTTTAGATATTCAGATATATTACCGTATTTGCCGGCGTATAAGACGACTTTCTGCCTCTAAAAAACATGCTTCCAAGTGGGGGGGTCGTCTTATACGCCGGGTGCACAGGTGACATACCCCCCAATCGTCCCGATTTTCGCGCTCCTTGTCCCGCCGCTTTTCCGTGTCCCGGGACAGTTGGGGAATTGGGAGCTGTGGTGTGTGTGGGCGCGGAGCCAGAGGCAGGGCCTGCTTTCTCCTCCTGCCTGCTGCCCTGCCAGTGCGGCGCTTTGGCTCTACAAAAGGATGTAAGAGCGGGGGCTGGGCCGGGGAGGTGCGCCGCGCAGCCCGGCCTCCAATCCCCTCTACATTCACAGCCTTTTTCCGGCATCTGCTGTAAGCTCCTGATTGGCTGCCAGTCGGCGATTCTGCTTCAGGTTACCTATGAGGAGGAAAGCCGCGATGACTGAACTGTGGAGAGGAGATGCTGGTGCCCTGTAAAGCCGCGTCTGGGCATCCAGGTAGTGTGTATGTTTGTTAATGGGTGTGAAACAAGCGCTTTACTCAGTCCCCCCAAAAGAAGCCGAGCTGTGTGTGAGGGGCTCCTCGCTGCTGCATTGTGACAGATCGTGTGTGTGGAAGGTGTGCGGAAGAGGGAGTAGTCTTATACGGCGAGTATATAACAAACTCTATATTTTGAGTGGAAATGTTGGGGGATCGTCTTATACGCCCAGTCGTCTTATACGCCGGCAAATACGGTAGATATTCAGGCACATTTGTCTTTGCAGGAGTTTCTATCTGTATTTTGCGCTTTCAACAACTGTCTATTTCTAAGCAGTAACTCAGTTATACTCTGTTAAAATATTCAGGAGATGATTGTGCCACCCATGATCCCTTTTAGTTTAGTTTAGCTGCTCATGGAGCTTCTTCTGGGGGAAAGGGCACCTCATGTGGGTATTTAAAGTCATACTTCAGTCATAACACAAAGAATCACAATACTCACCATTCACTGCAATGGGGGGGGGGGGGGGGGGCAATGTCCCTGTGATTATGGCGCAGGGCGCCATAGTCTCCAGCACAGTGGTGTTGATGTGGTGGTGGAGGAGGAAGGAGTGGAACCCCGCTTGGGATTGGGCGATCCGTTAAGTGTCTTAGCACCGGACTAGCAGCAGTAGCCTGCGTGGGATGAAAAGTGAGTATAGTGTTTTTTGTGTCTTTTGACTGAAATATGACTTTAATTGCATGCGTCTATTTAGGTTGGTTGGGTGATTAGGTTGTGCCACAATGTGCACCTCAAGCTAGTAAATGGGTCCGCTCTATTGCTGAGGATATATAATTGCAGGCAGGGCAGGCATCAGCACTGGGCATACCCGGGCAGGTGCTGGGGTCCTTGCATCTTGGGAGGGCCCACCTCATACCCTGTACCCTGGGTAGCCCCTATGCAGGACGCAGGGCCTGCCCGAAAATAAAATAATTGTTGGGTTTTTATTCTACTCACCAAGCCGGCCTTGCATATTTGTTTCATGCTGGCAGGATCTCGCCAGACTGCCAGACTGTGTTGTGTGTCTCCCCACTGGGGCACACTTTTCTCTGATTTCTACCTGCTGAGGAGAACGATGGCGCAGACTATGAGGAGGACTCGGGTGGCAGAGAGTGAAGGAGGTGTGATGATCAGCCTAAGCTGCTCAGACCGTTCGAGTGGTTATCTGATCGGATTGGCCAATTGCACCACACACACCACTTGCAATGCTACACGTTGTCTAGTCAACAACAAGTGTGGAACACTGCCATCAAAAAATGTATATATTTTACGTTTTTAGTCATTTACTTATTATTTTTTCCCCCACTGGGCTGCAACTCTGTTCAGGACTTTAGGATACGGGTGCCGCTATCTTGACTCAGATGCATCAGACTTACTGAGGAGAGGAGAGTGGGATAAAGTACAGGGGGCAGGGTTATAGCTGTGCTTTGCAGAGACAGAGCAGAGCTGGGGTCAGGAAAAGGTCAGCAATCCCAGAATGCCGAGCAGCACAGTCAGAAGGCACTTCCTGTTTGCAGGCTGCCTGATGTTCCATGAGCCGCCATCTTGGATGTTTAAAGGCTCATAACATGCAGTAGATGCAGGTAGGATGTTTTTTAATGTGAGCAATCTGTATGTACAGGGTGTGGGAAACAGACTCTTATTCAGAGTGAGGGACCGCTTTAACTAAACAAAATGTACAATAGAGAAAATACTAAAAATAGACCACAAACAAAACAGATAAAATAAAAAGGTAGAGCAAGTGAGCAAGTTATACTTAAGTCTGGGATGTTTGGTGAGGCAAAGTTCAAATTTAGAGTGTCCAAGTTCAATACTGAGTTGTGGGTTTAAAGTCCATGTATCAGATGAATTCTGAATGCGATGCGTGGGGCACGCTGTAAAATTGTTAACTGCTTTGTTGTATAACAAGCCCCTGTTCAATCAGTTATGACAATCACAATGAGTAGCTCCGTTCCTTCCATCAGGGCTGGAGGGAGAGGCTGACTTCTGAACCCAGAAACTGGCTATGAACCCTACGAACCCCCTGGTTCTGATAACCTATTCTGAGAAGAACATGATCTTAATATTGTACCCAGAACTCCTTAGGTAGTTTATTTGGATTCTAGAGGCTTTCGGAGAAATCATGTGGGTAGGTTTCATATCATTATGTAGCTTATGGTCTAAGCTATCAAATGAGTTTATGGTGGGCATGATTCATACTGTAAAAGTTATTAGATATAATATAATCCCTTTGTACTTTTGGTGGGAAACTGTACAGTAGATGGTGGTCTGCTTGCCTGTTGTGTGGATGGGATGTACCTGCCAGGGGGCCTTCCCTGTGTTTGCCACAGTTAGCTTCCTGGTTTGTTAGCACCTAACTGTAAATGAGCAGTCCCCTCTAGAGGTACAGAACTCCTGTTGCATGATTGATGCAATAAACACATATGACAGATGTAACCATGTGGGGATGGGGGGGGGGGGGGTTGTAGTTGGCGGTAAAATAACATTTGTGACCAGATGCTCTTACAATGCCAGATACATGGCAGCGTTAAAGGGATTGACCAATGTCAATGCTTTAAAATCAATTTTCTTGGCAGTATAGCTGATCAAGTGTCACTCCCATGCTGTCTCTTTGCTCTGGTCCAAGAAAGGAAAAGGCATTTCACAGACGGCCTTCCACCCCACATTAATCTGAACACTACTGTCTTTTCAGGCCAAGTAAAGCAGAACAATGAACCAGAGGTCAGGGAGAGCTTCTCCACTTCTAGGACATACCACCTCTCGTGACAATATCCACAACAGGGGTTCACTATCTCCAAGGCTCAGGGGCTGCCACACCTTACCGGAGTCCAGAAAACACTTCCCAGTTTCCTGATCCTTCAGGAATTCTTCTACTCCATAGGGGTGCTTCGTCTCGCCCTGGGTTTCCTCCTGCCAGGGTCTCTCATCCCTGCTCTCCACTGCTAAGCACAATCTGCTGTGCCACTGAACCTCGCATCCTGAGCTTATATCTCCCCCCTCTGGCACTTAGTTAAAGGGAGGCTCCACCGTGTTGTCCTCTTATAAAAGGAAGACCCAGCCTCCTTCTCTCTAATTATAAGGATGCTTTTCCTACTGTTAAACCCCACCTACTTTCCTGTTTTTAATAGACGGCTCCACCGCCTGCTTTCTTCTCTACCATCCAGATCAGGGGTGGGCAATTATTTTTTCCATGGGGCCACATGAGAAACTAAAAATATTGTGGAGGGCCGCTGAGCTATGGGCGTCTAAGCGACGTCTAAGCTCAGCGGCTCTGAGTGCGCTGGCGGCTGCATCTCGAGCTTCCCTCTAACAGGGAGCGCGCCCGCGCTGGCCATTCTCAAATGGCTGACACAGGCACGCGCCCTGCTAGAGGGATAGCGGGCATGCGGCCGCAGCTCGTGCATGCGCCGTTGAACTGGGAAAGAAGGTGAGTTTATGGGCGACCTGGGGGTTTCACACAGCGGGGCATCCCGATTTTGGATGCCCCGCGGGGAGGGGATCTATAAGATTCCCAGGCTGATAAAGCAGGGTTTTGGTCCACTTCAAACGTTCTGATGTGATAATTTCCCAGCCAATCAGAGAAGCCCTTGGCTTCTGGCAGTCTGGAAGGAGAGCTCATATCAGCTGGGGCAAAGTGTAAGAATGGTGGGCAGCAGGAAGGGGGCATGGTGAGAGCATGATGGACAGCAGGAAGGGGGCATGGTGAGAGCATGGTGGACAGCAGGAAGGGGGCATGGTGAGAGCATGGTGGACAGCAGGAAGGGGACATGGTGTGAGCATAGTGGACAGCAGGAAGGGGGCATGGTGAGAGCATGGTGGACAGCAGGAAGGGGGCATGGTGAGAGCATGGTGGGCAGCAGGAAGGGGGCATGGTGAGAGCATGGTGGGCAGCAGGAAGGGGGCATGGTGAGAGCATGGTGGGCAGCAGGAAGAGGGCATGGTGAGAGCATGATGGACAGCAGGAAGGGGGCATGGTGAGAGCATGTGGGCAGCAGGAAGAGGGCATGGTGAGAGCATGGTGGACAGCAGGAAGGGGACATGGTGAGAGCATGTGGACAGCAGGAAGGGGACATGGTGAGAGCATGTGGACAGCAGGAAGGGGACATGGTGAGAGCATGATGGACAGCAGGAAGGGGGCATGGTGAGAGCATGATGGACAGCAGGAAGGGGGCATGGTGAGAGCATGGTGGGCAGCAGGAAGAGGGCATGGTGAGAGCATGGTGGACAGCAGGAAGGGGACATGGTGAGAGCATGGTGGACAGCAGGAAGGGGACATGGTGAGAGCATGGTGGACAGCAGGAAGGGGGCATGGTGAGAGCATGTGGACAGCAGGAAGGGGACATGGTGAGAGCATGTGGACAGCAGGAAGGGGGCATGGTGGACAGCAGGAAGGGGGCATGGTGAGAGCATGTGGACAGCAGGAAGGGGACATGGTGAGAGCATGTGGACAGCAGGAAGGGGGCATGGTGAGAGCATGGTGGACAGCAGGAAGGGGGCATGGTGAGAGCATGGTGGACAGCAGGAATGGGGCATGGTGAGAGCATGGTGGACAGCAGGAAGGGGGCATGGTGAGAGCATGGTGGGCAGCAGGAAGGGGGCATGGTGAGAGCATGGTGGACAGCAGGAAGGGGGCATGGTGAGAGCATGGTGGACAGCAGGAAGGGGGCATGGTGAGAGCATGGTGGGCAGCAGGAAGGGGGCATGGTGAGAGCATGGTGGGCAGCAGGAAGGGGGCATGGTGAGAGCATGGTGGACAGCAGGAAGGGGGCATGGTGAGAGCATGGTGGACAGCAGGAAGGGGGCATGGTGAGAGCATGGTGGGCAGCAGAAAGAGGGCATGGTGAGAGCATGGTGGACAGCAGGAAGGGGGCATGGTGAGAGCATGGTGGACAGCAGGAAGGGGGCATGGTGAGAGCATGGTGGACAGCAGGAAGGGGACATGGTGAGAGCATGGTGGACAGCAGGAAGGGGGCATGGGGAGAGCATGGTGGACAGCAGGAAGGGGGCATGGGGAGAGCATGTGGACAGCAGGAAGGGGGCATGGGGAGAGCATGTGGGCAGCAGGAAGGGGACATGGTGAGAGCATGTGGGCAGCAGGAAGGGGGCATGGTGAGAGCATGTGGACAGCAGGAAGGGGACATGGTGAGAGCATGTGGACAGCAGGAAGGGGGCATGGTGAGAGCATGGTGGACAGCAGGAAGGGGGCATGGTGAGAGCATGTGGACAGCAGGAAGGGGGCATGGTGAGAGCATGTGGACAGCAGGAAGGGGGCATGGTGAGAGCATGTGGACAGCAGGAAGGGGGCATGGTGAGAGCATGGTGGACAGCAGGAAGGGGGCATGGTGAGAGCATGTGGACAGCAGGAAGGGGGCATGGTGAGAGCATGTGGACAGCAGGAAGGGGGCATGGGGAGAGCATGTGGACAGCAGGAAGGGGGCATGGGGAGAGCATGTGGGCAGCAGGAAGGGGACATGGTGAGAGCATGTGGGCAGCAGGAAGGGGGCATGGTGAGAGCATGTGGACAGCAGGAAGGGGACATGGTGAGAGCATGTGGACAGCAGGAAGGGGGCATGGTGAGAGCATGGTGGACAGCAGGAAGGGGGCATGGTGAGAGCATGTGGACAGCAGGAAGGGGGCATGGTGAGAGCATGTGGACAGCAGGAAGGGGGCATGGTGAGAGCATGTGGACAGCAGGAAGGGGGCATGGTGAGAGCATGGTGGACAGCAGGAAGGGGGCATGGTGAGAGCATGTGGACAGCAGGAAGGGGGCATGGTGAGAGCATGTGGACAGCAGGAAGGGGGCATGGTGAGAGCATGTGGACAGCAGGAAGGGGGCATGGTGAGAGCATGGTGGGCAGCAGGAAGGGGACATGGTGAGAGCATGTGGACAGCAAGAAGGGGGCATGGTGAGAGCATGATGGACAGCAGGAAGGGGACATGGTGAGAGCATGGTGGGCAGGTACATGGTGAAAAAGAGACAGCAGGCAGGAGGGGAAAACACAAGCAAACTACATAATCTTTCTGAGCAGACTTACTGATGCTCTGGAGCTCCTACTCTGTCCTTCCAAAGTCCCCAGGTCTCTATCACCTGCTCATCGGGTCTGGCTTCCTCAGAGGAAGGGAGAATGTGCCAGACCCGACGAGCCGAGCGGCCGATCAGCTGCTGCTTAACCTAAGCCTCTCACACTGTACACAGGCGATCACCTAAGTTAAGCAGCAGCCGATCGGCCACTCGGCTCGTCGAGTCTGGCATGTTTTCCCTTCCTCTGCGTCTCTTACTGGCCAGCTCAGCCCGGGCCGGTAAGAGCCTAGCAAAGGGCCGTATACGGCCCGCGGGCCGTACATTGCCCAGGTCTGATCCAGATGGTGGACAACAGTGAAGAGGGGAGGGGGCTGTGTCCCAGCATGGCTCCTGGTCCACATGCCCAACCCCATGACCTGAGACCACCCACATCTGGGAGCCCTCCTACCGCTCCAAGGCTCCCACGGTTCTGGCCACAGAAGTGTCATTCCCATGGCATGATGGTGGGGAACCAACCAACCACCCATGACAAGAGGGAAGATGTCCCCTGTCAGGGTAAGCTACTCTACACCACTACTGATTTAGGGCTACACTATACCAAATGTATACTGCAATATAGATACAGATCACTACAGAGACAAGCTGTAAGAAACAGAAACAGCAAAGATGAATGGTGCTTCTGTTCTCTAAATGATGCCAAATGAGCACAAATCTGATACAGACCTGACATTCTTGGCCCGATGCGGTCGCACCCCCTGCACCCTCTCAAGTTATGCCCCTGGCATTGAATAAAGAGGTACATGTATGCATAAACTGATGAGTTTTATACTGTGGAGCATTCCAAATCATGAGGTCCCTAGGGCAAGCTTTAGACTCTCGTTTAGACACTAGTATCGTGCTATGAGGATTTTGGTTCTTTTAAGATCTCTAAACTCCCTCTGAACTGTTCTCAAGACTAATTAACCCGAATCACTTTCTACTGCTGGCCTTGATACTAATTAAATGCCTCAAAACCCAAAGGACCTGGAGGAGTTGGAGCTTTGGGCACAGTGTTGATGTAAATAAAATTGTGCTTACTGTTTCACCTCATTTGAATGTACCTTCCATGGTACATGTTTATCTTCTGAACCCTTCAGTAAATATGCTGAGACTAAACATGAACATCGCATTTTCGCCTTTCGTTCATTCAGGAGGTCATTGAATTAATTAAATTAAATAGAATAAAGAAAACCCTATTATGTTTTCTGGAACAATACATTTCTTTTTTTACAACATTATGACATGAAGTACATTTTCTATTAGTACAATTGTGAGAGGCAGGGTGGGGTGTGCACCCAACTGACTCATTGAGAATTCTATACATCCCAGATAAATAAAGATCCCCTCTCCTCAAGCGTTCAAACTCTGGTTTTATTTCCACTGCCCATAAAATAACTTACCTGCTTGCACCTGCCAATTGATCTTCTCAATAGACGTGTGCTGGCTGTTGACAGGGAAGCTGCCACCAGGAAGCGCGAGTGGCTGGTAGTCAACCAATCGCTGTGCAGCAGTATCACGACTAACTTACCTGCGTCCCGGTCCCATGCTGTCTGCGGGCGGCCGGTCGCAGCCCTTCCTCTTTGGTGGCCGTGCCGAGCGGCGGCCGTGGTGGCTCCTCTTCTCCGCGTCCCCGGCTCCAGTCCTCGTGCTCGCGCGAGCACGTAACACTTATGCCCTCCGGCGGCGCTACACACAGTGCGCCCGCCGGAGGCTTAATTAAAGGGCCTATGAGCCCAGGGTGTGTGGGGCGAAAACGCCCCCTAGTACTGGGATTGGGGCCAATGAGCCCAAAGAAGGGTTTGGGCTATATGCCATTTTTTGTATTCAGAACCAATGATTTTGAAAGTTGTTAGAAAGCACCAATCATGCTCTCATTTCCCCCATCTCCAATCATATCTGGATCCTATAAAGGCTTCACCCTGTCAGTTACTCAGTGCCTGTGATAGAGTCTTGTCGTACCTAGTTTACCGAATGGTTTCTGATTGATCTTCGTTGCCGACCCCTGCCTGAACCGACCATTCTCTGTTTGATCTCCGTTGCCGACCCCTGCCTGAATCGACTACTCTCTCTGATTGATCCCTGTTGCCGACCTTTGCTTTTCACGACCATCCTGTCTGCTGCCAGCCTTGACCCCTGCTTCGTACCCCGACCTTGAGCTGCCTCATCCTACTGTACCGTCTCGATCTCTGCTTACCCGGTGCTGACCTGTGGCCTGTCTTTGGACTTCCTAGTAATTCCTGCTTCTTCAATTGGACTCATTTTGATCCCGCTCTTGGTTAATGGTTCTCCAGACCTCCAACCAGTAAGCTCCCATCCTTTGAGCCATTGAAGTCCTGGGGGCAACCGATCCCGGGCAGGTGTGTACTGCGTTCCGGCAAGCGGGGGCTACTACAGGTGAAGCTGGCTGCCGAGATTGTGGGTTGAGGGCTTACCTGGAGGGCTGGAGTTATCTGAGCGTGACAAGCAGCAGTACCAGTTGCTAAGATCAGGTTTCCCAGTGTCCTGGTGCTCTCCTGACACTCTCCACAGAGAGCAGACGTGCCTAGCGCAGTGAATAGAGTTGGGTGTGCAACAGTCACTGTGACTGAAGCAGGGAGCCGGGCCACATTATTTATGTTGCCTGCCTGCACCTGGCATTTCAAGAAAAACAACCCTTTACATCTGAAATCCCCTTGACAAACTACTGTATTTTTCGCACTATAAGACGCACAAAAGGGGGGGGGGAATGCCAGTGCGCCTTATTGGGTGAATGTAAAAAAAATAAATAAATAAATAAAATTAAACTCACCCGTTCCCGGCGCTCCCGCGTTGCCTGCCGCACTGCAGGAGGCCAGAAGAAGACAGAAGAGCGGTGGGCTCTGTCCCCATCCCTGCCACTGCTATTGCTGAGGCAGTGATTGCAGTGGCAGAGACGGAGGCAGCGCCTGCCGCTCCGCCATCATCACCTGCGCTCCAGCTGCTACCTCTTCCGGCAAGGGCAGGAGTGAACAGCAGGGTCCGTGCAGCAGGTGGGCGTGGCCTGCAACGCATAGGCACAGGCCACGCCCACTCGCTGCACGGACCTGACTGTTCACTGCTGCCCTTGCCGGAAGAGGCAGCAGAGAAGTTGCGGAAGAGAGGAAGGAGCGGCTGTCCCTGTCCCCGCCGCTC
The DNA here is from genome assembly GCA_027917425.1 of Gastrophryne carolinensis. NCBI lineage: Eukaryota > Metazoa > Chordata > Amphibia > Anura > Microhylidae > Gastrophryne > Gastrophryne carolinensis. The sequence goes on along the minus strand of CM051244.1, from coordinate 121,913,504 downwards.
CTTCTTACTGGCCGGGCCGCGCAGACACCCGGCTCCATAGAACGGGTGGGCGTGGCCTGCGACACAATGCACGCCGACGCGGCGCAGGCCACGCCCACCTGATTCACGGGGCCGGGTGTCTGTGCGGCCCGGCCAGTAAGGAGCAGCGGCGGGGACGCACCTCCATCTTCAACGCGGGATGAACATGTGAGTTTATTTTTTTTTCTTTGTTATTGTGTGCCTATAGGGAATGGGTGTAACACTGCTTCTATGGGGAATAGGAGGGGGGTGCCACACTGCCTATATGAGGAATAGGAGGGAGGGTGCCACATTGCCTATATGGGGAATATGAGGGGGGTGCCACATTGCCTATATGGGGAATATGAGGGGGGGTGCCACATTGCCTATATGGGGAATAGGAGGGGGGGTGCCACATTGCCTATATGGGGAATATGAGGGGGGTGCCACATTGCCTATATGGGGAATAGGAGGGCGGGTGCCACATTGCCTATATGGGGAATATGAGGGGGGTGCCACATTGCCTATATGGGGAATAGGAGGGGGGTGCCACATTGCCTATATGGGGATAGGAGGGGGGTGCCACATTGCCTATATGGGGATAGGAGGGGGGTGCCACATTGCCTATATGGGGAATAGGATGGGGGTGCCACATTGCCTATATGGGGAATAGGAGGGGGTGCCACATTGCCTATATGGGGAATAGAAGGGGGGTGCCACACTGCCTATATGGGGAATGGGTGGGGGAATGATACACTGCCTATATGGGGAATGGAAGGGGGGAATGCCACACTGCCTATATGGAGAATGGGAGGGGGGATGCCACACTGCCTATATGGAGAATGGGAGGGGGGATGCCGCACTGCCTATATGGGGAATGGGATGGGGGTATGCCACACTGCCTATATGGGGAATGGGATGGGAGGAATGCCACACTGCCTAAGGGAATGGGATGGGGGGAATTCCACTCTGCCTATGGGAAGGGGGAATGACACACTGGCTATTGGGAATGGGAGGGGGATTACTGTAATTGGAGGATACTGCACTTTGCCTATTATTTGGTTAAAAATATTATTTTTCTTATTTTCCTCCCCAAAATCCTGGGTGCGTCTTATAAGCCGGTGCGTCTTATATGGCGAAAAATGCAGTATATATATTCTCTTCTGGAAGAACACACCTTAATCTTTCTAGGCGTACCAAGTTTGTTGTAGTGGGCTCATCTTTCTGGAAGTAACTCCACAATGAATTCTTTGGTTGCACAGAGTTTCCCTAAAAAATGTATACAAAAGCAGATTAAAAACCATATTTTTCTAAAATATCAATACACAAACAAGAAAAAATAAGCTAAATCTGAAAGCACAAGACCCTGTGAAGAGGACAAAACCCAACATGCATAGCTAATTGAGATTTTCTTTTTGCACTATAGGGTTGATTCAGAGACACATTCGCATGCACTTTCGCATGTGTCTGTGTATTTATTTTAAATGTTTGCCTTGTTATTTACGTTACTTTTTCCATGCGTATGTTTGCATATACGTCCGCGTATATGCGCTTTCGATAGACATCTGATAATTTGCGTTAGTTCAGATAAGTTCCGTTATTGGGATGGGCTTGCCTCTGATTCTGAGACCTGATTTCCGATAGACCACCGCCCTATAAAACGGTTTCATTTCCGCTCCACTTACGGGACCATTTTTGACTCGGATTACTATTGTTGAACATGTTTTGCGGCTATGTGGAGAAATATCAGCGCCTTCAGCTCCATGGCGTTACATGTATCAGCATGGCCGAGGCCAGATTGCACCGGCCACACATGCATGTCAATCGCATGCATGACGTTGAGCTGTTCGAGCTGACCCGACTTAATCGCGCTTCCCTCCATAAACTGTATAGTGAGCTGCGGCCATGGTTAGCCCACACCACAAGGAAGGGGCAAGCAATTTCGGGTATGACCAAAATGCTTGGCTGCCTGCAATTTTTGGCAAACGGCTCGTTCCAGAGGCTGGGTGCCCTCTCTGTGGGGATGTCCCAGCCTACGCTGAGCTGCGCAAGTTTCTGGATGGCATGGCTACCATTAGTCCCAAATATATTTCCTTTCCGGACGACATGGTAGCCTGGAACGCGCTTAAGTTGCGTTTTAATAATATTGCTGACATGCCCAACGTCATGGGTGCGATCGATTGCACACACGTTGCATTCGTCCCTCCCGCAGCCGATGAGTACGTAAGTTAATTATGTCATTTTTTTATATTGTTTAGCCAAACTTAATTGTAACTATCTATTAATCCCTCCTTCTCAAGTGTCCCTTTGAACCAGTTCCCAATGCATACCTTAATCCCTCCTTCTCAAGTGTCCCTTTGAACCACTTTCCAATGCATACCTTAATCCCTCCTTCGCAAGTGTCCCTTTGAACCACTTTCCAATGCATACCTTAATCCCTCCTTCTCAAGTGTCCTTTTGAACCACTTTCCAATGCATACCTTAATCCCTTCTTCTCAAGTGTCCCCTTGAACCACTTTCCAATGCATACCTTAATCCCTCCTTCTCAAGTGTCCCTTTGAACCACTTTCCAAGGCATACCTTAATCCCTCCTTCTCACGTGTCCCTTTGAACCACTTTCCAATGCATACCTTAATCCCTCCTTCTCAAGTGTCCCTTTGAACCACTTTCCAATGCATACCTTAATCCCTCCTTAATCCCTCCTTCTCAAGTGTCCCTTTGAACCAGTTTACAATGCATACCTTAATCAATACTTTTCATGTAGGTCTTATAAAAGTATTTTAATGCTGACCTTAAATAGTCCTTAGCAGGTTCAACTTTCTTTAAACTACTTATGTCCTTTGTTATTTATTTAGGGATTGTAGAACTCTTTCTTTTGGTTCAGGAATCGCAAGATGCGGCAATTGCTGAATATCCAGGCAGTGGTTGGGCCGGACATGCGATTCCTTGGTGTACTTTCAGGGTATCCAGGCTCATCCCATGACATGTATATATTGAGGAGCTCCGGCTTATTTCGGCGGTTTGAGTCTGGAGAATTATCTGGTGGCTGGCTCCTGGGTAAGTTTGCTGAAATTCCATCATTCCCTTTTCACTGTATGCCTATGAATATAGTTGATGACCCATGTCTTAACCTATGGCTGTTTTTTTCCCTTGATGACATGTTAAGCAATAATGTTGCTTAGAATGTGTTATTTATGTTAGTATTTTGTTATTCTTTCAGGGGGTTCTGGATATCCGCTGATGCCCTGGCTCCTGACGCCCGTTCTTCGCCCGCAGAATGCGGCCCAGAAGTCGTATAATTGGGCCCACCGGAAGACCTTGGCCGTAGTGGAGAGAGCCTTCGGACTGCTGAAGACCCGATTCCGTTGGACCATACAGGGGGGGCACTGCAGTACGACCCCAACAAGGTGATCCAAATCATCATAGCATGCTGCGTGCTGCATAATTTTGCCCTGAGCCAGCGTGTCCCCCCATTACAGCGATATGGCCCAATCTCCATCCAGGCAGGACGCACCCCGAGTGCCTCTGGGCAATCTGTGCATGCCCATGTTATTGCTTCTTATTTTTCTTAAGATTTTTTTTTTTGTTTCTGTTTTTGTCTGTTTGTAATATTTGGTGCCTATGTGAAGGCCTTTTTTTGGGTTTAACAATGTACTAATGCTTTAATTACTAAACATTTTACACCTGATTTGAGCGTAATGCATTTTATTTTCTCATGTTTGTGATTACAAACCTTCATTAATGTAAAAAAAACAAACATTAATGCATTAACTTAGGCAAGAACAGCTAAAGTTAAATTCAATACATTTTCAGGAAATATGACAAATTTTGGGTGAAGGCCACTCGCAGACTCCATGGACATACATTTTCAAACCTAAGTCTAAATTGGGCCAGACTCCTGTCCCCTAGCAATTGTGCACATCCAGGAGTTCTAAGGTAACTGACTCCAGGCCGAAGTTTACCCGTCCACCAACAGATCCATAGGGAGCATGACTTTCAAGAGGAATAGTTGGCCAGGAATACATAGGGCCACATACACAACCTCTCCTGCTTGTAATTTTGGCAGCCTATGACAGCCAGACCCCGTGCCAGTCCAGTCCAATCTTTGCCATTGGCAAATGTTTTTTTCAAGCCAAGAATGTCCCCCAATATTGCCACCAAATAGGATGAGGCAGCCAGCATTTCCTTAGGCCCAAGCCTGCTGCGTGGGAGCTTGATCGGATGCTTCACTGAGGCTTAAGCTCAGCCATTGGCTAGTGGGGTATGTGAGCACTCTAATGAGCTATATGGGCGAATTCCAAAACAAACCAGCAAAGCCATAAAACACCAATCTTGGTTGCGCTCACCACACAGGTAAATAGAGTTGGGATGTAGAGGAAAGATATTTAGCAGATCCAGGTCAAATTGATATTAATATTGATGTTGCCTATAATAAGGTTGTGGTGGGCCTTGGAGGTGGCCCAACACCTGGGCATGTGTGGCATTCATAATCTGCCACTGCTCCAGCATCTGTCTGTTGCTAGTTCTAAATTCATCTAGCATGGCAGTGAAGTTTGTATTTAAGGTGGCCATTTGTTCTGCCATCTGTCTGTTTAAGGCGTGCATTTGTTCAGCCATCTGGCTGTTGCTCATCCTAAATTCAGTCAGCATGGTGGTGAATGTAGTATTGAAGTTCTCTAATTGTGCAGTCATCTGCTCTGTTGTTCGTTGAGTCACCTACCTAAAGTAACGGCTGTCATGGCACCATGCTGACTCCAGGATCGGCCTGCGCCTCCCCTGGGAAACTGGTCGACATTGTTGACTGCGTCTTCCACTTCCCCGGGCTTGAGCACCTGCAGATGCTGGAGTTCTAGGGCGAGCAACAGTACCAGATGTGCTTGGCAAAACCTCTGCAGCAGAGCTAGCACTGGGGACTGTAGGCTCAGTCTCAGCCTGCTGCCCACGATGGGCTGGCAGCATGCGTCCAGCTTCACTCTGCTGCAGAGGATTTGGTGCAGTTGGATGTTGGGGCAGTGGCAGATTATGTTCCAGGGGGGTAATTTGCGAAGGTCCAATCTGGCTGGCATCCTCCTCCTCCATATCCTAAATGACATCCATTAGTGTGGGAGTCTGTTTGGACATGTGTGAAAAAAAAAAGTGTGTCAGATTTGGGCCTAAATAACTTTAAGAACCAAATTAGTCACGCGCATTCACATGCATCACCAGTTTCAGCAAAGTCCACTTACCCTATATATCTGGTCCTGTGTCCTAGGCAGCAAGGTAGTAGACGGCGTGCTCAAACTGGAGGAGGCTTTTATACTTCCAGAGGCTGGATGCTGTGCTGTGGTAAAAAGTAAAAGGCACGTAAACACACAAACATCCCTTGATGGGCCTGATGAGTACATATGCTTTAGAAAACATGTGGGCAAGCAGGAATGATAACTCCCCCAACGGTTAAAGTTGACCTTCACAATGAATCTGAGTCTATCTTATATGTATGCCTCACCCTGTACATACAGATTGGTCATAATCCAAACATGCATGCACTACATGTTAGGAGGATTTACAGATCCAAAATGGCGCCTTAGGAGCCAACAGTCAGCTTGCAAATAGCATTTGGCTTCCGAGTATGCTGCTGTGCATTCTTGCAATGTTGACCTTTCCCTGACCCCACCTCAAGTTTGTCTGACCAAAGCACAGCTAGAACCCCAGTGGTAGAAACACAAAGTGTGTGTGTGTACGTGTTGGCAATTATTGACTATAATCACATCACATGCAGTGCTTTGGTAAAATAAATTGTTTAATATTTTCCAGAAATAATGTCAAAGGTTGTGTATGGCCTGCAAACCTTTCTAAGGACCATTAACTACCGCACCCTGGAAGAGTGTCCATCATAAAGCCCATTCCTCAGACATTAAACACCCGCCTAAAACAGTAACCTCCCCTCAAAGCCACTCCCTAGGGGCCTGTGTTCATATCTGCCTGTAAGCCTCATTTCCCAAGTTTACAATAGTTCACATTAAAACAATCATTACTAACCTGCAGAAATGTCCTGGGTGTCCGTGTCATGTCTGCCCGAGAGGCCCTGTAATGCTACGGGGTGGATTAAAGCCAGGACCATTTCTTCAGCTCTGGTGTATTGTAATTTTGCGGGGAAGCCTCCGCCAGTTTGGAAGCTAAAAATAAGATGATAAAAATTATTTTGCATTGTGGTCACTACAACAAGCAGCAAAATGCAAACCTCAAATATGTACCTGTGATTACGCCGTTTATTCTGCTTCTTCCATACTGCATATTTGAGGTCAGATATTTTTCTCTGGATCTGCTCCACATCTTTCCTCTCGTCCCCCGCTGCATTCACCTGTCTGGTGAGCTCTTCCCATATTAGTTTTTTTCACACTTTGCTGGTTGCTTTGGAATTGCTGGTTGCTTTGGAAATGCAGTGTAAGGCCACTTGCCAAGGCTAGGGTTTGTGCCTCCCCAAACCGGCCGCTCAACTGGCCTCGCATTAAGGTTCGGCCTACTGGTTGTTCTTCTGCCTCTTCTCTGGTTGGTGGCAATTCAGGGGACATTCTTGGCTGGGTGTGTGGTGAAGAATAGGCCGTCACTTCGCTGGAAAAAGAATGGACTGGGCTGGCATTAGGACTGGGGGTCATTGGCTGGGTGGCCACAGAACTAGCAGGCGTGGCTGTGACATAGGTCTCGCTGGTTTCCATGTGTGCCGGTGGCAAATGTGGTTGAGCAGGAGAGGGTGTGCTTGGTGGGCTGGGGCTTCTCGCCCTCTGCTTACTTTTCCCCTTAGAACTTGTGCTGCCTTTCTCTTTGGATGTGGTAGGCCGGGGAGCAGGAGAGGGTGTGCTTGGTGGGCTGGGGTTTCTCACCCTCTGCTTACTTTTCCCCTTTGAACTTGTGCTGCCTTTCTCTTTGGATGTGGTTGCGCGGGGAGCAGGAGAGGGTGTTCTTTGGGGGCTTGGGCTTCTCACCCTCTGCTTACTTTTCCCCTTTGAACTTGTGCTGCCTTTCTCTTTGGATGTGGTTGCGCAGGGAGCAGGAGAGGGTGTTCTTTGGGGGCTCGGGCTTCTCACCTTCTGCTTACTTTTCCCCTTAGAACTTGTGCTGCCTTTCTCTTTGGATGTGGTAGGCCGGGGAGCAGGAGAGGGTGTGCTTGGTGGGCTGGGGCTTCTCGCCCTCTGCTTACTTTTCCCCTTTGAACTTGTGCTGCCTTTCTCTTTGGATGTGGTTGCGCGGGGAGCAGGAGAGGGTGTTCTTTGGGGGCTCGGGCTTCTCACCCTCTGCTTACTTTTCCCCTTGGACATTGTGCTACCTTGCTGTTTGGAGGATCCTTCCTTGTGGGTGCTTGATGTTTTTGATGTGCCTGGAGTTGTGGCCAATGTAGCCTTGTGCTACCTTGCTGTTTGGATGTGGTTGCGTGGGGAGCCTTCTTCTTGGAGGATCCTTCCTTGCGGGTGCTTGATGTTTTTGATATTGTGGCCAATGTAGCCTTGTGGTGGCCACTTTTGCTCTACGTTTCAGGCACCTTTGGAGTAGATTTGTGCGACTGAGTGCTCGGTCTGGAGGATGAAGTGTCCTCATGCCGCTCTGGCCTTTTGGTCTTGGTCTCCTTGGCTGCTGGTTGCTTTGTGCTAGCTTTTTTGGGTGCCATGTTGACAATCTCGAAGAGAATGAGCTGCTGTGTCCATTACTCTTTTAATACAAATGACTGGGTATGACGCTTACGCGTTCACGTACGCGTGCGTTCGGCCGTACGTCCGGCCGCGCGGAACCTGGAAACTGCTGGGGCATTACCTATCTGCTGCGGACAAGAAGAAAGATGGCGCCCACGATCTTCATCCGCCAACAACAAGAGATCATTATGCTCGTAAGTCTATTGTAAGGACGTTGATTTGAAATCTAAGTGCATGCATAGGCCTTAAGGAAGCGCAGGAAGAAACAGTTGTTTTTAAAAGTGATGGAAACTCTGTGCCAAACAGAAGTTAGTGCGCACATGTGCGAACCAACTCACTTGCATCTAGAAGGATAGGTTAAGGCTAGAAATATGTTGTGGGATGTCATTTAGGCAACTGATCTAATTGTGAATGATATTTGTATGCTGTTTGATCTAACAACTATTTTCTATTTTGTGTTTTTTAGACTATACTGGAGCGCAGTTACGACTACCTGCCCAACGCCTTTGAGAAGAGGAATCTAGCCCTGGAGAACGTGGCCAGGATCCACCAGGAAACGGACACCACCTTCACTTATATGCAGATCATGTAGCACTGGTCAGACCTGAAGCGACTACACATGCCCCGGGTGCGGCGATTTTTGGCGAACCATTTCCCAAGTAAGTACATACCGATCGCATGCTAGATATAACAAATACAGAAGGTAGGCCTTTATTTATAAATGCTTTTCTTTTCTAGTGTTGGAAATGGACTATCGCATTAGACTCACCTAAAGGCGCGCAGTCCAGTGGTGGATCTCCAGGGCCAAGTTCCTACCCCTCCTTTGTAGCAGCGTCAGAGCAGGCACTGGACCTATCCACAGAGGAGGGGCGTCACGGCGTGGGCAGGCAGTCGTACAAAATGACTCAGCCATTAGCCTCTGGTATGTGACTCTTAATGTAGCCCCACACACATACATGCTATTTAAACAAAGGCTGATTCCCTTAATCTCTTTTTATAGATGAATATGTAGCGGGTGAAGGATCTGGAGCAGAGACTGCAGCAGATCATGCCCATGGAGAAGGTGGGTGATGTCACACACACATTCTAAGTGTCATTTGCTTACTGTTGAATCAGACATTAGAAGTGAGCCTATTTTAAATGTCTCTACAGCCTCACATTCCTACCAGTGGCAGGCCCCAGACCGTAGGGTGGTCCCCGAAGCAGAGGTCGCCCACCACCGAAGTAAGTTGTAATGTAAATATTTTGAGTATGTGGAAAATGCCATCATCACCAATTAACCTAAATCCATTGTCAATGTCATTAGCATAATGACATATGGCCTCTTCCTTTAAGAAATTCCTTAGCATAATGACATATGGCCTCTTCCTTTAAGAAATTCTTTAGCATAATGACATATGGCCTCTTCCTTTAAGAAATTCCTTAGCATCATGACATTTTGCCTCATGAGTTAAATTTAAACCTAATAATCATTCCATCCACAGCTGTTAAACATGTATTTGCAGAACAATAATTTTGTTGTTTAGCCCAACTCACTGCAACGGTGTTTCGGCTGGTGGGCGACATACAGGAGCTCAGAGCTTCGATGGGGACCACAGATGAAGATTAATTATCTGGGGCCTGCCATGGCTTTGTATATAGTTTTATGCATTTTTAATTGTTAACATTTTACACATTTTATAAACATTTGTGACATTTTTAAATGTTTAGAAAACAAATGTTGAAAACTCAAAAATGTATTCTAAAAACCAAAAAAAGGCAAAAGAAATTGCCAGTTATTAATTAAAAAAAACATAAAACTGGTTTCTGTGTCATTTAATGTAAACTAAAAATTAATTAAGGGTTGGTTCCAGGAAAACATAGGAAGAACTAAAAAAAAAAAAAAAAAAGCCTGCAAAATGAAGAATATACAGACCGTGAGGGAATTGAGGTAAGCATTAAGGGCGCAAAGGGAAGAATATAGAAACCGCGATGGAATTGAGGTAAGCATTAGGTGTGCAAAATGAAGAAGAATAAAACCTGGGAAAAAGTTGAGGTAAGCATTAGGTGTGCAAAATGAAGAAGAATGAAACCGGGAGGGAATTGAGGTAAGCATTAGGTGCGCAAAATGAAGAATATACAGACCGCGAGGGAATTGAGATAAGCATTATGGGGGCAAAGGGAAGAATATAGAAACCGCAATGGAACTGAGGTAAGCATTAGGTGCGCAAAATGAAAAAGAATGAAACCGGGAGGGAATTGAGGTAAGCATTAGGTGCGCAAAGGGAAGAATATAGAAACCGCAATGGAATTGAGGTAAGCATTAGGTGCGCAAAATGAAGAATAATGAAACCGAGAGGGAATTGAGGTAAGCATTAGGTGCGCAAAATGAAGAATATACAGACCATGAGGGAATTGAGGTAAGCATTAGGTGCGCAAAATGAAGAAGATTTGGTTTTGCGCATGCATAAGGTCGAAAAGATTTCCGCCTGGACGTTTATTTATAGAAAAAAGAATTCAGAATCTAACGGGAAACGTAAACCATTTGTTCGAGGCGACGTTGGAAAAAGCAAGAAAACGGAAGGCTACGCTGTTTCCTAAGTAACGTAAACGAAAAACGAAAGCTGAAATTAATTTCGTTTTTGTGTCGATGTGTGTTTTTTTTTTTCCCGCTTGCGTATGAGTGTACGAGTGATTCTAAGCATGCATCGCAATCCTTCTTTAAACTGTTCGTCCGCTCGTACGCCAACGAGAATTTCATTTTTTATGTCTCTCTGAATCAACTCTTATGCCTCCTGTGATTTTGTGCAGGAATTTCCAGGAGAATTATATATTGTTATTTTCTGCAGATTTGGGGCTTTAACATGAAATGTCTTGTTTGTAATTGTATATGTGCTTTCATAATAACTTTGTGTAAAGATTAAAAAAAAAAAAATAGAAATATATATATTTTTAAATGTTGTCACTTTTTTAATATAAGAGAACCATTTTGCGTGTAAAAGCCCCATTCCGCACTATTACAATGGTACCTCATATGTATCGGTAGCCCAGGAGACCCCCCAAACTGACAAGATATCGTTATGACATTTTCAAATAAAACACAACTACTATCCACACTATCAAGGGTTAAAATTCAAAAAATGGGGTCCCCCTTTTTTAGGGGGCAGGCTTTTTTTTACGTGGTAAAACAACTAAAAATAAAAAAAGACAGTGGTCCCCCCTTCCCAGTAAAACCAGCCAGGGCACCAGCTGTTGGGGGCTTGTAGACCAGGGTATGGGGCTAGCTGGGCTGGCCCCTGGCCCTGAAGGCTACAAGCCCCCAGCACCTATGGGCCATGGGCCACGGGCAAGTCACCCTCTGGCTGACTCAGGAGGCTACAAGCCTACATAGACCTCGAGGCCCGAAGGGTCTTCTTCCCCCTCCCTGGGCTTTAAGGAGGCAGGTAATGGGTCCTAATGGCAAGTCATTCGCTTGCCGCAGGTGACTTGCCAGCTCCTCAAGCCTTGTGAACTGGTCTCATGTATCCCTTACCAGTTCACAATCAATTAAATGTAAAAAAAAAAAATAAAGCAGACACAGCCAAAGCGAAAATGTCCTTTATAAAAAAAGTTTGAATTTCTTTACTTTCCTCTGATCCAACACCCACATCGATCACTGACAGGTGGCCGATGATCCGCAGAAACCAGGTGCAGGAGGCAGGGGATCAGAGACCTGGCCTCCTCACACCCGCCCTCCAACAATCACTGGCCACTTATGACAGCTCTGCTGGTGCCTTTTATACAGGAGGGATATTCCTGGTATTCCTCGTATAAAAGCCTCTCCCTGCAAGGGTCGGCTGAGCAGCCAGAAGCGGGTAGGAGGGCAACGAAATGGACCCTCTGGCGCCCTCTAGGGATTGGAGGCCTCCTGGGGTAAGAAGAGACCCTGCCGCTGGATCGCGGCCTGAGGCGGGCGTCTTTTTTTTCCTGCTGAGGTAGGGCGGGGGGTTACGATTACTTGCACTGAAGCCTCTGACAGCCTTCCTGATGACAGATTTAATTTAACGCAACAGTAAAAGCTGACACCCCTGGTAATGTTTTTGTCTTAAAGGCAATTTAATTATCATATTTTTTTCATTTAATTATTTCATTCCGACATATACATTATTATTCATAATGTTATAATCACTGATATAGTTCTTAGTTTCTAAGCATTTTTACTCATTTATTAATCAATGTGCCAATATAATGAGTTGTTATGACATAACTAATATCACACAGGCTTTTAATGCATTCTAGTAGCTTTTTATCCTGTGCCCTGATGGTGACGTTTCCTAGCTCATGTTGTATTAATCACATTAAATTGATAATTTAATAGCCCCAAACTGTCCTAGAGAAATGGAAAAAACCAAGAATGTCTCTCCAATAGCAGGAGAAGCTCCAGACACACAGCAGAGAGCAGGGCTGGTGCCAGCGGACAGCGAAGCGGGTCAACTACCAAGGTTCCGGGCCCCAAGGGGGGCCACTGACAGCTGGCACAATATGTTTCCTTAATGCACTGCACTGCATTTATACTTATTGACAGTGGGCCCCCTCCACCCTGCCATCATCGCGCTGCACACTCTTCTATTGGTGGTGCAGTGGTCCCACCCCCTAACCCCCGGGAGCTGCAATGCCATCAGTGAAAGTGTGCAGCGCGATGCTGGATGTGCCTCCATGATATATGTTAATCTAGGTAAGCGCATTCACGAAGGGGGAGGGGGTGTAACTGATTGTATAGGAAAATGCAGGGAGGGGTTAACAAGTGTATGGACTTGGCTGGGGTATTACTGGGGGGGGGTAGGGGAGTAAATTATGTGTTTTGGGGGTGATAAGTGTCCATGTTAACTGTGTGCATGTGGGAGGTGTTACATGTATCTGTGGGGGTTAAATTTGAGTGTGGGGTTGGGGTTAAAGTGGACTTATCAGCAGGATTTTCACTAGCCTGTTGGTCTGTTTCCACTTTGTGAACCCCACCCCCCAGATCGCCCTCAAAATATAATAAAATATACCTATCCACCGGTCCGCCAGTGTATGCGTGGGCTCTCGTTCAGTTAGTGCTGTATGGCATGTATATTAATGTGAAGCATACAGCCCCGTTTATACATAGGGAAAGGGGAGGGTCTCTCTGTTCTCTGTGGCGTGCTCCGGTCCCCAACTCTGAAAGGCTGGGCACAGCAGTGTGCCTCAGCAGCAGGGAGGCTGGGGATGCAATTGCCTGGGACCATCGGAAAGGTTAGCTGTGTGGGTGATCAGTTTCTTATAGTGTGACCTGCCAAATCAAGATGCGCAGAGAAACGATGTTCCTCTTTAAAGAGGAAAACCTGCCTTCCTGGAGTTTTAAAAGACAGAAGGCTGATTTCCCCATCCCTGGGGCATCCCGTTTTGGAATGCTCCAGGTCATCCTATTAATGAGGAAACCAGGGGGGTTTTACCCACTGGGACATCCAAAATCAGAATGCCCCTGGGGATCCTCTTCCCCTGGCCCTAGATGATTTTAGACTCCCAGGTCAGGCCCCTGGGGGTTGGTGCGCTTTAGAGTGGACCAAAACTCTAGAGTTTTGGTCCACATAGCATGATCCTTATGGGACATCCAGATTTGGGGTGCCCCACAGTTTGATCTACTGAAATACCCTAACCCATGTTACATAATTACATACTTCCAGGAACCCTTGGTGGTGACCAATTGCAATTAGCAAAGCACTTTGCTCTTTAGTGCCATCTTCCACTTCCTCCACCACTTCCTCCACTCTGCATGCCGCTGCAGAGGGTTCTGCATAATCAAGTAAAATTTAGTTTCCACAATATGTAATTTATATTTGCTGTTATACAGTTTATTTTACATGTTGTTTGCATAGCACTGTTTCTTTTGCTTAGTAGTTTGTCCCCTGTGCTGCTGCAATATCCCATAATTGATGAATATAGTCCCTCCCTTCTTTCTGTGTTACATGTGCTGAGCTCCAACAAAAGGACACCTTTTTGTTACCTGCTATTAGAGTGTATATCACCGGTGGTGGACTAGGCCCAAAAATCATCCCTGGATTTTACCAGCCCCTGGCCGGCCCAGGACATCTCTGCTGAGCCCCCGACTCCCCCTGACCATGATGCTGGAGCTATAGCATTGAGGCTAGGGTTACTTGGCTTGTGGGTGCAGTGGGGCTGGGTACAGGGGGTTGTGAGGGAGACTAAGGGAGCAGGGATTTAATGTGAGTGTTAAATGCTGCAGCCCAACCGGCCCCAAAGCACTGCAACCCACCGGGCATTGTCCCGGGTCTCCCTATGACCAGCCCACCCCTGTATATCACAAGATTTCTTAATTGGAAAGCTTTCGAGAAACCTTCCTATGTGCCTCTTCAGCCTAGTAACCTATTTGCCAAAATCATTTCTGGCATAGCCAAGTTCAATGCAGACACATGATGAGGCTGTCTCCAGAACCCCACACTTACAGCCACTTGATAGGGGCAGAATACTTTCTCCTCTTGAGTCATGTTTCAAACTATTCCACTTCTCTGTCTAGTGTTGTACCCAGGTATTCTCAGAATACACAGTATAGGTATGTATGTTAGTATAGGTACACAAGACATGATGAGTGGGTCCTATGCTAGTGTAATACTCAAATTTATACAAATGTATGTATACTCAGGGAAGACTCATTTTTATGGCACATTGTCAAAAACATGTTTTATAGCTTTTGTGGTGAAACCTGTACCTTGTGACTGCCACTGACATCACTGCTACTGCATACTGCTAGCCAGACGTTTTCAATTATACAGGTCCCAAATACCCTGGCTGGGGCACCATCACTACCACTTGGTCGGAAGAGGGAAAGCCATCAGCTGCTCCCACTGTGCATGACAGCAAGCCAGCTGCTGTAGCTGCAAGTAGTGCACACTCCTCCTCCGCTTTTGTCCAAGTAGCCGGGCCTGAGGGACTAGCCTGGCCTTCTGATATTCTAGATGTGGAGAAACCCCACAGTGTGGACTTCCTGGTGATCCCACCTCTCTTGGGATAGCCCTCACCTCAGTTGCATGTTCCCACATAGCAGCTACTTGCCCTGGGCTTGTCCTTTGAGGAAAGCCACTTGAAACCCCTGATTGGATGTGGTCAGGATAGACGAGACACTTCCACCGTCAGTTTCCTGGGACCTGTCCCCTGGCCTCTGTCTGTCCTGGGAGCTATTTGGTCAGAAGAAGGAGAGCTGTTGGGTGACCAATGGACCCCTGGGTCCCCAGCGTTCTCACTGTACATGACAGCAGCCCCGAGCGCTGCAGCCGCAGGTAGCATCCGCTCCCACTTCCAACCAGTTTCCAGTCCAGACTGACTAGCTCAGCCCTCTGACAACCCACTTGTTGAGAAACCCTGAATTGTGGACTTACCAAGGAGTCCCACATTTCAGTTGCAGGTTCCCCCCACAGCAGCTGTTTGCCCCCAGCTTGTCCACTTGGCACAGCCTCTTGGGACAATCGGTTCCAATATGCTGGACTGACCTCCTTCCTCCAGGAGGGAGAAGTATACCCTACATGACCCACCCCCACATTCCCAGTAGGAGACAGGTTAATCAAATTATTCACATCAACAACACAGGTGTTTATCACATTGCAGTCTGGGTTCCAAGACTTTGGGGGTTCAGTGGCCACATACTGAGACACTAGCCACCCCTAGCCAAGTCCGTCCCTGGCAAAACACTGGTGGGAATATTTGAGGATACCTCCACCTCCCTCCTACCTGCCTTCATGCTTCTCATGATGTGCTGCCATAAGAGCCTTGTGGATGGCCCTGTCCCCAGCCTGGAGACAGAGCATCTTGCAGGTGAGCTTTGAGCCTGTTTGACTGTGGGGATCGGCAGGTGGTGGGCAGTCCTCTGTGTTACTGACCGCTGGCAACTTGCTTTTGGGGAGCCCTGAGAGGCCCCCCCCATTCCTGGTGCAACATTGCCTTCCAACAACCATAGCTGTTGCCATCTCCCTGGTTCGTCCCCTGGTGCCACTGGCCATACTTGCAACCATTGGTCACTGATACAGAGCTGCAAACTGATGTAACCACACCCCTTCAGTCTAGTGCTGAGCTGGTCCCCAATCAAGACAGGCTATGGCACTAACCTTTAGGTAACAAATAGAAGCTGAGCCTTCGCTGAGTGGAAGAGTGGGTTAAATGTTTTGTGTGGCAGTGCCTCCACCCAGAATAGGGCCCTTGCAACTGATAGGGAACACCTTTCTGGCAAATAAATCAAGTAGTCTAAGCAAAACAATACATTTGGAGCAGAGGGACTACCAGCAACCATTAACTTACTGACACTGACACAGTATAACAATATGAGTAAATGTTAATTTGGCAACAGAAATTAATCATACACAGTATAATAATATAAAGTGAGCCCAAGGAGGAAGTTAATAAGAGGAAACGCGTCAGGTGGAGCCTAGTCACCACGTGACTCTTGAAGGAAGACAGATTACAGAGCCTGCGGCCGAGGCGTCGGTTGAACATATATGCAGAGCTGTAGGAGTCTGAGCTGTGGCGAGACCGCTGGTGGTAACACGCAGCTTTGCCTTCTCAAAAATACTATATGCTGGATTTTATTGATATATTTGGTGAGCATTGCATAGTGGGGGCAATTGAACCAGGAATCTGTGCAAGTTTACACTATGTTGGCTTTTTTGTTTTTTAATTGCAAATCAACATTAAATTTGGAGCGAATGCTTGATGTAAAAATAACACAAGACCTGTTTTTATTGCCATTAAGAAGTGAAAAAGTGGATGAATTTGAAAGTAGCAGATCCCAATCCTTAAGGAGGAACTAAATTATTTGCTATTTGATTACAAGGCGTTTTTTCTAAAAAAAATCTGGTACGTGTTTTATACTTATAAGGTGGTGGGATAAACACACCTCAATGGAAATATAACACTTTTGGTGTTGAACTTTGAAGTTGTACGTCCTGCGGAGTGACCGATATATCACCGGCTGTGGCTATATACCAAAACTTGCTTGCATACACAGTATAACACAATGAAAGGCCCAGCTTGGGCTTTAGTTAGCCTGTGCATATATACCCGGGTATATATAGTGTGAGCGATTGGGGCGAACGGCAGTGACACGGACAACAGTTCTTCCACAGCAAAACAGGTTTATTTGAGAAAATAAAGTATTCAAATGAAAAATATTTCTCAGTCCAGAGATTGCAGCATAAACGCAGTAAATCAAAATGGTTACTTCCTCAAATCAAGGTAAGTCCAGGGCTGGAGACTCCAGCAAGCTGCAATTCCTGGGTAAGTCCAGTACACTTTGCAGGGCAAGCCAGCCCTCCACTGCTCACCCCCACAAGTCCAAGATTAGGGCAGAAGCCAAATCCTTCGGCTTAACTCCAGTACTGTTATTCACCAATGTGTAATTCAGCCTCGGCTCCTTCCTTCAGGCTGGACAAAAGACCCCCTGACAGGCTCAGTTGCAGCTTTTTTATTCAGGCTTCCTCCTGCAATCAGTCTGATCAGCTGTGCAAGGCCTGAGATCAGAGAACAAACCTAGGACTGGGGAATGTGACCTGGGTCCTGAAAATCCGGCATGGACTGTGCCTGATACAGAATAGCAGGGGAAAAATACACGCCATTCAGGACCTTTCCATACACTTTACCACATTTCCCCCCCCCCCCCCCCTCTTCTTCAGACCCGAGGTCTGACAATCCTTACTGGCCATACAATAGACTGGGGACAAAGCATCTGCATTCTCCTGTAACTTCCCCGGCCTATGTTCCACTTTAAATTTAAAGTTTTCAAGGAGAGAAACCATATGGTAACCCTTGCATTTCTCTCCTTATTTTGCTTCATCCAGGCCAGCGGAGCATGATCCATCATCAGGACAAATTCTCGCACCAACAAATAATATTTTAGGGCTTCTAACGCCCACTTAAGGGCGAGACACTCTCTTTCCACTATCGCATAGTTTTTCTCTGCCGGGGTCAGCTTCCTGCTCAGGTACAATACTGGGTGTTCTTCCCCATTCACCTCTTGTGACAGAACAGGGACCCTGCCACTTTGCCAGAAATTTACTTTCAACTGTGGGCACCAACACCAGGACCCGGTCTCCAGGATTAAAGGCCCTCACCCTGGCAGATCTATTGTATATTCTGCTCTGGGCCGCCTGAGCCCTTTGCATATGCTCCTTTATTATCGGCATTACCTTCTCTATTCGGCCCTGCATCTGGGCCACATGCTCAGTTATACTCTTGTTTGGGGTGGCCTCAGTCTCCCAGGTTTCCTTGCTGATATCTAACAAACCCCGGGGGTGCCTGCCATACACCAGCTCAAACGGTGAAAACCCTGTAGACACCTGGGGAACCTCCCGTATGGAAAACATGAGATACGGCAACAAACAGTCCCAATCATGGCCATCCCGTTCTACAACTTTCTTTAGCATGTGCTTAAGGGTTTTATTAAATCTCTCTACCAAGCCATCTGTTTGAGGGTGGTACACTGAGGTGCGGAGATGAGTAATCTTAAACAGCTTGCACAGTTCCTACATGACCTTTGACATAAAGGGCGTGCCCTGATCGGTTAAAATTTTCTTAGGTATCCCTATACGGGAGAACATAAGAAACAGCTCTTTAGCAATATTTTTGGATGCCATATTTCTTAGCCATACTGCTTCCGGGTAGCATAATCTAGTACCACTAATATATATTGGTGTCCTCGGGCAGACTTCACAATAGGCCCCACCAAATCCATGGCAATTCTCTCGAAGGGAACCTCAATAATGGGAAGTGGCACCAAGGGGCTCCGGAAATGTGACGTTGGGGCACTGGCACGTAGGGCAGGACTCGCAGTATCTTTTTATTTCCTCGTACACCCCAGGCCAATAAAACCTTTGGAGAACTCTCTCCTGGGTCTTATTTGTCCCCAAATGCCCTCCAAGCACATGACTATGGGCGATCTCCAGCACCATGCGACGATATGGCTTAGGTACCAGAAGCTGTTCCACGACTTCATTGTTAATTTTGGAGACACGATAAACCAGATCCCCATTCATGGCGAAGTGTGGAAATTTCTGGTCAGCTTCTGGTTCCTGAGGCACTCCGTTCAACACTGTGACATTACCTCTTGCAGGCTCCAGAGTGGGGTCTCTTAATTGCTCAGACCCCCAAATGACCCTGAGCCACCTCTAGGTCTAAGACCCGCTGATCAGGCAGGGAAGTCTCATCATCCTTGCCTGCTAACACCTGTAGGGGAATTGGTCATCACTGCATGATTCAGATGTTCCCATTTCTTCACTAGGTACCTCATGGGGCCTTTTGTCTCTACTAGATATTTCAGCCGGCTCAACAGGGAGGGTCACCGGTTCTGCTGGAGATATTTCGCTGGCGGCAGAAGTGTTTCCCCTTTCCCACAACTCCCAGAACAAGGGAACATCCCGTCCAACAATCACTTGGTACATAAGGCGTTTTACCACGCCGACCTCATATTTTGGTGTTCCAGCGGGGGTCTCAAACTTACCCACGGCTACAGGGTAAGCCACGATATCCCCGTGGATGCAAAGCACGCTAACATTTCTTTTTTGTATATAACCTCCACCCAAAATGTTGGCCCGGACCAAGGTTACCAGGCTACCTGAGTCCAACAGCGCCTTCACTGAGCACCCATTCACTCTCATCATCACAATATGGGGCTCAGTCTCTGATCGCAAAAGTGCGGTACACGCTGGTTCAGCGAACAGGAATCTTATGCGGCCAGCGTCACACTCCATGGGCTCAGGGGAGAGGGGCAATCCATGGCTATGTGCCCCCACTCACGGCACCTCCAACACTGGGGACCCCATAGCCTCCATGCCCGGGCGTCCTCCCTAGGATTGGGGGGCCTCTGAGGGTCAGAGTCAGTCTTGTGCCCTCTTACACCCTTCCACACACCTCCAAGGGGAACTTGCTTACCTGTCGCTGTCACAAGTTTGTGGGTCTTGGAGGGTGCTGGTGCTGTAGGGGCATCCCACAAGTAGTCCTCCGTCGCGAGGAATCGTTCAACCAAGTTGACCAGCTGCTCAGCAGTCTGCGGGTCGCCTTGTCCCACCCATCATTGAAGCTTTGGCGGCAGGGTCTGAAAGAAGCGGTCCACCACGACTTTCTTGATGATCTGCGCAGGGGTCGAACGTTCTGGCTCCAACCATTTTTGGGTCAGATGAATTAGGTCGTACATCTGCGACTGGGCAGGCTTATCAATGGCAAAAGTCCAGTTGTGTACTCTCCTTGCCCGAACTGCTGGCGTGACTCCCAGGCGAGCAAGGATCTCCATTTTGATTTTAGCATAGTCCCGTACATCTTGCTCCCTGAGATCAAAATACGCTTTATGCGGCTTGGTGCAATCACGGCCGCCCATTCCGCGACTGGCAGCTGCTCTCTCTCAGCCACGCGCGGGAATACGGTGAGGTAGGCCTCGACATCATCGTCCGGGATCATCTTTTGTAAGACCCGCTGAACGGCTCTCCTCGCACCCTCAGTCTCAACCAGGCTTCTCTCCGGTTGTGAAACTTTAGCCACAACAATCTCTCTAAGCGCAGCCATCTGTTCTATCAACAGGCGATTTGTCTCCTGCTGGTTTGCCATGGTTTGCTGCTGCACTTGGAACTGTTGTGCCATGGCTTGCTGCTGGGCTTGCTGCTGTTGTGCCATGGCTTGCTGCTGGACTTGCTGCTGTTGTTTCAGGGCCTGCACATGTTGAAGGTTAGCCTGTATTAGGTGTTTTATCACCTCCTCCATGTGAGACATCTTGGTTGCAGCTTTCACCCAGGACATCCACTGTTAAATGCAGTGGGTTGTCCCTTCGTTGCCCCTAGCAACAGTCACCATGCCCACATCCTCCACCAATTGTGAGTGATTGGGGCGAACGGCAGTGACACGGACAACAGTTCTTCCACAGCAAAACAGGTTTATTTGAGAAACTAAAGTATTCAAATGAAAAATATTTCTCAGTCCAGAGATTGCAGCATAAACACAGTAAATCAAAATGGTTACTTCACCAAATCAAGGTAAGTCCAGGGCTGGAGACTCCAGCAAGCTGCAATTCCCAGGTAAGTCCAGTCCACTTTGCAGGGCAAGCCATCCCTCCACTGCTCACCTCCACAAGTCCAAGATTAGGGGCGCAGAAGCCAAATCCTTCGGCTTAACTCCAGTACTCTTATTCACCAATGTGGCTCCTTCCTTCAGGCTGGACAAAAGACCCCCTGACAGGCTCAGTGGCAGCTTCTTTTATTCAGGCTTCCTCCTGCAATCAGTCTGATCAGCTGTGCAAGGCCTGAGATCAGAGAACAAACCTAGGACTGGGGAATGTGACCTGGGTCCTGAAAACCCGGCATGGACCGTGCCTGATACAGCATAGCAGGGGAAAAATACACGCCATTCAGGACTTTTCCATACACTATACCACAATAGTCTATAGCTAAATACCCCTAGGAGAAAGTTGGCACAGGGTGAAAGCTGCATTGGCCCCTGATCTTGATCAGACATGCAGTGCATTCGAAGCTCTCTATAGGGCACACAGTCAGCAGGCAGAAGGCAATGAAGAAGCTACTGAAGATCCCCCACGTGGCACCATCAGCTGGACATGCAGGTGAACAGTGTAGTAGTCTGTGAAGTGATCAAGGCTCCACTGTGAGGCTGTGTATGCAGGTGGCAGCAGCACAGCTCCTTGCAGCAAGCCATGTGCTCAGTTTTCCTACCATACAGGAAGTCTGTCCTGTATTTATAGTCTTTGATACATCCAGAAAGGGGCTACAACCCCCACCTAGCAGAGGCAGGAAGTGCACAATCAGTAGCTAGAGAGAGACTGATCTATGATTTCCAGCAGGCCGGTAATGTTCCAGTTGCAACTCTGTGGTAACTGAGCACTTACCTACACTTGTGCTGGAAATCTTTAGCATATGACAGTATGTGTCTCACACTCACACCCATGTTTATCTTTATCCCACCTTAGCTGCCTCCAAATGAAGCAAAACTTGTACCTTGTGGCTCTCGGCTGAAGTCACTGTCACAGAGGGTATGCCGTGTGTTTTCATTAATACATTTTCAAATGACCCTGATTGTGATTCTCCTTCACTACCACCCGTGAATAGAGCCCTACCAGCCTATAATCAAGTGACTAGCTCTAGTTTAAGACAGACCCAGTTCGCTAGTGGGTCTATCTAAGGCCAATAGCAAGCATGGTAGCATGTAACATAGCATGTAATATAATCAAAAGAACACAGACAAATGGATTTTGTAGATCAAGATAACAGTGCCGTCCGAGATTAAGTTATATATATAATCGCTTTAAGTGGTCACCAGACAAACTATAAACATCCCTCCCAAAGGGTCACTGGTGATTGGTCTGGGGGCTGGTCGAGCTGATCACATGCCCCATGTTTCCAGCTGTGGGGAACTACAAATGCTATTGTGCTGCCCATATTGGCTGTATGACTAAGGGCACCAGCCCGAAACATGTAACGAGGGTGCCACATTGCTTTTATGGATGATTTGATGGATTTACAATTGATCTTCTATAAATCGATGTTTTATAGGATCTTGCTTGACTTCATTTGAAACTATAAACATACATAAGTGAAAAAGTTACAACCAGAGTACTGTAAAGTCACTTTAGTTCAGACAGATGATACGCAGTTATGCAGACCGTCATAAAGGGATGTTTTGAGCTTTCTGGATCCCTGATCCTTCTATACACGTCACATGTGACCAATGGAAGACAAGACAACCAGGGGGGCCGAGCCCTCAGACCTTTAGTCACAGGTCAGACATTCCCCCCTCCCCTCTGGGAGGAGATGCGGTCCTCTCTCTTTCTGCAGCTAAAACTCCTAAAAACTAACATGGGACTTAGAAAGTCGTAGGATGCTGGTTCTGGTGTCAACATACTCAGTTGCAGCACAACCATTGGGTTCAAACACTGCAGTTTGAGATGGCCCCTAGTCTGAGTTCTGCAGAACCCGGTCCCTGTACATTTTGGAATAAATGTAAACATATATATGGACGTGTCAGCCCCCCCCCCCATTCTGAATATGGGTTTTTCTTCTGATTAATGGTCATGGCAACCTCATATTTCTTTATAGAGTACTTGTACTGGTGTTTGGATTTATGCTTTGAAGTTGTGTGGCTATAGCAGGCTCTCAGCAGGCGGTAAAAAATTGTAGCTGGAATTCTTTTAAAGTGGAGGCCCTCAGTGGAGGCACTCTTAGGCTTGTGTTTACTGACCTCAACCTTTTGTGACAGAAAACATGGATATTTTGGAAATGGGGTATAATATATTTGCCATATTCCTCAGAGTTTCTATAAAAATCGTAACCATGACAAGGAGGAGAAATCTGGCCTTGCATGGAGTGTAAACATAATTTCGGTCCACTTCATGTGGACCCCGAGTCAAAAATACACTCACAACATGTGTTTCATTTTACCTGGGCTAAATGCTTGATATAGTGTTTATTTACATAGGCTGAGCAGTGTGTCTTTAACTGTTTTTGTCCCTTCCTGGCTCCCTTAGTGTAGCTGTAATGCAAGCACTGCTCCCTTCTTCCTCGCTCCCGTGAGCATCCAAGTTTGCATCCAAGCAGTGCACACGTGCTGCTCCCTTCTGCAGTCTACAGTCTTTTCACCTGTTGCTGTTATGGGTTTACACAAGCTTCTTGCTGTAGTGAACGTACATTTTAGGATTCCTGCTGTAAAAAGTGTTTATTGCAAGATTCTATACTAAAATAAAGCTTTTGAAACGTATCTACGTATCTTCATGACCAGCCGAGTTAGCTGTCTGCAAAGCCTTATGAAGTATGAACACATCCATCACAGACCACACACAGACAAGGTGAAGCTGTCTACAGGATTCACATTACTGCCATCTGGTGAGTCAGAATAACACTTACTCCCTCTCCAGGAATCTCCTGATTTTACCTGTCTCATGGGAGCACAGACCCAGTAAAATATTTTGTCTGATTATTGGTGTAAGTAAGCAGACCTACATTTATTTTGGCCTACCTTCCAGTCCTTTCAGTGAGCAGCACAATCATGGGTATCACAATAGGTATCACATTAAGTATTGACATCAATAGGGATTGTGCAAATCCTGCTGTCATTTCGGTCTCTGTCCTGTAGCAGACACAGGGCTGCAATCAGAGAAGTCCAGCTATCCTATTTGTATATGGTCCATTTGACAATACCAGTTGAGCATAGATGTAAGGGTTGCCTATGGTGTGGGCACTTCCTGTGCCCAGTAAGATTGTGCTTTCACTCTTACAACTGCAGCATTGCTAATACAAGACTTGGTAGAGCCACTGACCTGGTGAGGACCACTAATTGTAGTTGGGGAGGCAGTCTAAGCAATTCAAATGAGAATATTATCTTGCCAAATGGGTTTCAAGAGAAAGAGTCTGGTTTAGGCTGAATGCGCAATGGCTGGTGCCCAATGCTAAAGGTAAATTCCGGATATGGAGAGAGCCTTGGTTTGTAAAAAGAGAAGTAATACAATAACAATTAGCACTTCTTTAACCTCCCCCCAGGCACAATCTATTGATGTCCAGCTGTCACTTCCGATGTGGCTCCCCCACCAGCCTGCTTTCCTATACCAGGAAACAATTCCACTTCAGTTTTTAAAAAGCAATAAGACACAGAAGCCTGGGAGGAACGAATACCCTTTTTTCTCTCATATTCCACTCCAGGGCATCACTAAATTACTTGGGGGACGTCCCAAAGCAGTAACCCATTTCTAGTGAGGGATCCCGAATATCAAAAAATGACTAAACAACAGACTAAAGTCAGATTGGAGAGTCAGACCTCTGTTGAGGAATGCACCACTGTCTGCAATACTTTCAACTCGAAGGCAGCATTTGCCAATGTCCTTAAATCTACCTTGTAGATTTTTGTAAACAGAAGACCAGGAAGCAGCACTACATATCTTCTCAATGTAAGCTTGATGCTGAAAAGCCTAGGACAATCCAATCGCCCAGGTAGATCCTGAAGGCCAATGATCCATAAGCCTTGACCACCTCCTGTCTTATCCATCTACTGATGGAAGACCTGCCAGGTCCTCAACCTTTTCTTGGACCCTCAGGAGTCACACCTAAGACCTACGAATTCTCTGTGTAGAAATGATATGGTACTTAAACCAGACAAACACCTGTTTTTTAACGTGTTTTAGCCACAGACAGCTAATCAAAGCAAGCTCAGGGGGCATCCAGAATGCTGGAGCACCAGTGGCCAATCGCAGGAATCCTTTCCCGGTGCTGGCTCGTAGTCAAAGTGAGGATTACTGGCGTTCTGGGGGGGGGGGTTATGTGTGGGGGGCTGCGGCATTTTGGATACCCCCCTGAGCTTGTTTTACAATATCGCTGAGGCACTCAGCAAGCAAATGACTTACCACAAAGGGTAGACGTGTTAAGGTCTTCTTTGAGAGTGTGTGTCAGCCCACCGCTGCTTTAACCAAACTGAACACCTATGAGACATTAACAGAGCCAAGCCCCTGGCATTTAATCTTATTTTATTACTAGTGCCAGGTAACGGCAGATGATCGTCTGTACAGCGGTGCTAAGAGCGACCTCTAGCATATGCTGTGATCGGCCGTGAGTCGCTATTACAGAGTGCCTCAGTCGCTGTAGTAACATGGCTGGCATTGATGAATTTGATGTATGTCGGTTGCTCTAACACCAGTACAGCGCTGTATGGGAGCGAACGGCAGTGACTGGTTAGTGTGACCGACTCACACCATATTCATCAAGACAACAGCCTCACGCAGGCGGTCAAAATTGGGTCGCTGTAGCCCAGAGCGAAAATATATGAAATTACATGTATGGAATAATGGAATAATATTGTGACATGAACATTTTAATGCCAGACCTGTAATGTCAATTCTGCATAAAAAAATGTAAAATCCAAAAAGTTTTCAAAAATGACTCTTTCTAGGAAAGGAGGGGTCACACAATGATTTGAGGGGAAAAAAAATTATAAGAAAATCCTGTTTAAAGAGGAAAAAAATGTATGGGAGATGTATGAAATGTATGGGAGAGCGACAGGTAGCAACATGTAATACCAAGCGCTCTGGAAGCCACAGCGCCGCCGGGATCCACTGAGCCGTCTGTGATGATGAATCGGACGCTGTTAGAGTCGCTCACCAGAATCGCTTTCATAAATGTGGTATTGCGTACAGTGCCCAGCGTTCACCAGACGCTGCCTGCCGCTTACAAGGCACTACCTGCGGCTATCCCTTGATGTATAAACCCCTTAGTTGCCTTATCCAATCTTTGCCAGGCATAGCAGCCATAGATATGGCACATGTCAAACTGAGCCAAATATAGAATAAGTATGTCTGGATAAATGATCCGTTCACTTGTCAACTTTGAGGAAAAGCACCCCAGAAGTTGGGATAACCTTGCCTTTGTGACACTTTGAGGGGCTGGACACTTTGAAGAGTGGGGGTTATGGCAAGTCACCCACTTGCCACAGGTGATTTGCCAGCCGGGTCTAGGGTATAGGGGTCTCAAGGAACCCCTTACCAGTTCAGAAGAGGGAAAAAGGGACCAACAGCCTTGCACATTTGGAAAAACTCCCCTAATCTCAGTTACGCCACCTCACAGGTTTTCTCCTGGTAGCGGCCATCTTGGAGCTTTCTTTCCCAGCACCACAGCAGCGCTGCCATAAACCCTCAATACACAGCAGCCGGAAACTTCCTCTTTGCAGGAGGCCTGCAGCTCCATGAGATTCAATTTTGTTTTTAGTTAAAAGGTACAATGAATGGATGGCGCTGTTTGACTGGTGGGAGGGGCTGGGCACCATTCTCTCAGACTGGGAAGTTTCAGAGCAAGCCAACGTTGGACCGGCCCGGGCAAGGTAAGTGTCTAGTTTTTTTTTTTACAGGCTTTAGTAACCCTTTAGGTTATTTTTTATGTGCACCAATCTGAATGGCACTGGAAGGTATGCATATGAGCACTGCTTGTTCTAAGGATGTTGGTCTGGTTTAAATGTAAAAAAAGACACACAGATAATTTTTTTTTTACTCACTGGCGCCAATCACTGCCACTGTCTGACAGGCAGAATTGATCAGCAGAAGCGGGTCAGGGAATTGGAGTGACACTTGTGACACTCGTACAGGCGCGGCAGGAGCGGCCTTTTAAATCAGCTGAGTGATATGGTGTCATCTCACTCCTGGTATAATAGGCCCCTCCCTGCAGCAGCCAGCGAGCTGTCAGAAGGCGCCGTGCGGGACAGGGGACAGGCCTTCTCTGCCCCACTGAAGACCATGGGGGAGGGAGGACTGAAAAAGAGGTAAAAAGTGCGGGCGAGCGGGAGAGAAATGCTTCCTCGCTTATTGGTGGCACTGTGTGCACTGTTCATACACCTCTTATATCCAAGACAACCCAAAGCACATGGGGGGGGGACTAATTTAGCCTTCAGGCAAGTATTTTTTTTTTAATTTAGGTTTGAAACCCTTAAAAGTGATCCAACACCCACATATAAAAAACAAATACAGTTTATGCATGTTGCTTACCAGTTTATTTCTGAAAGCACTGTTCAATGCTCCACAGTGGCTCCCTCAGTGCTCCTGGCCACCAGAAAAACGCTCCAGCCAAATGGCCAAACCCTGGCCCTGCTGGCTTACCAGCCCCTGTGCCCATTGGTCTACCACACTCCGTGTTTCCTGGAGAGGGTAGGCATAATAGGGCAGCGGGTTTTCCAGCATGTCACCTGAAGGTGCTTGGTGCCTAGGCTGCTTAGCTCAGGGAGGGGGGGGGGGGGGGCAAAAAATGCTACACTACTGCACCATGCTGGCATTTGCCTGGCTTTTTTCATTAGAGAAAACTATGCAAGATTGTGAAGTGTACTTTTTAGCCCTGACTTTAGAGTTTTGTTGCCTATTTTATGCATCTGTCCAAGACAATAAGTTGGACATTCACAACTTTCAGAGTCAGTATATAATGAGAATGTATTCTTCTCGCATGGTGCTAAATGGTGCACATTTAATAGTCTGAATAACCATATCTAAGTTTAAAAGGTCAAGACATTAGTTTTATTAAAATACTCTTGTGCCTTGGATAACGTTATTTTTTCAGCAACAATCCATTAGAGACAGAGATGGGCAAATTATTAGTATGTTCGTACAGTACGTTGAATGCTTTTTCGCCATAATCCACGTTATCCTCATTGTCCCAAAATATAAATGATTCTGTAATATCTTAACAAACACACAGCACAATTTTATGTTTAAAAATATGAAGCAACATTAAAAAATCTGCATGATATACATCTGCTAAATGAAATGGTAAATTAGTAATTTGCCCATCCCTTTTATCTGCAACAGTTAGAAGATGTATTTTCTTTTTTGTATAAAGTTGTTGTTTTCTTTTTTTATAAAAAAAGGAAAATGTTGCCATTGTCATGTGTCCATGATTTCTCTGGAAGGAGACAGCTCAGGATTAACCCCCTGTGTGTTGTGAAGTGTCTGATTGTGTGATATTGAATTCTGTTGCAGTTCTAAAGCAATTGTGTTTTGTGGAAATTCCTTCACTTGTTTCTTATATTCCAGAAAAGTGCAGGCCTTTGTGGCTATTGCGATAATATTCTTGCCGATAAAGATGGTCGAGACTCTACTATCCTGAAATAAAACCATATTGACAACCCGAATAAAAATAGTAACGATGTTAATGGTGACGAGACTGAGAACTGGATAAAGCATCATCTTCTGAGGAGCGATGTGCTCTCCTTGCATGCTGATTTCACTCAAAGAGACGCAGGGCAGGATCAGTAATAAGATGTAGCAGTAGAAAAACATAAGTCCCTCTGCCCATATGGGGAGGCCGGTCTTCTGTGGCTCCCATAAATTAGCTTGGATATCCAAAATATCAAGTAAATCAAGAGCAACCCAAAAGAGACGTCCTCTTAGATCTTCTTTTTTCCTGAAGGTTCTCACATACTCCATGCTATCTAGTGACACAAGCACCAGATATAGTCCCGGCACGGAGATGGATAGAAGCAACGTCAATGCCTTTCTAGCCACAGTATCTACACCTTTCTTTTCAGCTTTGTAATTTTGAAAAATAAAGTACAACTTTATTTCTAAAACAAAGATATATAGAAACCACAAAATCATTGCATATCCTCTCTTGGCTGTCTTCACTTCAGCTCCCACCCAAACCGCCACGTAACGGAGAACGATCAGGAAGCAGATGTCTCCGACTAATACGATGATGCACACTCCAATCTTTCTTGGGCCTTGGTTCTGCTCCACCAGGTAGGCATCCATAAAGGCCATGCTTGTCATGATCACAATTGTGGTTAGACACACATGACGCTTGTCTGGAGGTGGAAGAACCATTTTTTGGCACTTTATTGCAGGCTTTCATGAAGAACATACAACTCCCATGCGATCACCGCTGATTGTCGATTACCTTATGGCTATAAATACGGGAAATGACTGAATCTAAGCGTTCTTTCATCGTAAAATGCCGTCAGTTCCTGACTTTACAACATCTTTTATGATTTATGTGCAGTTTTACATGAATTTTCCTTTTGGGGCCATATGTTGTCTTCACATATGCCTGCAACTGTCTGGTAGGATGTATGGCATCAAAATAAATAAGCATAAAGAACACTCTCTGCAAAAAATCCAGCAGTATATGTTTCAGATTTTCTTTTACTTCAATTTGAAAGTTGTCATTACTCATAATAATTTACTGTGGATATTATTTCACTGCTGGACCCATGGTAGAAATATATATTGCTATGAAATCACTTTGAGCAGGTCTTCTTCAGTCCATATATCCAAATTCTCTTTACACAATGGTGTTCCTTTCTGAAAAATGGGAAACATAATGCATTAATAACTGAACAAATATACATACAACATTTTATAATTAGAGGCAAACTAGGAAATAACAGTAAAGTCCACGTTCATAGACTTTCTTAACAGAGAGCAGCCAGTAGGGCATGAGGCTCCCCTGCTTAACTTCACATGTTCTCACGGTGTAGATTGTTGTACTGCAACCCCGGTATCTGAAGTTGTTGCTGCACTTACGTGTTCCGCCTGGATGGAAATATTCGGTGGTGTATGTAGCTTGGCCGAGACAGAAGTGTAGCACTGAGCTTCAGATGCTGGGGCTGCAAAAGTGCGACCATGCCATGGGGCCCGGGTGAAGCTAAGTTGGGAGCCTTGTGTCCCTCTGGCAGCCCTGGACTAAGGTCTGTAAGACCACAAAAGTGATATTTCTATTTAAATGTCTGTACCATCCACAAAATCTGAATTTAAAAAACCCAACACAATTTGTTTGATTAATTATATAAGAAGAAATATATAAAAACAGCCACTAGGGGCGAACTGTCCATAAGGAGGCCAGGAAAAAGCCCTGGTGGGCTGCGCTGCTCTGGGGTCAGCTGGACATAGCCCCTTCCATCATCCCACCCTACTGATTTACTCAATCCTCCCCTAACTCCATTCCTTGCCTCTCTAGTCTATCTCCCATCTTTTCTCCATACCAGTACTAGTACTTTACATCTTAGCCAAGACATCCAAGTTCCTGTTCTGCCCCTACAATAGTATAGCCCCAGCATCATGGCTGTGAAGTGCCGTCCCACCCCTGCCACATGAAATTCCCCTAAAATGCTAAAGCTTGAGTAGCTTGCCATTGCCTACCATTGCTTCCAATACCCTTTACTATAAATTCTATAAAACCGGTATGGACCCCATTCATACTCAGCATTTTTATTTTAATTGTTAATCCCCTTCCCCCTTGCAAGTCAAAATTGGGTCCTGTGACTGGCTAGAGCTACGTGTTACCATCAAATGTGAAAGTAAAGGTTTGGACCTTCAAGTTAGGAGGTGGTCATTGTATTTCTGATTAAGTACATTACCACACCACATTGATTACCCCACCTTTTCTTTCCTTTTCACACATTAATGTTTAGATGTATTGCTGTATATACGTTTACCAAATCTGTGCATTGCTCTATTTCCTAGGGCACCTGTTGGTTGTGTTAATATAAAGTGGAAATATCTAAATAAAGCAAACCAATGCCTTACACACATACAGGCAGGGTCAGATTAAGAGTATATAGAAATTATTTTATGGGGCACCCAACAACATAACAACCTCTATGTCTCCCGTATGTGTTTCTCATATGTCTGTCTGTCTCTTCCTGTTCTCTCTCATTCATGTCTATCTCTCTTTTTTATTGTCTGTCTCTCACCAGTTTCTCTTTCCCACGTCTGCCTTTCCCCTGTCTTCTTCTTGTGATTTTCTTTCTCCTGTTTTCCCTTTCTTCTTCCCCAGGGCCCAGGACAATGCCCAACCCACTTTAGAAGGGGTTACCCTATACTAGCAACCACCTACCTCAAGTAATTCCAAGGTGATACTGATGGGCTCAACCTCTGGCCGCGCTGATAGCCTGCTTGCGATCAAGTGGGAGAGTCACACTGAGCAGTATATCAGTGCGGCCAGCCAACAAGCATTTCAGCTCTGGCCGCTGCTGGCCCTGCACTGAGTTTTTTTTTTGTTTTAATGGCGGTGATGCGCAGATCGCGCTGCCCCATTGCTATATAGTACAGCAGAGCTATGGTGATTTTTCAGAGACCATTTACGGGAAAATTTATGCATGAAATAAAATGTATAGGTAGGAGAAGAATGGTGAAGGCAATGCAAAGCAGCTTTAATTGATTCCCTGGTTTAATTGGATTCTAGTGAAAAGAGATTGGCAGAGGGGGAAGATACGAGTTGAGGTGGGAGGACAGGAGAAGCCTTGAAGCAGCAGTCATGATAGACGGCAGAGCTGGGAGTCTTGTTAGTGGGAGACCAGATAGGAGGAATTGAAGAAGTTAAGTCGAGAAATAATGACTTGCATATTGCTACAGAAAACAATGGCTTGAAAGGAGTTCATGCATGTGATATCCAGCTGCAGATACAGAGACAAAGACAAGTAACAATTAAACAAACAAACACGATTAATGAATACAATTAGTTTCATTTAGTTCCTTTTCCACATCTTTTATTCTAGAATTTTCATCCATGTTGCACATATTCTGTTGACCTGTGTGGTCACCAATCACTTGGGGCCTCTTAAAGCCCAACTTCAGACAACATGTTCTACTTTGGCTGAGTAAGGAGTGGTTGGAACAAAATAAAAAAATGCCAAACTGACAGTTTAGTTATAACTGCTATGACTTTAGACCAGATGTTTTTTAAATGTGAACATGACCAGAAGATATGTGTCATGTCTAAGATTCTAAGGGAGGGTGAGCAGGTCGATTGCTCTGCCTGCTGCTAAATATGGCACATATGGGACAGCAGAAGCACTATAGGAGGGGGCAGACTTTTTTGCTTCCCGCACTGAGCGCCATATTGCATAGAAACTGCCATGGTCATGCAGGGCAATTGCTCTGGGCACCAAGGCAATTGGGGGACCAATATTCCAGCCATTCTGTTTTCTGATGTCAAGGACACTTTCAGTGGTGCAGGCCATAAGACATTCCCCTCATATCCCTATATTGGGGTCAGTCTAGGTACCATTTTCCCTAGAAACTGCCATGGTCATGCCAATCCTCCTCCTCGCTCCAGTGGTGTCCTCAAAGTGTTGAGCTGAGCAACGCCCGACCAAAGCATTAGTCTTGGGAGCTGGCTCAGGAAGTGCCAAGCTCCTCTGGCCACCCCTGCATCCCTTCTCGTGTGCGTGCACACACAAGTATTTTATGTCTAGCCGCCAGAGGTAAATTTAAATGGGCCAATAAGCCCTAAGTTTGGTTATTGGTCTATAAGCCCTTGATGTTGTGTTGGGCTAATTATCCCCGTTTTTTTGCAAGACAATAAGCCATTTGTCATCCCCACCAATTCCCTAACACTTCCCCCTATAAAGCATTTCCCTTCCATGACCCCAGTGTCCATGGTAATTAATGGTTTGGGTGCTCTTACTAGTGTATTCTCTCATTGTGTTTAACCTTGTATGGCCTAGTATCTTACCTGACCTTGTCCTCGCCTAAACCCTCCTGTACTGTGCCTTCAAAATCTCCTATTGTGATACCTTTCTTGACAATTCTGTACTACCACCATGCCCTCCTATGGGGTTTATTCAGAGCCAGGTGGGAAAACGCACTCCTTTTTAGAAGAGAAAACTGCCATTGACTTTCATTGTTTGCCTTGGGGCTGATTCAACAGCCGGATATATTTTTTTCACCTGGGTTTTAAAGCCCCTAGGTAGACATGAAAGTGAATGGCAGTTTAATCTCCTAAAAAGTAGTGAATCGACCCCTGAGTATGACCCTTGGCTCGATCTTTGACCTCTCTGCCCTTTGTCATTTGGTTGGAATGATTTCACGTGACGCCTGGCTACGACTGAACTTTAACTAGACTTTAACTAAATTGGTGTTGTTTCCTGTACAGGGGGGCAACCCGACTACCAAGGCCCCTGCACTGTGATGCCTGGTAAATCACAAAATTGTATCTTTCAAATTGTTCCCCCTGGCGAAATCGAGCTCCGCAATTGGTCAACATGGTTCGCATGTCTCTACTGTGTATCTGCCGGTGACCATGTGACTGCAGCGGCCAACTGTGAGACTTGACTTCACTGGGTAAGCGATTTATTAGGTAAGACTTTCTGGTTTACTGGGTGTTACAGTGCGGGAATCAATATGAGCCCCCTGCATAGGGAACAGGGCCTGTTTTTCAACTTTCACTCAAGTGGAGAGCCTCACACCCACCATGATCTAGGAAAGATTCTAGTGATCAGAGAAGTTGTTTTTCTATTTTAAAGCTTGGACTTCATCGTTAACTGTTGCCCCATAGACATCCGTGCAGTCAACTTTTCTGCACCTGCGCCCTCTCACCCATATGGCCAGCAGTACCTGCCTTCATACTAATGGCGGGGTGGAAGGGAGAGTTTTGCTGCAGGGGAAATGGACTGGTTAGGCTTTATTACAAATACATAACTTTTAGTGACCACGTCTTAAGTATTTTTTTTTGCAGGCAAGGATTGCTCACATTAATATATCCTTAGACTGACTGTTTCCTGCAGCAGGGAGCCCTGATTATCCACTCTTAGTAGAAATTGTAGTGCTGTCAGTCATTACAAGATTAAAGCGTACCAACACTTGCGTGGCACAGGTTTTGGTCTCTGCCACTACATGACAGGCTAAGGGGCAACCAGAGCGCTAGAGCCCCCCCCACACATAACCCTCTGAACACCCCAAATCTTACCTTTCCCTTGTAATCACTAAAAGTTATGTATTTGCAATAAAGCTATAAGCAATATGAGTCTAAATGATTCTAATGGCAGCCCAGACCCAGGGTGGCATGGTTTATAGAAATGGCTAATGCAGCTTAGTCATACATCCACTTCATAATACAGATAAGTATTAACTAATGTATATATCAAACACAAGAGCATATATATAATTTTCAGCGTATGAGTCAGAATGTATAATGGTTCAGTCTGCTCATGGTAACAAACTAGGCATCTCCCTATATAAATATATAAACCGAGGCCCAGCAACATTATGATTCAACAGCGCTCAGCCGCCAGCTGCAACAATGTAAAGTAACCATCAAGATCTCCTTCCAACTAAATGCATGTAAAGAAAAAAAATGTATACAGAAAAATATGATCTCTGTGCTATATGGCTACTGCTCCTTATCAGCTAAAAATACAAAATAATTCTCACTTACAGCGGCAGCAGTGTCTTTGTGGTCTCTGGTGCTGTCACTGCCGGTTGCTAAGGAAAGTGGTTACTAAGGCAAGTGTGTCGGCAAAGCATATTCGGCATGACGAGGGGGCCCTGCCATCAGCCAGAGCAATGAAGCTATGTTTCAAATAAAATTAAGTTGATTATATTTGATATTGCGGATTCCAGAGCGTCTATTCATGAATTTTGTATGTCTGTTTTTTTGTTTAACATATCCTTGTTCTTAAACAAAAGCAGGTTTAGTCTAATCTCCGAAGAAAAGCACAGGCACACCTCATGTGCGGTTTAGCTGCCTCTTTCCCAGCTTAAATATATAATTAGTGAGTCACAGCACACACAATAGGGTACATGCAGTGCCTGATATTTATTTAAGAGAATTTTCTAAATATCATCTCATGGATGCATTTACCTAGCTTTCTGCCATCACTAGTGCTGGCCACACACAGGGATTATTTCCAACCTGCCGTCAGACTGAATAAATCATCATGTAAAAAAAGAATACATTAAGTTATCTGTGAGGGTCACAAATACTGTTTTGTGGCATGTCATGCAGCAGAAGTCACAGACCAGCCAGCACTGGGAATACCTGGCAAGTGCTGGGGCCCCTGGTGTCTTCAGGCTGATTTCTGGTGAGCACCACCCACTGGACAAGTGAGCTGGGTGTCCTAGATGCAGACCTACTCACAGCTGGCCTCAAGACCAGAGAAGAGAAGTGGCAGTGGCCAAGCTGGCAATAAATGGAAGGAGATTGGTGGCAGCTCAGAAGGTGATGAGGACCAGCAGTGGTGGACCCTTCAGTGGCAGTGGAGAAGGCAGCAAGAATAAGGGATTGACTGGCACCAATGGTACATGCCTCAGCTGCAGCAGGTAAGGCAGAGAGGACGACTGCCAAAGGCCAAATCAGCAGCAGAGGAGAAAGCAGGAAGGACTGTAGAGCAATTGGGCTCAGTGGAGAAGACGGTGAGGATTGGAGGATAATCAGAGGCAGCAGAGAAGTTGGCAAAGACCAGAGGACAATTAGCGGCAGCAGAGAAGGTGGCAAGGACTAGAGGATGATTGCTGGCAGTGGAGAAGGCAGTAATAAATGCAGGGCAATTGGCAGCAGAGGACGACTCATTGGTTGCAGCACAGGTGAAGGGTGACAAGATGTGGCATGTGATGTAATACACCACAAAGGGGCTCACTGAGACTCAGTGGCAGGACAGGGTACTTATTGCAGAATGCGTGTTTTGTACCCTGCAGGTGCCCACAGTTTCGGGTAGTCACAGGGGCTTAGGCCTCAGTTACAACTATGCAGATACGGGGTGGATTCTCTGCATTCGTGGTCAAATGTCTTTTGCACTGCATTTTCACACATTTGCATCTGCATTGTGCATTTTACATGGAAAAATTTGACCTCTGAGCCACTGGGATGCCACCCATACGTGTTGCCATAATTTGTTTTTAAACATGCACAATGCAGATCATAGGTCTTATTTTGCAGCATAGGTGTGAACGAGGCCTTAGACCTTCAGATGGAGATGCACCCCCCCCCAACTAAGGGAGTACACAGGCCCCTCTCTCTGCTATCACATTACAATAGAGGGTGAACTTTGGGAACATGATATAAGATGTGTTCAAAACACACTGTCATAAGCACTACATATAGAGCAGGTTAGAGCAGAAAGGGATGCTAAACCTTAATGTAAACTCTGCTGTTATGTATATAGAGTCAGCTTGTAATAATAATGCACCGAAATGTATCTAGCTGCTGCCCTGCCGGGATGGTCCCACTGGATAATCCTTTTTTAATATATTCTTTATGTAAGTAAAGGTTCCTAAAGACCAATTCTACAAAACTGACAATATGTCAATGGGCAGCCCAGTCCCAGGGCAGTTTCTAGGCAAAGTAGTGCTCAGTGCGGTATGGAACAATTCTTCCCCTCTCACCCATCCTATGGCATTGCTGCTACCCCCTACAGAGATATGCCATGCTGTGCCTCTACCAAAGCAGCAGGCAGTGCCCCCTTCCCATGACTGAGCCCAATATGGGAGGGTAAGGGACCTTTCTTATGGCCTACACCACTTACAGGGGCCCCCGATTCATCTATAAAAACAGGATAGCTGTTTATAAAAGCGCTCCCAAAGGCCTTGGTGTAAAAAATAGGTTTTAAAAGAAACTAAAGAAGTGAGCACTGTTATTTTTGCTGCTGGATAGTGTGGGGCACAATGCAGCACAAACACTGGGGGGTGTTTGTTCCGGTTTAATCTTATTTTCTCAGATAGAGGTTGGCCTGTTTGGACAAGGTTCCCAGGCTTTGGCCAGACTCATTTGTTGTGTAGGTAATGGTTACATTTTTGCACCTTAGCCAAAGTTTGGGACCTTTAAACAGCTAGATACTATTAAATATTAAACCTATACAACAACCATACTTGATATGAGCCTGGAGAACCTATATAGTTTGGGAAGAGGGTCAGAGAAGGTCTGGGTTCTGATCCTTGACAGAAACTCAGTTGAGCCAGTGTAGAGCCATGATAAAACCCATATAGGCAAGGGAAGGATGCTAATTAAGGCCTTCCTGTTCCTACTTCTACTAAGCCAGTCAAATCATGCCAACCTTTGACTGCATAGAGAAGCTGACATTATAGAAACCTAGGAACTGACCCAGTGGCGCTGACACTGTATTTTGCCTAATCTCAATTTGTTTCCATACTGTCTTGAACTACCATACATGTTTGAAAGAGAACCCCAAGTAAAAAGTGAGTACCCAAAACCTCTGTCTACACCTCCTAACTAAGTGTACAAGATGTGAGCATATATGCTATTACCAGATCCAGATAAGTTTAGGACTACATTTGCATTAGGGAATCATAAATCCATACCCCTGAGAGCATGTGGATCATGGTGAGAGGTTTCATCAGGTGCCAATGCACAACTAACCTCTCCTTTAAAGTTTAGAGTGGCAAAATGATGGTCTCATAATGTGCAGCTATGACCTTCTTGATGCACCCCATTATCAAGTTTGCCTTGGCAGCTGCTGCCTGGCATTGGTCACTACCATTACATTTGTTAGTAACTAAAACCCCTAGGTCTTTTTTCATTGTAGGTTTTACCCAGTTCTTCAACTGTGTTTCAGTTACCCCTACGGGATTAATTGTGGAGATCATGCCCCACCAAGAGCCCCACTGGGAGCTTTTTAATCCTTTATAAAGAATTCCACATTGCTAAGCTCGCTGATCTCAAGGGAGTCATTAAGCTGCCAAGAACAAAGTATTGTCCTCAAGCATAGGAATTTATAGATTGGCAAAAACTGTGATAAGTGAACAGTTATTGATTTTCAATCTCAATACGTTGCCGTAAATATTAAAGTTAGTGGTTAAAACTGGTATCTGGGGCTGTAAATTCAAATCACTTCCATGCTATCTTGTAATGTTCAGTGTAAAAGTGTCTGTTCTAAGCACTTCTAGATCCTGTTTTCGGAAGATTTACATAGACCTATCTGGGGAAGACTTGCAATCTTCTGCTGACGATAAAAAGAAAGGGCACATCTAACTCATTCTACTTACTCAGGATTTTTATCCATCACCAGGCTGAGTTCAACTGATTTGTTTTTACTAACTGGTTATAGAACAATAATGATAAGTCATGTTTGTAAACTAATAGTGCCAACCCTGGAGTCTAAAAGTGGGTCAGATGAAAAAGCAGCCCTGTGGTATCCAAATTTGGGATGCCCTGCCATGTGAACTCCCCTGCAAAGGCCCGCATTCACGTGCATGTTTCTCAAATTACAGCACACAATGGAACCCTGGGAGTATTACTCACTGTGGTGCTAAGATGACAGGAAATGTTTCTTATCTAGTTCTCTGTGAGCAGAGATCCCAGGGAGGGTATATATATATAGATATCTGGTCATGTAGAGGTACGGACAACTTTTTCTTTGTATGGTTTACTAGTGGATTTTTGTACAGGGCTATAACTAAAAAAAAAAAAAAGTGACCCTCAACAGACTTACTTCTTCTTTTCTACTTTTGGATGCTTCATCCTGGCTGGCAGATTGCGGCACCCCACATGACCATCAGAACTATGCAAGTCAGCATAGCATAAGTGGAGTAACTGCTTTTTCATGGCACAAATCATTGTCCTCAACACATAGAAACATAGAAGGGTTGATGGCAGAAGGAGGCCATATGGTCCACCTAGTCTGCCCTTATGTGTATACTGCATGTACCCTTTATCTTAGGATAGATGGATGCATATCCCATGTGGGTTTAAATTCACTTAC
The DNA here is from genome assembly GCA_027917425.1 of Gastrophryne carolinensis. Taxonomy (NCBI): domain Eukaryota; kingdom Metazoa; phylum Chordata; class Amphibia; order Anura; family Microhylidae; genus Gastrophryne; species Gastrophryne carolinensis. The sequence goes on along the minus strand of CM051244.1, from coordinate 121,874,919 downwards.
TCGATTTTCCAACTATCTCTACTGGAAGTTTGTTCCAAGTATCTACTACTCTTTCTGTAAAAAGACAATTCTGTGAGTACCTGTAGAATTGCTTTTACTATGAATGGCACGGCCTGCTTCCAGAAGTCCTTACGTATGGGTAATCTCGCCACAAGGTGGCGCAGTGTACTGCAGAAGAGTTGTGGCTCCTCCCGGTACCATATAAAAACGGAATCACCATAGACTTATCCAGTGTTGACAAGCAGTTATTCAAGAAACCAGGAGCTAATAAATGTAAAAAGGTAACAAACCCCAACTAATTTGGAACAATCACCATAAAGAGGCAACCAAGAATAACGATAACAAGGGTGGGGTGAAGCAGGCCATGCCATGCATAGTAAAAGCAATTCTACAGGTGAGTACTCACAAAATTGTATTTTTCCTATTGCATGGCCGGCCTGCTTCCAGAAGTCCTTACGTATGGGACGTCCAACAGCAGTGTCTGTAAGGTAGGGTGGGATCCCCAAAGAGTAACAACAGGCAGTTCAAACCACTACCGCCTGAAGTACCTTGCGGCCAAAAGCAGCATCAGCTGAGGCCTTAACATTGTAAAACTTGGAAAAGGTATGAACAGAAGACCAAGTAGCAGCCTTACAAACTTGTTCAACAGAAGCTTGGTGCTGAAAAGCCCAAGACGCACCAATAGCACGATTGGAATGAGCAGTAACCCTAAAAGGAGGAACCTTCCCCCTGGCAGAATAGGCCTGCTCCACCGCCTGACGGATCCACTTGCTGATAGTGGATTCAGCCGGAGGCAAACCCTTCCTGGGTCCAGCAGGAAGAACAAAAAGAGCGTCAGATTTCCTGAAAGACTCAGTAGCAACCAAATAAAACTTCAGAGCCCTGACAACATCCAAAGAGTGAAGGGTCCGCTCCTTGGAATTAACAGGATTAGAACACAAAGAAGGCAAAACAATGTCCTGATTGAGATGAAAAGCAGACACAACCTTAGGCAAGAAATCCGGCTTAAGCCGAAACACCACCTTATCCTGATGCCGCTCAAAATAAGAAGGGTTGATGGAAAGCGCCGCCAGCTCAGAAACTCGCCTGACCGAAGTAATGGCCACCAAAAAGGCCACCTTAAGAGTCAGAATGGGCAAAGCATCTCCATGGATAGGCTCAAAGGGAGGACCCTGCAGAGCAGACAACACCAGATTCAGGTCCCAAACCGGTAGCATAGGCTTACGTGGCGGACGCACATGAGTAACTCCTTGGAAAAAAGTCCTAACCAACCGGTGATTGGCAAAGGATCTTTGGAAAAAAATTGCCAGAGCTGACACCTGTCCCTTAAGGGTACTAAGTTGAAGGCCTGAATCCAAACCATGTTGCATAAAATTCCAGACACCCGACAAGGAAGAGACTTGGACTCACACTAGGCAATGTAAGCATGCCAGATCCTGTAGTAGATAAAGGACAAGGACTTCTTCCTAGCCCTAATCATGGTATCAACAACAGAAGCCGGCAACCCCTTATCCATCAAGATGGAGGTTTCAGCAGCCAAGCAGTTAAAGTCAGCGTTAGTAAATTGGGATGGCACAGTTGTCCCTGAGTGAGCAGATCTGAATCCTTGGGCAAGACATACTGATCTACTGCCAACTACACGATGTCTGCGAACCACACCCTCCTTGGACAACAGGGGGCCAGAATGGCTGGTACCCCTTCCTGGGCTATCTTGCACAGCACCCTGCCCAGCAGAGGAAAGGGAGGGAACACATAGAGGAGCCGAAACTCCGTCCAAGGCATTGCTAGCGCATCAGTGGCGAAGGCCAGAGGGTCCTGTGACAGGGAGACAAACCTGGGAAGCTTGTGGTTGAGGCGGGATGCAAACAGGTCCACATCCGGCTGACCCCAGCGGTGACACAGGGAGTGAAATACCTTGTTGCTGAGGGACCATTCCCCCAGCCGAGACGTCCCCCAGCTCAGGGAGTCTGCCTCCTGGTTCTCCACCCCCGGAATGTAAACCGCTGAGATGCAAGGGACATTCTCTTCCGCCCAAGACAGTATCAGAGACACTTCCTTGAGGGCTCGCTTGCTCCGAGTCCCTCCCTGATGATTGATGTAGTCAACCGCCGTCTGATTGTCCGAGCGGATCTGAACAGTCCGACCCCGAAGGTGCGTGGTCAGCTGAGAAAGAACCAACCTGATCGCCCTCAGTTCCAGAACATTTATGGGAGCATGGGCCTCCTGGGGGCCCCGACGACCCTGGAACTTCAGAAACTTCCAAAAGCCCCCCCAACCGGTCAGACTGGCATCTGTGGTGACAGTCTCCCAGCACGGGGGCAGCAAGGTCCTGCCCACTAGAAGATTCCCTGAGTCCAGCCACCACGAGAGGGACTGTCTGGCGAGGGGGGACAGAGCAAATTCCTGGTCCAGGGACACAGGGTCCTGCTCCCAAACTGACAAGAGGTGCAACTGAAGAGGTCTCATGTGAAACTGAGCAAAAGGGACCGCCTCGAAGCAGGACACCATCAGACCCACTAACTGCATCCCTTGCCGGATGGAGGGATGGTGACACAAGAGCAGAGTCCGTGCCTGCTTCTGAAGGCCCTCCACTTTCTGCTGAGGCAGGAATACCTTGACCTGAGAGGTATCCAAAGTCATGCCCAGAGAGGACCTCACCAAAGACGGAGACAGTGAAGACTTGGGAAAATTGATCACCCAGCCGAAAGACTCGAGAGTGGAGGTCACCACCAGAGTATCTTTCTCGGCCTGATGAAGAGACTGAGCCGCAATCAGAATGTTGTCCAGGTAAGGGAGGATGCAAATGCTCTGATTCCGCAGCAGAGCCATCACGCCCGCCAGCACCTTGGTGAACACCCGAGGTGCCGAGGTGATACCGAACGGCCACAAACTGGTAATGCTGATCCTCTAGAGCGAACCTGAGAAATCTCTGATGACCTGGAAAAATTGGTACATGAAGATAGGCATCCTTGATGTCCACGGAGGTCATGAAGTCGCCTGGGTGCAGAGTACTGACAGCCGAGCGTAGCATCTCCATGCGAAAGTGCTTGAACCTGACAAACTTGTTGAGACCCTTCAAGTCCAGGATGGGCCTCAAGGACCCAGCCTTTTTGGGGACCGTGAACATATTGGAGTAGAACCCCTGATCCCGTTCCTGGGAAGGCACCAGGCAAATGACTCCTGACTCCAACAGACACTGAACCGCAAGGCGCAAACCCTGAGCTGACAAAGGGTTTTAAGACATCCGGGATCTGATGAATCTTGGGGGCGGCCAGGCTGCAAACTCTATGTTGTAACTGGAGGATACCACCCCCTGAATCCACCGGTCTGAGACGCGGAGCCTCCAGACATGAGCAAAGAGCCGAAGCCGTCCCCCCACCCGGATGGGTATGGGTGCCTCCTCATGCCTGAGGGTGCTTGGGAAAAGGTTTGGGCTTGGGACCCCATGAGAGACTGGGATGACCACGCAATCTGCCACGGCCCCAAGAATCTCTGCGGGTACCCGAAAAGAGGGAGCTCTTGGAGCACGAAAGGAGGGGAGGGAAGTGGAGGGCCCCCGAAAAGGCTGAGGCTGCCTCCTACGCTGAGGCAGACTACCATCCTTGGCTAGAACATCCAGACGCTCACCAAAGAGCCGCAGCCTCGTAAAGGGGAGCCCAGTGAGAGCCTTCTTAGCAGCAGCGTCAGCTGCTCACTGACGCAGACAAACAGAGCGGCAAATAGCCACCAAAAGGGCAAAGGCCCTACCACTCAGCCGTACCACATCATCCATGGCAGTAAGGACAAGGCAACAAAATCAGAGCAAAGCCCTATAATCCTCCCCCTGCTACCAGCTGTAGCACCATCAAGGAGATGCTTAAGCTGTTTCTTAAGGGCAATAGCTGTGATGGCAGCGGTGCAGACCGGACGCAGCCCAGCCCCCACAAATGTAAAAGCATGGCAGGCCAGCTGATCCATCTCACCGACCCGCAGTGTAGCAGTGTCAGTGGAAGGCATGACCGAGGTGTTGGACAGCCCTAGAACAGGAGCGTCCACCTCAGGGGGACACGACCATTGTTTGACCAGGTCAGCAGGGAAGGGATACCTCTTATCCAACCCTTTGGGCACTGCGGGCAATCTACTAGGACGTTCCCACTCCTTGAGCACCATATTAGTGAAATGGCTCTGCTCAGGGAACTCCAGACGCTGTTTATCAGGACGAAAGAGCTCACCCTGCTTCCTCTTAGCCACATCAGGGGGGACAATGTGCAAGATTTCAAAAATGTGAGCCAACAGGTTATCAGTGTCCTCATGGAACCATGAGTCCTACCCAGACGCAGACCCAGGGTCACTGTCGTAACCCTCCTGCTGGTCCCCAGAGGAGTCAGAGTCCTGGAAGAGTTCCCCCTCCTCTAGATGGTAAAGCCCCCCAAAAAACATCAGGTCCCTCATCCTCGTCAGGAAAGAGGGAGGGCGCGGGAGCCAGGTGCCACTTCTTGCCAGAGGCCTTACGTGGAACAGGCCTGGCAAGCTGCCTTTCAATGCTGGCCACACGCAGTGCCAGATCAGACTGTGACCCCCCGCTAGTATCCCCCCTCACTGGGGGCAAAATGCAGGCGCGGAGGGGGAGGCTATGCCGAAGGGGGCACAGAGCTGGGAAGCGGAGCGGGTAGCCCAACCTGGGCCGCAACGATACCCTGGGCGCACGGCACGCACACCGCGGCACTGTTACTCACAGGGGATACCCCGCACATGGAACACAGCCGGGATAGCCCCGAAGGACCCCCAAGCATGCTATCCCCAGAAGCCTCCCTATGGTGATTAAGACAGGGTAAGGGCTAATAATAAAGGGTAATAAAAAGCCACCCGGGATGCCCCCCCAAGGGATGCCCCCAGAAACCAGGAAGGGGAGATGAGGGAGGGTAAGGGGTAGGACCGGGAGAAACCACAACCCACAGTTGTCCCGCCTGAAAAACATAAGTAAAGACACATAAGCATCCCGCAGCACATGCCCCAAGGAAACCAAAAACCCCCAACAGGGTACTCACGGACCAAGCAGGCCAAAATCACCAAGCCGCCAGACCACAGGAGGAAGCGACACAGGGAGAGATCACTGCCGCAGCTCCGGGAGGAAGAAGGGCCCCAGACGCCCAGCAGAATCAAAATGGCGCCGGCAGAAGAACCTTGAGGGGCGGGCCGCGGGCAGACGACGCGATACACGTCATCCTCTGGCCCCACCCCCCCGAAGAGCACGAAAACGGCGTTCACGTGACCGCACCGGCTTCATCACACAGCAAAAAAAGCCTCACAGTTAGCATAGTACAAAGCGGCGACGGCGGTGAAAACAGTTAAAAACTGTTTAAAAAGACAGCTAAAAGCACTCGCCGCTACCACCGCGCCCCCCCCCCGAACACACACCGGGGAGGGGGGGAGGACAGCGAGCAGGCAGCGGCGAGAGGCCCGGCCAGGATGGGGGGGACCCCAAACACCAGAACAAGTCACACAGTCCCCAAAAAAACACTCACCCCCTCTGCATCCCTAGGAGGCTCACCATAAAGCCTATGGCCGGCTACCCTTTGTGGTACAGGGTCTGCGGCTTGGAGACTTGAGCACTTGACCCTAGTGCTCCTCTACCCTCACCTGATCCGTCAGCCAGGGCTGGGAGGCACAGAGGGTCCGGAAACGGATGGAAATAGCCATGCAGGGCTGCAGGCTTGGTTGCCCCGCTCACCTGCGCAATATAAGAGCCATCTTATATCCTCGCAGAATCACTGCAGAGAGAACACTGGATAAGTCTATGGTGATTTCGTTTTCATATGGTACCGGGAGGAGCCACAACTCTTCTGCAGTACACTGCGCCACCTTGTGGCGGGATTACCCATACGTAAGGACTTCTGGAAGCAGGCCGTGCCATGCAATAGGAATAGAATATTTTCTAACGTTGCTCCTGATCTTCCCCCCGACTAGCTTCAGGTTGTGCCCCCGTGTTCTATTAGTTAGTTTCTTCTTAGAACAATTCCCTCCTGAACCTTATTCAGTCCTTTCACATATTTAAAGCTCTCAATCATGTCCCCTCACTCTCTTCTTTCCTCCAGACTGTACAAATTAAGTCTCTCCCGATAAGTTTTAAGATTAAAGCGGTCCTTCACTCTGAATAAGAGCCTATCTTATATGTTTCCCACACCCTGTACATACAGATTGCTCACATTAAAAATCATCCTACCTGCATTTACTGCATGTTGTAAGCCTTTAAACATCCAAGATGGCGGCTCATGAAATGTCAGGCAGCCTGCAAACAGGAAGTGCATTCTGACGGTGCTGCTCTGCATTCTGGGATTGCTGACCTTTTCCTGACTCCAGCTCTGCTCTGTCTGAGCAAAGCACAGCTATAACCCGCCCACCTGCACTTTATCCCACTCTCCTCTCCTCAGTAAGTGTGATGCTTCTGAGTCAAGATGGCGGCGCCCGTATCCTAAACTCCTGAACAGAGTTGCAGCCCAGTGGGAGAAAGAATAATAAGTAAGTGACTAAAAACTTAAAATATATTAACTGATCAATAAATCATGGTGAAGGTCCGGTTTAAGTCCTTCTACCATTTTTGCTGCCTACAAAATTATCTATAAGATGTCACCTGGCCTCTTGTCGACAGTAATTCCAACGTGGAGAAAAGTGGGTGTGGGGCCACTCTTCTTGCAGTCCAGGAGTTGTACTAGAAGACAAAGCAAATACTGATATATAAGGAAGAAAGCTACCCAACCTCATGCTGAGATGCAGGAAATCACTTCCCACTGAAAGCAGACTGACTGCTAATAGCAGTCAGTCTGTGTGACCAGCATAGAGGAAGTGGAACAACAGTAGGTGATCAGCTGACCTACATACAGCTGACCTACATGTAACATACAACAACCCTCAGTTTTAGAATGTTCCGCTATGGCAGAAGGTATTAGAGCAGACTTGGAGGGAGAGGTCCGAATACAGGGGCCCATGGGCAGTTCTATGACTTCTTGCCACACATTAGATCAGGGGTCCCCAACCTATTGCTCAGGAGCCACATATAGTTCGCGAACTTCTTCTGAATGGTTTGTGGGTTGTTTGGTAGACCAGAACACTTGTGGAGATTCTGCACACTGTTGAGGTACATAGCACCACAGGTATTGCCAAGGTAACCCATGGGGTGATTGCACTGTTGCAGGGGGAAGAGAAGTGTGCTGGCTTACTTGTCCTTGTAGCTTCTATATCCATACTTCATTTCACAGCCTTCCCAGGCATTGTCATGTGGCGCTGAGTCATGTGAACGATGGGAGCTGGTAAAGTGAGGGAAGCCAACATTCTTTTCACTTACCTGATTCTGCCATATAAACCTGTTTACGGCTGAGGGATCCAATTTATTTCAAGTGTTTTAAGGGGCAGGGGGATCTGCACACACTTTGCTTGTTAATTTAATGGGATAAGTCGGATCTGAGCAAACTATGAATTCGAGGGTGGTAGGGAATCCACTGGTATTGCTTATTAAATGTTTAGGGACTGGTGGAATCCACAAACCTACTGGACTATCAAGTTAGATGCTTTCAAGCTGTACCTTACTGCATTGTTATTTGGAACAGTTTCCAGTTGTTTTTAGTTTTATAAGGCTTTTATGTTTTAATGTTGAATGTGGCTTGCGACAATCTTTCAGTAGTAAAAGTGACTCTCATGCTAAAGGTCGGAGATTACTAATACTAAGACTAAGAACAGAGCAGGACAGATCCCGAATACCTTAGTTCAAAGCAAACCTGTGTCCAATGTAACAGGTAAAAACATAAACCATTAACCACAACTTAAAATGGACCAAAACCCGGGATTTTGACTATCCCAGGTTTTAGTTCTTGCCCCCAGGGCACCCCGATCTGGGTTGCACTGCTGCGTGAAACCCCCCAGGTTGCCCAGTCTAACTCACCTTTCCCTGGCCTTACAGTACATGCACACCCTCTCATCCAATCAGTGGTCTTGGATCCACTCATATCAACTCGTCTAAGACTCGGGTCTAGCCGAGTCTAGCCGAGTGTGTGAGTGAGTGAGCAGGCGGCGGCCGCTGCTCGCGCATGCGCAGTAGGATAAACGGTGAAGGTGAGTTTACTGGGCGACCTGGGAGGTTTCACACAGCGGGGGAGGGAATCAGACGGCCCTTCCAGGGCCATCGGCTGTGGGTTTTGGTCCACTTTAAAGCAGATACTTAAGGCCACCTGATCGTACCTGCCCAGCAAAGCACTACCATGTCCTACAGTCCCTGTGGCATTAAGCATGTCAATTCAGCTTACCCCTTCTGATCTGCTGCACCATGTGTTCCTAATGTAATGTAGCAACTTGTACTGAACAGAAAAGGGACCGGGTTAGACTTTGTATATTAATCAAGTATAGACATAATACACAGTGCATGGATCTCAGGAGAAGCAGTGCAGATTTTTACTGATGTGTTAGCCCCAGTGATGTGTTAGCCCCAAAGGGGTTAGCAGATCATTTTTTCCTATGACACAGGTTCACATTAGCGGTAACATACATCATAAGTCATATCCTGATCCAGCGAGAAGACTGTTCACCAACCCTAAGTAATTTTTATGTGAAGGCTATATGACGTCCCAGAAGAACGCATGCCTTCCATATGCTGTAAAACTGATTAGTGTGCTGCTGCGCATAGCAGTATTTCACCATGACAGCTACTGTAATAAAAATATTAATGCCAACCAGGGCACCATAAGAAATAAAGAACCAAGCCTTCCGATAATACCAATAATAATAACTATATTGGTTTTAGAAAATTAGGGTGACAGACCTAGTACTTTTGCGCCTTCAATTTTGTTCTTACTTTGCAAAAAAAAATTATAATCCTTCTAGCTGATGCTGTTGTTTCGGGGGGCTGAGAATATTGGACAGCCCAGTGACTGCCCATTATTATTATAGATCATCCCATAACCATAGCCTTGTTTTTTATCTTACAGATATGCTTTAGGCTATCTATCTGTCTATCTATCTAGGCTTTAGGCTATCTATCTATCTATCCATCTATCTAGGCTATCTATTTATCTATTTGATGGTTTTTCGCAACACTACAGTGCATTATATCCAGATATGTACTGCTCTTTGGATCCATATGCATTGTGTTAATTTAGAACCTCTCACTGCCGAGTTAAAAGGACTGTTCTCTGCACTCAGTGAGTTTTTTCAGAGTAGGATGGAAGCCAAAGGTGAGAGTGGCTTTTGTTTTTTTTTCTCCTGGTCAGTCACTTTAACTTTCAGCCCACCTAGAGATTTGGTCCAGGCTATTTTCAACATTTTGCGCTATATATGTTTGACTGTAACTCTTTCAGGGATATCCAGGAAAATGATATATCACACATATGTATCAGTTGAAACCTGTTCCTGGCCAATAGATACCCCAAACTGAAAAGAGGAAAAAATAAATAAAAAATAAAAAAAAGGTCCCCTTCCCCAGTAAAAACAGCCCGAGCTCCAGCTATGGGGGCTGTCGCATAGTCCACATGTGCCAATTATACCGGCTGAGTGAGATGACGGGTGATCAGCGGCCACCCGGGGGAAGAGGAGACCCCCGGTGCTGGTTTCCGGACGGAGATGAGTTTTTCTTTTTTTGTGGGTTGCAAACGGGGGTAAAGCCAGACACGTGAAATTCACATGGTTGGCGTTTAACAATAGGAGAAGCAACCATATGAAATGTGCCATTTAAAGGGTTAAAAACCCAGCTTACCTTGTAATAACAGTAATAATAATTTTACTAAAAAAAACTATTGCGGCTGAACAAAGTGCATTTTTTAGCCTTGGATTTTTTTTTTCCAGATAATTGACTAAGTTCAACCAGTGTGCAATACGATAAACTCCCCATGAATTTTTTTTATTATATTAAAGAAACAACAAGGGTTTAACAGGGTACTGGCCCTTATAATGTGGAAACCAAATGAATCTTTTTTCAACAAGAATGATAAAAGAAAATTGATCTAGAGGGAAAATAGTTAAGATTCAATGAAGCATGGTGCCAAGACTAATATTGTTTGGCCTTGGGGTTTATCCAGGCAAAAAACAAAGCTCCTCCATCTGGCTTTGATGTTGTAAAACGTACCAAACCCTAAGAATGAGCACTGCTTCATCCTGCATCAGTCTTTAACCCCTGCCTCCTCCAAGATGGAATTATGCTCCTTTGCACGCCCACTCAATTCATTGCAATAAATAGTGTGGGTGTGTGGAGGGGAAGAATTCCCTCTCGATGGATGCTGCTATATCTGACCAGTGCTAGATGTTGTGGTGCTTTTTAGCATTTATTTGGAAAAGCTCACCTCTTTCCGGTCCTACACTGGATGTGTGGGATCTCGTCCAATCAGAACTGTTTGCCGTGCAAATTAAATGTTCGGCAAACGACTCTGTTTACAGCAATCAGGATCTCAAGCGGGTGTGCTCCTGCCCCCAGGCCAGCTGAATGGCGGGATGAACCGGCATGCAATCCCACAAATCACAGGGCCAGTCAAGCAGATCAATGGGCAAATGCTTAACAAGGTGGTCACTTTCTTCCTCTAACTTTTTAAAGTTTTTGCCATCTTTCAGTAGCTCTTACTGCAGTTAATTGGGGTTACATAACAATCAACGACAGGGACTTGTCAGTAAAAATACATAGGAAATTTGCAGTGGAAAGTTACTTGGTACTTCTTTTAGAATACGCAAAAACAGATAAAGCTAAAAATCTAACAGAAAAAGATAGGACACTACCGGCAGTAATAAACTGACCCAAAAATATCTGGAGACCATTTTAGCTTTATCAATGAAATCAACCGTGCAGCATACCATACTAGAATTTTGATTAAAAGGAAGCCAGTACAATTAAAATTAATGTATTATTGAAATCATTAAGTCACACTTGAGTTACAAGTGTTAAGACTTTATTGCTGCCCAGATCAAATACTTGATGAGCTCATGATGTGCTAAAAAGGTAATTTTGTTGGCAATTTAAAAATAAGGCGAAGCATTAGAAAAAGGTGAAATTGATAGACATCATTAGGGTTTGTCATGCATGTGAAACCCCACAGATTGCCCTTCAAATTCACTTTTCTGCCAGTCCATTGGTGCATATGTGGGCTCTTGTCCATCCAGCACTGTATGCTGTGCATATTAATACACTGCATACATCTCTGTTTAGAAAAAGGTGAAAATAATAGACACATTAGGATTTCTCCTGCATATACTGTATATACAGTATACAGGATATACTGTATGTTAATGTGCTGCTCCAGCCCACACAAGTACTGTGGGATCACCCAAAAGGTAAGTTTCCAGGGTAACTGGTGGGGCTTTGATCTGGACCTAGCAGGGATGGGCTAGTAATAAGGAGATCTTCGGGGCCACATCACCCAAAGCCTCCCCCTAGATCCAGACCTAATGAACCCGCCTCACCAACCAAGACAACCCAACCCATATTCTTGATTTAGCAATACATGGGGATGCTGTTCCAACCCACACAAGTACTGTGGAATCACCAGAAAGGTAAGGGATGGACTAGTCATAGTGAGACCTTTGGGCCACATCACCCAGAGCTTCCACCTATATCCAGCCCTCATGTACTCCCCTCCCCAAACAAGACAACCCAACCCATGAGTGTCAAAACTCCCCCTGAGTTGCTAACAGGTCATGTTCTGTTCTTTATCTCCACACAGCCAGCTCTATTGCCCTGTCTAAACTCTAATTAATTCACCTTTCTGGAGATCTGCAAAACATGGCCTTTTGCTGTCTCTTCAGGAGGGAGTTTGACACCTGTGCTATAGAATGAGAATCATGTCTAGAGAGGGGAGGGGTTATAGCAGACCTGCTATAGCCGAAGTGCAACATATCACCAACTGTTACATTGTTAATACGGTTGAAAAAAGGCGTGTGTCCATCAAGTTCAACCAAGGGTGTTGGGGTAGGGGAAGTTATTTTTAATTTTATTTTATAGGGGAAGCTATTTATTTTACATACAAAATTCATAGTATATCTACTATGCTGTCAATGCAGAGATTTTTACACAGTGACTGTAGAATCATGCATGTAACATGCAAACACTAAAATATAATGCTAACAAAAAAGGAAAAAGCTATATATATATATATATATATATATATATATATATATATATATAGACAAAAAAACTCACATATGTTGCAAATCTTGAAAGAATCCAGCGCAGCCAAACCCAGCAGTAAAGTAATTGTTAAAAAAGCAATTCTGTGAGTACTCACCTGTAGAATTGTTTTTGTTCTTGCATGGCACGGCCTGCTTCGGTATTCATAACAGTTGGGTTATTCCGCCACAAGGTGGCACAGCGGTACTGCAGAAAGCTGTGGCATCTCCCGGCCCCCTATAAAAACAGGATTAACCATAGAGTTCCCAGCGTAGACAAGCAGTGAGACAAGAAGCTGGGAGAGAATAAAGGTAAAAAATGGTAAAAAAGGTAAAAAACCCAAATTAATTTGGAACAATCACCATAAAGAGGCAACCAAGAATAACGATAACAAGGGTGGGTCAAAGCAGGCCGTGCCATGCAAGGACAAAAACAATTCTACAGGTGAGTACTCACAGAATTGCTTTTTTCTTTATTGCATGGCATGGCCTGCTTCGGTATTCATAACAGTTGGGACATCCAATAGCAGTGTCCAAAAGTAGGTTGGGATCCCCAAAGAGTAACAGCCGACAGTTCAAGTCACTACTGCCTGAAGCACCTTGCGGCCAAAAGCAGCATCCGCTGAGGCCTTAACATCAACCTTGTAAAACTTAGAAAAAGTATGAACAGAAGACCAAGTAGCGGCCTTGCAAACTTGTTCAACAGAAGCTTGGTGCTGAAAAGCCCAAGAAGCACCAATAGCACAAGTGGAATGAGTAGTAATTCTAAAGGGAGGTTCCTTCCCCTTAGCAGAATAGGCTTGAACCACCGCCTGACGGATCCACATGCTGATAGTGGATTTAGCCGGAGGCAAACCCTTCCTAGGTCCAGAGAGAACAAAAAGAGTATCAGATTTCCTGAAAGGCTCAGTAGCGACCAAATAAAACTTCAGAGTCCTGACCACATCGAGAATGCAGTGTCCACTCCTTGTAATTAGCTGGATTAGGACACAATGAAGGCAAGACAATGTCCTGATTGAGATGAAAGGCAGACACCACCTTAGGCAAGAAATCTGGCTTAAGCCGAAACATCACCTTATCCTGATGCCTATCAAAATAAGGAGGTTTGATGGAAAGCGCCACCAGCTCAGAAACTCGCCTTACAGAAGTGATAGCCACCAAAAAGGCTACCTTAAGAGTTAGAATGGGCAAAGCAGCCCCACGGATAGGCTCAAAGGGAGGACCCTGCAGAGCAGACAACACCAAGTCCCAGACTGGTAGCATAGGCTTACGAGGTGGACGCACATGAGTAACACCCTGGAAAAAAGTTTTAACCAACCGGTGGTTGGCAAAGGATCTTTGGAAAAAAAATTGCCAGAGCTGAAACATGGCCCTTGAGGGTACTTAGTTGAAGGCCAGAATCCAAACCATGTTGCAAAAATTCCAGAATCCTGGGAATGGAAAAAACCCGACAGGGAAGAGACTTGGACTCACACCAGGCAATGTAAGCATGCCAGACCCTGTAATAGATAAAGGACGAGGACTTCTTCCTAGCCCGAATCATGGTATCCACAACAGAGGCAGGCAACCCCTTCACTGTCAAGATGTAGGTTTCAGCAGCCAAGCCGTTAAAGCCAGCATTTGTAAACTGGGATGGCGTAGCTGTCCCTGAGTGAGAAGATCTGGATCCCTGGGCAAGACGTACTGGTCTACTGCCAACTGCACGACATCTGCGAATCACATCCTTCTTGGCCAACAGGGGGCCACCAGGATGGCTGACACCCCCTCCTGGGCAATCTTGCACATGACCCTGCCCAGTAGAGGGAACGGAGGGAACACATAGGGAAGCCGAAACTCCGTTCAAGGCATTGCCAGTGCATCCAAGGCCAGAGGATCCTGTGACAGGGAGACAAACCTGGGAAGTTTGTGATTGTGACGGGATGCAAACAGGTCCACATCTGGCTGACCCCAGCGGTAACACAGGGAGAGAAACACTTGGTAGTTGAGGGACCATTCCCCCAGACGAGATGTCGCCCTGCTCAGGGAGTCCGCCACCTGGTTCTCCACCCCCGGAATGTATACCGCTGAGTTGCAGGGGACATTCTGTTCCGCCCAAGACAGTATCAGAGGCACTTCCTTAAAGGCTCGCTTGCTCCGAGTCCCTCCCTGATGGTTGATGTTGGCAACCGCCGTCAGCCCGATCCCGAAGGTGTGTGGTCAGGTGGGACAGAACCAACCTGATCGCCCTCAGTTCCAGGACATTGATGGGAGCATGGGCCTCCTGGGGGCCCCAATGACCCTGGAACTGTAGGGACTTCCAAAAGCCCCCCCCCAGCCCGTCAGACTGGCATCCGTGGTGACAGTCTCCCAGCACAGGGGCAGGAAGGTCCTGCCCACCAGAAGATTCCTTGAGTCCAGCCACCACGAAAGGGACTGCCTGGCCAGAGGAGACAGAGCAAATTCCTGATCCAGGGACACAGGGTCCCGATCCCAAACTGACAAGAGGTGCAACTGAAGAGGTCTCATGTGAAAATGAGCAAAGGGGACCTCCTTGAAGCAGGACACCATCAGACTACATCCCCAGGCGGATGGAAGGATGAGGACACAAGAGCAGAGCCAGTGCCTGCTTCTGAAGGCCCTCCACCTTCTGCTGAGGACACACCTTGACCTGAGAGGTATCCAGTGTCATGCCCAGAAAGGACCTCACCAAGGACGGGGACAGTGAAGACTTGGGAAAATTGATCACCCAGCCAAAGGACTCAAGAGTGGAGATCACCACCTGGGTGTCCTGTTCGGCCTGATGAAAGGACTGAGCCACAATGAGGATGTCATCCAGGTAGGGAAGGATGCGAATGCCCCGGGTTCGTAGCAGACCCATCACTCCCGCCAGCACCTTGGTGAACACCCGAGGCGCCGAGGTGATACCGAATGGTAAGGCCACAAACTGGTAATGCTGATCCTCCAACACGAACCTCAGAAATCTGATGACCTGGGAAGATAGGCACATGAAGATAAGCATCCTTGATGTCCATGATGGTCGTGAAGTCGGCCAGGCGAAGGGTACCGACAGCAGAGCGTAGCGTCTCCATGCGAAAATGTTTGAATCTGACAAATTGTTGAGGCCCTTTAAGTCCAGAATGGGCCTCAGAGAGCCGTCCTTTTTGGGGACAGTGAAGAGATTGGAATAGTACCCCTGACCCTGTTCTTGATGGGGCACTGGACAAATGACCCCTGACTCCAGCAGGCATTGAACCGCCGAAAGTAACCCTTGAGCTGACAGGGGGTTTAAAGACATCCAGGATCTAATGAATCTTGGGGGCGGCCAGGCTGCAAACTCTATCTTGTAACTGGAGGACACCACCTCCTGAATCCACCGGTCTGATACGTGGAGCCTCCAGACATGAGCAAAGAGCCGAAGCCGTCCCCCCACCCGGATGGGTGAGGGTGCGCCCTCATGCCTGGGGGTCCTTGGGAGGAGGTTTGGGCTTGGAACCCCAGGAGGGACCGGGACATCCACGGGATCTGCCACGACCCCAAGACTCTCTGCGGCTACCTGAGAATAGGGAGCCACGACCTCCTCTGGGAGAACGAAGGGAGGGGAGGGAGACGGAGGTCCCCCGAAAAGGCTGAGGCAGCCTGCCATCCTTGGCCAAAACATCAAGACGCTCACCAAAGAGCCGCAGCCCCGCAAAGGGGAGCCCAGTGAGAGCCTTCTTAGCAGCAGCATCAGCTGCCCACTGACGTAACCAAACAGAGCGGCGCAAAGCCACCAAAAGTGCAGAAGCCCTACCGCCCAGCCTCACAGCATCATCCATGGCAGTAAGGATAAATACAACAAAATCAGAGAAAAGCAAGAGGGCCCTATATTCCTGCCTCCTCCTACAAGCCATAGCGCCATCAACGAGACGCTTGAGCCATTTCTTAAGGGCAATAGCAGTAATGGCAGCAGCAGCACAGGCCGGGCGCAGTCCAGCCCCCACACAAGTAAAAGCATGGCAGGCCAGCTGATCCATGCGCCGGTCCTCGCTGTCCTTCAGAGTGGTAGTGTCAGGGGAAGGCATGACCGAAGTATTAGACAGGCCTAACACGGGAGCGTCCACCTCAGGGGGACAGGACCAACGCTTTACTAGATCAGCAGGAAAGGGATACCTCTTATCCAATCCCTTGGGCACAGCGGGCAGCCTGTTAGGACATTCCCACTCCCTAAACACCATAGAAGTGAAATGGCCCTGCTCAGGGAACTCCAGACGCTGTTTACCAGGACGAAAAAGCTCACCCTGCTTTCTCTTAGCCACCTCAGGGGGAGCAATGTGCAATATTTCAAAAATTTGTGACAGCAGATTGTCAGTGTTCTCAGGGTACCATGATTCCTCCCCGGATGCAGACCCAGGGTCACTAATGCAACCCTCCTGCTGGTCCCCAGAGTAGTCAGAGTCCTGGAACAGTTCCCCTTCCTCTAGGGAATAAAGTCCCCCAGTGGCAGCAAATTCCTCTTATTCCTCAGTGGAGCGGGAGGGTGTGGAAATCAGGTGCCGCTTCTTACCAGAAGCCTTCCTAGGAATAGGCCCAGCAAGCTGCTTCTCAATGTTGGCCACACGAAGTGCCAGATCAGACTGTGACCCCTGCTAGCACCCCCCACACTGGGAGCTAATTGCAGCAGTGGGGGGGGGGGGTAGGTGATGCCGAAGGGGGAGCAGAGCTGGGAAGCGAGGCAGGCAAACCAAGCTGAAGTGCAAGGACACTTTGAGCGCACGGCACGCACACCGTGACATCGTTGCTGATAGGGAATACCCCGCACATGGAACACAGCCAGGATTGCCCCAAAGGACCCCCGAGCATGCTATCCCCAGAAGCCTCCATATGGTGATTAACACAGGCGCAATAGGCCAGCGCTGGGTAAAGGCTGATACAAAAGCCACCCGGGATGCCCTCCCACGGGGTGCACCCAGATCAGCAAAAGGGGGGGATGAGGGGGAGGAAGGAGTAGAGCCGGGAGAAACCACAACCCACTGGTATCCCGCCTGAAAGACATAAGTAAAAATGACACATGAGCATCCCGCAGCACATGCCCCACGAGACCAATAAAAAAAACCCCAAGGGGGACTCACAGACCAAGGACACCGCAGGGTCACCAAGGCACAGACTGCAGGATGAAGCGACACACCGGAGGAAACAGCGCTGCAGCCCGGAAGGGAAAAATCCAGACGTGCAGCCAATCCAAAATGGCGCTGTCAAAGATACCTAAAGGGGCGGGCCACGGGGAGACGACGCGATACGCGTCAGCCCCCGGCCCCGCCCCCCCCCCAAGAGTGTGAAATTGGCGCCCACTTGACCCCGGCGGTGCCATGACAAAGCAAAATCGCCACAGGTTATAACGCCCACAGCCGCGGAGCGCAGTACATAGCGGCGCAGCGGGCAAAAAACTACAAAAAAACACACTGTAAACGCCAACTAACACCACAAAGTCAGAGAGGGGGAGGGGGGAGAGAGAGACGAGAAGGCAGCGGCGAGTATCCAGGCTAGGGGGGGACCCCTGAAGGAAAAGAAGGGGACACAGTCCCCAAAACACTCACCCACTCAGAAGCCAGGACAGGAACTCCGCATCCCTAGTAGGCTCACTATAAAGCCTTTGTCCGGCTACCCTTTGTGGAACAGGGTCTGCGGCTTGGAGCAGCGCTCCAGGAGAACTTGACCCTAGTGCTCTTCTACCCTCACACGATCTGTCAGCCAAGGCTGGGAGGCAGTGAGGGTCCAGAAACGGGTGGAAATAGACTTTGCAGGGCCGCAGGCTTGGTTGCCCCGCTCACCTGCGCAAGAGAGAGAGACATCTTCTAACTTCGCAGTTTCACTGCAGAGGAAACACTGCAGAATGGGAACTCTATGGTTAATCCCGTTTTTATAGGGGGCTGGGAGATGCCACTGCTTTCTGCAGTACCACTGCGCCACCTTGTGGCGGAATAACCCAACTGTTATGAATACCGAAGCAGGCCGTGCCATGTAATAAAGAAAACTTAGCTTTTACTATTGTTAGTTAAAATCAGTAGGTAAAGCTTTTACATGGGGACTCAAGGTCCCATTTCCCATACCCCACAACTGCAACGCGTTTCGGAGGGTTCCCCGTTTGTCAGTCTTGCTTGACAATTTCTTTTCTGTGGGGTTTGGCCCTCCTTGATTCTTTCAGGATTGCAACATGTGTGTCAGCACCCCTTCCAAACACCAACCTAATCCTGCTCTAATTTGTTTTAAGCGTTGGAGCTGTGTGGAACTACAACTTCTTTGGAAGAAAACATTACTGTCCAAATAAGGAGCAAAAAGAAGTCTACTTATAGGGTGCCAGAGACAAATTTGCGATCAGAGTAACTGCACATAGCCTGGGATAAACTTAAATAGACTTGATAAAATAAAGAAAAAACCTTATAGCAAACTGGCATAAACTGTGGCTAGTAGGTAACTCGCCGTTTACCCCCAGCCCCCCATTACCTATTACCTGCCTCCCCAAAGCCCAGGGGGGTGAAGAGCCCGGGGACCGCAAAGGCTGCGCAGGAATGTAACCTCAAGGGCCCGGGGGCCACCGAGGCTGGCCTCCGTGCCCTGGTCTACAAGCCCCTATAGCTGTTGCCCGGGCTGGTTATACTGGGAAGGAGGTACCCATGCCATATTTTTAAAGTATTTCAGGGTTTTAATCCTTAGAAATGTAAAAAAAAACATGGTGTTCCCCCCTAGGGAAGGAAGATTTTTTTTTAAATATAGCGCAAGATGGTGAAAAATTACCTGTCAACAGATGGTGACAACATCACAAGTAGGCTGGCAGTTAAAAGAGTTAAAAGTAGCTATACACGTTGGGTATTGTTCTGTTCATAGAACCTTGTGCTTTTTCAGATTTAACTTGTTTTCTCTGTTTGCATATTGTTTTTTATGGAAATGTGGCTTTGATTTTGTTTTTTCATTATTTTTTTAGGGAAACCCTGTGCAACCAAATAATTTATTGAAGGATTACTTCCAGAAAATGCACCCACGTCAGCAAGCCTGGTACACCTAGAAAGCTTAAGGTGTTCTTCCAGAGAATATATTGTTTGCGGAGAGGATTTCAAATGTAAAGGGTTGTTTTTCTTGAAAAATTGTGGGGCCCACACGGCAGTTGTATTTTATCTGAAAATTTCCTAAAGCACTGTTTCAGTTTGGGGGAGTCTCCTGTACCGGAAAGAGTGTCTAACAATGCATATGGGGGACCGTTGTAACCGGGAGAAATGGGAATACACGCAATGTGAATTTTTAAAAAAACTTCAGGGGGGACCCCATTTTTTGGGGAGTAAAAACCCTTAAAATCCCCCCAAAAAATGGCGTGAGGTCCCCCCTACCCAGCTTAACCAACCCGGGACCAGCTATGGGGGCTTGTAGAACAGGGCACAGGGGCGGGGCTTCGCGGCAAGATGGCGGCGCCCGCCGGAACAAGACGGGGAGAGAGCCCGAAGACAGCCCTGGGGGGGGGGGGGGAATTGGAGGCCCCCCGGGTGAAGAGGAGGGCCGGCGAGATCGAGCGCACATGGAGGTGAGTATATGTCATTTTTATTTTTTTTGTTTTTTACAGGAAAGCCAGTGGCGGCAAAAATGGGGGGGACCTACTCCGGGCTCTCCCCTTCCTCCAGAGGAGCACCAACAGGGGATTGGAGCCCCCCAGGGTGAAGAGGAGACCCGGCCGGTTTGAATGAGGGGTCAGGTAAGTGTTTTTTTTTATTTTAGCAGGGGGCAAAGCCAGGCATGTAAATTTTACGTGGCTGGCGTTTAACGTTTGGAGAGGCAGCCACATAAAATTTACGTGGCTGGCAATAGAAGTGTTAAAGGGCTTAGAAAATACACTAGGTGCAGATATGTACGGGTGGGGGGGACATATAAGATGGGTTATTATTCAGGGTGAAGGTCTGGTTTAAAGTCCAGACTCTGTCGAAAAAAACTAAAAAAAGATATAATTTTTCTGGGAAATCCCTGGAAATCCCTTAAAAAATCACAGTTGAACATATATAGCGCAAAATATTGAACAGTGGTCTGGCAACAGAGGGTGACATAATCTCAAGGTAGGCAGTTAAAGGGTTAAAAAGGATTCATACCCTTTGAAATTTTCTACATGAAGTGAAGTAAAAAAAAAAGATGATACACTGAAAAGCGTGGTGTGCAAATGCATTAGCCCCCTCTACTGTGATACCCCTGTATACAATCCAGTGTAGCCAATTGCCTTCAGAAGCCACCTAATTAGTAAATTAGTCCACCTGTATGTAATTTATTCTCAGTATAACTACAGCTAGTCTGTGAAGGCTTCAGAGTTTTTGAACAAACAGCATCATGAAAACCATAGAACCAAAATAGACTGTGTATTGTAGGGTTAGGTTACTAACAAGTTCTGAACATCTCATGGAGCAGTGTTCAATTCATCATTCATTAATGGAAAGTTTATGGCACAACTGCAAACCTTCCAAGACATGGCTGCTCTCATACTCATAAGCCAAGTGGCTCAGGGTCACTCTGCAGAGAACCAAAGCTAAAGTGGAGGAATCTGCCCACAGGACAACTATTAGTCATGTACTCCACAAATCCAAAAACATTTTTGAAAGCAAGCAATAAGAAGTCCATTAGCAGTTTGCCTCAAGCAATGTAGGGACACAGCAAGACTATGGAAGAAGGTGCTTTGGTCAGATTATACCAAAATTAAACATTTTGGCATAAACGTCAAATTCTATTTGTGGAGGAAAGCCAAGCCTACACATGACCCTGAACACATCATCAGCAGGGATGGCAAGCTGGTTAGAGTTGTTAGAGGCTGCTACTTGAGACTAGGTCATAGGTTCACTGTCCAGCAGGACAATGTCACTAAACATACAGCCAAATCTATAATGGAATGGTTTAAATCAAAGTATATTCATGTGTTGGAATGGCCCAGTCAAAATCCAGACCAAAATTTTATTAGGAATCTGTGGCATGACTTGAAATTTGCTTTTCACAAACGATCTCCATCCAATCTGACTAAGCCAGACCTAATTTGGAAAGATGAATGGGCAGATATTTCAGCCTCTAGATCTGCAAAGTTGGTAGAGAAATACCCCAACAGACTTGCAGCTGTAATTGCAGCTTAAGGCACAAAGTATTAAACTTAGGGGGGTTAATACATTTGCATACCACACTTTTTTCATTTTATTTTTAATTTGGAAATGCATGTATCACTTTCTTTACACTTCACAAATGCTTTGTATTGCTCAATCGCAACAAATCTCAATAAAATACATTAAAGAGGACCAACACTCCGTTTCCCTGATAACGGGTGTGGGTCTGGCCGCATTCAGATTGGGGGGCATCCAGAATCCTGAAGCCCCCCTACCCACACATCACCCCCAAGAACGCCCACAATTCTTACTACTTGCTCAATCCTCGACCAGGAATGCAGCCCCCTGATCGGTCGCCAGTGATCCGGGGAAATGGGTGTTGGTCCACTTTAAGGTTTGTGGCTGTAACATTTAAAGATGTGGAAAAGTTTAAGGGGTGTGGATACCTTTGAAAGGCATTGTATGTGGAGCTAAAACCAGCACAATGTGCAGCGGTACCAAGGAGTCATCCAAAGACGCTAGGGGAGCCCCGAAGAACAAGTTAATGATTGCCTACAGATAGTTACAGATTTAATGAAGGCCAGGAATATTAGGTTTGAGGTAAGAGCCCCTGTATAAAGTTACTAACATTAATTACGGTATTTATTAATAAGGTAAAAGAACAGGTCATTGGCTTATATCTATATATTTTATCGAATCTTGTAAAGGTCTAATAGAATTCTAATTCTTCTACATGACTTAAATTATATCTAATTATCCATGATTGTTGAAGGCTCATTAGAATTAATTAGCTAGAGATTAAAAGAATTATGAGTCATAGTCATTTTAATAAATATTTTCACTGGCTGGATATTTTATATGGGTGAACGATAATCCATAATTCATAAGCATATGTTTGAAAACAGAGCAATTAGATGAAATCAAATAATCATGAATAATCCATTTAATATATTTATTTGGCCCACGATGCAGCCCACGATGCAGCCAGCTCAAAGAGCCCATGGAAGACTGTTTTATGGTCCTCTGCCACGTTTCCATGGATATCACGAGAATATTGGCACACCTCTATGGGTGTCCTGTGGCTGCACATATCTGGCTTGCTATGTTTTCAATGAAGTGGAACAAAGACAAGGCTAGAGTCTCTTTTGCTTCTGTTTAATGACAGGTTGACAGTGTGTCAAGCAGGACATACTATATTCAGGTGCGGGTGGGTTTGTGTCCGGGCCCTGGACCAGGGAGAACCCAGTGCATCAATAGTTACTCAAGGCCATTATCCAAAGCACAGCACCTGTATGTTACTTAATTAGATTAATTTCTATTTCTGAACCAGCTATTTACAGTGTTTACCTATATTTGCTGTATTTTAAAATCAAATCACTTTAGTCACTTACTAAAGCTACAGAAATTATCCTGACTGGTTACAGTCATAGGGGGTTAGGGAAAGAGAGAGAGGGGTGGGGGACTCTATGTATACATATTTTCCATGCATCCCATGCCCGCCCAGTAGTTAAGGTGGCTTCTTGACTTTATTCAGATGTTCAAAGGCAATGGGGTAGTAACTGTCCTAGAAGTGGGTGTTTTTACACAGTGGCAATCTGAGTCTTTTCCCTATTTTAGTGGAAGGGTGAGGGGGTGGCCTGGGTGGTCGTGGACATTCTTTTTTCAAATAGGGACTGGAGTGACTGGGGGGCGCCTATGGGCTTTTTAACTGCAGTTCTTTGCAGTCAAACCTTTACACTCTTGTTAGCTCCTCCATACCATTCGCTGCTCCAAGGGGGGCCCCGCTCTGGCCCCAAGAACTGCCCTCAGTGGGGCCCGCTGCACTGCTGACACCCTAAAATACATTTCTAGCCAGCTTCTGCCCACCCACCACCAGGAGGAGGCCTTGGCAGCAGCTCCCTATGCAGCCTCCTCCTCTGTAGTGAGGGATGGGCGGGGCCGCACAGAGAAGTGAGGCATTTGCAGCTGCCGGTCACGGCCACCACCTGCCTCTCCCTACAGATGCGAGGAAGAAGCATGGGGAGCAGCTGTGCAGAGTTTAGACTCAGTAGGAAAATGTAAGGTATTTTTACTTTATGCTTTATTCACTGGGAGTAGCAGGGGAGGCGGGCAGGGGCATAACTTAAGGCGGTGCATGGTATGCAACCGCACCGGGGCCCAGGAGGCCGGAGTGCCCCCATCATTGTTGCTCCTCCACCTTATTTATCATATTTGTGATAATTTTGCATCATTTAGATAAAGGAAGGACCATTTGTCTCTGCTATTTCAATATTTAGTTGTCTAGCTGCATGCATTTGAGTTTAAAGGAAAAAGGTTACTGTATGAGCCATGGAAGGTTCACACCAGGGCCTGTCACATTTAGATACGCCACTAGAGGCAGGCACACACAAACGTAGGGGGCCCATGAGGGGCGTAAATATAAAGGGTACACCGGGGCCCAGAAGCAGTGGCATAACTAAATATGATGGGGTCCTGGTGCAAACGTTAAATGGGACCCTTTAATGGCTCATACAGTGCATTTTATCTGTCTTTTAATTTAATTAGATGCAGCTAGAAAGACTGAAAGGTCCTTCCTTTCTCTAAACAATGTCAAGTGACCACAGCTATGGTAAATAAGGTGGAGGAGGGACAATGATGGGGTGGCCCCCCTGAAAATCTGGGCCCCAATGTGGTCCAACCCCCTGCACCCCTCAAGTTAAGCCCCTGCCAAGGAGGTCAGGGGGGATCGGCCATTATTGCTCCTCCACCTTATTTATCAGATTTGTGATCACTTGGCATCTTAAAGCAGAACAAAACCCAGGAATTTGACTTCCCCGGGTTTTTGTTCTGTTGTGCTATTCGGAATGCCCCATTGTGTGAAACCCTCGAGAAAGCCTGTAATCACCCTTCCCTGGTATAATGGTACATTGACTTCAATAGGGAGTACACGCCGCCGCATCCCCAGCCACTTGTCAAATGGCAGACGGTTCTCATTGGATGAGAGCCCGCGCATGCACTATTAGACCAGGGAATGGTAAGTGATTAGCGGTGTCCTGGAGGGTTTCACACAGCAGGGCATCCCAGTTTGGAAAACCCATTGGCTGTTCCTGGAATCTTTTAGAGTAGGGTGGGTTTTGTTCTGCTTTAGTAAACAAAAGTGAACAAAAAACCTGATCTGATTACTGCTTTTTTACTTATAATACCTTAGACCAGGAGGGTTTTTAGGGGCAGGCAAGCGGGCAACCTTCCTGTGTGTCCATTGTAATTTGGGCAGGGCACCTTTATCCCAGTATATCCTGTATTCCACATAGTCCATGCCAGTGTTAGTGGTGCCAGCCACACGCCAGACCCCTTATCCTGCCATATTGGGCTCAGTCATGAGAATGGAGCAGGGTTACTTTTTCTTTATGCTCCCTTATAGAGCAGTATTTCTCACCCCTTCTATGCATTACCTACAAGAAGCTCAAACTGAGCACTCCAAAGTAGGAGATCAGTGTTATCAAAAAGCAAGAAGGAATAATACAATTCTGTGATTACTCACCTGTAGAATTGGTATTATATGTATACAGCACGTCCTGTTCCAGAAGATATTCCTTACTCTTGGGTTATATATCCAGTAGATGGCGCTGGACTGCAGAGACAGAAAAGTGGCTCCTCCCGGCCCCATTTATACCAGGGACCTCCCACAAATTCCCCAGTATTGAAAAGCAGTTAAAATGGAACCGGGAGAACTATAACCATTATAAAAAATTGAACAATCACCATAAAGAGGTAACTAAAAATAATGATAACAAGGGTGGGGTTGAACAGGACGTGCTGTATACATATAATACCAATTCTACAGGTGAGTAATCACAGAATTGTATTATTCTAAGTATACAGCACGTCCTGTTCCAGAAGATATTCCTTACACTTGGGACATCCAATAGCAGTGTCCGTAAGGTAGGGTGGGATCCCCAAAAGTAACAGCAGACAGTTTAAACCACTGCCGCCTGCAGAACTTTGCGGCCAAAAGCAGCATCAGCTGAGGCCTTAACATCAACCTTGTAAAACAGGGACACTTCCTTGAGGGCCCTCTTGCTCCGGGTCCCTCCCTGATGATTGATGTAGGCAACCGCCGTCTGGTTGTCCGAGCGGACCTGAACAGCCCGACCCCGCAGGTGTGGGTTTACGTGGGCGAGAACCAACCTGATCGCCCTCAATTCCAGAATGTTGATAGGGGCATGGGCCTCCTGGAATTTCAGGGACTTCCAAAAGCCACCCCAACCTGTCAGACTGGCATCCGTGGTGACAGTCTCCCAGCACGGGGGCCAGAAAGGATCTGCCCCCCAGCAGGTTCCTTGAGTCCAGCCACCACGATAGAGACCGCCTGACCAGAGGTGACAGGACAAACACCTGATCCAAGGACACAGGGTCCCGATCCTATACTGACAAGAGGTGAAGCTGAAGAGGCCTCATGTGAAACTGAGCATATGGAACCGCCTAGAAGCAGGACACCATCAGGCCCACCAGCTGCATTCCCTGCCTGATGGATGGATGAGGACAAGACAGAAGGAGCTGAGCTTTCTCTTGAAGATTCTCCACCTTCTGCTAAGGAAGAAAGATCTTGACCTGAGATGAATCCAGAATCATGCCCAGAAAGGACTTCACCATAGAGGAGACAGGGAAGATATGGGGTGGTTGATCACCCAGCCGAATGACTCTAGTGTGGACACCACGCGCTGATTGTCCAGCTCTGCCTGATGGAAGGACTGAGAAGCGATAAGCAAGTCGTACAAGCAGGGAAGAATGCGAATGCCCTGAGATCTCAACAGAGCAATCACTCCTGCCAGCACCTTGGTGAATACCCTGGGAGCCGAGGTGAGACCGAAGGGCAAGGCCACAAATTGGTAGTGCTGATCCTCCAGAGCGAACCTGAGGAATCTCTGATGACCTGGAAAGATAGGTACGTGAAGGTAAGCATCCTTGATGTCTACAGAGGTCATGAAGTCCCCTGGGCGTAGGAAAGTCACAGCTGAGCACAGAGTTCCATGCGAAAGTGTCTGAATCTGACAAATTTGTTGAGGTGCTTCAAATCCAGGATGGCTCTGATGGACCCATCTTTTTTGGGAACAATGAAAAGATTGGAATAATAGCCTTTGCCCCTTTCCCTCAAGGGCACCCGGCAGATGACACCCAGTTACAGAAGGCCTTGGACAGCCAGGGAAAGACCCTGAGCTGACAGGGGGTTTTGAGCTAACCGAGATTTGAAGAATCTTGGGGGCGGCCAGGCTGCAAACTCTATCTTGTAACCGGAGGACACTACCTACCAGAATCGGCACCATACACCCTAGAATGTTCCTCAGATGATTCTGAATGAGAAAATAATTCCCCGTCTTCTATTGGGGTATAACCGGTAACGTCAAAAAATTCCTCAGCCTCCATAGGAAAGAGGGAAACACCAGGTAATAAATGCCACTTATTAGCAGAAGCCTTACGCGGGCCAATATGTCTCTCAATGCTGGCCACCCGTGCAGCCAAATCAGGTTGAGACTCCCCACTGGTATACACCTCACTGGGAGTCAGATGTAAGCGTGGGGGGGGTAGGCGAAGCCAGAGGGGCGCAGCACTAGGCCCAGCCGCAGGTAAGCCAGACTGCAGCGCAAGTACCTGCTGGTCGCAGGGTACACACACCCTGACATAATCACTTATAGGGGATATGCCACACACAGCCGGGCTTGTCCCGAAGGAACCCCAAGCACATTATCCTGAGAAGCCTCCATATGGTGATTATTGTGGCACAATAGGCCAATTGGGATTGACGCCAATAAGGCTACCCGGGATGCCCCGATAGCCCGCTAGGGAAGAGGGAGATATAAAATACAACAGCCCTCCAATAGGGAGATAACGCTAAATAGAGGGGATAGGACCGGGAGAAACCACAAAAGAGTTTGACCCGCCTGTAAGACATAAAGCAAAGAACCCGTAAGCATAATACAATGAAAGGTAAAGAAAAGCCAGCCCGCAGGGGCACTTACAGACCGCGATAGGGGAATGCCAGACTCGCAGCACAGAAGCTCCAAAATGGCGCCTGAATATACCTCAAGGGACGGGCCGCGGAGAAGTGATGCGGAAAACATCATCCGCAAGGCCCGCCCCTCCGAAGAGCACGAAAACGCGCCCCCCGTGACAAGGCCAGCCAATGACAGCGCAGCAGCGCCTGAGTACAAGTGCGTGGCGGCAATAGCAAAACCAGTGCAACCAATGTAAAAAACATAGTAAAAAACACACAGATATATATATATATATATATCACCCCCCCCCATAGATCTACCCAGGGAGAGCGAAGGGGAAGCAGCGGATCTGAGAGGAGCCTAACTTAGGGGACAGGGGGCGAGGGGCAAACTGCCGCGGGAGGGGCATCCCATAAGGCTCACCATGGGCCTGTACCGCCTACCCTTTGGTGGGGGATTGCGGTTGGAGCAGCGCTCCTTAGCACCTGACAGCGGTGCTGCCTACCATCACCCGACCAGTGCAGCCTAAGCTGGAAGGCAGAGAAAGGGAACGGGTGGGAATAGTCCTACAGGGCTGCAGGCTAATAAGCCCTGCTCACCTGCGAGTAGAAAGAGCCATCTTCTAGTCATCGCAGCCCAGACTGCAGAGAAGAACTGGGGAATTTGTGGGAGGTCCCTGGTATATATGGGGCCGGGAGGAGCCACTTTTCTGTCTCTGCAGTCCAGCGCCATCTACTGGATGTATAACCCAATTGTAAAGAATATCTTCTGGAACAGGACGTGCTGTATACTTAGAATAATATTTTACTGTTAAACTCATATACCAGACCTGTTCGGGCCCCCCGATTAGGTGCACCCCTAAACCTTGCTGTATTCCACCTGTGTTGTGTACTGCAGGTTGAGAATCAGTGATATAGAGAAAGATCTAACCTCACATTTAAAGTGGACCAAAACCCGCAGAGATCGGCCCAGGATTCTATAAGATTCCAAGGCCAGTAGGCTCCCTCCCCCCGGGGGATCCAGAATTGGTATGCCTCGCTGTGTGAACCCCCCCCCCCCCCAGATCACCCATAAACTCACTTTCTTTTCTGATCCAATGGCACATGCCAAGCAACATCCGTATCCCATGTATCCCTCTAGCAGGGCGCGTGGCCAGGTATGGCCAGCGCAGGCACACTCCCTGTTAGAGGGCAGCGGAGGATGCAGCTGTCAGTGTGCTCGGGTCCACTCAAGCGGATCAGAGCATGCTGATTGGACGAGTGGCTGTGCATGTGTTGTAGGACTGGGAAGAGGTGAGTTTATTCAAACGACCTGGTGGGTTCAACATAGCGGGGCACCCCGGGGGCAAGGACCAAAACCTGGGATAGTCAAAATCCTGGGTTTTGGTCCACTTTAAAACAAAGCCATTGTTGATATTTCATGTTAAAAGGTGGTATCTGCACAAAATTCCTGAGCTACTGACACCCACTTCTTCCAGTTTAGCCTTCATGAAATAGGAAAGTGAGGTTGTACACACACCAAATAGACTCATAGACACTAGCAAAAATATTACATTGACTCTACAGTTCCTTACTTTATCTTGCACGTTGGTCACGTGGCTCCAAACATATCCATGTGTTGTGCCCTGTCTTAGCCACGCATACCGTAGCTTCCAATATGAGTTTATGGGGACACCAGTGTTTTTCATGTTGGGCATCCCAAATCAAGATGATAGTGGGCGTGTGAAATGTGAGGAGTTTGGAGGCAGAATTTAGGTTGATGGCCATGCAATGGATTGAGAAGATATTTCTTTGGATTTGGATTGTGTCTCATGGATTGATGGAGTCTGTTATGTGATTTTCTGGAATAGTGGCATGGCAGTTGGTCTGGGGAACAGAGGCATCTGCAGTAATGGCTACACCAGAGTGATTGCTCATTTGCACCACTTTGGGTGGGATGCTAAATACTGTATTTCCCCGAAAATAGGACAGGTGTTATATTAATGTTTGCTTCAAAAATAGGTGCTAGGCCTTCTTTTCAGGGGATACCTTATAGCCGGCTGGCAGCTGGTAGTACAGCAGCTTCAGTACACTAAGTGTACAGAGCAGGCTGGCAGCAGGGGGATTCGACCAGGTGCCCGGCATGGCGGCAGGCTATGGTAGAACCAGCAAGATCAAAAATGTCATTTCCGACGGACAAGCTTACCTTTGTGATTTGATGTGTCTACACCCTCCTTTACAGCCTTGATGTGTCCTCACCCTCCTTTACAGCTACTTCCGTCCCTCTGCTAAAGCCCGGCAGCTAGATTATGAATTGTAACTAGGGCTTATTTTTTGGGGGTAGGGGTTATATTTCACTCCTTAGCAAAAATTGCTGAGAATGGGGTAGGTCTTATTTTCAGGGAAACAGTAAATTATATGAGCACTGGATGAATGAAGTGAGGCAATCATTACTGAATACATCATGGGTCTCCTTGGTGATGTTATAGGCTGCAAAATACTAAGGGCCAAGTTACCACTAGAAGCTCTTTGCATTCTGAGCTACAACTTTCTAGTAATTAAGAAAACACAAAACAAGCAATTGCGGTGCATTTAGCCCATCTTTGCCTATTATTGAAAATCAGGGCAGTGCATGCTCCTGCAGTTTCTGTTCAGTAGCTCATTGACATAGAATCAGGTCTCATGAAAGTCAGCAGTTGATCCTGCCATGCACTTCAACAATGTAAAAGCCACACAATAAGAAAACCAGCGTTGCACACCAATAGATTGCACTATGCCAGCATCTGTTTAATGCTTAATCTTAAAGGGGAAGGGGGGAGACAATAGTCCGTGTGTACCTAATGAAGCTGTTGCATTAAAAATATGCTAAATAGACAATGTCTTGGCATAGATGTTCTCACTAATCTTTAGGTATTATTTCTTCTCTGGAATCACCTCCTCAAACTCTCTATTTCAAATGAGCCCCCCAAGACTTTTAAAAGGACAGAATCAGCCTTTTCAAACAATCATCTAGTCTGGCCTCTATCAACTATAGTTTCCAACAAGCCATAATCCTCTATGGTTTAAAGTTATACTAAAGGCAAGCCCATTTGTTGTCGCATTGTCTCGGGCTACACGTGGCACTGCCCTAAACTTCAGTTTATCTTTAAAAGTATTAGAGCATTGGAGATTCATAGAAAAAATTAAGAGAAACAGTGGGTGTGGCAACAGCTATGCAATTTAAGCACACTGTGTGCTTTTACATATTCATAACCAGGGGTCTCTAGGCAGAGCTTGCAGCCTGTCAGCTCAGTGTGACCAGATCATGACAGTGAGAGACATGCTGCAGGCAGAGATTGCAGCCTGTCAGCTCAATGTGACCAGATCATAACAGTGAGAGACATGTTGCAGGCAGAGATTGCAGCCTGTCAGCTCAATGTGACCAGGTCATGACAGTGAGAGACATGCTGCAGGCAGAGATTGCAGCCTGTCAGCTCAATGTGACCAGATCATAACAGTGAGAGACATGTTGCAGGTAGAGATTGCAGCCTGTCAGCTCAATGTGACCAGATCATCACAGTGAGAGACATGTTGCAGGCAGATATATTTACTCCAGCTTGTTAGCAACTACCTTGCCCGAATGACATGAGGGGGTTGTTGGTGTCTGACCTGTGGCAAGGATGGAATACAGAGTGGCAGGCGGAGCAGGCTGTTGATTGCTGGCAGCCTGATCAAAGCCTGACAGACGCTGATAGCTGTGCATGTTCATGAGGAAGAAGAGAGAGGAGAGATGTGGTTGGGGTTTCAGAGCTGCAGAGAGACGCAGCCAATCAGGACCTCTGGGGTGGGAGTAGGGGGTGTTTCCATTCTCTGTCCACTAAAGATTGATTGAAGGACCAGGTCAGTGTGCTGGTGATTGACATCTGAATGAGGAAGTGATTTCTTAGCTACAGAGACAGAGAGCAGAAAGGACAATGCTGGAGGGACTCAGTGAAAGGTAATCTACAGATATTTATTTGTTTTATGACTTGACAAACACTTTAGCACAACAATTCTCATTACATCCTCTTAAAGAGGAACACTCCGAGTTCCACCCCCTGGGGCATCTCGAATTGGGATTTTATCAAGGGGTTAATGAGATATCAAGTACAGAGATATAACTGATAATAATGTTACTAGAAATACAGCATGGAATTTTCTGAAAACAGATCGGAGTGAGTGGGAGGCTGTTGTCACAGAACATCTTGATTTTGTAAAGTATTTGGCACGGCACTACACAGATCTCTAATTTATTAATTACATTCTGGTGTTATTAATTATGTCATATGTTAATGGACAGAAGACTGGCTAAACCAGCTTATACCAAAAGTGCTGGTCAATGATCATTATTTTTTACTGCCGTAAGGCTGTAATTGGGGTCCTTTAGGACTGTTTATGGAAGAATAACCAGGTACATTGCAAATGCAGTTCGATACAAATTAATGTAGGGTTATACACATAAATGCTGAAAATCATCATGCTACATGCAAAATAGGGCGTGTTCGCTTGAGCAAATCTCAGACAGAGAATGATCTATTGGGTTTTTGTATATAATAGACTTAAAGCGGAACAAAACCCAGGGTTTGCTCCATTCTCTGGGGGCATACTGATTGGGGATGCCCTGCTGCGGTGCACACTCTCCATTGAGCCGCCTGCCAAATTACATCAGTTCAGTGGGCGGGCAAAGGTGAGTGTGGTGTTCGGGCACCCTGGGAGCCGGGCCGAATCAGGGGTGTGTGTTTTTTTTCAGTTTAACAGCAGCATACAGTGCTAATCTGCTGCTTATAGTGCCAGCAATATCCACTTCTGTAACAGAACACTTGCAATGGTCCACCTGGAATATACAGTTGAGGGTTGGGCTCTGTTTAAAAAGAAATGTCCTGTAAAGTAAAGGGGAACTAAATTCAAAAGGGGCATGAAGTAGCTTAGCTATAGCAGGGAACTAATAAATCTCAACGTATTTACTCTTTAAAAGAGGTGATCAAAAGCTGACATGATCAATCTATTTATAGTGGAACAAAACCCACTCAACATATGCCTTATGCCTCCCTGTGTGGCACCCGTTTTGTTCCACTTTAAATGTAACCCACCCTGGGATGTCTATGGCCGTTGGTGCAGCTGCTGAGAGCCAAGGAAAGTGGTGAATGTTTTTCACACTTATTGGCCTGACTTTGGGGCTACAAGCACATGGGGTTCAGCAAAGTGGCATGCCAGCATGTGGGACATAAAACATTTTTATTTTACGTGTGCAATAAATAAACTTACTGGCCCTGTTGACCAAACAAAAGGTGAAGTTAGATTTCCTAAATGAGCCTCTAGACAGCAATAACTATATTAAATTGGCAGTTAACCTTCACCACAGTATTAACACAAAATGTTTTGCCCAGAGTTGTGCTCTAATGTTAGTAAAGAATATATGAGCTATTACTTAAAATGATCCCTGCGGACAGAGCAATAATTCTGTTGAAGTGAGCAGTAATTTATAATGACAATGGTAAAAAGTCACTTAACTGATTTGCAAGAAAACATGTATTTGTATTCCGGCCTGTGCTCCCCATGGGGGTTAGTGATCAATATATGGATCTGTTTTATGGATTTCCTCCCCTAACAAGATTGCACAATCTCACCCTACATACTCCCAAGTGAGCTTGTGCTGCAAATTCCAAGAGGTCTCCCAGGTGGGCAAAACTGAGTGTTCCAAAAGGTTTGCTTAGCAGTCCTTCAAATTCCAGACCCTAGACGGAGATTTTCAATTAGAATTAATGATGTTAACATGTCCGATAATGCTCCTCATAAAAGGATGTCCCATCATCATTTTTTTAGGCTTCGTCATTATTAACCCTGCTGTTGCCATGCACCAGGTTGGTTTTCAGCTAATTGCTCTGAGAAATGTATCTCTGGTACTGAATTGAAAGCATAGATGGGAAGCCAGATATTTAGCAAGGGTTCTTGGTCAATTGCCCAGTTTGTCACCCCTACCCCTGGCT
The DNA here is from genome assembly GCA_027917425.1 of Gastrophryne carolinensis. Lineage (NCBI taxonomy): Eukaryota > Metazoa > Chordata > Amphibia > Anura > Microhylidae > Gastrophryne > Gastrophryne carolinensis. The sequence continues at coordinate 121,841,782 of CM051244.1, read as the reverse complement.
CTTTCTGACCCATTCTGTGTTTCTGCATCTCCTTCCCAACCTCTCTATTTATTTTTCAACTCCTTGCATGGCAACGTCATGGCTGGCCTCAAGAAGAATTGCATGTTCATTTTGTTGGACCTGATCTTCAAAATTGTTTTAAGTGGTTTGGAATCTAATCTTCCGAGGGGGATTAAAGTGGATGGAAACCCCAAATAAAGCAAGACCTAAAGTCTAGAAGATTCCCGGTCTGGCTAAATTCAGCCACCCCATCCAGCCATGCACCCCTACACACACTAGCCCATTATCCTACTCCTCGCCGACACTGCGGAATCCACAGATGGATCCTAGGAGTAGTATGTAGTCTCCGGGGGCAGGGGGGTAAAAATGCCTAACCATGCAGGGCAGCACTAATCGGGATGTCTTTTAGGAGTTGGGGGAAAAGAGGGACAAACTTAATTTTTGACTTTTGTTCTGCATTAAAGATGAGTATAGACAGGGGTGTACTGGCCATAAGAAAACACAAGAGATTTCCTGGTGGGCTGCACTGCTTTGGGGCTGGCTGGGCTTAACTCACACTGAACCTGTGTCTGACTCCCTCCTGTTGCACTGCTGCTTCTAGCGCCCTCCTTTCAAAACTGCTCAAGGATGACTCAAGAACAATGTTCTGGTCAAATCAGGGTCCTTGATCCAAATAGTTGTAAATCAAATATGATTTGTGCACGTCGTCATGTTGTTTCTTATAATACATTCAAGCATTGGTGGTTTGATGGCTTCTGAGCCACCTATAACTAAATGTATTAAGAAAAAACACATGACAGTGTGCAGTGGTGCCCCAATTCCTGCTGAACAACCAATGAACTAGTACAAATAAATGGGTCCATCAATTGCCACACCCTTTAGATTACACTACCTGAGGTGGCCACCTTACCTGGCCTCATCACAGATGCACTTAAGAAAAACCACAGGGCATGCTTAATAAAAAGGCTGTTCTATTGCTTACCAGTGGGGTCGAACTTTTTTTTGTAGAAAATTGGAGTGTTAACATGTACAAGTCAGAAAAGAGCCTTCATTACTGCCTAAGTGGCATCTACCGAATGCATATTAGAGTTTTGTGTTCTTTGTCTTCTTAATACATTTAAATCATGTTTTTCATTGAACTGTAAAAGCCTATTTCTGTTTAAAAGTGTGTAAAATTAAATCTGCTTTGGTTCAATCCTCTATGACAAGAGGGTGAACATTTATCATCTCTGTGCGAAATATGACAGCGGGACAGAAATATGGTTTAATGCATGTCATCATTTCCTGTGTTCAAAATGTTGCCACTGAAATAAAATGATCCAAAGAAACTGATACATCATCTTTTGAAGTATTAGCACAGACTTAGTCAGATCTTTATCCTAGTACAGTATTCCCCTCTTTCCTCAAGAGCCACAACAGGCCATGTTTTGTAGATCTTCTTCCAGATGAGTAAGGGTAAGTAGTTAGAACAGCATCAGAGTTATAGAGTGGCTATTTGGAGTTGGTGGCTTTTGAGGAGAGGGTTAGGAAACACTACCCTAGAAGGTGAATATAAAGATACTGAGCTCTGTGTCCGATTGGAGTACTTTGGGCCAACCAGTGGGGATTATTCTTGGGGCCAAACAGTAGAGATCATTCCTGGAGCCCCTTAGATGAAATCATTTACTGAGTCTATTAGAAGTCTTAATCCTTGGGCCCGTCAGAGGAAATCATTCTTTGGGACCACTTTTTGGCTGTTTAGATGTATTGAAAACCACTTTTAATCATGTTGTTACTGAATACAAAACACAGAACAAGAAACTAAAAACATTGTTAGTTTGTACTGCCCTGAAGGTGGGATTGGGTCAATGCCTTGGGCTCACCAAAGGATCCTATGTCCTCCGGTACTGTGTTAGTCTTAAACCTGTACTGCCGTGATAGTGGTATTGGGCCAGTGCCTTGGGCCTAGCAATGGATCCTATTCTCCTCTGGTACTGTGTTAGTCTTAAACCTCCTGTACTGCCCTGAAGTTGGCCTTAGATCTTTGCCTTGGGCACACAGGTGCATTCTAGTGTCACTGGCTCTCTGGTTTATAGCACTCAAATATACTTTTGGCTGGAGCTGGACTTTAAGTAGGGATTCTGCTAAATAAATGTGTAGTAGTGATGTGGTACCCTATACTGTATTGTGCTACATAAACACTAAATACAAATCAAGAACATATTCCATAGTGGCTCTTCTGTGTTGGGCAGCATCTGCCAGTGTCTGTTTCCATGCAAATGGCATTAGCAGGAAAGGTTGGGACATTTGAAAGCAAATCAATAAGGAGGCTGTGACTCCACTTTCAAGTGGATTTTCACTATCCCAGGTTTTGGTCCTTGCCCCGATTTGTGTTGGGATGCCCCGCCACGATGCCCAACTCACTGACTCCAGGTAGTCCCCGAGCCACACAGTAAGGGTCCGTGAGCCACAGGTTGGGGACCAATGCTCTATACAATGTTTAAAAAATGTAATCATTGCATTGTATATGCATGATAGCACTGATATTAGTCATATGCATATAATAGAACGTATAGAGACATATGCATAATAGAACATATGGCATGTCATTATTACTCTGTAATGTAAACATTCTAATTACAATGATTGAAAGTCAAAGGCTAGATGGCCAGAGGAGGGATTCCCCTTACATTAATGTGAAAAAAACCTTTACTAAAAGTAAGAAAAAAAACAGGGGGTCTGAATGTACCATTTATTATATATATAGGGGAAAATTGCTCATCTCTAACTGGCTGTATGAGCTAGACAGCAAGAAACAGTAGCAATAACAGGAACAGTAACCACCCTAACATAAATACACATTAACATATTTGCAAAAACAATAAGTGTTTATGTCAGCACAGACTCAGGAGACAGAAGGCCTCCCTGTAAAATTGGAATAGTACATTCAAAAACTTGTCACTCCTGATTTTTCCTCCTTCCAGTGAGAGGAAAAAGACACATCCTCGCGCCTTCCAGCTACTTCCTCTATTTTCTTCCACTCGGTAGCTTGTCCCGACATTTGTCAAGCTCATCCAGCCTCTCTTGTCTCCCTTATCTGGGTATTATAAAGCCGCCACAGAACAGGGCTGCCGGCATCATGATACACATACTAGATATGGCGGAGGAGAGAGAAAGTATCATCCTTATCAGCAGAGCACTGAAAGCTTAGGAGCTGGCATGGAGGATAGAAGGGATGAACCATTTAATAACCTTCAGTCTGCCTCACAGCCTGTTTAATGATTCTGGTTCCAAGGTATCAGGATTAGAGCTGTTTCTAGGCTAAACAATTTTAAAAAGAGTCACCCATGCAATAATAAATATGCATGTGGCCAGCAGCCCACAGAACCCTGTCTCTCTACTCCAAACTCTCTATGCTCTTGGGAGGGTGAGGGCAAAGAGTCTGGAACAGTTGGCAACAGGGCCACATACATAGTGGTGGCACTGACTTGTGCATATGGAATCATGCATTTAAACTCCACTCCTGCATTCTGCCTCCTGCCTTCCGCTTCTCAGGGGAGGTGACGTAGGAGTCACATGACAGCGTATGTCACTAGAGGAATGAGGAGCAGCATGCGGGAGCCCAGGGGAGAGCAAATGCATACTTCCCACTTTTCTCACCCCACAGGCAGTACTTTTTGGATAATTTCACTATCCTGTCTTTTCTTCTTTCCTAGCAACAGATCTGGAGATTTCCCCAACTCCCCAGATTGCTGGGGGGGGGGGGGGGGGGGGGACGGTGAGTGGCAATTGTTGACTGCCAGATTGCATCACGACCCAGCACCCGAGATTTGAACATTTGGTTGTTCAAATATTGCAACATTCTGTAAAAAATGCCGCAATCCGATTCCAAAAGAGCCCAGGAATTGAATTGCAGAACAGGGTTTACAATGGGTAGGCTAAAATAGATCTATTTTCTAGTTTTCAAATTTGGTTCTGCATTACCCGGGGGTTTTGGTCCACTCGGTGCTCTAGTCCAAACAATGGCTGCAATGTTCTGAGCCAGACGGCAAAGCTCAGTAATCAGCACCCCTGGCCTCCCCACCTAGGGCTAGAAATGGCCTTGATCAGCATCCACACACGTATTAATATTCTTGAGTCTTGAGGGTGGCTTCAGCTGCCTTCACTGTATCTATTCAAAAGTTACATCAAGGAATCTATTGAACTCTGCCTATTCATTTAAGGTCTCATGGGGGTCACTGCTATTCCTGTACTGTGTCTGTTAATATGTGTAGTATAACATTTCCTTTTTATTCACAGTCTTATTAGGGTAATTGATCTAATTGCCGTGATTATTAATTTGTGATCTGGGGTATTAGCTCACACATTGCCTTTTTATAGACCCTGTCCAGGGAAAAAATGACAAACATTAATACTAACCTTTTATCCCTGCAGCTTTTCCATTCAAGTCCAGTTAAATAAAATTGACTGGGTCCTGTGCTTTGCAGAGACCACAGTACCAGGCCTCCACATACCCCTCTCCATTGCAGTGAATGGAGTGGGCGTGGCCATCCGTTCTAACAAAGCATGTCAGTTATTTGTCACGAAGATGATGGAGTTGAGGGGTGCACAGCCGAGGAGCAGGTATTGGCAAAGTTGTGCATTTAAAGCAGACCTAAATCAAAAAGAAAAGCCTGTGCTGAAAATGGAACAAAACACAGCTCTTCTGGCCTTCCTGCAGAGCATCCCAAATTAGGATGCACTGCTGTGTGAACCCCCCCCCCCCCAGGCACTGGTATTCACTCACCATTCCCCAGTACAACGGAGCTTGCACAGGCTCCAATCCAACCATTGCCGTTTGCTGTGACTTTTTCATTCCGCAAGTAGCTCTGAAAAACCTGGGAAAGTCAAATTCCCATTTTTGTTTCCGCTTTGTATATGCTCCAGATTCCCATACATACTCCTAGCTGACCTTCAGATACAGCAGCAGTTCTTTTTTTGGCAGGGTGTACGCCCCTGCATCCATGCAATGAGGCAACCTGCCCCAATGTGACCAGGACTGAGCAATCAGCAGCAGACCTTGGCTCAGCATGTCATGTCTCTGGCACCACTTGCGGGGCATGCCCCATCAATCTCTATAGGTCCTGGATCAGGGGACCATTAATCCTATATGCTAAATGTGTATGCCGTTTCATATAAGGGTCTAAAAAGTATGTAGTTTGGACACTGCTTGTTCTGTGAATGTTTCCAGTACCCCAAGAATCTATTCTAGGTCACATAGGTTATGAGGTGTGTTATGTAATCAGCAGATTGACTTGATTCAGATCGGATTCACTTCAGGCTCTTCATTCACCACTTAGATGTTGGGGATGCCCCATAAACCTCTGTAGGTTCTACATTTAAAGAAAAGGAAACTGGTGGTGCTAGAGATTTAATCTGGGCAATATCTGCCCTAGTTGGATGTTTCAAATGTCCCATATCTCTACTGGTCCTTAAACCAGACCTTCACCCCGAATAAGAGCCTATCTTATATGTTTCCCCCACCCTGTACATACAGATTGCCCACATTAACAATCATCCTCCCTGCATCTAGTGCATTTTCTGAGCTTTTAAACATCCAAGATGGTGGCCTATGGAGTCTCATGTTGCCTGCAGGCAGGAAGTGTCTTCTGAAGCTTGCATTCTCGGATTGCTGTCTTTTTCCTGACTCCAGCTCTGCTCTGTCTGTGCAAAGCACAGCTATAACCCCACCCCCTGCACTTTTGCCCTCCTCTCCTCAGTATGTGATGCTTCTGAGGCAAGATGGCGGTGCCCGTGTCTAAGAGTCCTGAACAGAGTTGCATATAATTTTTGATACTGGGGAATATTTTTTTTAAGGGTTTTTTTCAGTGTAATTCAGTAAAGCAACTCTAGACTCCTATTGAGCTGCCTGCGGAGAATCCCCAGTATACTGCTTCTGGCCCTGCACCTAAATCAGGGGTTAAAATATGTAGCAGTGCTTTTTGCAACATTTAGAACAGTGTAATCATAGGTATGAATGGTATGGGGGGGTAAGACTCCACTTTTAAGTAAGTGCCAAGTTAGCTATGTTCATACATAATATTCTTCAATTCATTTAAAAGTAACTTTGGCACCCAAAATTATAAAAAAAGATAAATATATAAGAAAGAGTAAACACAAAAACATATAATACAAAAAATAAAATGTAATACAATGCACTTGAATAAGCTACAGCAGATGAGAGGACACTATCCAAATTCAAAGAGTCTAGGTCCTAGGGCCTAATAAGGAAAAACTGCTGTGCGAATAGTTCAGTAGTGCTTTATGATCTGAACAGTTTAGAGCTCCATTTATTAAAGCTGTATTTATAACGTAATCTTTAGGCTAAATATGTTAAAAGTAATACAAATATCATTGCATATTATTAAATAAATACTATTGCATGCCCTGATCATATCCCAGCTTGACTGCTATAACACAATGCCGCCTTGCTAATGCCTTAGAATGCTAATACCTCAGAATAAGCTGTGTTTCTAAACTGGTGGAGGAAATTAAAAAGTAATACAAATATTTTATATTAGATGCATTTGCATACCCTGCTTGTATTATGGCTTGTCTACTGTTACCTTTGTGGTCTGCCACTTGACATACAGTAGGTATCTTTTCAGTCGATTCTGTTACTCTTCTGTCAGTCCCTTCACTTGCAACCAGGCTCAATCAAATGATTTGTCACTTTACTCCAACTCAGACACAAACTCTACTTTACTTCTTGTTACTCCCTAACCCTCCTAAAGCAACCAAGAGGAACAAAACCTGGAACTCTTGTGGGTATTATTACTTTTTCAGGGGGCATACAGATTTGGGATGCCCTGCTGCTTGTAACTAAAAGGACAAGAATTAGTACCTTAATTAGTACTTAATTAGTACCTTGATCTATGATCACACAGCGCATGTAGGGGCTCTCCTCCAATCAGCTTTCTATGGCGACTGTGTGTGTCTGCGCCAGCCATTCAAATTCAGCTGGATGGGTACCGGAGATTCTGCTGCATCCTGCACATTCACTGTGGGATCCCCAGAAAGGTGGGTTACATGGATCTCTGAGATTTCGCACATTAGGGCATCCCAAAAAAAGCCATATATAGTGGAACTAAAACTCTGCATGTGACTTTCCCGGGTTTTGTTCTGTCCCTGGGGGAAACCTGAATTGGGGTGCCCCGCTATGTAAAACCCCCCAAATGTATGTAAAAAACCCCTTCCTTGTTTACTGTGGCACATGCATGGGTGCGCAGACGATCAGAGACGTTTGCCATGTTTACATCCTCTGGTAAACCGCTCTCATTGACTTCAATGAGGCATGCACGCTGCCACATTTCCCGCAGCCCCAATGGCATGCGCGCCATGTGTGAATGGCTGGGGCAGGGGATGCGGCAGCACGCAATCCCCATTGAAAACAATAAGAGTCATTTGCTGTATGCAATTCCCAGCACCCTGGGTGGGTTTCACACAGCGAGCATCCTGAATCAGATGCCCCAGGGAAAACCAGTTGCTGGCCCTGGAATCTAAGCAGCCGCTGGTTTGTTTTGTTGCACTTTAAGACTTACGTCTTACAAGCATCTAATGTAGCCTAATAGATTTTCTACAGGTTATGGTCCTATACTGGTCTCCCTCTCATCGTCTGATAAGCACCATGCTAAAATGGTGGTGGTGCTCTGCTTTAATGTCTAGGAAGTGAAGCTACTGGGACTGGAGGTAGACATGTATATTGCTGGTACCTTACTTTTCTTATTTACAGCATTGTCGTTAGCACAGGGTAACCTATCACAACCTACCTGTGGTCCTACCTTTTGTTTTTATCACTTATACTTTAGATTGTAAGTTCACAGCAGTATGACCCTTGTTAGATTCGCGGGTCTTGGGTCCACCAATGGAACTGACTCTGGGGTCCACTCTAAGCTGTGCTCTCTCTGCTGTAGAACTAATATATCCAGCTGCACCATCCTTACTATCACATTGTGAGCAATACAACAGCAAAGTGCAGTATCAAATGAGTGTCAGGGTTGTTGTAGACAGGGTCTAAACTAAAAAATGGCTGACCATGTTGTTCCCAGGTGCTCAACAGAGCGCTCTACCTAAGTGCTCCTTTAGGCATGAGGACTGCCAAAAGTCCCCTAAGTCCAGGGACTCATCTGTAAATTCCCCTAATCTCCATTGGGCCAGTCTGACTTATTTCTACTGTATCTTGTTATCAATGTGGAATGAACATTTCTGTATTGTCACTACCCCTCATATAGTGATAATAATTATTTTGAAACCTGTAGGTGTAGAATGCAAGAAAACATATCAAAGCAACACAATACCCATACATAAGAATACCATAATAAAGTAATAAAAACTAGTCAGCAAAATACACAGCATGCAAGAATGACAGTTTCCAGCAACAGCCATGATTGCTCTCTACACCCAGACTGTGGCTCGCTGCAGAGCCTGTGCCTGAAGTGTGATGGTGAGAAGATGGACTGGGCAGCCTGATCTGGGCTCTGGACAGAATGATTTTCACAGTGTACCGTCTATAAAGCAGATAGGCATCTTGTATGGTGGGTCTGTAACATCACGGTAGTGCCTAATCTAATATTAGTTGCAGAGAGCTGACATAATTCAATTAAGGTTATGGCCTCTGGATCACCATATGGATGGCTGTACAGAGGATGGGAGAAGAAACAAACTCCTCTGGGCTTATTCACTGATATTCTCAAGCTGTTGCTACACAGCCTGCAGACCTTTCCTGTTGCTCATATGTTTTTCTTAGAGCCTTGTCTAATTTTTAGGTCATGCTATTCTGTGACTGATAGTATGGAACATCCTAGATTTCCTATTCCCAGTAGAGTCCTTGGCTTCCTATACACAGGGGAATCATTGGTTTCCTATATAGGGTAGTCCTTGTATTCCTGTTTATGGGGGAGTACTTGGCTTCCTATGCATGGGGAAGATCCTGGCTTCCTATACATAGGGGAGTGATGTGGCTTTCTATACATGAGGGAGATATTGTCTTCTAATACACTGGGGAGTCTTTATCTTCCTTTACATGCAAAAGTCCTTAGCTTCTTATTCTTGGGTAGGCCTTGGCTTCCTTTACATAAGGGAGTCCTCAGCTTCCTATACATGGGGGGTCAGGCTTCCCACCTATGGGAGACTCCTTGGCATCCTATACATGGGGGAAGTCCCTGGTTCCCTATACACTGGGGTGTCCTTGGCTTCCTATACATGGGGCAGATCCTAGCTTCCTATACATGAAGGGGGTCCTTGGTTTCCTATGCATGGGGAGTCATTGGTTTTATATGCATGGGGGGAGTCTTTGGCTTTCTATGTATACGGATATACTTAGCTTCCTATATGTGGGATAGTCTTAGTCTTCTTAAACATAGGAGAGTCCTTGGCTTTCCATACATGAGTGAGATATTGCCTTCTTATACATTGGGTCATCCTTGCCTTCTGATACCTGGAGTATACTTTACTTTCCTGCACATTTGGGCATCTTTGATTTATTTTAAATTGTACATCATTCCCTTTTTACATGGAGCAATCTTAGCTTTCTATACACTGGGCAGCCTTTTTATTTAGGAGCACCCCTGCCTTTCTATACACCAGGCAGCATTGCCTTCCTACATGTGAACCAACCTTTCCCTCCTTCATGTGAATCAACCTTTCCCTTCTACATGTGAACCAACCTTGCCTTCCTATACACTGGGCAGCCCTGCCTTTCTATACATGGAGCAGCTATGCCATACGCTACATGGAGCAGCCTTTTCGTATCGTATATTAATCAACCGTGCTTTCCTATACATAGTATTGAGTATTCTTGCCCTCTTATACATTGAGCAGCCTTATCTTCATATACAATGATCTGCCTTACCTTCCTTTATATTAAACAGAATTCCCTTACTTTACATTGAGCACCCTTCCCTTCCTATACATTAAGCAGCCTTCCCTTCCTATACCGAGAAGCGTTCCCTCCTTATACATGGGGCAGCCTTGCCTTCCTATACATTAAGCAGCCTTCCTTCCTATACATGAGGCAGCCTTGCCTTCCAATACAGTACATTGAACAGCATTTACCTCTGATACATTGGACAGCCTCCCTAAACATTGAGCAGCCTTGCTTTCCTATACATTGAGCAGCCTTGCCTTCCCATGCATTATAAATCCTTCCTTACCTTTAGCAGTCTCAGGCTTCTTCGTGTAATGAAGCTGAATGTACAGGTCTCCAAAAAGGCCACTACAATCCAGCAATAGATTCCCTCCTGAGCTGGCTTCTATCAGACACCCACTCCCTCGGGAAAAAAAAAGAGGGAGCGACTCCAGTACAGGGATGTGACAATTTAGGGCAGCAGAGAGGCTGTAAATCCCCACTTCCCTGTGACTCGTGCGTGTCTGCTGATGATCGGTCCAGCCCGCATATCAAGAAAAACCGCATAATTCATGTGCTGCGTGCTGGTAGAGAGGGATGTGTGCTGATGGAGGATGCGGAGCGGCCACCTTTCTCCTCCAGTCTGGCAGCTCCCTCTCCTCAGCACCGCATTCAGGCGGCAGTCATTTGTAGGAGGGATGCCAGGAACACTGGGGATAGTGTTGTGAGTAGGGGGGAGGGAAGGGGAAGCGTTACATAGAGATGCTTCTCTTCCCCTGCTAGGGGCTTCCACACTACCAGAAATCCAAATTGGCCACTTTTAGAGACAGAAATAAGGCAAATCTTGATATTCTGTTGCTCATCAGACTGGTCATAGATGGGCAGATTTTTCAATTTATACTAAATAATTTAATTTAAAGAAAATGTTAAAATAAAAATAGCTGTAAACTAGAAATTATTTAATAGTTCGCTGAAATGATAAGCAATTGCTCTATGTTCATATTATATTAGAAAAACAGACAAAAATATTTATTTATGACAAGCTCTGTTGCTCATGTGGGGTGGAAGCAAAAACCAGGTAATTTTTGGGCTTCTTATCTATCATTAAAGTGACTACCCAGGCTTATAAAAACAAAATGCTATACTCACTTTTTGTCCCCTGGCCTTTGAACCCCCCACCACTGCAGTCAAGAGAGTGGGCGTGCCAGTGTCGCTGTGACTGACCGACCCACCGTGAGTACAAGCATCCATCACTGAATAAAGAACATACTGGTGGTGAATCAATGAAGGAGCCTGGTCCCACATGATAGCAGCAGGGAGGCTAGACAGGGGGTGTGATGTCACCACTGGACATGAACAGAACTTGATCGAGCCTCCAGGCTAGCAGGTAAGTGATGCTTTATTTTTTCCTGGACAGGGACCTTTCAGCAGACCTCCAGTCCCTGGCTCATTTGCTTGAACAGGGGTATTTAAGCAGACCTTTTACTTAACGCCTAACTCCAGATAGACCTTAAACAAACGTACTTGTCCCTCATTTCCGATCAGCAACTCACCTGATCACTTGATCCCGCCTGTGCTTGCCCCACCGCCCCAGGCCTGAACTCCATTGAATGGCACCACAGACTTTGAAGGTCTGCTATAGTTAGTATCTGACTTCTACTTGTATCAATTAAACTTTCCCAAGTCTTAAATACATTTTGGAACTTTTTTTCTTTATCCAGTACCAGGTCAGCGCAGCCGAATATAAAATATGGCTGCAACTACTGCGGGAAAGATGGGGGAATTGTGAAGATCTAATTTTGAAGATTTTCTTTTGTGATTGCTGAGACAATCATTATTAATCTTTTAGTGGCCCCATCCACCCTTAAAGCGGACCTTCACTCTGAATAAGAGTCTATCTTATATGTTTCCCACACCCTGTACATACAGATTGGCCACATTAAAAATCATCCTACCTGCATCTACTGCATGTTATGCAGCCTTTAAACATCCAAGATGGCGGCTTATGGAAGCCGCCATCTTATCAGGCAGCCTGCAAACAGGAAGTGCCTCCTGACTGTGCTGCTCTGCATTCTGGGACTGCTGACCTTTACCTGACCCCAGCTCTGCTCTGTCTGAGCAAAGCACAGCTATAACCCGCCCCCCTGTACCTTATCCCACTCTCCTCTCCTCAGTAAGTGTGATGCTTCTGAGGTAAGATGGCGGAGCACGTATCCTAAATTCCTGAACAGAGTTGCAGCCCAGTGGGGGAAAGAATAATAAGTTAGTGACTAAAAACGTAAAATATATTAATTTTAGATGCTGGGGAACCGTTTTTTAAGAGTTTGGGCTTTTCATTAAATCACGCTGAAGGTCCGGTTTAAGTAGGGAAAAATTAAATCTGTGTGCACGTTCAGTGTTTGGCCAGAACTCCAGAAGATGGCTGACTGGTTGTGCAGCCAGTCGCCCTTCTTCCTGCCCCAATCTTGACATGGCTGTGATTGGCCAGGCAGGACACGTGACCCGTATAAAAGGCAGGGTCCATCCCTGGGCGCTCTCAGAGCAATCTACAGTAGATAGGGACAGGCTGCTGGCTGCTGCTGAAGGACAGATAGGGCTTTGCTGCAAAAAAAAAACTGTCCTTGTTAGGACATTTATTTAGGGCCAGTGGCTCCAGTGGGTAAGTAGATTGTTTTTAAACATGCTCCTCTACACCGGGGGGGCACCTTCCCCCCCCCCCGGGCTCTTCAGTCGAGGGCCCAACAGCCCCTCTACCCCTATCTTCACCACTAGGCTAGGAGCATGTGGGGTTTCCAGCGTATTTTTGTAGGCCCAAATACTGCTGGCAGAGTGGTGAGGCCAGAACAAATTGAGGCAGTCGTAAATTATATGGCACACAGTGCTATCAGTTCCATGCAGGGGCGGACTGGGACCAAAAAATGGCCATGGACTTTTTGGTCAGACTGGCCCTTCTGTACTGTGCTCGGCCCGGTAAAGTGAGTCAATGCCACATTAATATATATATATATCCGAGCGGAATTGGCCCGGGGATCCGTTCCCGTCCCCCCGGGCATCCAAAATCGGGATGCCCCACTGTGTGAAACTCCCCCAGGTTGCCTGCTACACTTACCTTACTTCCCGGTCCAACGACGCATGTGCGGGCCATGCCCGCATTCCCGCTATCCCTCATGCCTGAGCCGCACCCGCTTCCCACCAGGCATTTGTGAATGGCCGGTGCGGGCACGTTCCCCTTTAGAGGGTAGCTGGGGAAGCGGCCGCGGCTCACGCATGCACCGCTGCACTTAAGACGCTGGCAGGATAGTCAAAATCCTAGGTTTTGGTCCACTTCAAAGGGTTTTGGTCCTTTCTGTGGGGTGTCCTGATTTGGGATGCCCCATTTTGTGCAACCCCCTCAGATCGCCAGTAAAACTTACCTGACCATCGATCCACTGGCTTATGCATGGGTTCTACTCGCTAAGGGCTGGATGGAGCCAAGCGGGCTGCCAGCCACATCCCGCCCGCCTCTAGCTGGTGTAGACACATGTTTGAACCACGCATGTGCTGTTTGATCAGTGGTCAGGTATTTTTACTGAGAATTTGATATAACAGGGAATCCCAAATCAGGATGCCCCAACAGAAAAGGACCAAAAATCTTTCAAGTAGACCAAAACAGTTTGGGATGCCCCAGGGATAGGGACCCTGGAAACCAATCAAGCCAAACTCCAGGCAATTTAGAAATTTACACCCCCCCATAAAAAAATAAAAAATAAAATAAATGATAAGCAGCTAGCAGCTTACCACTCCAAAGCAGAGCACAGGCAGGGACAATACCATTTTGTGAATACTCACCTGTAAAATGGGTATTATAAGTATGTCACACACCCCGCTTCAAGACATTCATTACACTTGGGTATACTGACCTGTAGATGGCGATCTTGCAGAGATTATATCAAAAAAATGTAAGACCCTCCCGGCCCATAAATACCTGGGACCTCCCACTCATTCCCCAGTATAAAGATAGCAGTAAGATCAAGGGACCAGGAAAGCCAATTGCAACTAACAAAGGTTCACCATATAAAGGATCCAGAATACAAAAGGGCAGGGTGAAGCGGGGTGTGTGACATACTTATAATACCCATTTTACAGGTGAGTATTCACAAAATGGTATTATTCTAAGTATGTCACACACCCCGCTTCAAGACATTCATTACACTTGGGACATCCAATAGCAGTGTCCATAAAGGGCGGGGATCCAAAAAAACAAGGCACAAACTTAAACCACTGCAGCTTGCAGAACTTTGCGGCCAAAAACAGCATCCACTGAGGCCCGAACATCAACCTTGTAAAACTTGGAAAAAGTGTGAACCGAAGACCAAGTAGCAGCCTTACAAACCTGCTCAACAGAAGCCTGGTGCTGGAAGGCCCAGGACGCCCCAACAGCACGAGTAGAATGAGCAGTAACACGAAAAGGGGGAACCTTCCCCTTGGCAGAATAGGCCCCAACAATGGCCTGGCGAATCCATTTACTAATGGAAGACTTGGCAGGAGCCAAACCCTTCCTAGGCCCAGAGGGCACCACAAAAAGGGCGTCAGTCCTACGAAAAGGAGAAGTAGCCACCAAATAGTACTTCGCACAGCGAACCACATCCAAAGAATGCAAAACCCTCTCCTTGTCATTGCTGGGCTTAGGACACAAGGAGGGAAGAACAATATCCTGATTCAGATGAAAAGCAGAGACCACTTTAGGAAGGAAATCCGGCTTAAAGTGGAAAACAACCTTGTCCTGATGCCTCTCAAAGTAAGGGGCCTGAATGGACAAAGCCGCCAATTCCGATACACGCCGAACGGAAGTGATGGCAACCAGAAAAACAACCTTCTGAGTAAGCGTAGAAAGTGCAATATCCTGCAAAGGTTCAAAAGGCGGACCCTGCAAGGCAGACAAAACCAAATTCAAATCCCAAACTGGGAGCAAAGGCTTCCTAGGAGGCCGCACATGCGTAACCCCCGGAAAAAAGTCTTAACCAGAGGATGAAGAGCAAAAGACTTTTGAAAGAAAACCACCAGGGCAGAAACCTGCCCTTTCAGCGTACTAAGAAGCAAACCTTGGTCCAGACCATGTTGCAGAAATTCCAAGACCCTAGGGATAGAAAACACCCTGCAAGGCAAGGCCCTAACCTCACACCAATCAATATAAGACCTCCAAGTCCTATAATAGATGACGGAGGAGGACTGCTTTCTAGCCCTAACCAGAGTCTGAATGACAGCATCAGAAAGACCTTCCTCCCTCAAGATGGAAGTTTCAGCAACCACGCCGTCAAAGCCAGCGTTGGTAAATTGGGGTAGAGCAG
Source organism: Gastrophryne carolinensis (assembly GCA_027917425.1). Classification (NCBI taxonomy): domain Eukaryota; kingdom Metazoa; phylum Chordata; class Amphibia; order Anura; family Microhylidae; genus Gastrophryne; species Gastrophryne carolinensis. The sequence goes on along the minus strand of CM051244.1, from coordinate 121,826,593 downwards.
TGGACCCTGAGTGAGCAGATCCGGCAGAAGGGGCAGGTCTAACTGATCCTCTGCCAACCTTACCACGTCTGCGAACCAAACCTGTCTTGGCCACCTTGGAGCCACCAGGAGTGCCGACGCGCCCTCTAGGGCCAGCTTGCACACCACTTTGCCCACCATGGGAAACGGAGGAAACAGGTACAGAAACCCCAGATCCCTCCAGTTCAGAGACATGGCATCCACTGCCAGAGCCAGCGGATCCCGCGAGAGAGACACAAATGCCGGAAGCTTGTGATTGTGACGAGAGGCAAAGAGGTCCACCTCCAGAGTCCCCCACCGGTGACAAAGCGACCGAAACATCTTGGGGCTGAGTGACCATTCCCCCCGGCGAGATGACCCCCTGCTCAGGGAGTCCGCCTCCGTGTTCTCCACTCCCGGAATGTACACTGCCGAGATGCATGGGACATTGCCCTCTGCCCCATCCAGTATCAAAGACACCTCCCTGAGGGCCTGCCTGCTGCGAGTCCCTCCCTGGTGATTGATGTAGGCGACCGCCGTCCGATTGTCCGACCGAACCTGAACCGGTAGTCCCCGTAACTGAGGAGTCAAGTGAGCCAGGACCAACCTGATGGCTCTCAGCTCCAGAACATTGTTGGGGTCATGAGCCTCCTGAGGCCCCCACAGCCCCTGAAACTGAAGATCCTTCCAAACCCCCCCCCCCAACCTGACAGGCTGGCATCCGTGGTGACCGTCTCCCAACAAGGGGTCATGAAGGACCTGCCCCTTGTCAGATTGCTCGGATTCAGCCACCACCGAAGGGAACGCCGCACCTGGGGGGACATCAGAAAGGACTGATCCAATGACAGCGGGGACCCGTCCCAGGCCGCCAAAGGATGGAGCTGGAGCGTCCTTGTGTGAAACTGGGCAAAGGTAACCGCCTCGAACGATGCCACCATCAATTCCACCAGTCGCATCCCTAGCCGGATGGACGGGCGGGGGATGGATAGGAGACGCTGAGTCAATTCCTGAATCAGAAGAACCTTGGCTCGGGGGAGAAACACCCTGGCCTGAGAAGTATCCAGAGACATTCCCAGGAACTCCACCACCCTGGAGGGAGTGAGGCAGGACTTGGGATAGTTGATCACCCAACCGAAACTCTCCAGAGTGGACACCACGGTCCTGGTATCCAGCTGCGCCTGACTGAGGGAAGACGCCATGATGAGAAGATCGTCCAGATAGGGCACGATGTGGATACCCCTGGCTCTGAGGATGGCCATCACTCCTGCCAACACCTTGGTAAACACCCTTGGAACCGAGGTAAGGCCAAACGCAAGAGCCAAAAACTGAAAATGCCGATTGTCCACAACAAACCTGAGGAATCTCTGGTGTGGTAGAAATATTGGAATATGCAGGTAAGCATCCTTGATGTCTATAGACGTCATGAAGTCCCCCTGACAAAGTGAATGGATGGCTGAACGCAGAGTTTCCATACGGAACTTCAGGGGACGGACGAACCTGTTGAGCAACTTCAGATCCAGAATGGGACGGACGGAACCGTCCTTCTTGGGCACCGTGAACAAATTGGAATAGAAGCCCAAGCCCCGGTTTGAGAGGGGCACCGGACAGATGACAGCCATGTCCACGAGACTTGCTACTGCCGCCCGAAGCCCCTGGGCGGCCAGAGGATCTGACGGCACCCGAGAACTGAAGAATCTGGGAGGGGGGCCGGAACTCGAACTCCAGCTTGTAACCGGAAGACACCACTTCCTGAATCCACCTGTCCGAGACCTGTTGGACCCAGACCTGGGAGAAGAGTTGCAACTATCCCCCCACCCGCAAGGGTGAGGGCGCCCCCTCATTGCTGAGCCGGCTTGGCAGCGGCTCTAGGCTTGGAACCCCAACTGTGCCCTGGACGGGCCCGACCCCTGCCCCTAGGCCAGGAATCACCTCTGAACGAAGGGAAGGCCGAGCCCCTGCCAACTCTAGCCCCACGAAAGGACTGAGAGAAGGAAGCCGCCCCCCCGAAAGGGGCGACGCTGCTTCTTACGCTGAGGTAACTTACCTCCCTTTGCCACCGAATCCAATTTTTCTCCAAAGAGCCGCAATCCCACAAAGGGAAGGGCCGTGAGTGACTTTTTGGACACAAAACCAGCCGCCCACTGGCGTAACCAAACAGACCGGCGGATAGCCACAAGCAGGGCCGCAGCTCTGCTACACATCACCAATGTGTCGTCCAGGGCAGACAGCACAAAGGACAAAAATAACTCACAGCGCTTAAGGTCGGCAAACTCCTCACTAGCCGGGTCAAGCCCGGAAGAGGTCAACAAGCCTCTAACAACCGACCTGGCAGCTACCAACACAAGCGCAGAAGCACAAACCGGCCGCAAGGCCGATCCAACACTGGCAAAACCATGACAAGCCATCTGGTCAATGCGTTGAGAGTAGTGCACTCTGGAGAATGGAGGACTGAGGAGCTGGACAACCCCAAAACAGGAGCATCCACCTCGGGAGGAGATGACCAGTGCTTCACCGCGTCCGCCGGAAAGGGATATTTCTTGTCCCAACCCGGTGGGACACCCGGAAGCCGAGTCAGCCTCTCCCATTCCTTGAGAATGATACCATCAAAATGCTTTTGATAAGGAAATTCCAAGCGTGGCTTAGTCACATCAAAGAACTCCCCCTTCAGCGGAGGAGCCGCCTCGGGGGGAGAACTAGTCAGGACCTCAAACATATGAGCCAGGACCCTAGCGGTATCCAAAGAATCCCCCTGGCCCTGCTCGGTATCAGCGCCCACAAACTGCTGATCATCGGAGTCATCAGACTCCTCATACAACTCCCCTTCCTCACGCGGGGAACAATCAGACCAATCCAGGGAGTCAAAACCCTCCCTATCAAAGGCCTGCGCAGCCGTATACAAATGTTTTCTCTTTGCTGTTGCCTCTTTAGCAACGGCACTGGAAAACAATTTTTCAAGATTGGCCAATCTGGCACACACCTCAGATTGTGACCCCCCGCTAACGACCACATCACACGTACGTGTCAAGCGAGGGGGAGACGGGGAGGAGACTGGCGGAGCAGAACCGGACGCCTGAGATCCGGTCTGCCGCGTAATAGACCGCTGCGCACAGGGTACACATAGAAATACATCATCCCCCAAAAGGGATACCCCACATCCCAAACACAGCCTGGATTGCCCCGAGGGGGGCACAAACCCAATATCCCGGGAAGCCTCCATATGGTGATTTTTAAATAATATATATAAATTTATGTGTACAATGCTCTTTTGGGAATTATGCAATAATGCAACCCGGGATGCCCCTTTAAGTCCTGAGTGGGAGGATTTGAAGCCAAATAAATTTTAACCAGGGACCCTGGACCGGGAGAACCCCCCTTTAATAATATCAATGGTCCACCTGGAACACACAAAACAGAACACACGCTCAGAATGCTGGCTTAACGCATAAGAGGTTAAAAATAGATGCATCTGAAGGGCCACAGGCCACTCACCCGACCTTCACCCACACACAGCACGCCAGGCAGGAGGGATGAGTAGGACTGGCAGTGCGCAGAAGGAGGAGGGAGGGTGGGCTGGCGCGGTTCGTGCGTCGCGCCCAGCCCCGCCCCTCCCCCGTCTCTCCCGGCCAGAAGCCGGGACCTGAAAGCAGTGCACACACATACACAATAATGTGATTGAGTCAGGATGGCGGGTAAAGAATACGTATGAATCCATAAGGGACCCGCCCCCTTCTAAGGGTATCCGGGAGAGGGGGAATCCATGCCAGGGTAGGGCCAAGGGACGGGGCATCCCAAACCGGGATCACCAACCCGGATAGCCGCCTACCCCTTGATATGGGGTCTCACGGCTCCTAAGGACCATGGGTGCCAACTACCTTTGCCCGGACCAGCAGCCTAGGCTGGGAGGCAAGCACTTCAAATAAGGGGATCTGGGCAGGAATAGAAGAATAAAAAGGCCGGGAGTCATCCCGGCTACCTGCAAGGAGGAGACATCATCTTCTGACTTGCTCGCCTCTGCAGAGATGAAAGACTGGGTAATGAGTGGGAGGTCCCAGGTATTTATGGGCCGGGAGGGTCTTACATTTTTTTGATATAATCTCTGCAAGATCGCCATCTACAGGTCAGTATACCCAAGTGTAATGAATGTCTTGAAACGGGGTGTGTGACATACTTAGAATATACAGCACAGCACGCCAATCTGGCCAGAATCTGGCTCTGGGCTGTCCCTCAGTGTAACAGAGCTGAGGAGGAAACTGCAGCAAGGTTTGACAGTTCCGCCTCACTGTCAGATGAAGGCAGAAGCAGCCGGCCGGAACTAATGACTAACTACTTGTATTGCAGCCCGGACATCAAAGGCTGCTGCAAAGAGCGCTCGGAGCCGACGGGAAGCCTGGCCTCTCCTGCTATCACCCGGCCCGAGGCGGAACTAGGGGCAGATCATATATTAGTTTACTTTTTACAGTGCTACTGCAGGCAAAGGTAATTGTTACACCATTGCGGCAGGCTACATTTGGCACTGTCCTAAATTGTTTTCCATTGAAGAAGAAATGGCCCAGATATCAAGGTTTACCGTTTCACCTCATTACTTCTCTTTCTAAGCAAGTGGGCGTGGCCCTTGTCTCTGTGATGCTTCATAATCTGTGATGAATCTGGAGGAGGTGGATGGAGGGGCAAGAGGAAGGAGAGACCAGCAATCCTGTCCCGCTCTGTTGGGGGACGGGATGAAAAAGAGAATTTAAAACCTGATATCTCAGCCATTTCTGCTTCAATTTAAAAACAGAAAACAGTTTAGAACAGTGCCAAATGTAGGCCACCGCAATGGTGTAACAATTACCTTTGCCTTCTGTATCGCTTCTATCAATAACCGGACATTCCCAGAGTCAATGGAATAAGTTTGCCCCTTCTTCCCCAGACTTACCGTATTACAATGCTCTGAGAGTCCCATTTAAGGGGATCTAGCTAGTAAAACCTAATTGTAGTGATATAATCTCAGGAGCATGCCCATATAGGATGAGGCCTGCAAGGTGGCACAAGAATATTTGTAGTTTTTTAAATAAGTCCTCTAGGTTTGGGAAGTGGTTATGCTTGATAATTCTGGTGCGTCCCACCCTGGAATCTTTTAGATGCCCCCGGAGCATCCTATAGTGAAATGCCTTACTGTGTGAACCCCCGGGGTCACAGGTAAACTCACCACTGCATCCCCGGCTTCCCTAGATGTAGATGTGTGTGCCCCCGTGCCCGGGCTATCTGATTAGTTGGGGGCTGGAGTGTGTGTGTGCATGCTCGAAAGCCAGGAGGAGGCCAAGCCTGCTGGCGTGTGTCATCTCAGAAGCCTTGAAATCACCCAATCAGCAATCTTAAAGTGGACCATCACCCTCGGGTGATCGGCCCGGGAATCTATAAGATTCGGGGGGTGAAACCCCCCCAAAACCCCCAAACCCCCTTACCTTAGTTTCGGCGGCGGCTGGCCGCTGCCGCCTCCCTCGCGCCCCTCTAGGCGTGCGCGCCCCCGCGCCGGCCGCCTGTGAATGGCCGGCGCGGGGGCGCGCGCGTCAAGAGGGACGCGCGGGAGGCGGAGGAGCCACGGACAAGCGGCTGTCAAATCGCTTGTCCGTCGGCGCTGGGAGCGGGGAGAGGTGAGTTGTTCGGGGGGTTTTCACACAGCGGGGCACCCCGATCGGGGGTGCCCCACCGAAGTGGACCAAGACCCAGGATAGTCAAAATCCTGGGTGTTGGTCCACTTTAAATCTTAAAGCTGCCATGAGGCATGACTTCAGTAGTGAAAAAACACGGTATCCAGGAGAATAAAAAAATCAGCAATTTTAAAGCGAAACAAAACCCAGGGATTTGACTTTCTCAGATTTTGTTCGGTGTTCCTGGGGCATCCTGAATTGGGATTCCCTGATGCGTGAAACCCCGCAGAACGCCCAGTAAAACTCTGACTCTCCTTGGTTCAACGGTGCATGTGCGGGCTCTCATCCAATCAGAGCTCTTTGCCTTGGCTTTGTCAATTGGCAAAGGGCTCAGATTGTATTTGATGAGGAGCGCTGTATGGGTTGATGAGGTGCAGGTGACACCTGCAGCTTAACAACGGAATGCACTACAGCCACGTGTGCGTGTGAAAAAAGAGCGGAAATGGCAGGGCATGAAGAGAAGCAGCTAGAGCAAGATTCCCAAACAAAAGGACAAGTGAGGTTTCGCAAGTGCCACACCATGTACAAGAGCTAAATTGTGAGTAAACCTGATAGGCCAGGGTTATGCAATTGAGAGGGACTTTTGTATCATATAGTGCAGTCATACTCAACTCGGGGTCTGAATGTGGACCTCGGCGCCAGATTTCTGGACCCCTGCCCTAACAGCCCTGCACTCAGTTGCATCTGTGTTGCCGTGCTCAGCACTGCACTCTTTACTTGGTCAGAGAGTAGTGCTTAGTATCCCTGCCAGTGTCATGACTCTGCTCCCTGGCACCTAGCGTTGCAGTATGAAGTACTGCACAAGCAGGAAGTGGTATTGCAAGGTATTCACAAACTTTGTTTCTATGTCTCTTTGCCCCATACAATCCTGACCCCCCAGCTTTGCCTCATCTATTCCTGTCCCCATCCATTCCCCCAGCTCTGCCCCATCTATCCCTGTCCCCTCAGCTCTGCCCCATCTATCCCTGTCCCCTCAGCTCTGCCCCATCTATCCCTGTCCCCTCAGCTCTGCCCCATTCTGGACAGTCTCTCTGCCCCATCCATTCCTGACCTCCCAGCTTTGCCCATCCAATCTCTGTCCCCTCAGCTCTGCTCCATCCAGTCCAGTCTCTTTACCCCATCGATTCCTGTCCTCCTAGTTTTGCCTATCCAATCCCTGGCCTCCCAGCTAGGGCAATCTATTACTCTTTCTTCCAGCCCTGGTCATCTATCCCCCCCAAAGCTCTGCCCATCCATCCCATTTTCCAGCTCTCTCTCCACCCTCCCTGCCCTTCCTGTTCTTGTGACCAGACCTTATTGGCAGTAACATTTTGGGTCCTAGTCCATGGCCTGCACAGAAAGCTCGGTATGCTGCAGGCCAGAGCTTGAGGTTCTGTGGGGCCAAAAAAATGTTTTCCCCCAGTGCCCAATAGGATTCTTTGGTTGGGTGGGGGCAAGCAGCATTTCTTAGTTTTGCCTTTGGAATCTATAGCCGTGTCAGTAATGCCCGTAGTCTTACAACAGAGCAAATTATAATGTTGAAAAAAATAATTCAGTGGAAAATTGTAATAACATTAAAAGGAACTTGATCACACTGTCATCACCTGTAATTAGGGCATCCAATAGAAGCCTCTGCCCCTCCTCTAGCTGTAAAGATGATACTTAGGCTTTACCGGTAGTCAGCCAACAATCCAATACAAATATGACACATTAACTTGTCGCTGTGTGTGTAGGGGGGGGGGGATTTAACACATTATAGATTTTCTATAATTATGTATTTGGAACAATAGAGACATTGCCCCTGCTATCTGTTTCAAGGAGATGATCATATTAAGAAATAAACCTGTTACTGGAAACTGCTAGTGAGAGGATGATGTAGGAGAAACTACACATCTGCATAACTGACATCCTGGATGCTCCCCAGGCAGCACTGAAAGCAGTTCTGCATGATAATTTTCATACATTGGCCTTGATTCAGGGAAGGCTGTTAAAATAAACATTTTCTACTGTGCGGGTAATTTAGTAACAAATCCTGGTGTATGATTTCCTGCTTAAGATGATTGAAAGCTTTCACAATGCTGGACCTGTCCTGTGACACCATTCTTCTTTTTTTCCTTTTAACATAAAACCTCCTCATAGTATAAATGCCCCTTCAGCTCTCTAGCTGGCCACAGTGAGGGGTGTAAGAGCCCAGTGCCTGTTGTTCTTCCAGGGGTGCTCATTATTGGGGGCACACAGGAGCGTAACTTACACCGGACCTTCAGCATGACTTAATGAAAAGCCAAAGTCCTTAAAAAATTATTCCCCAGCATCTAAAATTAATATATTTTAAGTTTTTAGTCACTTACTTACTTACTTACTTTCCCCCACCGGGCTGCAACTCTGTTCAGGACTCTAGGATACAGGCGCCGCCATCTTGACTCAGAAGCATCACACATATAGAGGAGAGGAGAGCGGGATACAGTACAGGAGGCGGGGTTATAGCTGTGCTTTGCACAGACAGAGCAGAGCTGGGGTCAGGAAAAGGACAGCAATCCCAGAATGCAGAGCGACAGACACTTCCTGTTTGCAGTGTCCCTGAAGCCCCATGAGCAGCCATCTTGGATGTTTAAAGGCTCATAACATGCAGTAGATGCAGGTAGGATGATTTTTAATGTGAGCAATCTGTATGTACAGGGTGTGGGAAACATATGCTCTTATTCAGGGTGAAGGTCTGCTTTAAAGAGGACCAAAACCCACCCTGGAGTCTATGAGACCCCCTAGGTCTTCCCGGTCCAACGGTGCATGTGCGAGCAGTGGCTGCATCCCCGCTATCCCTTTAGCAGGGTGCGTGCCCACGCCAGGCATTTGTGGATGGCACATGCGGCGTAGGGCCGGGAAAGGGTATCTGAGATAGGGCACTCCCGATCAGGGTGCCAGAGGGGCAAAGATCAAAACCCAGGGGGTGTCACGGCACGGGGGCCCAGAAGTTCAGGGGGTCTCCATCATTGTTGTGCCCCCACCTTATCTATCATATTTGTGCTAACTTGGCATCATTTATATAAAGGAAGCAACATTTAGTTTTTGATTATCTAGCTGCATCCAGCAGAAAAAAAGTGTACTCTATGACCCATGAAAGGGCCCCTTTAAATGTTCGCACCACTGATTGAGGATATTGCTAGAGGAGCACTAGACCTTTGCTGAAGGTCATCAGCTTTAGTAGCTTGGGAGAGATGACTACATGCATTTCGTTTAAATTAAACCTAATAATTCACAGCATTTCCTTAGTAACTAAAAATAATTTAATTTCATGTACATGATACATGGGCAAACCTCTAAAGCAGACTAAAACCTAGGATTTAGACCCCCCTGGGTTTTGGTACGCTTCACAGGGATATTCTGTGTGAAACCCCTCCTTTACCTCTCAAACTGACAATCCCAAGAACAATGTGTGGGCCTTCTTCAATCATCACTCAATGCTGTGCAGTTTGCGAGGCCGCTCCCTCTGGTTCTCCGTCTGCCACCCATTCAGATATGCAGAGTGGGTGCATGCAAGGGATGTCAGTGGAGGCCTGCACATGTGCTGTGGGATCACCAGTTACGGGTAGTAACAGGTGAACCAAGGGGTTTCACATACAAGGGCATCCTAATTCAGAAAGGGCTTTCACTCAGCCCACCCGGCCTTCCGGCTTCCAGCTCAGAGGTTAGTGGAGGATGTGGACGACAGCGCACTTGACTCCCTACGGCGCCACTCGGCTGCTTAGCCGTCCAGGCGGCTCCAGGCTCAGCCAGTCGTTCGCTCTTAGCTCGAGTCTGCACCCTGGGGGCGACTGGAAGGTGAGTCGATCAGGTGACCTGGGGGATACAAACAGTGGGACATCCTGATACGGGATGCCCCTGCATTGAGGAACTACACTGAAAAGTGAAAATCAGTTGTGTAAAAGTGTAAAGAAAAGTGTAAGAGTTAAAGTAAACCTAGACTTACCCTGGCAAATGTGCCGAAAAAATAGAGTATACTGCACTATGGAGTTACTCATCTATGTCCGCGGATTTTTGGCCCTGTCAAGGAGTGGTGGCAGCAGGCCATGAAGATGCCGAGGGTAATCCCTAAGCTTCTCGTTGGCTCTTGCCTGGGTGTAAGACCTCTTTTATTTAGTGACAAGGAGAGTACTGCTGATATAGGAGGTTTTCACAGCCATGTATTTGTAATAATTCTTCTTCATCAAAATTGTTACAGCTGAGAACCTTAAATAGAATTTAAAGGAAGTAATGCCGCTACCTGCTGCGCTGATGAATGAGCAATTACCTCACCTTCTCTTCATACATCTTATTTGATCGAGTTTTTCTATTGACAAATTCTGTTTATATGACATCTAATGGCCCCGAGCCTGATTATCCATCTTCCTTAGAACTCATCTAGAACGACTCACTGATGATTTTATTTTGGAAGGATTCTTAAAACTACATCTTTGCCCAAAATACTTTTTCCTCCCTGTAGAAATCTATTTTCAGAATGATGACTGAAACGGAAAAAAACAGAATTGCAATACTCCGGAGAACACAATTTATCTCAACTGCAGTATTTACAGAATAATACGCAAACCTTTTCTTGCACTCAGCTGTACTTGCATCAGTTTCACAATTATTTGTTCACATTACAACAGTCAGGCTCCGATAATTGGTTGTCTATGTGAGCAGAATGCTCACTATTATGTTTATGAGGGAATGTGTATTTACATCACTCCTATTACAATAATGACGCCTTGCTGTTCTAATAACAAGCAGTCTTGCCACCAAGTTCATATGCTGGGAGCTCCTAATATTCCATCTGAAGAATAAGTACAATTCGGCTTTTTTCAACTCAGCAGGAGAACATTAAAAGGCAATTGGAATGAAACGATGGGGGTTTACAAACTTAGATGCCAAGGAAGGAATGGGGATAAAACCCGGGCCTCATCTCTAAGTTTGGAATAATTGAATGGGTATTTAGTATATAGACATTATAGTTCAACTGTCATACCATATAAGTTTGTTCTTTTTACATATCAAGTTCACAGAGTGAGTAAAGGGGTCACAGGCAGAAGTGTGATGTGTGGCTACCTTCCAGCCCTGACACGTTTCGCCTTCTTGCGGTGTCCTCAGAGGCTGAGCTGAGTGTTATGTGGCTTTGTTGGTATGGATATAAATAGGGAATATTGTGTAGTCAGTGGTTACTACAGTAATTAGTAAAGGAAATATATTTGAGTGAATATTTAGTCATAAAGGGTTACCTTGTTAAAAAAGGACAGGAGGGGTTCAAATTAAGTGGTCTTGTGGCAATAAATTCTTGGCGCTGTAAAGGTTAATAATAAAATTAGAAACGTGTTTAGGTGAAAGATGTATTGGGTAGAACTTATGTTGGTATAAATGGAGGTACCTGGAACTCTTGGCAGTTACTGCTTAATTAGGTCAATCTTGAGCTTTCAAGGTAGTTTGGAATAAGCTTATAAAGGGTTGCCGGTCCCTGATGGTTAAAAGTAACAGGGTTAAGGACGGTATAGAATTATTTGTGGAATAAGAGTAAAAGCAGGAGTTGTAGTTACCTGTAGTTCTCTAGGTAGCAGCGTGTATGTCGCAGTATAGAGTATTAAAGTTGGTGGTAGGGTTCTCCTGTGTAAGTCCAGGGGTTTCTCCTGTGTAAGTCCATGAGTTGGTGGGGTTCTCCTGTATATGTTCAGGGGTTTCCCATTCGGTTCGAATAGCTGGGGGATCTGGAGTGGTGTCCTGTGCACAAACAGATGTGGAGCGCCATTACGCGGCTGTGTTAGTGCCGTAGTTAAATAGCTGTCGGGTTATTTGGCGGGAAAACTACGAGGGTGGAGCCAGGCAGAGGAGTCTGGGTAGGCAGTGGCCAGATGCAGTGAGATTATTTGTTTTTTTGGGTATGGTGGGAGGGTCAATAAGGGGCGTTTGATCTTGCTGACAGTCTGGGAAGATTGGGCTGTGTAAACAGTGTAGGGAGGCGGGACTTGTACTGGGGTGGGAATAGGCAGAGCAGTGTTAGGAACGGGAGGACCAATCATGGGAAGCCGGTTCAGGACGCATGTGTTCGTGAACACTGCATTTTGCCTGGCGTATGCGGGGCACAGCCGCCGCGTTTTTTGGTGGCACGCGATCACGCAGCAGGTGGTAGCATGGCAGTACATCATTTGCATTGCCGGATTTGGAATGTCGTTATGACATGCTGTACTGCCAGGCTGACAGGGAGGAGTATACTGGCTGGGGCTTCTCAGGGGTAAAGATGGATATGTGCAGCATACAGGGTCCTCTGGGGGTATTTGGGTGGCCAGAATGACTGGTGGTGTGATGGTCGCTGGCTTGCCACCAAGTCTGCAGTGTAATCCTCCCTTCCCGGCTGTGCGTGATTACCGCAGGTGGGTTCCCGGGCCAAACTAAGAATGAAAAAGCTCTCGTCCTAAAAAGTGGACCTAGATTCAATGACAGTTATGTGGGGGATTTTGATAGACTGGGTTGAATTAAAGGTAACGGGCAAAATTAATATGGTCGTTAAGACCTGGGGGTTTATTGGCCCTTAAAGCGGACCTTCACTCTGAATAAAAGTCTATCTTATATGTTTCCCCCACACTGTACATACAGATTGCTCACATTAAAAATCATCCTACCTGCATCTACTGCATGTTATGAGCCTTTAAACATCCAAGATGGCGGCTTATGGAAGCCGCCATTTTATCAGGCAGCCTGCAAACAGGAAGTGCCTGCAAACAGGAAGTGACTGTGCTGCTCTGCATTCTGGGACTGCTGACCTTTCCCTGACCCCAGCTCTGCTCTGTCTGAGCAAAGCACAGCTATAACCTGCCCCCCTGTACCTTATCCCACTCTCCTCTCCTCAGTAAGTGTGATGCTTCTGAGTCAAGATGGCGGCGCCCGTATCCTAAATTCCTGAACAGAGTTGCAGCCCAGTGGGGGAAAGTATAATAAGTTAGTGACTAAAAATGTAAAATATATTAATTTTAGATACTGGGGAATCGTTTTTTAAGAGTTTGGGCTTTTCATTAAATCATGGTGAAGGTCCGGTTTAAGGTAAGAATGAATTTGGTCTCTCTAGTGTGGTTGTTCCAATACAGTAAACCTAAAGGGGTTGGTGGTGGTGTACCCAGGAATGTCTTGCCATGCGGCTGCAATGGTTGTGCTTTCTTATATCGCTGTTGTGTTCTAGTATTCTGACTTTCAGGGGCATATGGTTTTTCCAACATACAACACATCACACTGGAATTTGGCCAGGTAGATCACAAATGGGATATTGCAGTTGTCAAAATGATGCATTTTTGGTAGATGGCCATTTGCAAGGTTTACTCTACCATTGGGGCTGATCAGGCTGCATGCAGCACAGCATCCACATGGGAATGTTCCACATAGTCTGCAATGGCGTTGTGTGTTGGGGCTATAGTGACTGGGCACTAATTTGTCCCGCAATGCTGGAGGTTTCCGATGTAACTGATGGACGGTCCCCTAAGGTGCTAGCAAGTTGGTTTTCGATGTGAAGGGGTTAATGCACCATCCCTTTCCAGTTGAATTAGTATGTCCAAAAAGGTGATAATTATCTGGGAGGGGTCACCTTCCGAAAAAATCAGGATTTCATCAATATATCGGCCCCAGTACAGGATGTGATAGTGAAATGGTTGGTATATGGGATCCAAGAAGATAATGCGCTCCCACCACCCAGATGCAGATTGGCATGTGATGGAGCACATGCCGAACCCTGTATCTGGAGGTAGTGGGGACCATGAAAGGTAAATTTATTATAAATCAGTATGAGTTCAATGATGGGTGATGGATGCATTGTGAGTATCATGGTCTGTGCCCATCTCATTGAGGAACAGATGGGTAGCATTTAGTCCTAAATGATGTGGTGTACATGAATGTAACACCTCTACATCCAGACAGACTAGTAAAAAGTTTTGTAGGGGATGGAGATCTTCAAAATTTCTAAGAGGTGCACTGTGTCTTTAATATATGACGGTAAGCGGTCCACATGTGGCTGTAAGGTGGCGTCCACAAAACAGCTGGGTGGGGCTGATCCACATCCTGATATTATGGGACGGCCTGGGGAATTATCTCTGTCTTTGTGAATTAAAAGGCATTAAAAGGAAACTATACCCATTGAGGATATTCAGCCCCCATCCTCAGGTGTGGATATTCAACCCCAATCCTCAGGTGTGAGCCCACTAACTTCTAGAGAGCTTCACCACTAACTCAGAGGAAGCATGCTGAATCAGTTACTGGCACACACTATCAGTGCAAACTGGGGCAAAAATTAGTCCTGGAGTTTACTGGCCGTGGCCAGCCAATGAGATGCTCTGCCCCATCCCATGCTGGTTGACAAGTCAGCTGAAGTTGTAGTATTGCATGGACAGAGCATGGGCAGGGGTGGATATATCCATTCCTAAAGAGTAACAACACTCAAGATTGTAAAGTTCCTCTTCAGTGGTGCCTACCAATTTGAGATGCCCCACTGTGTGAAATCCCCCAGCCTCTCTGTTGTTGGCACGACATGTGCAGACTCTCCTCTAAACAGTAGCTCATGCTCCATTCAGTTTTACTAAGCGGCTTGGATGTCAGAGCAGCTTGCTTATTAAAGCTGAATGGAGCACAAGCCGTCTCCCTGCACCAACTATTCAGATATGTCTGGTGTGTGTACACGCATCAGCTGGCGATAGACATGCACTGTAGGATTGCCAGCAATATGAGTATAGGCAGGATTCATAGGGTTTCACATATTGGGGCATCCAAAATGGGAAGAAATCAGCGAAAGGCACTCCAAGCATGCCGATCTTTAAAGTCATGAAAATTGAAGTCTTAGTATTGCAGATTGAGAAAGCCAAGGGTGGATGATCTGGATAAAGGTCTGAGAGTTGCAAGCTATGGTCAATCCAAAGCAGTACTCCCTATGGCCAGCCCACCACTGCCTCCTACCTGCATACAGAGAGTGGAGTTGCTTTCTCCAACAATGTAAAGCAGGCAAAGTCCAACCTTTTTGCCACAGGTCTGCTCTATTCAAAACATCAGTAAGTGCCTGTAAGATCAGCTCAGATGACTGCTCGGACAGCTTTAACCACATGGTCTCCAGTCTAAAGTATTTTGTGTTATCAATGCGAAGGGTGGAGATCAGTGCTGTGTTTTGAATATACCGTATTGTTCGCCCTATAAGACGCACCTGCCTATAAGATGCACCCTGGATTTGGAAGAGAAAAATTGGAAAAAAATATTCTGAACCAAATGATGTGCTAAAATGTGCCCTACCAATCACCCCATTATAGACAGTGTGCAGAAATCCCCCCAATCACACCATTACAGACCCAACATTACAGGCAGTAAACAATATCCCAATTACAGGCAGTGAGCAATATCCCACATTACAGGCAATGTGCAGGCTTCCCCCATGTGCTGGCTCCCCCCCATATGCAGGCTTCCCCCCATGTGCTGGCATCCCCCATGTGCAGGCTTCCCCCATGTGCTGGCATCCGCCATGTGATGGCATCCCCCATGTGCAGGCTTTCCCCATGTGCTGGCATCTCCCATGTGATGGCTTCCCCCATGTGCAGGCTTTCCCCATGTGCTGGCTTCCCCCATGTGTACAGGCATCCCTCATGTGCACAGGCATCCCCCATGTGCACAGGCATCCCCCATGTGTACAGGCATCCCTCATGTGCACAGGCATCCCCCCCCCCCAAAAAAAAACTTACCTTGTACTCCCCCGCGTTCTTGTCGCTCGCCGCCACAGGTTCAGAGCGGGCGATTCCCGCCCGGGGGGCGTGGCCTATGACTCCTGCCAGCGTCCAATGACACTAGCAGGAGTCACAAGCCACGCCCACCCCGGCTTCCCCCATGTGATGGCATCCCCCATGTGCAGGCTTTCCCCATGTGCTGGCATCTCCCATGTGATGGCTTCCCCCATGTGATGGCATTCCCCATGTGCAGGCTTCCCCCATGTGTACAGGCATCCCTCATGTGCACAGGCATCCCCCATGTGCACAGGCATCCCCCATGTGTACAGGCATCCCTCATGTGCACAGGCATCCCCCCCCCCAAAAAAAAAACTTACCTTGTACTCCCCCGCGTTCTTGTCGCTCGCCGCCACAGGTTCAGAGCGGGCGATTCCCGCCCGGGGGGCGTGGCCTATGACTCCTGCCAGCGTCCAATGACACTAGCAGGAGTCACAAGCCACGCCCACCCCGGCTTCCCCCATGTGATGGCATTCCCCATGTGCACAGGCACCCCCAATATCCCCAATGTGCAGGCTTCCCCCATGTGCACAGGCATCTACCATGTGCAGGCTTCCCCCCATGTGCACAGGCATCCCCCATGTGCAGGCTTCCCCCATGTGCTGGCATCCCCCATGTGCTGGCATCCCCCATGTGCTGGCATCCCCCATGTGCACTGGCATCCCCCATGTGTACAGGCATCCCTCATGTGCGCTGGCATCCCCCATGTGCAGGCTTCCCCCATGTACAGGCATCCCCCATGTGTACAGGCATCCCCCATGTGCACTGGCATCCCCCATGTGTACAGGCATCCCTCATGTGCACAGGCATCCCCCCCCCCAAAAAAAAAACTTACCTTGTACTCCCCCGCGTTCTTGACGCTCGCCGCCACAGGTTCAGAGCGGGCGATTCCCGCCCGGGGGGCGTGGCCTATGACTCCTGCCAGCGTCCGATGACACTAGGAAGGAGTCACAAGCCACGCCCACCCTGGCTTCCCCCATGTGATGGCATTCCCCATGTGCACAGGCATCCCCCATGTGCACAGGCACCCCCCATGTGCTGGCATCCTCCATGTGCAGGCTTCCCCCATGTTCACAGGCATCTCCCATGTGCAGGCTTCCCCCCATGTGCTGGCATCCCCCATGTGCAGGCTTCCCCTATGTGCTGGCATCCCCCATGTGTACAGGCATCCCCCATGTGCTGGCATCCCCCATGTGCACAGGCATCCCCCATGTGCACAGGCATCCCCCATGTGCTGGCATCCCCCATGTGCACTGGCATCCCCCATGTGCACTGGCATCCCCCATGTGCACTGGCATCCCCCATGTGTACAGGCATCCCCCATGTGTACAGGCATCCCCCATGTGTACAGGCATCCCCCATGTGTACAGGCATCCCCCATGTGCAGGCTTCCCCCATGTGCTGGCATCCCCCATGTGCACTGGCATCCCCCATGTGCACTGGCATCCCCCATGTGCACTGGCATCCCCCATGTGTACAGGCACCCCCCATGTGCTGGCACCCCCCATGTGCTGGCTTCCCCCATGTGCTGGCATCCCCCATGTGCAGGCTTCCCCCATGTGCACTGGCATCCCCCATGTGCACTGGCATCCCCCATGTGTACAGGCATCCCCCATGTGTACAGGCATCCCCCATGTGCACAGGCATCCCCCATGTGCACTGGCATCCCCCATGTGCAGTGGCATCCCCCATGTGTACAGGCATCCCTTATGTGCACAGGCATCCCTCATGTGCACAGGCATCCCTCATGTGCACAGGCACCCCCCCCCCAAAAAAAACTTACCTTGTACTCCCCCGCGTTCTTGTCGCTCGCAGCCACAGGTTCAGAGCGGGCGATTCCCGCCCGGGGGGCGTGGCCTATGACTCCTGCCAGCGTCCAATGACACTAGCAGGAGTCACAAGCCACGCCCACCCCGGCCTGATATCTGCTCACTATAAACTTGTGGCTGACTGCCGCTTCCCGTCGCAGCTCCTCACCACCTCTTTGAGAGTGTAAGAGGCGGCGGGGAGCGGCAGTTAGCCGCAAGTTCATAGTGAGCAGATATCGGGCCCGGGTGGGCGTGGCCTGTGTCTCCTACCAGCGTGATGCTGGTAGGAGACACAGGCCACGCCCACCCCGGCCCGATGTCAGCTCACTGTGCTCGCTATGAACTTGCGGCTGACTGCCGCTTCCCCCCGCTCCTCACCGCTTCTGCACAAAGCGGAAGGGAGCTGCGGCCATGGAAGCGGCAGTCAGCCGTTAAGTTCACAGCGAGCCGGTTCCAGCTTCTGGCTAACAAGCGTCACAGGCCACGCCCTACCCAGGGGCCGGAACCAGATGAAGGAGGAGGCAGACAGGCAGCGGCAACTACCAAGGCTGCGGGGGATCCGAGGAATGTACGTTTTTTTTTTTTACATTCGCCCGTTAAGACGCATGGACATTTTTCCCCCACTTTTGGGGAAAAATAAGTGCGTCTTATAGGGCGAAGAATACGGTATGTCAAAGTAAAATTCAGCAGGAATGCTGAAAACTGCCATTAATGCAGTTGCTGTATTTCCTAGCAACTGAACTAGCAACAGTCCAGGTCACTGCAATTACAGGAAGCTGTTCTGCATAGCTTATTAAGTTCTCAAAGCAAGTGTTATCTTTTGGCTGTAGGCAATATACCTCTAATCCCCGATAGTACCTGGAGCACATATGCATTAACTTTTTCAAACGCTTGACCGCAGCTGGTAAATGTGTGTGTGTGTGGGGGGGGCATCTAGAATGCTGGAGCCCCCGCACATAACCTCCCAGAACCCCCCCCGTAAATCTCACTTTTCTCTAGTATTGAGAATCCAGCGCCACAATTGGCTGTCCACACGTTCATGTGGGCAGGACATTCGGCAGCCTGTCACTACCCATGTGAGCGCCAGGCAGCCAATTGTAGCACTGGATTCTGGTTGCTGGACTGAGGGAAAGGTGGGATTTACGGCTGTGCGGGTGACAACCAACGCCTGTTGGTGTTGGTCTGCTTTAATAAGCGCACCTAGACTATTGAACCAAGACTTGCTGATGTTTCTGTGTCTAGTCCTAGCAATAAAAAGATCACTGCCCTTACACTTTCACTTAAGTCTGAGGATCTTGAGAATTGATTCAGAAGATCAAATGTGTAGGTCAAAAGATTTCCAGATGATGAATCTAATCTGCAAGGTACCATCAACAATATTCCAAGAGCTTGATTCTTAGCTCTCGCATTCGCCTTTAGTTTGACAGAATTCATAAGGCACTATCCAGAAAGTAGACGTTCCTCTCCTAAATATCATGGTCAAGGAGCACTTTTACAAATCCAAAGCGAGATTGCTGCTAGAAGCCAGACTGACACAAATTAACATTTCAGGCTCATGTTCAGCTATAGAGGCAAATTCTTCATGGTAACTAAGGAACTTTCCATTGTACTCTACTCAGCTGTACCTACTGATTCGGAGAGTCATACGACCACTCCATCTACTCCTGCACAACAATCAAAAGACTACAGACCTAAACGCAAATGCCCCCTATCAAAAACATAAAGCCTGTCTTTGATTTTTTGCTGCTCAGTGTACTGAATCCCAATGGGTTCCTGTGGCCTATAGGTCCTGTTTCATCTCATGCAAGACTAAGGGAGCATGGTTGTTCTACACCGGCCCTCCCTATATATTGTTGGGGGGGGGGGGTTAAATGCTGGATGCACACATTTTGCATATTCATCTTAGGTGCTGGGGGCAGTCCATGTAAATGTAGATGGGGCAGTCAGAGATGCTATTTTTTCTTATACATGACATGATTTAACATAAGGGACGCAAGCACAAAAAGTGACCTGATTCAACAAAAGCAGCGCAAGAACAAAAAGCTCCTAGGCCCGCATAAACAACAAATATGGCCCCGATTTAATGGCTAACCTGACGCAGCCATACTGCATACTGCCCATTACAATTTCAAAATTTAGAATTAGAATTCCAGGCAAATTGAACACGGTACAGGTTAATGCCCTTTTAGCCGACATTTCTTCTCCAGCACCCTCTTTTTAATATCTTGAAATAAGGAAAATCATTAACTATTCATTTAATAAATGCAGATGGAATAATTATACCCACCTTTATAGGTCAGCATATATACCTTCAGTGCTTATGTGGTTCAAAGAAACATTGATTTAAAGAGTCATGGAAATGGAAAATCTATCTTCTTCTCTAAGAATAAAGGCACAGGGCTTGGATCCTCTGGATTTTATTCGTTTTTGTATTTAACACCCTTGACAAACAATTACACCCGTTACTGAAATCATTGCAGGCACATATGTCAGTCATTTATCAGCACTTTGCAGGGGGAATACAAACAATGCCTTCAAGTTTTTCAGCAATTTCATCCAACTTTTTCCGGCTTTTATCTTGGAGATGTTGATATTCTGCCTCTAATTGTCTTGCGGCAGTCTGGAGAGTTGCAATCATGTCAGTGGCGTGAATGGTTTTCAGATGAAAGTCTTTATGGACCGCTCCTTGCATCTTGCTTTCTCTAAAGATAACTCTGAATGAGCCGTGTATGTTGCTGGCGTGCTCATTGTGATCCTGAAGATGCTCCGCTTTCCTTCTAACTTCCTGTTTAATTTTCTTTTTTGTTAACAATGTTTCCCTTTCACTACTGGTGGCTGACAATTCGCTTATCTGAGGAAATACAAAGAAAACATACACAATGACAAGAAGTACAACAAAAGTTCATCTAAAATCCAATTAACTAGTAAGTAGACCTCAATAGCCCTGGAAAAACATTTCATGCAGATTGAAGAAAAGTCCTAATAGGAATTCTGGGTTTAAAAATTAAAATGGTAAATGTGTTAAAAGTGGACCAAAACCGTGCTCAATGATAAAAATCCATATAAATATGCTGGATGGTGGGAGTAGAGGTCACTTATACACCCAGGAACAAGAAATACATTTTTTAATGGAAGGAAGAGGAAATCAGGGGTGACAGGCTCTAAACCTGGCACCCCTGGATTTTATTCCTACCGGGAAAAGAAAACCACAAGCTTGGCCGAAACTGTATTCAGTTTGGGTGTATAAGTGACCCCTCATCTCATTAGCTGATGTGTTTATATGTATTTTTAATATTAAACAACGATAGCCCTCATTTAAAGGAAACTGAAAAAAATTGCAGACGGTAGAAAGTAACAGATAAACATCATTGCTATATCTCCACAGTCAGAGTCTGACTGGAGTGGTAAGAACAGATGGACGCACCATATACTTTCGATGCACTCAGGATTTGGGGGATAAAAATAAGAAAAAAATATTCTGAACTAAATGGTGCCCTAAAATACACCCAGCTAAACACCCTGTTACAGACAGTGTACAATTATTCCCCCGTTACCTCATTACAGACCCACTTACAGGCAACTTACAGGCAGTGAGCGATATCCCACATTAAAGGCAGTAAGGTGCATCCCCAATACAGCCTGTGTGTGCGGCATCCACAATACAGGCAGTGTGTGTGTGGCATCCACAATACAGGCAGTGTGTGTGTGCGGCATCCACAATACAGGCAGTGTGTGTGTGCGGCATCCACAATACAGGCAGTGTGTGTGTGCGGCATCCACAATACAGGCAGTGTGTGTGTGCGGCATCCACAATACAGGCAGTGTGTGCGTGCGGCATCCACAATACAGGCAGTGTGTGTGTGGCATCCACAGTACAGGCAGTGTGTGTGTGCGGCATCCACAATACAGGCAGTGTGTGTGTGCGGCATCCACAATACAGGCAGTGTGTGTGTGCGGCATCCACAATACAGGCAGTGTGTGTGTGCGGCATCCACAATACAGGCAGTGTGTGCGTGCGGCATCCACAATACAGGCAGTGTGTGTGTGGCATCCACAGTACAGGCAGTGTGTGTGTGCGGCATCCACAATACAGGCAGTGTGTGTGTGGCATCCACAGTACAGGCAGTGTGTGTGTGCGGCATCCACAGTACAGGCAGTGTGTGTGTGCGGCATCCACAATACAGGCAGTGTGTGTGTGCGGCATCCACAATACAGGCAGTGTGTGTGTGCGGCATCCACAATACAGGCAGTGTGTGTGTGCGGCATCCACAATACAGGCAGTGTGTGCGTGCGGCATCCACAATACAGGCAGTGTGTGTGTGGCATCCACAGTACAGGCAGTGTGTGTGTGCGGCATCCACAATACAGGCAGTGTGTGTGTGGCATCCACAGTACAGGCAGTGTGTGTGTGCGGCATCCACAGTACAGGCAGTGTGTGTGTGCGGCATCCACAATACAGGCAGTGTGTGTGTGCGGCATCCACAATACAGGCAGTGTGTGTGTGCGGCATCCACAATACAGGCAGTGTGTGCGTGCGGCATCCACAATACAGGCAGTGTGTGCGTCAATTATGCTTACATTCCTGGAGCTCCAACGATGCTGGCCTGCGCTCCAGTCTTCTGCCAAAATAGACAAACACACACATATCTTACCAGCCGATGCCAGCTGCCACACACGTTTCCTGCACCTGTTCCGGCCAGTGGGTGAGCGTGGCCTGTATAGGGCCGGCGTCACTGGCCCCAGCTGCAGGCTATGCCCACGCATGGGCCAGAACCACTGCTGGGGGGAAACGTGTGTGGCGGCGTGATCAGCAGCAGCCAGGGGTGGCTCAGAGATCAGTGGCGGGCACCGCATCATCGGCTTGTAAGATGTGTGCATATGTCTTTGACGCCGGCGCTGTACGCCGAGCCTGGAATAATGATGAATCATACGCTACATGGCGTTATCCCAGTCGCTCACTATATTCGGCTTCATAAATGTGGTATTGTGTGTCGTCTCCGGCGTTCACCTGCCGCTACCTGTCCCTGTACAGGCACTACCTGGCGCTATCCCTTCATGAATAAGGCCCTAAGTCTATTTCAGCAGGGGACTGGCTGCTGCGGGAGCAGCGCAGGTCAGCATTGTGGGAGCATCGGGTATGTAATTTTTTTTTTAACATTCGCTCGATAAGATGCAGTAAGATTTCCCCCCACGTTGGGTGGAAAAAAGGGAGTCTCATAGGGCAAAAAATATGGTATATATTGACCGGTATGAGCTTTTTATTTTGTAGTTCCGTCTCTGGCCAAGGGTTAACCCATGAGTATATGAATTGGTGATACCCTGGAATGGAATTTGGGAGAAATGTGCATTATATATATATATATATATATTTAATATATAAGGAAAATATATATTAAATATATATATATATATATATATATATATATATATCTCGATCATCTAATGACACAAAAATTTAAGACGTGCAATGGCTAAGAAATTAATTTAATTAAAAAATATTAAAATAGTTGAAGTTATGCTTATCAGTACAATTGAAAAAAATGGCCTGGCAAGGAAATAATGAAATAAAGCATAAATACAATACATATCTTTAGGACCAGCAGTGAATTGTTTAATTTACACTAGGGTCATACCTGTTCTTGCAATCTAAACATGTGTGAAAGCTGCTCATTGAAGCGATCATGCACATCACAAAATGACTTATGTAACTCCTTTACATAACCAAGATTGCTGTGAGGCTTAAATCCGCTTGGAAAAGATGTGTATATTTTTATCTTATTTTTGCTTGAAGAGATGCGCTCATCCTCCACAGCAGACTCCAGCACGCTTTCCTGTTATGGAATGGAGAAAATGGCAGTCACATTTTACATACAATGAAATGTTATTTATGGTAAAGCTTTGTAGCATTCACTTATAGTCTTGATATATACCTGATTTATATACTTCGAGAAGTGCACTACACATTTGAAAAGTTTAAGGTGTAGACATCAAATGTCTACTGTAGATATCAAATAATACAATTCTGTGAGTACTCACCTGTAGAATTGTTTTTGTAGTATACAGCACGTCCTGTTTCACTAAATTCTTTACGTCTGGGTTATCCGCCACAAGGTGGCGCAGTGGACTGCTTAAAAGACTTGTGGCATCTCCCAGCCCTATAAAAGGCCAGGAACCTCCCACAAATTCCCAGTGGTACAAAGCAGTTAGACAAGAAGCCGGGAGAATAATAATGAAGGAAACCCCAACCAAACATTCAAACAAATCACCATACAGAGGTAACCAAGAACAATGATAACAAGGGAGGGATGAAACAGGACGTGCTGTATACTAAAACAATTCTACAGGTGAGTACGCACAGAATTGTATTTTTCCAAGTATACAGCACGTCCTGTTTCACTAAATTCTATACGTCTGGGACATCCAAAAGCAGTGTCCATAAAGTAGGGTGGGATCCCCAAAGAGCAACGGCAGGCAGTTTAAACCACTGCCGCCTGAAGAACCTTGCGGCCAAACACAGCATCAGCTGAGGCCCTAACATCAACCTTGTAAAACTTAAAAAAGTATGAACAGAAGACCAAGTTGAGGCCTTACAAACTTGTTCAACAGAAGCCCGGTGCTGAAAAGCCCAAGAGGCACCAATAGCACGAGTAGAATAAGCAGTAAGGCGGAAGGGAGGTTCCTTCCCCTTAGCAGAGTAGGCTTGCACCACCGCCTGTTGGATTCACTTGCTGATAGTGGATTTAGCTGGAGGCAAACCCTTCCTAGGTCCAGAAGGGAGAACAAAAAGAGCATTGGTCTTCCTGAATGATTCAGTAGCAACCAAATAAAACTTAAGAACCCTGACCAGATCCAAAGAATGCAGTGTCTGCTCCTTGGGATTAGCAGGATCAGGACACAAGGAAGGCAAAACAATGTCCTGATTGAGATGAAAAGCAGACACAAGTTGAAGGCCCAAATCCAAACCATGTTGCAAAAATTCCAGAATCCTGGGAATAGAAAACACCCGACAGGGAAGAGATTTGGACTCACATCAGGCAATGTAAGCATGCCAGACCCTGTAGTAGATAAAGGACGAGGATTTCTTCCTAGCCCTAATCATGGTATCAACAACAGAGGCAGGCAACCCCTTTTCCGTCAAGATGGAGGTTTCAGCAGCCAAGCCGTTAAAGCCAGTGTTTGTAAATTGGGATGGCGCAGCTGCCCCTGAGTGAGCAGGTCTGGATCCTTGGGCAGGACATACTGATCTACTGCCAATTGCACGATGTCTGCAAACCACACCCTTCTTGGCCAACAGGGGGCCACCAGAATGGTTGGCACCCCTTCCTGGGCTATCTTGCACAGCACTCTGCCCAACAGAGGAAACATAGAGGAGCCGAAACTCCTTCCAAGGCATTGCTAGCACATCCGTGGCGAAGGCCAGAGGGTCCTGTGAGAGACAAAAATACCATTTTGTGAAATACTCACCTGTAAAATGGGTATTATAAGTATGTCACACACCCCGCTTCAAGATATCCATAACATGTGGGTAATACCGACCTGAAGAGGGCGTCCTGCAGAGATGATAGGGAAAAAGAAAGCCCCTCCCGGTCCATAAATACCTGGGACCTCCCACTCATTACCCAGTATAAAGAAAGCAGTAAGGTAAGGGACCAGGAAGAGGCAAATATAAACCAAAGCAACGCAAAGTTCACAATACAAAGGATCCAGAATACAAAAAAGGGCGGGTGAAGCGGGGTGTGTGACATACTTATAATACCCATTTTACAGGTGAGTATTTCACAAAATGGTATTATTCTAAGTATGTGACACACCCCGCTTCAAGATATCCATAACATGTGGGACATCCAATAGCAGTGTCCATAAAAGGGCGGGGATCCAAAACAAGGCAACAAGGCACAACTTAAACCACAACAGCTTGCAGAACTTTGCGGCCCAAAACAGCATCCGCTGAGGCCCGAACATCAACCTTGTAAAACTTGGAAAAAGTGTGAACAGAGGACCAAGTAGCGGCCTTACAAACTTGCTCAACCGAGGCCTGGTGCTGAAAAGCCCAGGACGCTCCAACCGCACGAGTAGAATGAGCAGTAACACGAAAAGGGGGACTCCTCCCCTTAGCAGAATAGGCCCCAATGATGGCCTGACGAATCCATTTACTAATGGAAGACTTGGCAGGTGCCAAACCTTTCCTAGGCCCAGAGGGCACCACAAAAAAGGCATCAGTCTTACGAAAGGAAGACGTAACCACCAGATAGTATTTCACAACGCGAACATCATCCAAGGAATGCAGAGCCCTTTCCTTGTCGTTGCTAGGATTAGGACATAGAGAAGGCAGAACAATGTCCTGATTCAGATGAAAGGCAGAAACCACCTTAGGAAGAAAATCCGGCTTGAAACGAAAGACAACCTTGTCCTGATGCCTTTCGAAGTACGGAGCTTTAATGGACAAAGCTGCCAACTCAGAAACACGCCTAACCGAAGTGATAGCCACCAAAAACGCCACCTTTTGAGTAAGTGAAGACAAAGCAATCTCATTCAAGGGCTCAAACGGAGGACCCTGAAGAGCAGAAAGAACCAGGTTCAAATCCCAAACTGGAACCAAGGGCTTCCTAGGGGGTCGAACATGCGTAACCCCTTGGAAAAAAGTCTTGACCAAGGGATGAAGTGCAAAGGACCTTTGAAAGAACACCGCCAGGGCAGAAACCTGCCCCTTCAAGGTACTGAGCTGGAGCCCCAGATCCAGACCATGTTGAAGAAACTCCAGAATCCTGGAAATGGAAAACTCCCTACACGGGAAAGACCTACCTTCACACCATTCAATATAGGACCTCCAGGCCCTACAGTAAACGGTAGAAGAAGACCGCTTCCTGGCGCTAATAAGAGTCTGAATCACCGCATCAGAAAGACCTTCCTCCTTCAAGATGGAGGTTTCAGCAGCCACGCCGTCAAAGCCAGCGATGGTAAATTGGGATAGCGTAGCCGACCCTGGGTGAGCAGGTCCAGGTCCGGCAGCAGAGGCAGAACGAACTGATCCTCTGCCAGTCTTACCAGGTCTGCGAACCAAACCTGCCTTGGCCACCTTGGTGCCACCAGAATCGCTGACGCGCCCTCCAGGGCCAGCTTGCGCACCACTCTGGCTACCATTGGAAACGGAGGGAACAGGTAAAGAAACCCCAGATCCCTCCAGTTCAGAGACATGGCATCCACCGCCAGAGCCAGTGGATCCTGCGAGAGAGACACAAAGACCGGAAGCTTGTGATTGTGACGAGAGGCAAAGAGGTCCACCGCCGGGAACCCCCACCTGAGGCAAATTGAACGAAAAACCTGGGGACTGAGAGACCACTCCCTCTGGCGAGAGGAGGACCTGCTCAGAGAGTCCGCCTCCGTGTTCTCCACTCCCGGAATGTAGACTGCTGAGATACACGGGACGTGGCTCTCCGCCCAGTCCAGAATCAAAGACACTTCCCTGAGGGCACTCCTGCTGCGAGTCCCTCCCTGGTGATTGATGTAAGCAACCGCCGTCCGATTGTCCGACCGAACCTGAACTGGCAGGCCCTGCAACTGATGAGTCAAGCGAAACAGAACCAACCTGATGGCTCTCAATTCCAGAACATTGATGGGCTCGTGAGCCTCCTGCGGGCTCCACAGACCCTGAAACTGAAGATCCTTCCAAACACCCCCCCAACCTGACAGACTGGCATCCGTGGTGACTGTCTCCCAACACGGCGCCAGAAAGGATCTGCCCTTCAACAGATTGACAGACCCCAGGCACCATTGCAGGGATCGACGAACTCGGGGGGTCATCTGGAAGGACTGATCCAACGATAGTGGAGACTTGTCCCAAACCGTCAACAGATGAAGCTGGAGCGTCCTTGTGTGAAACTGCGGAAAGGGAACTGCCTCGAATGAGGCCACCATCAACCCCACCAGCCTCATCCCTAGCCGGATGGCCGGACGAGGGGCCGACAAGAGAAGCCGAACCAGCTCCTGAATCAAAAGAACCTTGGCCTGGGGCAGAAACACCCTGGCCTGCGAAGTATCCAGAGACATTCCCAGAAAGGTCACTACCCTGGACGGAGAAAGAGATGACTTGGGGTAGTTGATCACCCAACCGAACCTCTCCAGAGTGGATACCACCGTTCTGGTGTCCAACTCCGCTTGGTTGAAGGAAGAAGCCATAATCAGAAGATCGTCCAAATAGGGCACGATGCGGATACCCTGAACCCTGAGTAGAGCCATCACCCCCGCCAGCACCTTGGTGAACACCCGAGGAGCCGAGGTAAGATTGAAAGGGAGTGCCACAAACTGAAAATGCCGATCCTCCACCACGAACCTGAGAAACCTCTGGTGTGCTGGAAAAATCGGAACGTGCAGGTAAGCGTCCTTGATGTCTATGGACGTCAGAAAGTCTCCCTGACGAAGAGAGTGGATAGCCGAACGCAGCGTTTCCATGCGGAATTTCCGCGGCCGGATGAACCTGTTGAGAAACTTCAGATCCAAGAAGGGTCGGACCGATCCGTCCTTCTTGGGTACCGTGAACAGATTGGAATAAAAACCCCTGCCCTGGTCTGAGGAGGGCACTGGGCAAATGACAGCCAAGTCCAGAAGATTCTCCACTGCCACCAGGAGTCCCTGTGCAGCCAGAGGTTCCGAAGGCACCCGAGACCTGAAAAATCTGTGAGGGGGCCGGAGCTCGAACTCCAGCTTGTAACCGGAAGACACCACTTCCCGGATCCATCTGTCCGAGACTTCCCGATCCCAGAACTGGGAGAAGTGTCGCAGCCGTCCCCCCACCCGCATGGGTGAGGGCGCCCCCTCATTGCTGAGCTGGCTTAACCGCAGGTTTGGGCTTGGAGCCCCAACTGTAACCTGGACGGGCACGTCCTCTGCCCCTATTCCCGGAATCTCCTCTGGAGGAGGGACGGCGTTGTTTCTTGCGTTGAGGTAACCTACCACCCTTGGTGACAGAATCCAATTTCTCTCCAAAGAGCCGCAATCCAACAAAAGGTAGAGCCGTCAGCGACTTTTTGGACATAAAATCAGCCGCCCACTGGCGCAACCAAACCGACCGCCGAATAGTCACCAGCAGAGCCGACGTCCTACCACACATCATCAAGGTGTCATCCAAGGCGGCTAAAACAAATGACAAAAACAACTCTCACCTTTTAAGGGCAAGGAACTCGTCACTACCCGGACGGAGCCCGGAAGACGCCAACAGGTCCCTGACCACGGACCTGGCAGCCACCACCATCAGCGCCGAAGCACAAATAGGCCGCATGGCTGACCCGACGCTGGCAAAGCCGTGACACGTCATCTGGTCAATGCGTTTGTCCTCTCCGTCTTTGAGGGTGGAACAATCGGGACTATTTAACACAGAAGTGTTGGAAAACCCCAAAACCGGTGCATCCACCTCGGGGGGGGGGGATGCCCAACGCTTAACGGTATCCGAAGGGAAGGGATACTTCTTATCCCACCCCTGAGGAATACCAGGGAGCCGAGCCGGCCTGTCCCATTCCTTAGCAATAATTTTGTCAAAATGCTTTTGATTAGGAAATTCCAAGCGTGGCCTGGATTCCTCGAAAAACTCACCCTTCTGCTGTGGAGCCTCCTCAGGAGGAGAAATAGCCAAAACCTCAAACATTTGAGCCAGAGCGTTAGGAGTATCCGAAGATCTCCCCAAGTCCCCAAGCTCAGCGTCAGCGCCAACAAACTGCTGATCGTCAGAATTATCAGAATCCTCATAAACCTCCCCTTCCTCCAGCGGGGAATAATCAGAGTAATCTAGATTATTAAAATCATCAAGGTCATCCACCGGCGGAGCCGGCGACAAGTGCTTTCTTTTGGCCGGGGCCTTACGGGCGACCGAACTGGAGATCAATTTTTCAAGGTTGGCCAATCTGGCGCACATCTCAGATTGCAGCTCCCCACCCATGACAACGTCACACGGGGTGCGTATCAAGCTGGGAGGAGGAGATGAAGCGACCGGCGGTGCTGACCCAGAAGCCTGGGATCCGGACTGCCGCGTAATAGTTTGCTGTGCACAGGGTATACACAGAAGTACATCGTCCCCAGTAATGGATACCCCACACAACATACACTTCCGGAATTGCCCCGAGGGGATCCCGAGCCCAGTATCCGGGGATGCCTCCATATGGTGAACTTATGTGCAGTCGCTATGACCGGGGGAATTATGCGAATACGCAACCCGGGATGCCCCTTTAATGTCCCAAGTGGGAGGATTTGAATAAGGTAAAATTAACCCAGGGACCCTAGGACCGGGAGAAAACCCCCTAACCCAATGAAGGTCTACCTGCAAGACACAATATGGACAGCAATAAATACATGTACAAAAAAAGGAAGCAGTAATAAGAAAAGAATGGGGCCCACAGGGCCACTCACAGGTCCTGCCAGTTAAGATGGCGACCGCACATCCAGGAGCCAGAAGCCGCAGCAAGGGGTCTGAGAGAAGAAGGGGGGCGTGGCCAGCGCGGGAGAGCGCGATCGTGCGTGGCCCGCCGAAAGCCCTGCCCCGCCCCCTATAAACATCGTGAGGGGAGAAAGCCCCTCACAGGCTAAGCCCCAGCGAGAACCGGCGCCGCAGCGATGACAGAGGCTGCGGCGCCGGTAACACGGCGGACGACAGGCGGGGAGGACGGGTGGGGACGGCGCTCAGCGCCCGACCCCGCGCCCCCCCCCCCCTGCAGCATGTGAAGGGGCACCGCACCTGACAGGGAACCAGAAGGAGGCAGAAGACGGGCGGCCCGCGGCGACGTGCCTGCGCCCGGTCCTGCCGCCACCAGTGTCAGCTGAGGAGAGAGATCTCCTCAGCTGTACCAGCAAAAGAGCCCAGCCCACGGTGGCTGCCCTGCTAACAGTGAAAAACACAAAGTATCACAAAAACACCTCATGCACAAACACTAGTACTGAATAAAAAGTGGGCCCTCACCCCCCCCCCCTCGAGGAGAAGGGCATCCGGAGAGGGGAACATACCAGGGGAGAAATGGCCGAGGGACAGGGCATCCCAAACCGGGGTCACCAGCCCGGATCACCGCCTACCCTCTGAAACAGGGTCTCACGGTGGAGCTTAGCTCCTGGGCACCTAATGTGCCATTCTACCGTCGCCCAGACCTCAGCCAAGGCTGGGAGGCATGTAAGGTAAGGATAAGTGGCATCTGGGCGGAAATAGAATAAAACGCGGGCCGGGAATAATCCCGGCTACCTCAAGTCCCCCTGTGCAAGGAGGAGGCATCATCTTCTGACTTGCTCGCCGTCTGCAGAGATGAAAGACTGGGTAATGAGTGGGAGGTCCCAGGTATTTATGAACCGGGAGGGGCTTTCTTTTTCCCTATCATCTCTGCAGGACGCCCTCTTCAGGTCGGTATTACCCACATGTTATGGATATCTTGAAGCGGGGTGTGTGACATACTTAGAATAGAATGGAAGCTTGTGATTGTGAAGGGACGCAAACAGGTCCACATCCAGCAGACCCCAGCGACGGCACAGGGAGCGAAACACCCTGTTGCTGAGGGACCACTCCCCCAGCCAAGACATCCCCCTGCTCAAGGAGTCTGTCTCCAGGTTTTCCACTCCCGGGATGTAAACTGCCGATATACAGGGGACATTCTCTTCCGCCCAGGACAGTATCAGGGACACTTCCTTGAGGGCTCGCTCGCTCCGAGTCCCACCCTGATGATTGATGTAGGCAACCGCCGTCTGGTTGTCCAAGCGGATCTGAACAGCCCGACCCCGAAGGTGTGGGGTCAACTGGAAGAGAATCAACCTTATCGCCCACAATTCCAGAATGTTGATGGGAGCATGGGCCTCCTGAGGGCCCCACTGACCCTGGAACCTCAGAGACTCCCAAAAGCCCCCCCCAACCTGTCAGACTGGCATCTGTGGTGACAGTCTCCCAGCATGGGAGCAGGAATGTCCTGCCCACTAGAAGATTCCTTGAGTCCAGCCACCACGAGAGGGACTGACTGACCAGAGGGGACAGACCAAATTCCTGATCCAAGCACACAGGGTCCTGATCCCACACTGACAAGAGGGGCAGCTGAAGAGGTCTCATGTGAAATTGAGCATAGGGAACCGCCTCGAAGCATGACACCATCAGGCCCACCAACTGCATCCCCTACCGAATGGAGGGATGAGGACAAGAAAGTAGAAACCGTGCCTGCGTCTGCAGGCTCTCCATCTTCTGCTGAGGCAGAAAAACCTTGACCTGAGATGTATCCAGAGTCATGCCCAGAAAGGATCTCACCAAGGATGGAGACAGTGAAGACTTGGGATGGTTGATCACCCAACCGAAGGACTCGTGTGTGGAGACCACCATCTGGGTATCCAGCTCGGCTTGATGGAAGGACTGAGACGCAATCAGAATGTCGTCCAGATAAGGAAGGATGCGTATGCCCTGAGATCTCAACAGAGCCATCACCCCCGCCAGAGCCGAGGTAAGACCGAATGGTAAGGCCACAAATTGGTAGTGCTGATCCTCCAGAGCGAACCTGAGAAATCTCTGATGACCTGGAAAGATTGGAACATGAAGGTAAGCATCTTTGATGTCCACAGAAGTCATGAAGTCGCCCGGCCGCAGGGTACTGACCGCCGAGCACAGAGACTCCATGCGAAAATGCTTGAACCTGACAAAAATACAATTCTGTGATTACTCACCTGTAGAATTGGTATTATAAGTATACAGCATGTCCTGCTCCAGAAGATTCCTTACACATGGGTTATACATCCACAAGATGGCGCTGGACTGCAGAAAACAGCTTATGGCTCCTCCCGGCCCCATATAAACCAGGGACCCCCCACAAATTCCCCAGTATTGACAAGCAGTTTTACAAAAAGCCGGGAGAACTATAATATAAGACCAATCACCATACAGAGGTAACTAAGAATAATGATAACAAGGGTGGGGTGGAGCAAGACGTGCTGTATACTTATAATACCAATTCTACAGGTGAGTAATCACAGAATTGTATTATTCCAAGTATACAGCACATCCTGCTCCAGAAGATTCCTTACACATGGGCCATCCAATAGCAGTGTCCGTAAGGTAGGTTGGGATCCCCAAAAAGTAACAGCGGGCAGTTTAAACCACTGCCGCCTGCAGAACTTTGCGGCCAAAAGCACCGTCAGCTGAGGCCCTAACATCAACTTCTTAAAACTTGGAAAAGGTATGAACAGAAAACCAAGTAGCGGCCTTGCAAACTTGTTCAACCTGGTTCAAGCCTGGTGCTGGAAAGCCCAAGAGGCACCAATAGCACGAGTAGAATGAGCAGTAAGGCGGAAGGGAGGTTCCTTCCCCTTAGCAGAATAGGCTTGTATCACAGCCTGACGGATCCACTTACTTATGGTGGACTGAAGCTAAGCCCTTCTTAGGCCCAGTCTTCCTGAAGGATTCAGTAGCCACCAAATAGAACTTCAAGTTCCTGACCACATCCAGAGAATGTAAGACCCTCTCCTTAGAGTTACTAGGATTAGGGCACAGAGAAGGCAACACAATGTCCTGATTGAGATGAAAGGCAGACGCAACCTTAGGAAGAAAATCTGTCCTAAAACAAAACACCACCTTGTCCTGATGTCTCTCAAAGTAAGGAGGTTTGATGGAAAGCGCAGAAACACGCCTAACAGAAGTGATAGCCACCAAAAAGGCTACCTTAAGCGTCAAAATGGACAAAGGGGCCGCATGAAAGGGCTCAAAAGGAGACCCCTTCAGGGCAGATAAGACCAAGTTCAAATCCCAGACTGGTAACATAGGCTTACGTGGGGGGCGCACGTGAGTAACCCCCTGAAAAAAGGTCTTAACCAGACGATGGTTGGCAAAAGATCTTTGGAAGAAAATAGCCAAGGCTGAAACATGACCTTTGAGGGTACTAAGTTGAAGACCCAGATCTAAACCATGTTGCAGGAATTCCAGAATCCTGGGGATAGAAAACACCCGACAGGGAAGCGACCTAGACTCACACCAGGCAATATAAGCGTGCCATAGTAGTGTAGTAGATAGATGACGAGGACTTCTTCCTAGCCTGAATCATAGTACTAACAACAGAGGCAGGTAGCCCCTTTTCCATGAAGATGGAGGTTTCAGCAGCCAGGCCGTCAAAGCCAGCGTTTGTAAATTGGGATGGCGTAGCTGCCCCTGAGTGAGCAGGTCTGGAACCTTGGGCAGGACGTATCGATCTACTGCCAACTGCACGATGTCTGCGAACCACATTCTTCTTGGCCAACAGGGGGGCCACCAGAATGGTTGGCACCCCTTCCTGGGAGATCTTGCGCAGCACCCTGCCCAGCAGAGGGAACGGAGGAAACACATACAGTAGCTGAGAGCTCTTCCAAGACATTGCTAGCGCATCCATGGCCAAGGCCAGAGGATCCTGGGACAGAGAAACAAAGACTGGAAGCTTGTGATTGTGATGGGACGCAAACAGATCCACATCCGGCCAACCCCAACGGTGGCACAGTGAGTGAAACACCCTGCTGCTGAGGGACCACTCCCCCAGACGAGACATCCCCCTGCAGAGGGAATCTGCCTCCAGATTCTCCACCCCCAGGATGTACACAGCTGAGAGACAGGGGACATTCTCCTCCGCCCAAGAAAGAATCAGAGACACTTCCTTGAGGGCCCTCTTGCTCTGGGTCCCTCCCTGATGATTGATGTAGGCAACCGCTGTCTGGTTGTCCGAGCGGACCTGAACAGCCCGACCCCGAAGGTGTGGAGTCAATTGAGCAAGAACCAACCTTATCGCGCTTAGTTCCAGAATGTTGATAGGAGTGTGGGCCTCCTGAGGACCCCACTGACCCCGGAATTGCAGAGACTTCCAGAAGCCCCCCCAACTGGTCACACTGGCATCCGTGGTGACCGTCTCCCAGCAAGGGGTCAGAAAGGATCTGCCCATCAACAGGTTCCTTGAGTCCAGCCACCACGAGAGAGACCGCCTGGCCAGAGGGGACAGAACAAACACCTGATCCAGGGACACAGGGTCCCAATCCCACACTGACAAGAGGTGAAGTTGAAGAGGTCTCATATGAAACTGAGCATATGGAACCGCCTCGAAGCAAGACACCATCAGGCCCACCAGCTGCATCCCCTGCAGTATGGAGGGGTGAGGACAAGACAGAAGAAGCCGGGCCTGAGCTTGAAGACACTCCACCTTCTGCTGAGAAAGAAGGATCTTGGCCTGAGACGTATCCAGAGTCATGCCCAGAAAGGACCTCACCAAGGACGGGGACAGGGAAGACTTGGGACAGTTGATCTCCCAGCCAAAAGACTCCAGTGTGGACAAAACCCTCTGAGTATCCAGCTCTGCCTGCTCGAAAGACTGAGAAGTGACGAGGATGTCGTCCAAGTAAGGAAGGATGTGAATGCCCTGAGATCTTAGTTGAGCCATTACTCCCGCTAGAACCTTGGTGAAAACCCTGGGAGCCGAGGTGAGCCTGAAAGGCAAGGCTACAAACTGATGCTGATCAGAGTGCTGATCTCCCAGAGCGAACCTGAGAAATTTTTGAAGGTAAGCATCCTTGATGTCTACAGATGTCATGAAGTTGCCCAGGCGCAGTGAATCGACTGCAGAGCGCAGGGTTTCCATGCGAAAATGCTTGAATCTGACGAACTTGTTGAGACGCTTTAAATCCAGGATGGGTCTGAGGGACCCGTCCTTTTTGGAGACAGTGAAAAGATTGGAATAGAAGTCTCTGCCTCTTTCCCTGAAAGGGACCGGGCAAATGACCCCCAACTCCAAAAGGTTTTGAGCAGCAAAGCACAGACCCTGAGCAGACAGGGGGTTTTGAGCCATCCGGGATTTGATAAATCTTGGGGGTGGCCAGACTGCAAGCTCTATCTTGTAACCGGAGGACACTACCTCCTGAATCCACCGGTCTGAGACGTGAAGCCTCCAGATGTGAGCAAAGAGCCGAAGCCGTCCCCCCACCTGGATGGGTGAGGGCTCCCCTTCATGCCTGATGGGGCATGGGGGAGGACTTAGGCTTGAGACCTCAGGAGGGGCCTGGGCGGCCACATCCTCTGCCCCTTCCCCAAAAATCACTGCGGGCCCCAGCAAAGGAGGCTCCTCTCCCAATTCTGGAACTACGGAAGGAAGGGAGAAAGGCACCTGTACCCTAAAAGGACCGAGACTGCCTCCTACTTTGAGGCAACCTGCCGCCCTTAGCAAACAAGTCCAAGTGTTCACTAAATAGGCGCAGCCCCTTAAAGGGGAAGCCAGTGAGAGCCTTCTTAGCAGCGTTATCAGCTACCCACTGACGCAGACAGACAGAGCGGCGTATAGCCACCAGCAGAGCAGATGTCCTCCCACACATACTGATGGTATCATCCATAGCAGACAGAACATACGCAACAAATTTATGGCAAAGTAGGAGAGAACCGTACGCTTCTCCTCCCGCGTCATCAGAGGCCCCATCTAAGAGGCTCTTGAGCAGGTCTTTAATAGCAACAGCTGTGATGGCAGAAGCACAAACCGTGCGCAGCGCGGACCCCACACAGGCAAAGGCATGGCAAGCCAGCTGGTCCATGCGCCGGTCTTCACATCCTTCAGAGTAGTGGTATCAGCAGAATGCATGAAGTATTGGACAGCCCCAGAACAGGCGCATCCACTTCGGTAGGACATGACCAACGCTTAACCACATCGTCAGGAAAGGGATAACTCTTATCCCAACTCTTTGGCACCCCAGGAAGCTTGCTAGGCCGTTCCCATTCTTTGAGCACCAGATTATTAAAGTGAGTTTGTTCAGGAAACTCCAAGCGTGGTCTAGCCGTATGAAAAAGCTCACCCTGCTGCTGCGGAGCCACGGCAGGAGGGGAAATACAGAGTACCTCAAAAATATGAGCCAAAAGCCTGTCAGTGTCATCTGAGGACCATAGGTTAGCCCCAGACCCAGTATCACCATAAACCTTGGTCTATTCCTCAGATGATTCTGAATCATCCTCCAGGGGAGTATAACCAGGAAAGTGAAACATTTCCTCGGCCTCCATTGGGAAGAGAGAAACAGCGGGTGATAAATGCCGCTTCTTAGCAGAAGCCTTACGCGGGGCAGATACAGCAATATGCCTTTCAATTCTGGCCACCCGTGCAGCCAAATCAGGTTGAGACTCCCCACTGGAATGCACCTCACTAGGAGTCAGACGTAAGCGTGGGGGGGTAGGCGAAGCCAGAGGGGGCGCAGGCCCAGCCGCAGGTAACCCAGACTGCAGCGCAAGCACCTGCTGGGCGCAGGGTACACACACCCTGACATCATCACTTATAGGGGATACCCCACACGCAATACATAGCCGGGCTTGTCCCGAAGGAACCCCAAGCACATTATCCTGAGAAGCCTCCATATGGTGATTAATGTGGCACCGCAGGCCAATCTGGGATTAACGCTAAATTTAGCAACCCGGGATGCCCCAAGAGCCCACTAGGGAAGTGGGAGATATACAAGTACAATAGCCCTCCAATAAAAGATTAACGCTAATCAAGGGGAGAGGACCGAGAGAAACCACAAAAAGTTTGACCCGCCTGAAAGACATAAGCAGACATCTCCATAAGCATCACAATTCAAAAGAATAGACACAAAAAAATCCACCCCACAGGGGCACTTACGGACCGCGGTAGGTAGAGAGCAGCCACGCAGCTTCGTTAAAGCAGTCAAAATGGCGCCCGTTTATACCTCGAGGGGCGGGCAGCGGACGAGGCGACGCGGAAAACGTCATCCGCAAGGCCTGCCCCCCCGCAAAGCGAAATGCGCCCACGTGATAGAACCAGCCAATGATAGCGTGACAGCGCCTGAGGCGATGTCGCCGCCGTCCGCGGAGCGCAGCACAAGCGCGGCGGCAGTAATAAAAAACACTTATTAACCGGTGCAGCACACAGGGAGAGCAGCACCAACCTAAAGGACGGGGCCCAACCAAGGACAGGGAATAAAGGGGACCCCAGAAAGCGGGAGGGGCATCCCATAAGGCTCACCATGGGCCTATACCGCTTACCCTTTAAGACAGGGACTGCGGTTGGAGCAGCGCTCCTTAGCACCAGACCCCGGTGCTGCCTACCCTCACCCGAACCAGTGCAGCCTAAGCTGGGAGGCAGTGGGTTCGGAACGGGTGGGAATAGTCCTACAGGGTCGCAGGCTAATAGCCCCGCTCACCTGCGCAGCATAAAGAGCCATCTTCTATTCTTCGCAGCCCAGACTGCAGATAAGAACTGGGAAATTTGTGGGAGGTCCCTGGTTTATATGGGGCCGGGAGAAGCCACAAGCTGTTTTCTGCAGTCCAGCGCCATCTTGTGGATGTATAACCCATGTGTAAGGAATCTTCTGGAGCAGGACGTGCTGTATACTTGGAATATATTTGAGACGCTTCAAATCCAAGATGAGCCTCAGGGACCCATCCTTTTCGGGCACCGTGAAGATATTGGAGTAGAAGCCTCTGCCCCTTTCCCGGAGGGGCACCAGGCAGATGACACCCAATTCCAAAAGGCTTCGGACCGCAAGCCGCAAGCCCTGAGCCAACAGTACGTTTTGAGCCATCCGGGATATGATGAATCTTGGGGGCGGCCAGGCTGCAAACTCTATCTTGTACCCGGAGGACACCACCTCCTGAATCCACCGGTCTGAGACGCGCAGTCTCCAGATGTGAGCTAAGAGCCGCAACCGTCCCCCTACCCGGATGGGTGAGGGCACCTCCTCATGCCTGAGGGGGCTTGGTGAAAGATTTGGACTTGGGACCCCATGAGAGACCGGGACGTCCACGGCCTCTACGTGTCCCCGCAAATGGTGCACCCCGGCCAGACCTGGGAGCATGGAAGGAGGGGAGGGAAGAACCAGCCCCCCAAAAGGGCCACGGCTGCCTCCTACGTTGAGGCAGCCAACCATCCTTGGCAAACAGATCCAGACGCCATAGAGCCATAGCCCAGTAAAGGGGAATCCAGTGAGAGCCTTCTTAGCAGCATTATCAGCCGCCCACTGACGCAGCCAAACAGAGCGGCGTATAGCCACCAAAAGGGCAGAAGTCTTACCACACATCCTGACCGCATCATCGATAGCAGAAAGAATAAATGCAACAAATTCATAGCAAAGCAGGAGGGATCTATACTCCTCCCCCCTACTGGAATCCGAGGCATTATCCAGAAGGCACTTGAGCAGCCCTTTAATAGCAAGAGCCATGATGGCAGAAGCGCACACAGGGCGCAGCGCAGTCCCTGCACAAGCAAATGCGTGACAGGCCAGCTGATCCACACCCGGGTCCTCACCATCCCTCAGAGTAGAAGTGTCAGGGGAATGCATGACCGAGGTATTGGACAACCCAAGCACGGGAGCATCCACCTCTGGGGGACACGACCAGTGCTTAACCACATCAGCAGGGAAGGGATACCTCCTGTCCCAACTCTTGGGCACCGCGGGCAATCTGCTAGGACGTTCCCACTCCTTGAGCACCAAATTATTAAAGTGGTTCTGCTCAGGGAACTCCAAGCGTTGTTTAACAGTGTGAACGTGTGAACGTTGTTTAACAGCCGGCACAGGAGGGGTAATACATAGCACTTCAAAAGTGTGAGCCAACAGCCTATCAGTATCCTCGGGGGACCATGGATCTTCTCCAAAAGGAGACCCTTTACCGCCATAAACCTCCTGCCGTTCCTCAGAGGAATCAGAGAAAAGTTCCCGCTCTTCTAGGGGGTAAAGGCCAGGGAAAGAATAATGTCCCTCATCCTCCTCAGGAAAAAGGGAAACAGCGAGAGTTAAATACCGCTTCTTGCCAGAAGCCTTACGGGGGGCAGGCCCAGTAATATGCCTTTCTAGGCTAAGTCATAATGTGATTCCCCGCTAGCATGTCCCTCACTAGGGGTCAAATGCAAGCGTCACCCGCGGGACCCGCCCCCCGAAGAGCGCGAAATCGCCGCCCACATGACCCACCAGCGCCATGACACCGCAGTGAATCACCTCAGCTCATATCGCCGCCCACCGCGGAGCGCCGTACAAAGCGGCGCGGCGGCGAGCGCACATCAGGACAGTGGCAAAGCATAGCTAAACAAGTCAAGCACCTCTCAGGGCACCACCGCCTACTTCCCCCCACGGAGAACTCCCCAGGGAGAGAGCAGCGGCAGGGGCGCCCAAGACAGACGTTGGGAAGGGAGTGGGGGGGGGAGGTAGGGCACAAAATATACCTGATAGCAGGGAAGGGCATCCCAAAGAAGGCTCACCATAAGCCTGAACCGACTACCCTTGTATGGTACAGGGATTGAGGTTGGAGCAGCGCTTCCCGAGCACCTGACCCTGGTGCCGTCCTACCTTCACCCGAACCAGTCAGCCGAGGCTGGGAGGCAGTGGATCCAGAATGGGTGGAAATAGTCCTGCAGGGCCACAGGCTGGTAAGCCCCACTCGCCTGCGCAATATAGAGAGCCATCTTCTATCTTCGCAGTCCAGACTGCAGAAGGAAACTGGGAATTTGTGGGAGGTTCCTGGCCTTTTATAGGGCCAGGAGATGCCACAAGTCTTTTCTGCTGTCCACTGCGCCACCTTGTGGTGGATAACCCAGACGTAAAGAATTTAGTGAAACAGGACGTGCTGTATACATGGAAAAAATGTTGGGTTTAAACTTCAGCAACCACCAGTATGGTTTTCTAGGCTCCATTCTATCTAATATTTCTTGACAACGATAGGACATCTTTATTCAGAAATGGCCAATATGGCACTAGTTTGCCTTAGCCCTTTCAGTCCCAGCCTACCTACAGCAGTACCACAAATTACCACACCCTTTCCTGCCCAGGAGACTCCCCCAAACTGAAACAGCACTTTAGGAGATTTTCAGATAAGATACAACTGCTATGAGCACCTTGGCGTTTCTCAAGAAAAACAACCCTTTACATTTGAAATACCCCCTCATACTTCAAGCTTTCTAGGCATACTAGGCATGTTGATGTGGGCACAGTTATCTGGAATAATTCCTTGATGAATTCTTTGGTTACACAGGGTTTCCTTCAAAAAGAATAAAAAACAAACAAACAATATGCAAACAAGTTAAATCTTAAAAAGCAAGGTCCCCTGAAGAGAACAATACCCAACATATGCATAGGTACTATATAGGGAAGAGTTGCCAAACACCCCAAAGTAAAGCATGCACATAAGTAATTTTACTTGAAAATTTTAGCTCTGCAGACAAAGTTTTCAACCAAAACAATCTTTTGCATTTGAAATACCCCCCACAAATCTTATATTCCCTAAAAGTACATACATTAAGCTTTCTAGGTGTACCCAGCTTGTTGTAGTGGCCTCATCTTTCTGTAAGTAATCCCTCGAAAAATCCTTTGGTTGCACCGGGTTTCCAAAATGTATAAAAAATAAAAATAAAACACATTTTTTCTAAAATATCAATATGCCAACAAGAAAAAACAAGCTAAATCTGAAAGTGCAAGGTCCCCCAAACAGAACAATACCCAACATGCATAGCTGTTTTAACCCTTTTAACTGCCAGCCTACTTGAGATTTTGTCATCCTCTCTCTCTCTCTCTCTCTCTATGTATATATATATATATATATATATATATATATATATATATATATATTGTATTGTTTATTTTAAATAAAACATTTATTTTATTAAAGAAAACCATATTGCATGTGAAAGCCCCATTTCTCCTGATTACAACGGTACCACATATGTTTCGGTAGCCCTCCATTTCTGCCCAGGAGACCCAGCAAACTAAAAAAGCACTTTATAACATTTACAATAAGATACATCTACTATCCACACTATAAAGGGTTAAATTTAAAAATGGTGTGGGGTTAAAACCCCTTAAAAATCTAACATAAAATAATGGCGTGGGGTCCCCTCTACCCTACATAACCAGCCCGGGGGCCAGCTATAGGGGCTTGTAGAACAAGGTGTGGAGGCCAGCTTCGATGGCCCCCCGGCCTGCAGGCTACAAGCCACATAGCCTCTGTGGCCCTGGCCTCTTCTGCCTCCGCTGTGTTTCGGGGAGGCAGGTAATGGGGGGGGGGGGCTAGGGGTTAATGCCAAATCCCCTGCTAGCCACAGGTGACTTGCCAGCCCCCAAGCTTTCTGAACTGGTATAGGGGTCTCATGGATCACTTACCAGTACCTGTTCACACAGGGTAAAGTGCAAAGAAAACAGAAAAAAAGGACACACACACAGCAAAAAATACTTCTATTTTTTTTTTTCAAAGCTCACCTCTGATCCTGTGTCCCCTGACGATCCTGGCACATGCCGAACTTCAATGACAGCTGACAGGGGTGATCGCTGGAGAGGGGCTGGGGAGGCAGGAGATCACAGCCCCCTTCCCCTTCCAACCTCTCTCCAGCGATCACCCTTGGCATCTGACAGCTCGGCACCTGAAGTGGGATGACGTCCCCACAAAATGCAGGGCTAGCAGCAGTGACTGTTAAAGCGGGAGGAGGCAGAGGGTCCACTCGGGTCCCTCCAATGAATATAGGCCCCGGCGGGAGGGATCGCAGCCTCAGATGAGCAAATGTCTTTTTTTACAGTTATCGGCAGCAGTCAAAGCGAGGGGGGGGGGGCTATTCCACGCCCTCTCCTGAAGACACAAGAGCCCTGGTTAATCAGATGCCCCCCCCTCCCGGATCAAACAAGGGGTCAGGTGAGTGTTTTCTAAAAACTTTTTTTCTCGTTCCCATAGGCCCAACAGGCTTGCCACCTTATGGTAGGAGAAGCAAACCCGTAGAGCCTACATGATTGCCATGTAAAGGGTCAAAACGATTCTATACTCGGAGCGGATGTTTATGTCATCACCTTCTTTCCCCGGCCCAGTGCCCCAAAAGAGACTTTCATTCATAATTTCTTTCATTTTACTAAAGCATTTGCCGACAGGACGCAGTCAGCCATATTGCTCTCCAGCAAAGCAACCCCACCCCCTGGTGCTTTCCAGTGATGATTCATTCATTTACAGTACACACAGCTCACAACTGCAATCAACCTTATCAGTTAGAATAACTCAGCACTGTAACCTAACTGTTACTATGTGACAGTTTAGTTGTAACTGAATTAATTAGCATACAGCCATCATTCAGACATCATACTTCTTGCATTTAATGAATATTGGGCAAAAAAGATGTTTTGGGGGACTGGGCTGGGGATAGACATAACCTTCTTGTATGGCCATAGAATCACTCTTAACAAGGACATCTAAATAATTACTGGGCAGGTGCCATCGAAGTATGACAGCAGTTCTGATCATTCAGAAAGAAAGAAGTGTGATGTCAGTTGTACATTTATTTGTTTTAGGCTTATAGGAGGAATCCTGTTTACACTGCCGTCAGCTGTTCCACTTTAAACCGGACCTTCACCCTGAATAAGAGCCTATCTTATATGTTTCCCTCACCCTGTACATACAGATTACCCACATTAAAAATCATCCTACCTGCATCTACTGCATTTTCTGAGCCTTTAAACACACAAGATGGCAGCACATGGAGTCTCCGGATGCCTGCAAACAGGAAGTGTCTTCTGCATGTGCCGCTCTGCATCCTAGGATTGGTGGCCTTTTCCCTGACCTCAGCTCTGTCTGCTAAAAGCACATCTATAACCCTGTCCCACAAGTTAGTGACTAAAAACATAAAATATATTAATTTTTAGATGACGGGGAATAGGTTTTTAAAGGTTTGGGCTTTTTATAGTTTAATTGTGCTGAAGGACCAGTTTAAATTTTGATCCCTATATACCCTTTATATGGCCTAACATGGATCTCTCCCTAATGCTACTTTCACACCATAACTTGTGATCACCCAACGCAAGTGCTACCCATAGTAGTGTAATGAATCGAGATCCAATTGCATTCGCTTACAAATTGTGGTGAAAATGCAATAGCATTTGCACTAAATGGACCACACTGTTGGACAAGTAGCCTCAATTGCTTCTGACCATGTTCAGGCTCTGTAAATCTATTAAATGATGTACAGTAAGGCTAAGCGTAACTGAACTGAATATTACAACTAAACAGATGGCATGTCCAGATTCTAAGGAGTGCACCTAGCACACAGTCACCCACTGATGGAGTGAGGGAGGGGGTCTATAGATTTGTGCTGAGAGCCTGAGGTGTTGGTATTTTAAGGTAATAATAAATAAGAGAGCATGAAAAAGATTGGACCCTCCGCTATATGGGTCCATCTTTAGGTTATGTACGTAACTTTTAAGTATTCGGTCTATAAGCATTTTATTGATGATTACATACAACTTTGTGTTTCCTAAATGTAAATAACTTAAAAGTGATTGATATATAACTGATTTGATTTTAGATTGTCTAGGCCAATTATAAAACTGGGCGGGAGACATCCAAGTTGGACAGTGGTTCTGATCATTCATAGATGAATTATGAACTTAATAAAGTCTTGTCTTCACCAGATGTGCAGTGAAAACTAATTGTCATGTACAATATATTTTAATGAAAAAATTGTTTGTTGGTGAAAATGGGTGATGTTCAATCAGGATGGTTTTTGACAGTATTTTAAGGGCACAGGGTTACCCAGATTCAATTAAAGTGACTGTCCAGGCTAATAACTTAGAAATGGACTGCAAGCAATATAGCTTTGTTAAGATTTAGGAACTCACCCAATCTCTACAAAGATTCTTGGCCTGATCTCCAGTAACCAATTCCTCTGTGATCCCTGCCATCAGTCAGAGTGAAGCTGCCACACCCTCTCCATTTATAGCAATGACCAGGACACTGGCATTACAGTGAATAGAGTGGGTGTGGCAGTGACTCTGACTGATGCCATAGGCATGTGCTTTCATCACGGAGGCGCCTAGTAATTGGGTGAGTTCCTGAGCTCTGGGGTCGGAGCGATCAGCTGTGGATGACAAGGCTTTGTTGTTCTATTAGCCAATAATCTGTTTTCTAGAGGTACTAGTTACCATCCACTGCCAGTACACCGATTTTGTGCGTCTCCATTCCAAGTAGGCTTCTAAGCAGCAGTTCTCCACTTCCAAACTCTGCAGTAACTGAAGACAAAGAAGAACATCCATTTAATACAAACTCCCCGCAAGTCAAGTCAATCAATTTAATTTGAGGATATATTCCTTCCTAATG
The DNA here is from genome assembly GCA_027917425.1 of Gastrophryne carolinensis. Classification (NCBI taxonomy): domain Eukaryota; kingdom Metazoa; phylum Chordata; class Amphibia; order Anura; family Microhylidae; genus Gastrophryne; species Gastrophryne carolinensis. The sequence goes on along the minus strand of CM051244.1, from coordinate 121,782,306 downwards.
TAACCCTTTAAGTGCCAGCCTACCGAGATTTTTGTCACACTCTGTTGCCAGACTACTTTTCACGTTTTTGCGTTACACGTGTTCAACCTGGATTTTTGAAGGGATTTCCAGGGATTTTCCAGGAAAATTATATATTGTTTTTTTCAGGGGTTCAACATGAAATGTCTGGCCTTTTTTTTAGTGTATTCTCAATACTTTTGGGTGAAATATGTGCAAAAAAAAAAAAGTAGTGTTTTTTTGTAATAAAAAATGTAAGTTTGTTAATAAAATATTATTGCGTGTGAAAGCCCTATTTCTCCCGGTTACAACGGTACCACATATGTATTGGTAGACACCCTTTCCTGCCCAGGAAACTACCCCAAACTGAAACAGCAGTTTAGGAGATTTCAGATAGGATACAACTATGCAATGATTGCATAGTTGTAAGGGGTTAATTTAAAAAAAAAAATGACGTAAGGTCCCCCCTCCCAGGGGGGGGACCTCATTTTTTGGGGGGGAATTTTAGGGGTTAATAACCCTTAAAATCCCCCCAAAAATGACATAGGGTCCCCCTTACCCAGCATTACCGACCCGGACCAGCTATGGGGGCTTGTAGAACAGGGCGCAGGGGCCAGCATTGGTGGCCCCTGGCCCTGCAGGCTACTAGCCCACATAGCCACTAAGTGGCCTGGGCCCTTCTGCCCCCCTGGCCGTTGGGGAGGCGGGTAATGGGGGGGCTGGGGGTTATGGCAAGTCACCCGCTGGCTGCAGGTGATTGCCAGCCCCAGAGCCTTGTGAACTGGTATAAGAGGTCTCATGGACCCCTTACCAGTTCACAAATAGTTAAAAGTAAAAAAAAACACAGACACAAAATATTTTATTATTCTTTTTTTTACTTATACTTACCTCCCATCCAGTGTCCCGCGCCGCTGCAGATGACAGTTGTCGGTAGTGATCAGAGCAGGGAGGGTGGGAGGCAGGGAGATCAGAGCCACCCTGCCTGCCACCCTCCCTGCTCCGATCGCTACCGACAACTGACAGATCGGAGCCCGGGTGCCTGTAACCCGAGGAGTGGGATGACGTCATCAGGTGGGCGGGGTTAGGGGCGGGGCCAGCACCGGCCGAAGAGGATGGTGAGGGCCTGATTCTGAGCCCTCACCCGAAGCGTGGAAAGCCCAGGGGGGGGGGGGGATCGGTCCCCCCCTGGTGAAGAGAAGACCCAGGGAGAGCCATCGCGCTGCGAGGTGAGTAAATGACATTTACTTTTTTTTTTTTTTTTTTTCTTGCAGATGTCGGCGCCGGCGGGGGGGGGGGGGGGAGCGGGGGGGGGGGGGAGCGGGGGGGGGGGAGGAGGGTCTATTACGGGCCTCCTCCTGAAGACCAGAGGCTCGGGGGCGGAAATCAAATCTTGTACAGAATCGCTGGCCCTTTCAAATGAGGGGTAATGTAAGTCTGTATGTTTTATACTTTTTTGGGGGCTCTAAAGTTAGCTATGTGAGTCTCACGTAGCTGGCACTTAACGGCTGGAGAGGCAGCTACGTGAGACTCACGTAGCTGGCACTAGAAGGGTTAAAGGACCGCAAACAGACCATCACCAGCAGTTACTAGGCTCATTCAGACATTTGTTAAAGTGGACCAAAAACGCAATTCTGTGAATACTCACCTGTAGAATTGTTTTTTCTGGGAATCCATATCAGACCCTCCTTACACTTGGGATTATCTCCTTGCCAATTGGATATGAATGCAAGACAAAAAAGGCGTGGCCCCTCCCGGCCCCATAAGTAGCAGCTGCCTCCTAACCTAGATCAGTACTTAAAAATAAGTAAAACATAAAACAGAGGCAGGCCGGGAGGCCCCTATATAGGAGTCCATGTTACTTCACACCGAACTTGAATTCTCTTTCTTCACTTTTTATTTTTCCTCTTTTTTTTTTTTCTCTAGTGCAAAAATGAAAATAATAAATGGACTAAACACCATCAAAAGCATCAAAAGATAGATCATGACCCTAAAGGGTGGGCCGGAGGGTCTGGAATGGATTCCCAGAAAAAACAATTCTACAGGTGAGTACTCACAGAATTGCGTTTTTTCTTCCAATCCATTCTAGACCCTCCTTGCACTTGGGATCTCCAAAAGCAGTGCCATCTATGGGCGGGATCCCCAGCGCAGAACAGCAGGTAGTTCATTTCACTACCGCCTGAAGAATCTTTCGACCAACCACAGTGTCAGCTGAGGTTCTAACATCTACCTTGTAAAATTTGGTAAATGTATGAACCGAAGACCAGGTGGCAGCTTTACAAACCTGTTCCACCGAGGCCTGATGCTGAAAAGCCCAGGAAGCACCAATGGCCCTAGTGGAATGGGCCGTGACCCGAAAAGGGGGTTCCTTCCCCTTGGCCGAGTAGGCTTTTTCTATTGCCTGCCTAATCCACTTACTGACAGTGGATTTAGCTGGCGGAAGCCCCTTTTCTCGGCCCTTCTGATATAACAAAAAGAAAATCCGACTTCCGGAAGGAATCTGTAGCTGCCATGTAACATCTTATGGCTCTGACTACATCTAAAAAATGAAGCGCCCTTTCCTTAGCATTGGCCGGAACTGGGCATAAAGAAGGTAGAATTACCTCCTGATTAAGGTGAAAAGGAGAGACGACCTTAGGTAAAAAATCAGGCTTAAACCGAAAAACTATCTTGTCTCTGTGTAACTCAAAATAAGGAGACTTCATAAATAAGGCGGCTAACTCAGAAACACGCTGCAAGTGATTGCCACCAAAAATATCACCTTAAGCGTCAAAAAGCTCAATAGAGCGTCAAACATAGGTTCAAAGGGAGCCCCCTGGAGAGCCGATAATTAAAGATGAGCGAACTTTTGAAAAATTCGATTCAACAAATTTTCCGACAAAAATCGTTTCGACCCGAATTTATTCGCGATGAACCACTATTAAAAACGGCTATTTCTTAGCCTCCTAGAGCCTCAATAGGGTTGTAAACCATTCTGCCTTGCTGTAACACGCATAGGATTCGTGCTGGGTTAGTGAAATAATACTGTAAATAATTAGGACATGCAGATCAGAGGCATCGCTAATATAATCGCAGAGCAGCACAATTGCAGAGCGTTGAAGTGCCATCACTATGAGGGGCCCCTATAGTGCCTGAAAAACACACCCTGGAGCTGGCAGCAGCAGGAGCCAAAAATTGGATGAATCACACCCTGGAGTTGCAAACAGCAGCAGGAGCAGGAGCCCAAACATTACTTTAAAGAGACACTGGAGTTGGCTGCAGGAGCCCAAAAATTGGATGAATCACACCCTGGAGTGGCAAGCAGCAGCAGCAGGAGCCCAAACATTACTTTAAAGAGACACTGGATTTGGCTGCAGGAGCCCAAAATTGGATGAATCACACCCTGGAGTTGCAAGCAGCAGCAGCAGGAGCCCAAACATTGCTTTAAAGAGACACTGGAGTTGGCTGCAGGAGCCCAAAAATTGGATTAATCACACCCTGGAGTTGCAAGCAGGAGCAGGAGCCCAAACATTGCTTTACAGAGACACTGGAGTTGGCTGCAGGAGCCCAAAAATTGGATGAATCACACCCTGGAGTTGCAAGCAGCAGCAGGAGCAGCAGCAGCAGGAGCCCAAACATTACTTTAAAGAGACACTGGATTTGGCTGCAGGAGCCCAAAAATTGGATGAATCACACCCTGGAGTTGCAAACAGCAGCAGGAGCAGGAGCCCAAACATTACTTTAAAGAGACACTGGAGTTGGCTGCAGGAGCCCAAAAATTGGATGATTCACACCCTGGAGTGGCAAGCAGCAGCAGCAGGAGCAGCAGCCCAAACATTACTTTAAAGAGACACTGGATTTGGCTGCAGGAGCCCAAAAATTGGATGAATCACACCCTGGAGTTGCAAGCAGCAGCAGCAGAAGCCCAAACATTGTTTTAAAGAGACACTGGAGTTGGCTGCAGGAGCCCAAAAATTGGATGAACCACACCCTGGAGTTGCAAGCAGCAGCAGCGGGAGCAGGAGCCCAAACATTGCTTTAAAGAGACACTGGAGATGGCTGCAGGAGCCCAAAAATTGGATGAATCACACCCTGGAGTTGCAAGCAGCAGCAGCAGGAGCCCAAACATTGCTTTAAAGAGACACTGGAGTTGGCTGCAGGAGCCCAAAAATTGGATGAATCACACCCTGGAGTTGCAAGCAGCAGCAGCAGGAGCCCAAACATTGCTTTAAAGTGGACCAACACCCAGGATTTTGACTATCCTGGGTTTTGGTCCACTTCGGCGGGGCACCCCGATCGGGGGTGCCCCGCTGTGTGAAACCCCCCAGAAAGCCCCAAAATCTTACCTGTCCCCGCTCCCACGTGACTGGACGGTCCAATCCCCGCCAACGTCCAGGCGGGGATCAGGAACGTCCAAGCGGCTGCCGCCGCCGCCGCCTCCCTCGCGTCACTTTCGGCGCGCGCGCGCCCCCGCCGGCCATTCGCAGACGGCCGGCGCGGGCGCGAGCACGCCTACAGGGGCGCGAGGGAGGCGGCGGCGACCGGCCGCCGCTGAAGATCAGGTAAGCGATTTGGGGTGTCTGGGGGGTTTCACCCCGCGGGACATCCCGATCTCGGATGTCCCGCGGGGTGGGAGGTGATCGGCCCGGGAATCTTATAGATTTCCGGGCCGATCACCTCTCGGTGTTGGTCCACTTTAAAGAGACACTGGAGTTGGCTGCAGAAGCCCAAAAATTGGATGAATCACATCCTGGAGTTGCAAGCAGCAGCAGCAGCAGCAGGAGCAGCAGCAGTAGGAGTAGGAGCCCAAACATTGCTTTAAAGAGACACTGGAGTTGGCTGCAGGAACCCAAAAATTGGATGAATCACACCCTGGAGTTGCAAGCAGCAGCAGCAGGAGCCCAAACATTACTTTAAAGAGACACTGGATTTGGCTGCAGGAGCCCAAAAATTGGATGAATCACACCCTGGAGTTGCAAGCAGCAGCAGCAGCAGGAGCCCAACATTGCTTTATAGAGACACTGGAGTTGGCTGCAGGAGCCCAAAAATTGGATGAATCACACCCTGGAGTTGCAAGCAGCAGCCGCAGGAGCCCAAACATTGCTTTAAAGAGACACTGGAGTTGGCTGCAGGAGCCCAAAAATTGGATGAATCACACCCTGGAGATGCAAGCAGCAGCAGCAGCAGGAGCAGCAGCAGCCCAAACATTGCTTTAAAGAGACACTGGAGTTGGCTGCAGGAGCCCAATAATTGGATGAATCACACCCTGGAGTGGCAAGCAGCAGCAGCAGGAGCCCAAACATTGCTTTAAAGAGACACTGGAGTTGGCTGCAGGAGCCCAAAAATTGGATTAATCACACCCTGGAGTTGCAAGCAGCAGGAGCAGGTGCAGCAGCAGCAGGAGCCCAAACATTACTTTAAAGAGACACTGGAGTTGGCTGCAGGAGCCCAAAAATTGGATGAATCACACCCTGGAGTTGCAAGCAGCAGCAGCAGGAGCCCAAACATTGCTTTAAAGAGACACTGGAGTTGGCTGCAGGAGCCCAAAAATTGGATGAATCACACCCTGGAGTTGCAAGCAGCAGCAGCAGCAGCAGGAGCCCAAACATTGCTTTAAAGAGACACTGTAGTTGGGTGCAGGAGTCCAAAAATTGGATGAATCACACCCTGGAGTTGCAAGCAGCAGCAGCAGCAGGAGCCCAAACTTTACTTTAAAGAGACACTGGAGTTGGCTGCAGGAGCCCAAAAATTGGATGAATCACACCCTGGAGTTGCAAGCAGCAGCAGCAGTAGGAGCCCAACCATTACTTTAAAGAGACACTGGAGTTGGCTGCAGGGGCCCAAAAATTGGATGAATCACACCCTGGAGTTGCAAGCAGCAGCGGGAGCCCAAACATTGCTATAAAGAGACACTGGAGTTGGCTGCAGAAGCCCAAAAATTGGATGAATCACACCCTGGAGTTGCAAGCAGCAGCAGCAGCAGCCCAAACATTGCTTTAAAGAGACACTGGAGTTGGCTGCAGGAGCCCAAAAATTGGATGAATCACACCCTGGAGTTGCAAGCAGGAGCCCAAACATTGCTTTAAAGAGACACTGGAGTTGGCTGCAGGAGCCCAAAATTGGATGAATCACACCCTGGAGTTGCAAGCAGCAGCAGCAGGAGCCCAAACATTGCTTTAAAGAGACACTGGAGTTGGCTGCAGGAGCCCAAAAATTGGATGAATCACACCCTGGAGTTGCAAGCAGCAGCAGCAGGAGCAGCAGGAGCCCAAACATTACTTTAAAGAGACACTGGATTTGGCTGCAGGAGCCCAACAATTGGATGAATCACACCCTGGAGTTGCAAGCAGCAGCAGCAGGAGCCCAAACATTACTTTAAAGAGACACTGGAGTTGGCTGCAGGAGCCCACAACTTGGATGAATCACACCCTGGAGTTGCAAGCAGCAGGAGCAGCAGCAGCAGGAGCCCAAACATTGCTTTAAAGAGACACTGGTGTTGGCTGCAGGAGCCCAGAAATTGGATGAATCACACCATGGAGTTGCAAGCAGCAGCAGCAGGAGCCCAAACATTGCTTTAAAGAGACACTGGAGTTGGCTGCAGAAGCCCAAAAAATGGATGAATCACACCCTGGAGTTGCAAGCAGCAGCAGCAGGAGCAGCAGCAGGAGGCCAAATATTGCTTTAAAGAGACACTGGAGTTGGCTGCAGGAGCCCAAAAATTGGATGAATCACACCCTGGAGTTGCAAGCAGCAGCAGCAGGAGCCCAAACATTAGTTTAAAGAGACACTGGATTTGGCTGCAGGAGCCCAAAAATTGGATGAATCACACCCTGGAGTTGCAAGCAGCAGGAGCACAAACATTGCTTGAAAGACACCCTGGAGTTGGCAGCAGCAGCAGGAACCCAAAAATTGACTGACACACCCTGGAGTTGGCAGCAGCAGCAGGAACCTAGAAATTGGCTGGAAGGCACCCTGAAGTTGGCAGCAGCAGGAGCACAAACACGAGCTGGAAGGCACACCCTGGAGTTGGCAGCAGCATAAGCAAGAGCCCAAACATTGCTTGAAAGACACCCTGGAGTTGGCAGCAGCAGCAGCAGGAGGCCAAAAATTGGCTGAAAGGCACACCCTGAAGTTGGCATCAGCAGGAGGCCAAAAATTGGTCTAAAGACATAAATATGTTTTGCACCATTTGGAAAGTGTAAAACGTGGCACCATGCTGAATCTAGTCGCATGCATCAGCCATTGGTGGGTGGAAATCCTGGCTGATCCATCCCTGATTCATTTTGACAAAGGTGAGTCTCTCCACATTTTTAGTTGACAGACGAGTTCTCCTCACCGTAACTATGGCCCCCGCCGCACTAAACACCCGCTCAGATGGCACGCTACTTGCCGGGCAGGACAGCTTTTCCAGGGCAAACTCTGCTAGCTGCGGCCACAAGCTAAGTTTGGCTGCCTAGAAGTCCAGCGGATCCTCAAGGTGTGTTTGCATGGTCATGTCAAGGTATGACATGACCTGCTGGTTGAGGTCCTGCTCCAGGTCTTCCTGCTGCTCATGAGTAGCCTCACTATGCGGGTGTAGAAAGCTACTCATTAGCGACTGAAGACTGAGGCTGCTGCTGATGGAGCTGCTGCTGCTCCTGCCAACCCCCCCAGCAGGCATGGCAGTGGAAGGTGAGCGCAGAGGTCCCCCCGAGTCAGACCAGATAGGCATCGGCCGACTGACTACGCAGAATGTCTTTGTAGTAGTTCAGTTTGTCCTCCCTCTCGGCGGGTTTAAAAAATGCCCCCATTTTGTGCTGGAAGCGAGGGTCCAATAAGGTGGACAGCCAGAAGTGATCCCGCTGACAAATGGAAACAATTCTGGGGTCACTACGCAAGCTTCCTGCCATTTGCGCAAGCGACTCGGAGGGACTACCTGTCTCCATCTCCACTGCATACTGCCACGGTGTGTCCGATTCTCTGTCTCGCCTTCCTTAAAACCCTCTAGCTCCTCTGGCTGCTCCTGCTCCTCCTCTCCTGTCCGCTGACTAGATAAACCAGCCATTTCGCCAAGCCTAAACTGTGTTTCGCTGGGCAACTCCTCCTCCTCCTCCTCCTCCAGTTCAGCTCCAACGGGGTTCATGTGGCCGTAAGACGCCATGTCTCCAGTGCCCTGACCAGCCATGGTTTCCAAATGTGCTGTAGTACATGAAGCAGTGGAATCACGTCGTTCATCCCGTAATCCTGCCGACTGACAAATAAAGTGGCTTCCTCAAAGGGCCTGAGCAAACGGCAGGTGTCACGTATGAGTTGCCACTGGTTGACATTGAAGTTACACAGGGGAGTCCCCCTATCCGCTTGGATCATCAGGAAATCTGTAATGGCTTTTCTCTGTTCATATAATCAGTCCAACATGTGAAGAGTGGAATTCCAACAGGTGGAAACATTGCAAATCAGACTATGTTGGGGGCTACCATTCTGACGCTGTAGCTCAAGAAGGGTGTGTTTGGCGGTGTATGAGTGGCTGAAGTGCATGCAAAGTTTCCTTGAAGTTGTTAGGATGTCTTGCAGATGGGGGGAACACTTCAGAAACCGCTTGACAACCAGATTGAAGACGTGAGCCATGCAGGGGGCATGGGTCAGGCTTCCTTGGCGCAGCGCAGACAAAATGTTCTTCCCATTGTCGGTAACCATGATTCCCATTTTAAGTTTTCTTGGAGTAAGCCATGTTTGGATTTCCTGATGAATACATTTAAGCAGTTCCTCCCCTGTGTGACTCCGTTCGCCAAGACAAACCATGTGAAGCATAGCGTGACACCTCTGTGCACACATGGTAGATTGGAGGGGCACTGAGACTTGAGCCTACAGTGGAGGGTGAGGAGATGGCAGAGGATGAGGAGGCCGAGTCACATGCCCAACGGGCAGGGAGCGCGGAGGCAGAAGCGGCGTGACCTGTCCAAGTTGCTGCTGCAAAGGAACCACATTCACCCAGTGGGCCGTAAACGACATGTACTGTCCCTGACCGTAGTTACAGCTCCAGACGTCGGCGCTGCCATGCACTTTGCTATACACCGACAGGCTCAAGGACTGGCCCACCTTCTGTTCAACAAAAGTGTGCAGCGCTGGTACTGCCTTCTTGGCAAAAAAATTACGGTTTGGGACTCTCCACCTCGGCTCGGCGCAAGCCATCAGTTCTCAGAAAGGTGCAGAGTCCACCACCTGAAAAGGGAGCGACTGCAGCACCAGAAACTTAGACAGGAGCACATTCAGCTTCTGCGCCGTAGGATGAGTGGGCGCATACTGCTGTCTCTTGGACATGGCTTTGCTGATGGATTGGTGGCGGGATGCATGACTTGGAGGAGGAGGAGCAGGAGCGACAGAGGATGGGTATGTCGCACAGCTGCCTTCGGCTGAGGTGCTAGAGCCTTGGCTGGCAGAAATTGGGAGTGGCGTGCCACTTGGTGAGGAAGCAGGCTGGGCCACCTCTTCAGAGCCTCGGTTCTCCCAGGCTGCTTTATGGTGACGCATCATATGTTGACGCAGGGCCGTGGTGCCAACATTTGGGCCCTGGCCACGCTTCACATTCTGCCTACATATCTTGCATGTGGCCATGTTACCCTCCTGCAGATGCTTCAGGAAAAACTGAAGTAGCTACTTTTCCCACCAACAGGCCTCACTGATTCACTGCTACTGTCGCCAACTCCAGGAACCCCTGCTCCGCTACCTCCCGATAAGGTAGCCTGCCGCGCAGCAGGTGCTCTACCCCGGCCCCGTTTGGCTCCAGGCTTTACAATTGTGCCCCCATGCTGACTGCCAATCATGCTGCTAACAGCTGCTGACTCCGGGGCAACCTGCGCCCCTCTTCTCCTGATGAGGACGATGAAGCCCCTTCATCACCCGGCTCCCAAGTGCGATCGGCTTCATCATCATCATCATCACCGAGTTGTGGCTGCACGTCACTGATGTTCTCGGTTTCCTCAACAGTGTCTGGCGCAGGAGCTGGAACGCTCGCAACACCCACGACACTGTCCACATCATTATTTGTCTGCCTAGCTAAAGAAGCCACCACCATTTCTTGGCTCCTCTATCTGATCCTCCTCACTAAAGAGTGGAGCTGAACCCAAAGCATAGGATACGTCGCTGGGGGAGGGAACGGCGTAGGACAGAGGCAATGGGAGGACAGGGACTGCTCTCGGGGCATGCCAACTCAGGGTTGTGTCAGAGGAACCTACCGACCCTAGACTGGGGGCCTCAGATGTAACTTGTGATGATGTTGATGAGCACGTTAACCAATCTACCACGGAAGATGCGTTACTGGTGGAGACACGACCGCTAGCAGATACTGGCAGATCAGGTCTCTCACCGTGACTCCTGCTGCCACTAGCTCCTAGTCTGCTGCGACCTCTGCCTGCTGAATCTTGGCCTCTGCCACTCCTCTTTGAACATCCTTGCACTTGTCTGCCTGACATTTTTATGTATTTGAAATGCGCAATAGGTACGATAAAAAATGTGTTTACTTTAAAAAGAAGCTAAATAAAGTGAGGAACTGCTTCTCTGCACCAGATACTATGAAAATTGGCAATATGAGATACCCTGCGGCCTAGTGTTTTGGCAGCAGACCAAAAACCAATTCAAAATGCAATAGTTTGATTAAGCTGAGGAAGGATGAACAAGCGTATTTAGATAGACAGATAGGGTGCCATGTGGTGGTTTAGGATACCCTGCGGCCTAGTGTATTGACAGCAGGACAAAAACCAATGCAAAATGCAATAGCTTAATAAAGCTGATGCTGAACAACGCTTATTCAGTATAACAGATAGGGTGCAACGTGGTGGTTTGGGATACCCTGCGGCCTGGTGTATTGACAGCAGGACAAAAACCAATTCAAAATACAATAACTTAATAAAGCTGAGGCTGTAGATGCTTATTTAGTATAACAGATAGGGTGCCACGCGGTGGTTTGGGATACCCTGCGGCCTGGTGTATTGACAGCAGGACAAAAACCTATGCAAAATGCAATAGCTTAATAAAGCTGATGCTGAACAACGCTTATTTAGTATAACAGATAGGGTGCCACGTGGTGGTTTGGGATACCCTGTGACCTGGTGTATTGACAGCAGGACAAAAACCAATGTAAAATGCAATAGCTTAATAAAGCTGATGCTGAACAACGCTTATTTAGTATAACAGATAGGGTGCAACGTGCAGGTTTGGGATACCCTACGGCCTGGTGTATTGACAGCAGGAAGAAAAACAATTCAAAATGCAATAACTGAATAAAGCTGAGGCTTTACACACTTATTTAGTATAACAGATAGGGTGCCACGTGGTGGTTTGGGATACCCTGCAGCCTGGTGTATTGACAGCAGGACAAAAACCAATGCAAAATGCAATAGCTTAATAAAGCTGATGCTGAACAACGTTCATTTAGTATAACAGATAGGGTGCAACGTGGTGGTTTGGGATACCCTGCGGCCTGGTGTATTGACAGCAGGACAAAAACCAATTCAAAATGCAATAACTTAATAAAGCTGAGGCTGTAGACGCTTATTTAGTATAACAGATATGGTGCCACGTGGCGGTTGGGGATACCCTGCGGCCTGGTGTATTGACAGCAGGACAAAAACCAATGCAAAATGCAATAGCTTAATAAAGCTGATGCTGAACAACGCTTATTTAGTATAACAGATAGGGTGCAACGTGGTGGTTTGGGATACCCTGCGGCCTGGTGTATTGACAGCAGGACAAAAACCAATTCAAAATGCATTAACTTAATAAAGCTGAGGCTGTAGACGCTTATTTAGTATAACAGATAGGGTGCAACGTGGTGGTTTGGGATACCCTGAGGCCTGGTGTATTGACAGCAGGACAAAAACCAATTCAAAATGCAATAGCTTAATAAAGCTGATGCTGAACAACGCTTATTTAGTATAACAGATAGGGTGCAACGTGTAGGTTTGATACCCTGCAACCTGGTGTATTTAAAGCAGACCAAAACCAATTCAAAATGCAATAACTTAATAAAGCTGATGCTGAACAACGCTTATTTAGTATAACAGATAGGGTGCAACGTGCAGGTTTGGGATACCCTGCGGCCTGGTGTATTTAAAGCAGACCAAAACCAATTCAAAATACAATAACTTAATAAAGCTGAGGCTGTAGACACTTATTTAGTCTAACAGATAGGGTGCCACGTGGTGGTTTGGGATACTCTGCGGCCTGGTGTATTGACAGCAGGACAAAAACCTATGCAAAATGCAATAGCTTAATAAAGCTGATGCTGAACAACGCTTATTTAGTATAACAGATAGGGTGCCATGTGGTGGTTTGGGATACCCTGCGGCCTGGTGTATTGACAGCAGGACAAAAAACAATTCAAAATGCAATAACTTAATAAAGCTGAGGCTGTAGACACTTATTTAGTATAACAGATAGGGTGCCACGTGGTGGTTTGGGATACCCTGCGGCCTGGTGTATTGACAGCAGGACAAAAACCAATGCAAAATGCAATAGCTTAATAAAGCTGATGCTGAACAACGCTTATTTAGTATAACAGATAGGGTGCAACGTGTAGGTTTGGGATACCCTGCAACCTGGTGTATTTAAAGCAGACCAAAACCAATTCAAAATGCAATAACTTAATAAAGCTGAGGCTGTAGACGCTTATTTAGTCTAACAGATAGGGTGCCACGTGGTGGTTTGGGATACTCTGCGGCCTGGTGTATTGACAGCAGGACAAAAACCTATGCAAAATGCAATAGCTTAATAAAGCTGATGCTGAACAACGCTTATTTAGTATAACAGATAGGGTGCCACATGGTGGTTTGGGATACCCTGCGACCTGGTGTATTGACAGCAGGACAAAAATCAATGCAAAAGCTTAATAAAGCTGATGCTGAACAACGCTTATTTAGTATAACAGATAGGGTGCAACGTGCAGGTATGGGATACCCTGCGGCCTGGTGTATTGACAGCAGGACAAAAACCAATGCAAAATGCTAAAGCTTAATAAAGCTGATGCTGAACAACGCTTATTTAGTATAACAGATAGGGTGCCATGTGGTGGTTTGGGATACCCTGCGGCCTGGTGTATTGACAGCAGGACAAGAACCAATTCAAAATGCAATAACTTAATAAAGCTGAGGCTGTAGACGCTTATTTAGTATAACAGATAGGGTGCCACGTAGTGGTTTGGGATACCCTGCGGCATGGTGTATTGACAGCAGGACAAAAACCAATGCAAAATGCAATAGCTTAATAAAGCTGATGCTGAACAACGCTTATTTAGTATAACAGATAGGGTGCCACGTAGTGGTTTGGGATACCCTGCGGCCTGGTGTATTGACAGCAGGACAAAAACCAATGCAAAATGCAATAGCTTAATAAAGCTGATGCTGAACAACGCTTATTTAGTATAACAGATAGGGTGCAACACGCAGGTTTGGGATACCCTGCGGCCTGGTGTATTTAAAGCAGACCAAAAGCAATTCAAAATGCAATAACTTAATAAAGCTGATGCTGAACAACGCTTATTTAGTATAACAGATAGGGTTACATAAGGCACTGCATAGATGGCATGCACAGTGGCAAGGCAGATTACGGTTTACAGCACAAAGAAATCAAATTGAATTGAAAACTGATCAGGCAAGTCACCCTGTAACTGTCACTTTTATGCTGTCCCTGGATTGTTCCGGTTTTCCACTATCTTTCCCTGGCTCTGTCTGCCTCTCTAAATCTCCCTACCTATCTGTAACTCTCCCTACCTATGGCTAACTGTCTGTCCCTGTCTGCAGCAACCACCGCTGTCTCACGAATGCAAGTCTGAAATGCGTACAAGCAAGATGGCCACCGCTTTATATAGCACGGTGACGTCACCGGGCTTCCTGGCTGCTGATAGGCTGCATGTGACCTTCCCATGATAACTTGCCCCAGGGGATATGTCCAGACATGTCCATCCACCATTTTACAATGCCTGTAATTGAAGTAAATGGAGTTTAAAGGAAAACTTAGATCGATCGAATCGCGGGGAAATTCGGATTCATTCAGAATCGAATATTTCCTGAAATTCGGAACTAATTCGGGTTCGTCCGTATCGATTCGCTCATCCCTACCGATAATACCAGATTCAAGTCCCACACCGGTAAAATAGACTTGCGCAGTGGTCGGACATGAATGACTCCCTGAAAAAAGGTTTTAATGAGCCTATTGCTAGCGATAGACTTCTGGAAAAAAATAGAAACTTCTCCTTGGCTAGCGAGAAGCCACCAGAATGGTTGGTACCCCCTCCTGAGCTATCTTTCTTAGTACACGACCCAGGAGCGGAAGCTGGGGAAAAACGTACAGGAGCTTGAACCCTGCCCAAGAGGTTGACAGGGCGTCCGATGCTATGGCCAGAGGGTCCCTTGATAGGAACATGAATTTCGTCCGTTTGTGATTGTGTCTGTATGCAAAAAGATCCACTTCCGGACAACCCCAGTGAAGGCAAAGAGCCTGAAAGATCTTCTGACTGAGGGACCATTCTCCCCGACGCAGTGACATCCTGCTCAAAGCGTCTGCCTCCTGGTTTTCCACCACCGGGATGTAAACTGCCGAGATGCAGGGAACATTCTCCTCTGCCCAAGTCAGAGTCTGGCTTACTTCCTCTAGAGCACTCCTGCTCCGAGTACCCCCCTGACGATTGATATAGGCTACCGCCGTCCGATTGTCCGACTGGACCTGGACAGCCTGCCCCTTTAAACTGGGGGTCAGATACTGAAGCACTAGCCAGATTGCTCTTAATTCCAATATATTTATGGGAAGCCGATTCTCCTTCAGCCCCCACTGTCCCTGGATCTTCTGGGTTTGCCAGATACCCCCCCCCAGCCTGTGAGACTGGCATCCGTGGCAAAGATCTGCCCCTGCGGTGTCCGAAAGACCTGCCTACAGACAAATGTAGAGGGTCCAACCACCACAGGAGAGATTGCCTGGCCGAGGGCGTTGATCTAGCGACTGCGGGGCTCGATCCCAGCTTGCCACCAGATTCAACTGAAGAGGCCTCATGTGAAACCGGGCAAAAGGCATGGCCTCGAAGCAGGCCACCATAAGGCCTACTAGTTTAATCCCTAACCGAATGGTCGGCTGCCGGCAGGCCAGTAAGGGCTCTATTTGATTACAAATTAGCAGAGCCTCCTGCTCTGGTAGAAACACCTTGACCTGGACTGTGTCCAGAGTCATTCCTAAGAAATTCCTTACTGCGCCGGAGAGATATGGGACTTTGGATAATTGATCACCCAGCCGAACTCCTTCAGAGTTGATAGGACTGTCTTTATGATTTGCTGAAGAGACCCGGCCGAAATCAAGAGAGTATGGAATGATGCATATCCCCTGGCTTCTCAAAATGGCCATGAGACCTGCCAAGACCTTGGTGAATACCCTTGGAGCCGAGGATATGCCGAATGGAAGTGCCGCAAACTGGAAATGCTGGCCTTCCAGGGCAATCCTCAAGAATTTCTGATGCCCTGGAAAAATCGGAACACAAAGATACGCGTCCCTTATGTCTATTGTAGTCAAAAGATCTCCAGGCTGAATTGATCTTACCGCTGACCTCAGAGTGTCCATACGGAAATGTTTCACCCGGATATACTTGTTGAGACCCTTTAAGTTTAAAATAGGACGAACCGACCCGTCCTTTTTGGGAACTCTGAACAGGTTGGAGAAAACCCCCCGACCTTCCTCCTGAAAGGGTACCTGATAAATTACCCCATTTTGAAGAAGATGCTGAACAGAGGCTCTCAGGGCATCTGCCCTTGACTGGTTCCAGGATGCCCCTGACCAAAGGAACATTGCAGGAGGTCTGGCTGCAAACTCGATCTTGTAGCCTGATGACACCACTTCTCGGATACCTGGCGTCTAGGATCCTAGGAACAGCTGGTAACTTGTTAGGATTTTCCCACTCCTTTAGCACCATTCTGGAAAAATGCGGCTGTTCCGGAAAAACCTGCCTTTGCCTTACTGGCTTAAATAGGTTGTCCTTCCCTCTTTTTGCCACCTCAGGAGGGGTAATATTCAAAGTCTCAAAAACTGATGAAAGTAAACACTCTGTTTCGTCTGAGAGAAGGGGATCCTCATCAGAAGAGAATAAAATAGAATTACTATCCCCCTCACCAGAGCGTAACTCACCCTCTGAGAGCTGCTCATCTATATACTCTTCCTCCTCCTCAGACTCAAAAGAGGCAAATATTTTTCCTCAGAAACAGCCTCCAAATGCCAAAAAGGGGGTTCCTTCCCCTTACCTCCTCTTATAGGTGGCTTTCTTAGGAATGACCAAGGATAACTGTCTCTCTAAGTTATCCAACCTGTGTGCCACATCCGTCTGTGCCTCGCTGCCTTCCCCCTCTCCGGGAGATGTAAAAGACGGCTGAGCAGTCGCGCTCCCCAAAGCAATAGCTGGCCTAGAGACCTGAGCCGCCGCTCTATTATGGTCTAATCCAGTTTTTTTTTTTATGGCACAAGTGGAACACACCGTGCTAAAACTACCCAGGGGATCCTGCTTACATAAGGGGCAGAGCCCGTCCTGCTCAAGTGGGATGCCAGAATCACTATCCCCTGATGCCTCCCTCATGGTGTTTTTGTTTTTTTTTTTTTTTCTAAATTTGGAAAAAAAGACATAAGGCCCTAAGCCTAAGCCAATCCCAAAGGGACTGGGAGGAACCACAACCCTTTTTATCCTTCTTCCAATATCTAAAAAAAAAAAAAAAAAATAAAGGAGAAAAAAACCTATTAGAAAAAATGTCATTTCCCCTTTAATGCATAAAAAACCTACTTTAATATCAATATAACCATTTAATAAATGAGTAATTAAAATAGATATAAAAATAAATATAATAATAATATAATAATGTAAAATTAATATAATAAGTATCATAAAAAAAGATATAATAAATATCTACTAGTATTGACGTCCACTTACCCCACGCAGCCCTTCACACAATAGCCTGGGCAGAGAACACACACAAAAAAAAAAAAAAAAAAAAATTATATATATATATATATATATATATCCAATAAAAATACACAGAGCTAGCATAGAACAGTCTTTTCATTCAGGCTCCAATTGCGGCGTCCCACTGTGCATGCATCAAATGAATTCGCAAGTGACACCACCACCGATAAGCTTAAACTCTTACCAGATGTTCAATAAACCTGGCATATAGAAGGAAAGCAGACGGGTCTCCCGCAATAGATTACTCCTACATGAATTCAGCACAGACTCGGTACCAGAACAATCAGACCCCAAATCCGATCTTCTTAGGGGTTATGAAGACACGTTCTCAATGGGGATAGTATTTTAATCCCAAATAATAGTAAATATGTGGAAAGAACAAAACAGGACAAAGATACCGCTAAGACTAAATTTAATATCTCAAAAAGTGGACAAATGCACTCACAAAAAAGAGGTAAACACAAGCGTAAAATCTCCAAACAAGAGGATAGAACAGTGACTCTCACTGCATGGTACACCGGACTCCTCCGTTTTTCTAAAATCAAATCAGCTCCCGTTCGTTTTAAAAGTAAATACTAAGGGTCCCAACGCGTTTCGCCGCTACATAACGGCTTTAACCAGGGTTTACATGAACTAACTAGTCCAGAAGCTTTTGTAGGGAAAAGGAAGAAAAGGGACACCCATCTAAATATAGCCAATCCAATCAGACGGTGAGATGGTGCAGCTCATCCAATAGCTGCTACCATGGGTGTGTATGAAAAAACACAGCAGCTGCTGCGAGGCTAAATGCCTGTTAATTGGTGCGCAGTGCCGAGTATCAGGGCATGCATGAATAATATCCCAAAGCGAGGTGTGGGTAGAAGTTAGGAAGTGCGTCATTCGCATAGCCGATCAGATGGGAGTGCCAACGTGAACAAATGTCATCGTGAGATATATCGAGTCTCCGGCCCCAGCTATGCATAACGCCGGAGGCTACGGAAGTTCCGCCCCCAACCTGAATCTACGCTATGAGCGTGAAAGCAGCAGACTAAGTAGAAATGGCCAATAGCAGCCAGAGACAATATTGCGCCCGTTGCGTAAATGTACGTTATTAACGTTAAAGCAGCAGAATGGATAACAATTGCCAAATAGGAGCAAGGGCACTGACAGATCAATTAGACCTCATCCACAGTGCATGTTGCAGCTTAACCAATGAGATTAAATGCGAAGACAAGAATAGGGGCAATCATTACACCATCCAAAATTGCCCAGCACCAAACTGATACCGGCAATAAAAAACTGGCAAAGTATATAATTAAAAATGTGATTAAAAGTATATGCTAAAAGGAAAAATTTTAATAAAAAAAAGTATATATATATATATATATATATATATATATACTGCCTAAAAATGGGACCCTACCAGCCTGTGCCCCATAACCAACAAATAGTTATCCACCGGATCATGAGTGATCCCCCAGACCGTGCACACAGCGAGGCCATGATCCTTTTAAGCCCCGATAGCCTGGACCCCTAGTGAGGACAGCGGGCCGGCCCGCAATGCCGGCCGCAGCGCCGCAGTGGCCGCACTGCCCCAGCCGGGGCTGCTGACACTTACCTCCAGCGAGGTAACCTGCAGAGCGAGCGCGGACACAACCTCCCTCCAGCCGGAAAGAGAGATACTGAGAAAACGCGACCTTGTGCTTCCACATTTAAGCTCCGCCCCCTGCACGCTGACAGACCACGCCCCTTAAAGGCGCAATCTTTGAATTCGAAAAAACTGAAAAAACATTTTTTTTTTCTTTCACAAAACAACCTAACATGAACCAGGAAGAAGGATGGGTTGAATTAAAATAAAAAGGTTCCTCAGCAGGTACACCAGAAGAAACCTGCGGCTGACGTGATCTCTAAGAAGCCTGCAGCCCAGAGCACAAAGAGCTCTGTAAGCGCCCCAAGACCCCGGCGCTTCCACCTTACCTCATGAACCCCAAAACAGCCAGACGCTGTGGGAGGCACAGTTGGGTCTAGGGGATCCGTGGAAATAAGGCTACGCAGGAAGCCGACAGGGTGCCTTCCCCCTCTTGCTGTCAATCCTTGAGAGCGAATCTCGAACAACCTTCACAGTCACTTGCAACTGCAAGAATGAAACTGATCTAGGTTAGGAGGCAGCTGCTACTTATGGGGCCACGCCTTTTTTGTCTTGCCGTCACATCCAATCGGCAAGGAGATAATCCCAAGTGTAAGGAGGGCCTGGAATGGATTGGAAGAAAAACCCACGCTGGAATATATGAGACTCCAGTGCAGGCATACTCGCTCCCCCCCACCGAGGTCTCCCAGAAACTCACCACCTTTCCCGGTCCAACGGTGCATGTGCTAGCAAGGGCTGCACCTCTGCTATCCCTTTAGCAGGGAGTGTGCCCGCGACAGGCATTTGTGAATGGCTGTTGCAGGCACGCTCCCTGTTAAAGGGTATCGGGGGATTCAGCCGACAGGGTACTCTGATCCGCTCGCTTTAGACGGGAGGCTGCGCATGCGCCATAGGCCCGAGGAGGGGTGAGTGTGATTGGGCGACCTGGGGGGGGGGGGTTTACACAGCGGGGCATCCCTGTCTGGGGTGCCCGGGGGCCAAAGACCAAAACCCAGGATAGTCAAAATCCTTGGTTTTGGTCCACTTTAAACTTTCCCCAACTCCTAGATTAAATATTACAAAATATTTCACTATATATATATTTGTTGAAACAGGCTGAACTGGATGGACTAGTCTTTATTCAGCCTTACATACTATGTTACTAGTTTCTTGCCCGTGGGCATCCTGATTTGGGGTGCGCTGTTACGTGAAACGATCCCCTTTAAAACTTACCACACTACTGATCCAACATCCAACAACTGATCCAATCGTCTCCGTATGCCGTGCCGAATAATGATCGTCAGAAGGCCCTGATTACATTCAGATCTCGGAAAAGGAGCAGCTCCCTTCAGATGTGGGCACGCTCTTGCCCCAACCTGGATGGCTGAGCCCATGGATGTATATTTACATCGGTTTGGGAGCAACCAGGAAAGGTTAGTGTTCCAGTGACCTAGGGGGTCTCACACAGTGGGGCATCCTGATTTGGGATGCCCCAGGGGGGAGGGTCAGCGGTGTAGTAGGCCGACATGGGTTTTGTACCACTGCCAGTGTGGTTTGTTTCTCTTTTTTACCCATCTGGGATTGTCTCTTTAAATATTAAATACAGTCATTTCTTTAAAAAATACCATTTTGTGATTACTCACCTTTAAAATGGGTATTATAAGTATGTCACACACCCCGCTTCCACTATTCATGACATATGGGTTATGGTCCAGTAGAGGGCGAACTTCTGCAGAGATGAAAACAAAAAAGAAGCCCCTCCCGGTCCATAAATACCTGGGACCTCCCACACATTCCCCAGTATATGACAGCAGTAAGGGGACCAGGAAGAGCTAATAAAACATTCTTAACCATAAAAAGGTTCACCATATAAAGGATCCAGAATACAAAAGGGCGGGATGAAGCGGGGTGTGTGACATACTTATAATACCCATTTTAAAGGTGAGTAATCACAAAATGGTATTATTCCAAGTATGTCACACACCCTGCTTCCACTATTCATGACATATGGGACATCCAATAGCAGTGTCCGTCATGGGTGGGGTTCCAAATACAGCAAAAAAATGCACCAATTTAAACCACTGCAGCTTGCAGAACCTTGCGACCAAAAACAGCATCCGCTGAGGCCCGAACATCAACCTTATAAAACTTTGAAAAAGTATGAACGGAAGACCAAGTAGCAGCCTTACAAACTTGTTCAACAGAAGCCTGGTGCTGAAAAGCCCAGGAAGCCCCAACAGCACGAGTAGAATGAGCAGTGATCTTAAAAAGGAGGAACCCTCCCCTGAAGGCACCACGAACAAGGCGTCCGTCTTACGAAAAGGAGAAGTAGCAACCAAATAGTACTACACAAAACGAACCACATCCAAAGAGTGCAAAATCCTCTCCTTGTCATTGCTAGGCCTAGGACACAAGGGAGAACTACATCCTGATTGAGATGGAAGGCAGAAACCACCTTAGGAAGGAAATCTGGTTTAAAGCAAAAAAACACCTTATCCTGGTGTCTCTCAAAGCAAGGGGCCTGAATAGACAGAGCAGCCAACTCAGAGACACGCCGAACAGAGGTAATAGCCACCAAAAAGGCAACCTTTTGGGTTAGCACAGAAAGAGCCACATCCTGCATTGGTTCAAAGGGAGGCCCCTGGAGGGCCGAAAGAACCAAATTTAGGTCCCAAACGGGAACCAAAGGCTTTCTAGGGGGCCGAACATGAGTGACCCCTTGGAAAAAAGTCTTGACCAGATGATGCAAAGCAAAAGACCTTTGAAAAAAGACAGCCAGGGCAGAAACCTGACCCTTCAAAGTATTGAGCTGGAACCCCAGATCCAGACCGTGTTGTAGAAACTCCAAAATCATAGGAATCGAAAACACCTTACAAGGTAAGGCCCTAGCCTCACACCAGTCGATATAGGACCACCAAGTCCCATAGTAAATGGTAGAGGAAGACCTCTTTCTAGCTCTAATCAAGGTTTGAATAACCGCCTCAGACAAACCTTCCTCCCTCAGGATGAAGGTTTCAGCAGCCACGCCGTCAAAGCAAGCGTTTGTAAATTGGGGTAACGTAGTTGACCCTGAGAGATCAGATCCGGAGACAGGGGCAGCCTGTACTGATCTACCGCCAATCTTACGACGTCTGCAAACCAAACCTGTCTTGGCCACCTTGGGGCCACCATTGCTGGTGCCCCCTCTAGAGCCAGCTTGCGCACTACCTTGCCCACCATGGAGAAGGGGGGAAACAGGTAAAAAAAAACCTCCAGGCAAGGGACAAGGCACCCACTACTAGGGCCAGAGGATCCTGAGACAGAGATACAAAGTTTGGGAGCTTGTGATTGTGCTGAGAGTCAAAGAGATCCACCTCCGGAGTCCCCCACTTGTGACACAGGGCCCGAAACACCCTGTGGTTGAGAGACCATTCCCCTCGGCGAGAGAATCCCCTGCTCAGGGAGTCCGCCTCTGTGTTCTCCACCCCCGGAATGTATACTGCTAACATTGCTCTCCGCCCATGTCAGAATCAGAGAGACTTCCCTGAGGGCACTCCTGCTGCGAGTCCCTCCTTGGTGATTGATGTAAGCTACTGCAGTACGATTGTCTGATCGAACCTGAACCGGTAAACCCTGTAGGTGAAGTGTCAGACGCGACAGAACCAAGCGGATAGCTCTGAGCTCCAAGACATTGATGGGGTTGTGAGCCTCCTGAGGACCCCACAACCCCTGGAACTGATGATCTTTCCAGAAACCTCCCCAGCCCGACAGGCTGGCATCCGTGGTAACTGTCTCCCAACGAGGGGCCAGTAATGATCTGCCCCTCATCAGATTGCTTGATTCCAGCCACCACTGAAGGGACTGCCGAACCCTGGGAGACATCAGAAATTACTGATCCAAGGACCGTGGACATCTGTCCCATTACAGCAATAGATGGAGTTGTAGCGACCTCATGTGGAATTGAGCAAAGGGGACTGCCACGAAGGAGGCCACCATCAACCCACCAGAGTCATCCCTAGCCGAATGGAAGGGCGAGGGTTGGTCAGGAGAACACGTATCAGATCCTGAACCCTCTGCACCTTTGGCTGAGGTAGGAACACTCTGGCCTGACTGGTATCCAGATTCATGCCCAGAAAGGAAATCTCCCTTGACGGGGAGAGAGAAGACTTGGGGTGGTTGATCACCCATCCGAACCTCTCCAGCGTCGTCACCACCGTCCTGGTGTCCAGCTCCGCCTGGCAGAGGGAGGAAGCTGTAATGAGCCGGTCGTCCAGATATGGCACAATGCGAATGCCCAGGGCTCTGAACAGGGCCATAATGCCCGCCAGAACCTTGGTAAACACCCTCGGTGCCAAGGTCAGCCCGAATGGGAGGGCCACAAACTGAAAATGCTGATCTCCGACCACAAACCTGAGAATTCTCTGGTGTGCTGGGAAAATTGGTACATGAAGGTAACCATCCTTGATGTCTATGGACGTCATGAAATCCCCCTGACGAAGGGAACCGATGGCAGAGCGCAGAGTCTCCATGCGGAACCTCTTGGTTCTGATGAACCTGTTGAGAAGCTTCAAATCCAGAATGGGTCTTATGGAGCCATCCCTTTTGGGAACCGTGAAAAGGTTGGAATAATAGCCCCGGCCTCTCTCTAAAAGAGGCACCGGGCATATGACCGCCATGTCCAGGAGGTTCTTTACAGCCGACAGGAGCCCCTGCGCCGCCCGAGGATCCGAAGGCACCCGAGACCTTAGGAATCTGGGAGGAGGCCGGTACTGGAACTCCAGTTTGTACCCAGACGAGACCACTTCCAATATCCACTTGTCCGTAACCTCCCAGGCCCAGACCTGGAAGAAGAGCTGCAGCCGTCCCCCCACCCGTAAGGGTGAGGGCGCCTCCTCATTGCCGAGCTGGCTTGGCAGCGGGCTTGGGCTTGGAACCCCAGGTAGAGGCTGGACGGGCACGTCCTCTGTCCCTGTTCCAGGAATCACCTCTGAAGCCAGAGTAGGCAAGACCTCTGCCCCCTCTGGCACCGCGAAAGGAAGGATTGAAGGAGCTTGCTCCCCGAAAGCAGCGACGCTGCCTCTTACGCTGAGGTAGCCTTCCACCTTTCGCCACAGAATCCAATTTGTCTCCAAACAGCCACGTACCCAGGAAGGGCAAGGCAATAAGTGACTTCTTGGCCGCAATGTCAGCCGCCCACTGGCGTAGCCAGACTGATTGGTGCATGGCCACAAGAAGAGCCGAGGTTCTGCTACACATGGTAATAGTGTCGTCCATAGCCGACAAAACAAAATTCATGAACAATTCACACCTCTTAATGGTTGTGAATTCAACGCTGTCCGGGTTGAGCTGGGACCCATTTAACATGTCCCTAATCTCAGACCTGGTAGCCACAGCCACGAGTGCAGATGCACAGACAGGCCGCAAGGCTGAACCCACACTGGCAAAGGCATGACATGCCATCTGATCAATGTACTTGTCCTCGCCATCCTTAAGGGTAGTGGCACCAGGAGTATGAACAACGGAGGTGTTGGCCAAACCTAAAAAGGGCGCATCAACCTCGGGAGGGGAAGACCAGCGCATCCACCGGAAAGGGATACTTTCTATCCCATCCCTGAGGAACACCGTGAAGCCGACTCGGCCTCTCCCATTCTCTAAGAATCATGCAGTCAAAATGATTCTGATTTGGAAACTCCAAGCGGGGCTTAGAGAACCCAAAGAATTCCCCCTTCTTAGGAGGGGCCTCCGCTGGAGGGGAAATATCCAGAACCTCTAAGAGATGGAACTTGGGGGTATCAACAGCATCCCCCAGCGCCTGCCTGGCATCCGAATCAAAGAACTGCAGTTCCTCAGTCTCTGATTCCTCAAACAGTTCCCCCTCCTCAAGCGGGGAATAATCAGCCCAGTCAGGGGAGTCATAATCATCAAAATCAATTACCGGCGTAGCCAGTGACAGATGCCTTCTCTTAGCAGGGGCCTTTTTGCCCACTGAGCTAGAAATAATTTTTTCGAGGTTGGCCAGCCTAGCACAGACCTCCGAGTGCGACTCCCCACTAATGACAGGGTCACTTGGGGTACAGATAATGCGGGGTGGGGTAGGCGATGAGGCGGACGGCCCTGACCCAGAAGCCTGGGAACCAGACTGCCGCGTTATGGCCTGTTGCGCACAAGGTATGCAAATCAGTACATTTTCCCCCGTAAGGGGTACCCCACAACCCACGCACATCCGGGATTGTCCTGAAGGGAGCCCGAGCCCGGTATCCTGTGGAGCCTCCGTATGGTGATTTTTTTTAAGGTAGTCGCAATGACCAGAGGGAATTACGCTGGTAAGCAACCCGGGATGCCCCTTTTTTGTCCCGAGTGGGAGGATTTATAAGTGCCCCAAAATACTGCTGGGGACCCTAGGACCGGGAGAACCCCCTTTTAAGCAATGCACAGGGAGTCCTCTTGAAAAAAACAAAATATGGCAATAAGCACATGCACACCACAGAATAATAATATACATGTAATGAAACACAGTGGCAGAGGGGGGCCAGCGCTGCCCCAAGTGCGACTGGGACATACTGGCCAAGCAATTAGAAGGGGAAGCCCGGCAGGGCACTCACACACACCGCAAAATGGCATCCAGTGCAGCAGCAGCAGCCTCCGTGACAGAGAGAGAGAGAGAGAGAGAGAGAAGAAGGGGCGGACCAGCGCGGATCGCGCGCCGCGCCAGGCCCTGCCCCCTTCCCTCCTAGTCCAGCAATGCGGATCCCATCAATGGGATGGGCCCACAAAGGCGCCAAGCAGAAGGGGGGGCGGGCCGTGGCAATGCGCGAGTGCCCGGCCCAGCCCCCTCACAACTCAGCCTGAGGGGGAGAAGCTCCCCGGCCGGCAGCAGAGTGCAAAGCGCAAAACATGCAGCAAAAACGCACAGACACACTCACACACACACATGTAACAAGGTGAAAAATATAAGCACAATGCCTCCCCCCCCCCACTGGAGGGTATCCGAGGGGACCCGGAAGGGGGAGAATCCCTCACTGTAAAGTGCCAGGGAAGTGAATGGGAACAGGGCATCCCAAACCGGGATCACCAACCCAGAAGCCGCCTACCCCCTTGTATGGGGTCACACGGGGAAGCATGGCTCCCTAACACCTATAAAGTGAAGCCTACTATCACCCGGACCTGCAGCCAAGGCTGGGGGGCTATACTGGAATTAAAAGATAAAGGTCCGGGCAGAAATAAGGCACCGCATGGCCGGGCGTAAGACCGGCTTACCTGCAAGGAAGAGCAGCCCACATCTTGTGACTTGCTCGCTGTCCTGCAGAGAAGGAACTGGGAATGTGTGGGAGGTCCCAGGTATTTATGGACCGGGAGGGGCTTCTTTTTTGTTTTCATCTCTGCAGAAGTTCGCCCTCTACTGGACCATAACCCATATGTCATGAATAGTGTGTGTGTGTGTGACATACTTGGAATAGATATGTTTTATTAGTATTCAGATGCACAACATAATCCCCTGCCTGAGCCACACTCACCTAGCCATGGTCCACCATCATAACTTGAGCACCAGAAGTGCAGACAGAGGCATCGCCTATGTGTGCTCCCGCTGGGTGCACTGGTGCGGAGTATGTGTGCAGCAGTGGATCACGGCTAGGGGAGTGGTTTGGGCAGGGGGTTATGCAGAGATTCTGACAGTGGGGCATCCCAAATTATGATGTCCCCTAAGATTCTGACAAAAAAAACGGACATTTTTTTACACTGTGTATTATAACAGATTGTTTTACCCGTTTGTATTTTCTACTATGCAAAGTACCACAGAAGATGACCGTGCTTTATAAACAGAAAACATGAATAACAAACTGAGGCCCACATAGGTAGCCTAGTGACTGATTACCCAGACTGCCTCCATGCCTGCCTTCATGCCAGATAAAGATTATCATTGGTGTCCCACTACTTACCCTTCCACACATTTCAGGACATCTGATGAGCTCAGTTTCCAAGGCAGATAAATGTTGGATCCTCTGGTCAACATGACATCCATTAGTGTAGAGATGAATCTGAGAAAGGCCACAAATAAACGTTAGACACATACAAGAGGTCACACAACATAAAGAAAGCCGACGTGACAAATGGTAAAATGAAATGACAAATGAAAATCTGATAAACTAATAATGCAGAACGGTGACTTATTGATTCAACACTATTGATTACTGCTGGCTTTTGTTATTTTAGGGCCAAGCTGTTAGTCCATGGCACTTAGAGGTCTTAAAGCGGACCAAAACCCACATTTTTAACTAGAATCCCCTGAATTGCTTTCCCCATGAATAGTATACTTTTGACTATTTTTACTGCTCTTGCTTCATTCTAATCCGTTTTAGCTGTGAAGCTCCGCCTCCTCCATTCATTGCCACTGCTGAGTGTGGCAATGATGTCATTGCCACACTTATGCAATGACTAATCACCTGCAATCCTACAGAGGGAGAGCCAAAAAAAAGTGTCCCAGGGTGATTTGATAAGCAAAAATATCCAATTCTAGTTTTACACCCTAAGAAGAGAGTATCAGTAGGGACATTGGTCAAAACATTTTCACAGGTTTGGTTGGTTTTGGTCCGCTTTAAAGGGACGGTAAACCCAAACGGCAATAAAAAGTAAGCCGCTCACCTGATGCCTGCCCTATGTGCCTCACACGAAGGGGCAAGTGGAAGCTGCCCAAAGTTCCCCTCCCTTCAAGTCCTTTTCTCCGGGATGATGCAAAAATCCCTTGGTGCTCTCAATGGGACCACAGCAGTCCCGCAGCTGTCTCTGACCACAGCAGAGCATGTACAAGACTTATAAAGCTGCACCATGACACGCTGCTCCCAGCTCAGCCATGACTTAGAAATTGAGGCGAAGAAAATGGCTTCAATTGAAATGGCTCGTTTTTAAACTGTTCCAATAAGGTAGGAGGAAGTTAGCATGTGCCTGGCACCTAGGGTGCTTGCAGGCTAGCCAGTGGGGCAAGTCAGTTTCCTGGGGTTGGATCAGAAAGCATTGGTAGCTAGAATAAGGAAAGTATTCCTTATTGTGTCTTTTTTTTATGTTTTCCTAAGCTATTCATTATTATATGGTTTGGCTTGTAATGTCACTGTTTTGCTGAATTTATTTCACCCTAAAAAGCTTACCAGTGCCTTATGTACTGAAGCATAAGCACTCCAGATGCCCCTGGGCTGCAATCAACAGTCACTTATTTGGTCCACACAAGAAGTCTTCTCCATCTCTAGCATTTTGATGCTAGTGATGAAATAGTGATCTACTGGTGCGCATGCGCGCGTGATGAGGTCGGACGCTTGCTGAGCTTGTCCCGCGTCCGCCCTGCGGAGTTAGAGGCAAACGGAAGATTTCGGGGGCAGTATACCTACCTGTGAGCTGGGCTGACGGAGCGCTCGGGCTACTGAGTCTGGAGGTGGTTCGTTGGCGGTGCCCGGTTGTTGATTCCTGCGACAGCGCGGAGGTGGAGGAGAGGCCTGAGGCCGCAAGATGGCGGCGGCTCTGGCTGCGTCCGTGATGGAGGAGGGAGCGGAACTACAGTCTGCTGTAACCGTGAGTCCTGTTACATTGGGGGCAGAATGCTCTATTACTGCTTTCACCCCAGGGATGATGGAACAACTTGAATCCATGTTTCTTAAAGCGCTGGACTTAAACACTAAGAGGATCAATGAGCACTTTACTAAAGAGCTGCATAAAATCTCACACTGTCTTTCTACACTGGATGAGAGGCTGGGCGATGTGTCTACTGTCATAGAGGCCCATGAGGATGACCTTGCGAAGCTAAAAGCTGATAACATTATGTTGATGACCAAGTTAGAGGATGCTGAGAACAGGGATCGTCGCCAAAATCTGCGTTTTCGGGGCATCCCAGAGCATTTTGAAGATGCGCAGTCTACAATATTATCTATTTGCCAGGAGCTTCTGCCCGGGGAACCAGGTGAAAGATTGGAGATGGATAGGGCTCATAGAGCCTTGACGCGCAGGAGAAGGCCGGAGGATCCCCCGAGGGACATTGTTGTGCGTTTTCATTATTTTAAAACCAAGGAGAGACTTCTACAGGCGGCACGTGCTGCTGCACAGTTATCATTCCAAGGAAATAGCTTCCAGATTTTTTCTGATTTGTCTCCCACTACTATTCTTAAAAGGAAGGAAATGAAACCCTATCTTAGAGGTCTCCAAGACCATGGTGTGAAATATAAGTGGGGTTTCCCCTTTAGAGTGCAATTTTCCTTTAATAATAAGGATTGGTCTGCGACGACACCTGAGGATCTCCATAACATTTGTTCTGATTTGGGACTATTATCTGGTCAACTGGCGAATGTATCGGCTAGAAGGGCCCTCTCCTTGGATGACTCGCCCAAGGTGCAGAGGGCAGGAAAGCGGCAAAGAAGACAGGCGGTGTCTGAAATCCCCTCTCTCATATTGGAATCTGTTAATGATTAACATGCTCTGATGCTCTTTAATTTTACACCTGAGCTATATAGTTATTCTTATAGTATAAGATAGAATTATTGGTTGTCATAACCGAGAAAAGTACTTGCTTGATTTTTACTCAGCAATAAGGGATATAGTTTTATCTCATGGTATCTCAAGTCTTGTTAGAGATGGTGTATAGTACGGGTTGTGTATTTACCATTTAGCTTGTTGTTCTATCCTATGGGTAGAGTTTATCTCTGCTGGTAGGATCTTTCAATAATTATGTTAGTATCTCTATTTCTATTTTTAGCTGCTAAGGCATAGGCAAGAGGTCTAACTCAATGTGTATAGAATATATTGTTCTGATATTAGTGTTATGCTTTTGGTGCTCCTTGGTTGTGGCACCTAAGTTGTTTGGTTAAATAACTATTTTATAACACAGGCTATATTTCTTGGCTGCCACAACTAAGGATATTAGCCGTGCTCAACCCCTGTATGAAACTAGGGGATGTAGCTATACCCGGTGGTTTTTCAAATATTATTAGGATGAGTATGCAAAATTATGCTGTCTCCTTGCACTGGGTCTCTTATTTTATCCTGGTGGTGGAGTATAGCTTTGACCAACAGGATACTAAGACTGCCTGTATTATTGCTTATACTTGTATTTTTAGCTGTTAAAATTTTGGTACGAGATCTTACTGAATGAGGTTTGGAATATGATGTCTTGATATCACTGTATCATGCTTTAGGTACTTTATAACTATTACTTCCTGTTCCGTTTGGTTAAATGGCTATCCTAATAGCGCATGATACATTTTTTGGTTGCT
The DNA here is from genome assembly GCA_027917425.1 of Gastrophryne carolinensis. Taxonomy (NCBI): domain Eukaryota; kingdom Metazoa; phylum Chordata; class Amphibia; order Anura; family Microhylidae; genus Gastrophryne; species Gastrophryne carolinensis. The sequence goes on along the minus strand of CM051244.1, from coordinate 121,752,539 downwards.
ATAACCGGGAAAGATTTCTGTGGTTAACTTTTGTGCATAAAGTAATGAGGAATATAGCTGCATTCTGTGATTTTGCAGGGGTTGACGGGCTGGTGCATAAAATTATGATTTTTCATCCACTATTGGGTTGGGTGCCTTACCCTGTGGCGGAATAGTCTCCGTCAATAGGTTCTTTAAAAACATGTTATGGCCACTATTTTAATTCTGAGCCGCTTAGGTATAGATAAGAGGTTTAACTAATTGAAACTTTGAAGATAATGTTCTGATATTAATAGGCTCACCTCCATTATATCTTGATTTCTTTAAGTCCTGATTGTGCATGTGAAACATCATTGGTTTCGGTGTTAACTGGGATATAAGTTGATCTGAGACTCTAAGAAATCTGGTTAGGTAAAATGTTGTAATACATACTACTAACTCTGCAGTGTTTTGAATGTTTAGAGTATTACCTAGTTTGAAGGGCTTGTCGGCTCAAAGATTTCATAAGGTCTGTTATAAATACGGATGTTGCCTCCTTATCCGTGGGGCGGCTTTGTCTTGTTGCACTTCATATCTGCATCTACTGGGGATTGTTTTCTCGGTGAGGTGGTAGATTTGTACATTTTTTGTCTGACCCTCCAGTAGCAGGGGTTTTTTTTTTTTTTTTTTTTTTTTTGTGTGTTTTGTTTGTGTCTATTTTTATTAATTTATTAATATTTTGTTTCCTTTCCCTTGTATCTCTGTTCCTTCTTAGGTGTATTGGACTTTCTTCATATTAATTGCTATAGATTCTAGATCTGTGGAGATGTCTTGTACAGTTTTATCCCTAAATGTGCAGGGCCTTAATTCGCCGCAGAAAAGATCTATAGCCTTTAGGAAGATGCGTTCCCTGAAACCGGATGTGGTCTGCTTCCAGGAAACGCATTTTTCAATGGGTTCTAAGCCTAGATATTTAGATGCTTCATACCCTCATTTTTTTCTGTCTTGCGCACAGACGAAGCAACGTGGGATTCTTATTGCCTTTAAGAAATCTGTACAGTTTATATGTAATTTAGAGATCTCTGACCCTGATGGGAGGTATCTGATTCTGTGTGGCACAATGCAAGACGTGGAAGTTACGTTTGCATCTTATTATGCGCCTAACACCAATCAAATGGCTTTCATGAAGGGTTTTTTTTCTGAACTTTTTAAACATGTGAAAGGTTTACTAGTGGTTTGTGGGGACTCTAACATGATACTTCAGCCCCATATAGATAGGCACTCTAATAGGTTGTTGGTCCCCTCCTCACAGGTGCTGGCCACTGCGAGAGCTTTTAGGTCGTTACTGGAATCTTATGGCATGGTGGACTGTTGGAGGGAGGGTCATCCTGGTACACAGTCCTTCACACATTATTCCTCTCCGCATGATCTCTATACACGGATAGATCATGTGTTTGTTAAGTTCCAAGCTCTGTCCAGCCTTAAAGGCTCGCAAATACTTCCAATTTCATGGACAGATCATGATGCAGTTTTGATAAAATTTAAGTCTCTTCTACTAAGGCAGGTAGGTGTCTCGTGGGCTTTGAATGAGACGCTGTTGTCAGATAAAAAAATTGTAGATGATACTAGAGAAAGCCTTCTTAATTATTTTAAGGATAATGATCAAACTGAAATTTCAGATGTTTTGCAATGGGAGGCGCATAAACCAGTTATTAGGGGGTTCCTTTTACAGGCGGCAGCGGGGAAACGTAAGGTACAGAATGCTTATATTGACTCCCTAGAAAAGAAGTATGCGGATTTAGTCGCGCAAGTACCTCAGATCATGTCGGCTGCATATAGATCTACCTTAAGAAGAATATCAGAAGAATTAAATTTAGCCTTAGCAGAAAGGGCGGGACGTAGTTTGGCTTGGGTAAAACATAGGTTTTATATTAAGGCTAACAAACCTGACACATTATTGGCTCGTAAGCTTAAAACACCAGATTGTTTATTTAAACCAATCAAGTTAAAGGATAGTAGAGGCTCTCTTACTTCCAATCCTGTAAAGATTGCTGATCTTTTTGGAAATCAGATGGAAAGACTCTATTCTGCATCTAGCACGACCTCCGAGATCCCTCTTTCGGAATTTATGCGGGGGTTGGAGTTACCACACCTCCCGATAGAAATGAAGGAGTATTTGGATGGTGAGTTCACTTTAGAGGAAGTAATGGCTGCTGTTAAAGGGTTAAAAATTAATAAGGCACCGGGCCCTGATGGCTTTTCAGCAGGTTACTTTAAAACATTTGTGGATGCTCTGGCACCGCGGATGGTTAGAGCTTTTAATGCGATTAGACAAGGGGGTGCTTTCTCAAGGGACACTGTAACTGCTGCAATTAGCATGATACCAAAGTCTGATTCTGACCCAACGACCTGGTCAAATTACAGACCGATATCTCTTTTAAATATAGATATTAAGGTGTATGCGAAGGTCTTAGCTCAACGTTTATCTCAATTTTTACCACAATTGGTTCAGGGAGATCAAGTGGGCTTCATCCCAGGGCGGCAGGCAGGGGATAATGTAAGGAGAATTGTTCATGTGATACATGCTGCAGAACACATGAAGAAGCCGACAATGCTTTTGTCGCTCGATGTGCGCAAAGCCTTTGATTCGGTCTCGTGGTCCTATTTGTTTCAGCTTTTGCAGTGGTGGGGCTTTGGTGAAAGTTTTATTTCATGTGTAAAGGCTTTATACAATGAGCCACGAGCATATATAAAATATTGTGGGTTCAAATCTCGAACCTTTACTCTTCAGAGGGGAACCCGTCAGGGGTGTCCTTTATCTCCCCTGCTTTTCGCCCTGGCGATGGAGCCATTAGCACATGCTGTTAGAGAAGCTAAGGACGTGTCGGGGGTTACTATTGGAGACATTGAACATAAGCTTTGTCTGTTCGCTGACGATGTCATTGTGTTTCTCACCAATCCTTTGATCTCTCTACCGAATTTAATGAAAATACTAGGGAATTTTGCACAAATCTCAGGGTTGGAGGTCAATATGGCAAAGTCTAGAGCCTTGAACATCACAGTTCCTGATGATACCTGGGAAGGAATGATCTCCAATTTCGATTTTAAGGTGGAGGAAGTTCGGCTCAAATATTTAGGTATTTATTTGACGAATAGTGTTACAGGTTTGTACTCTGCTAATTTCCCCCCATTGTATAAAACTTTGATGGAATTACTAAAGAGATGGAGGGATCTTGGATTGTCGTGGCTGGGCAGAATAAATGCTATCACAATGACCCTTCTTCCGAAATTTCTATATTATGTTAGGGTATTACCAATAAAAATTCAACTGCAACATCTAAGGAACTTTGAACGGAAGGTTCTGGATTTTATTTGGGACGGGAGGAAGTCTAGAGTGGCTAGGAATGTCTTATGTAGACCGAGAAGGTTAGGAGGACTTGGGGTACCAAATTTCTTTCGCTATTATCAAGCAGCCCAGATAGCTCAATTAACTGCATATCATGAGACTGTAGACCCTCCTATTTGGGTATCTATTGAGAGAGAGATTATGGCGCCAATTGATGTAAACAATTTCTTATGGGTAATACCCTCTGTTAGGAAAGCTCATAGTAACCCTATAATGTTGCACTCTATGGCAATATGGGATGGGGTTAAATATTCTGGAGGTTTAGTGTCCCCCCATGTCCCACTGTTGTCATTTTGGAATAACCCTATGTTTCAGCCGGCAGTACTCTCCCCACAAAACTTTTATAATTGGAATACTAGGGGTGTTAATTGTGTGAAGGACTGTGTACAGGGTTCTAATGTGCTTACGTTTCTACAATTTAAGGAAAAATTTGATTTAGGGGCTGAACATGTGTTTGCCTATTTACAAATAAGAAATTTTCTTCTGAGCCTGTTGCATGGAAAACAGAATGTAGAGGAGCTAACGGAGTTTGAGAGGCGGTGTGCTACTAATCCCAGAGGCAGAGCTATCCTCTCGCAGGTGTATATGTCTCTAACCAGTTCAGCCTTAAATAATACTCCGGGATATATAACAAAGTGGCAAGAGGATCTAGGTGGCTGTCTGGAGAATGATGAATGGCAGAGGATGTGGAGTACCACATTGCGTGGGAATACATCGGTGCTTGCTGTGGAAGCTAATGTTAAGGTGATGATACGTTGGTACTGGGTTCCTGCTCGATATTCAACAGATGATTCGGGCCTTCATAAAAATTGTTTTAGGGGATGCCAGGATCTGGGTTCCTTTAAGCATATATGGTGGGATTGCCCATTAGTGAGTAAATTTTGGTGTAAGATATTTCGAATATTGTCCAATATTATGGGAACCTATGTTAGTACAGATCCGTGGGTTGCGCTGTTAAATAAGCCTATAGAGGGATATGGAAAGGATTCTCAAAAGCTTACACTTCATTTGCTAACCGCAGCCAAATTAGTAATAGCCAAGGCTTGGAGAACTAAGACTCTCAGCATCCTGGAATTTAAGAGTAGAGTAAATGATATTATGGCGATGGAAAAATTATCCGCTTTAAAAGAGGGACGCTTGGAAAAATTTGAACGAACTTGGTTGCCGTGGGTGGAAAAGTATTTACCTAGAACCTTTGATAGGAACCTTTTAATAGTATAAGCTTGTCTGCTCGTTTCTTACCTTTAGGAAAATCCCTTCCTTTTTTTTTTTTTTTTTTTTTTTTGTTTTTGTTTTGTGTGTGGTGTTTTGTTGTCTGTTTGTTCTTTGTTTATTGTTTGTGTTTTCCTGTTTTGTGTATGAATCCCTGCTGCTGGGGGGTGGGACTTGGGAGAGGGAGGGGGGGGGAAGGGGGGTGTCGCTGCTTTGTGAAAGTATGTTATATTTTTTTTAATGTTGCTGAAATATGGCAGTTATTGACTCGCTTTAATTATTTGTTACATATGATACTGTATATTGAACATGAAGGTCTCCCTCTACTGAAGAGGTGGTCAATAATTGGAGTAAGGAAGATGGGGGGAGGGGGTGGAGGGGATGGGTATATAGGATATATAGAATTGTCAATTGATAATTATTTTTTGAGATGTATATATTTACCTGTCACAAGCCTGATCTTATAATGTTCTATTTATATATTTTTGTTACTCTGACTCTCTACTCCTATGTAAACTATTTGTATGATGCCATTGCTTGTACACTGTATTATGCTTCTTGGAAAAAATAAAAATCTTTGAGAAGGAAATAGTGATCTACTGTATGATGCCATCCACACACCGTATACAGCTTCACACAGGGAGTCCACTTGTGGGCCAGACAAGTAGGATTTTTTCAAAATGCCAAATTGGTGTTGGCTAGGGCAGGGAGTAGCTACATTATTTTAAAAGGTTAAAGCTGAAAAAATACCCATACTCAAGGCTGTAAGTGCTGCCAACAATACATCTGCTAAATACGAAATGGGTAGATACTGATGTAATCTGTTTTTGTTCTCTGTAATTACCTTAATGCACCTTACAGAGATTTGTTTTCAAGTCTGCTCATCGATGTATCCCCCTTCAAAGTAAAATCTATAGTGCATATTTGAACTGACAAATATAGCATATATTTTTTGTTATATATTGTTAATACACTCTCTGTGCCTGGTAACACTGAAAATTGCTCTTTTATTTTTCTTGTTACTATTAAAAATCAGCTTTTCATAACTGCAAAAAAATGTATAAAAAATATTGGGTGGCACTGAAATTACAAGCCACTATGGTTGGGTCGCTGTGTTGGTAATGCTTATGGGGGCATCCCACACATTTTGTTTTCGAATTTTTGAAACATTTTGGGAGCGGGGTTAAATTTAAAAACTCTTTCCCACCAATTCAAATCCGCACCACCGTGCCCATTGGTGGTGGGGATAATGGAGTATGAACTGGTATAGGGGGTCCATGGGACCCCTTACCAGTTCAAAGTGAATGTGGAAATAAAAACACACACACAATCTAGCATGTCCAATCAGTGCGCTCAGAGCCGCTGACGCCACGTCGTCTAAGGCTAGCGGCTCTGAGCGCGCTGGCGGCCACATCCTCCGCTTCCCTCTAACGGTGAGTGTGCCAGCACCAGCCATTCATCAATGTCTGCAGCGGGCATGCGCCCTGCTAGAGGGATTCGGGTATCCGGCTGCGGCTCATACATGTGCCGTTGGACCAGGAAACAAGGTAAGTGTATGGGGCGACCTGGGGGGTTAAAAATCATGCCAACACAGGCGCCATGATTTTTAACAACTTTGTCCGTACTAAGGCGGCTGCAGAAATTAGTTTTCTACCCGTTTTTCCTGTAAAAAAGCTATTCTGTGAGTACTCAACTGTAGAATTGTTTTTGTTCTTCTACAGGTGAGTACTCACAGAATTGCTTTTTCCTTATTGCATGGCACGCCCGCTTCGGTATTCATAACAGTTGGGACATCCAAAAGCAGTGTCCAAAGTAGGGTGAGATCCCCAAAGAGTAACGGCCAGTAGTTCAAGTCACTATCGCCTGAAGCACCTTGCGGCCAAAAGCAGAATCCGCTGAGGCCTTAACATCATCCTTGTAAAACTTTGAAAAAGTATGAACAGAAGACCAAGTAGCGGCCTTGCAAACTTGTTCAACAGAAGTTTGGTGCTAAAAAGCCCAAGAGGCACCAATAGCACGAGTGGAATGAGCAGTAATCCTAAAGGGAGGTTCCTTTCCCTTAGCAGAACCACCGCCTGACAGATCCACTTGCTGATAGTGGATTTAGCCGGAGGCAAACCCTTTCTAGGTCCAGAAGTGAGAACAAAAGAGCATCAGACTTCCTGAAAGTCTCAGTAGTGACCAAATAAAACTTCAGAGCCCTGACCACATACAGAGAATGCAGAGTCTGCTCCTTGGAATTAGCAGGATTAGGACACAATGAAGGCAAGACAATGTCCTGATTGAGATGAAAGGCAGACACAACCTTTGGCAAGAAATCCGGCTTAAGCCGGAACACCACCTTATCCTGATGTCTCTCAAATTAAGGAGGTTTGATGGAAAGTGCCGCTAGCTCAGAAACTCGCCTTACAGAAGTGATAGCCACCAGAAAGGCTACCTTAAGAGTCAAATTAGACAAGGCAGCCTCACGGATAGGCTCAAAGGGAGGCCCTTGCAGAGCAGACAACACCAGATTCAAATCCCAGACTGGTAGCAAAGGCTTACGGGGTGGATGCACATGAGAAACACCCTGGAAAAAGGTTTTAACCAACCGGTGATTGGCAAAAGATCTTTGGAAAAAAATTGCCAGAGCTGAAACATGGCCTTTTAGGGTACTAAGTTGAAGGCCCAGATCCAAACCATGTTGTAACAATTCCAGAATCCTGGGAATAGAAAACACCCGACAGGGAAGAGACTTGGACTCACATCAGGCAATGTAAGCATGCCAGACCCTGTAATAGATAAAGGACGAGGACTTCTTCCTAGCCCGAATCATGGTATCAACAACAGAGGCAGGCAACCCCTTTTCCATCAATATGGAGGTTTCAGCAGCCAAAGCCAGAGTTTGTAAATTGGGATAGCGTAGCTGCCCCTGGGTGAGAAGATCTGGATCCTTGGGCAAGACGTACCGGTCTACTGCCAACTGCACGATGTCTGCAAACCAAACTCTTCTTGGCCAACAAGGGGCCACCAGGATGGCTGGTCCCCGCTCATGGGCTATCTTGCGCAAGACCCTGCACAGGAGAGGAAACGGAGGGAACACTTAGAGAAGCTGAAACTTCGTCCAAGGTATTGCCAGGGCATCCGTGACGAAGGCCAGAGGATCCTGAGACAGAGGGAACTTGGGAAGTTTGTGATTGTGACGGGACGCAAACAGGTCCACATCCGGCTGACCCCAGTGGTGACAGAGGGAGAGAAACACCCGGTTGTTGAGAGACCACTCCCCCGGATGAGACGTCCCCCTGCTCAGGGAGTCCGCCACCTGGTTCTCCACCCCTGGGATAAAGACCGCTGAGATGCAGGGAACATGCTGTTCCGCCCAAGACAGAATCAGGGACACTTCCTTGAAGGCTCGCTTGCTCCGAGTCCCTCCCTGATGATTGAGGTAGGCCACCGCCGTCTGGTTGTCTGAGAGGATCTGAACAGCCCGACCCCGAAGGTGAGTGGATAGGCGAGAAATAACCAACCTGATCGCCCTCAGTTCCAGGACGTTGATGGAAGCATGGGCCTCTTGTGGGCCCCACCGACCCTGGAACCTCAGGGACTTTCAGAAGCCTCCCCAGCCGGTCAGACTGGCATCCGTGGTGACCGTTTCCCAGCACGGGGGCAGGAAGGACCTGCCCCCCAGAAGGTTCCTTGAGTCCAGCCACCACGAGAGAGACTGTCTGGCCAGGGGAGACAGAACAAATTCCTGAACCAGGGACACAGGGTCCCGTTTCCAAACTGACAAGAGGTGCAACTGAAGAGGTCTCATGTGAAACTGAGCAAAGGGGACTGCCTCGAAGCAGGACACCATCAGGCCCACCAACTGCATCCCCTGACGGATGGAGGGATGAGGACACGACAGCAGAGCCCGAGCCTGCAGCTGAAGACCCTCCACCTTCCGCTGAGGAAGGAACACCTTGACCTGAGAGGTATCCAGAGTCATGCCCAGAAAGGTCCTCACCAATGACGGGGACAGAGAAGACTTGGGATAGTTGATCACCCAGCCAAAAGACTCCAGAGTGGATGTCACCATTTGAGTGTCCCGCTCGGCCTGAGGAAAAGACTCGGCCACAATCAGGATGTCATCCAGGTAAGGAATGATGCGGATGCCCTGGTTCCTTTGCAGAGCCATCACTCCCGCCAGCACCTTGGTGAACACCCGAGGTGCCGAGTTGATACCGAAGGGTAGAGCCACAAACTGGTAATGCTGATCCTGCAGCTCGAACCTTAGAAATCTCTGATGACCTGGGAATATAGGCACATGAAGATAAGCCTTCTTGATGTCCACAGTGGTCATGAAGTTGCCCGGGCGAAGGGTACTGACAGCAGAGCGCAGCGTCTCCATGCGAAAATGCTTGAATCTGACAAATTTGTTGAAGCCCTGCAGATCCAGAATGGGTCTCAGAGAGCCGTCCTTTTTGGGGACCGTGAAAAGATTGGAATAGTACCCCTGACCTCTTTCTTGTTGAGGCACCAAACAAATGACTGACTCCGGATAACCGGCAATGAACCGCCAGAAGCAACCCTTGAGCGGACAGGGGGTTTAAAGACATCCGGGACCTGATGAATCTTGGGGGGGGGCAGGCTGCAAACTCTATATGTAACCGAAGGACACTACCTCCTGAATCCACCGGTCTGAAACATGAAGCCTCCAGACGTAAGCAAAGAGCAAAAGCTGCCCCCCCACCCGGATGGGTGAGGGCGCCCCATCATGCCTGAGGGGGCTTGGGAGAGGGTTTGGGCTTAGGATTCCAGGAGAGACCAGGACCACCACGGGCTCTGCCACGGCCCCAAGAATCTCTGTGACCACTGGAGAGGAGGGAGCCACGCCCTCTGGGAATGCGAAAGGAAGGGAGGGGGGCAGAGGACCCCCGGAAGGGCCGAGACTGCCTCCTACGCTGAGGCAGCCTCCCATCTCTGGCTAGAACATCTCTGGCTGTGATTAACACAGGCGAAATAGGCCAGCAATGGGTACAGGCTTAAGACAGAAGCCACCCGGGATGCCCTCCCACGGGATGCCCCCAGAAGTTAATAAAGGGGGAATGAGGGGGAGGAAGGAGTGGAGCCGGGAGAAACCACAACCCAATGGTATCCCGCCTGAAAGACATAAGTAAAAACACACATGTGCATCCCGCAGCAAATATACCCCAAATCAATAAAAAAAACCCCAAGGGGGGACTCACGGACCAAAGACACCGCGGGGTAACAAAGGCAAAGACCGCTGGATAAGGCGACCCACCAGAGGAAGCAGCGCTGCAGCCAGGAAGGGAAAATATCCAGATGTGCAGCTTGTCCAAAATGGCGCCGGCAGAGGTACCTCGAGGGGCGGGCCGCGGGGGGAACGTCGCGATGCGCGTCATCAACCGGCCCCGCCCCCCTGAAGAGCGCGAAAAACGGCGCTCACGTGACCCACCCGGCGCCATGACAAAGCAAAATCACCTCAGGTTATAGCGCCCACAACCATGGAACGCAGTACAAAGCGGCGCGGCAGCTAAAAGACACCACAAAATACACAAAAAACTTCAAAAACACCACAGATATTACCACTTGCCGCTACCACTCCCCCTCCCCCCCCAAAATAAGTCGGGGGGGGGGAAGAGAGAGAGACGAGAACGCAGCAGCAAGCAGCCATGGCCAGGGAGGGGGGAGCGCAGGGGGGGCCCCAAAAGGAAAATAAGGGGACACAGTTGAACTCCTCAGAAGCCAGGACAGAAACTCTGCATCCCTATTAGGCTCACCATAAAGCCTATGGCATAAGGGGGAATAACAGATGGCATATATATGTTTCCCCTACAATAAAAAAAAAGAGTTAATAAACTCCATGTGCCCTGTAACAGGAAAAAAAAACAGATTTCTTTCTTTTTTTGTTTAAGCAAACGCATTAGCGAACTGACAGCTGGTTGCTTTGGGCAACAACTCCAGATTGCCTTTCTAAAATGCTTCTAAGGAGAAGCACAAAGTCTAAAAAGGATGTATTATTTAAAGACAACCTCCTTTATATTCTGCCTGCAGCCAAACTGTATTTCAGGGAATTCTACTGTGTTTGAAATTAGTGAGGCAAATATGGGAATCCTTGTCTGGGCTTTACCCTGGTCTCACGGCTTCAAAACAAATGTGGCACTTAAAATGGAGGTAAAGGATTTTAGTACATTCTCTGTAAAATCATAAAATGCTTTTGATATTCACCTAGGTGCACCACACCGACCGGGTTTAGGACGGCTATACCTAGGATATTGTTTTGGGCTCAAAGAGGAACTTCAGAGGCACTGGAGTCACTTGAGTTCCACTCCTTGGGGAGGTATGCACATGTGCGGGCTCTCGTCCAATGAGAGCCGCCTGCTATGACAATGTCTCATTATTATCATTGGGGAGCGTGCATTCCCTGGCTGTAAACAATGAGAGCCGTCTGCTGAATGACGTTGTCATAGCAGGCGGCTCTCGTTGGAAGAGAGGCCGCCAGAGCATGGCAAGGTGTGCTTTTTGGGGCTTCCTGGGGGGGGGGGGGAAGTTCACACACTAGAAATGCTGTGACAGTCCTGTACAAACCAACCCCCTCATAGCTTTAGTACCTCGCTCATTACAACAGGCTGAAGTAACACGGGGACTACTGGATCCTTTTGAGTTATTAGTATTGGCATTAGGATATATATTATTACCCTACACTGCTTTGTACAGTGTACGGTTTTAAATAAAACAAATCTAAAGAATCCAGTAGCACACAACTTTCTTCAAAGATACCTTATTCTTCCATTTAAAAAATTTTATTCCAATGTTTTGATTGGTAACTTGGTAACTTTACCTTTCCTGCCGGCTCTTGCATCACTGTTCTCCAGTGGCTGCATACCCAGCATTTTGCTATGTTGTTATTTTTGTAGTTAGAATTTTTAAACACCTTTTTGTCTTGTGTTCTGTAGTGTATATAATAAAGATTTATAGCTCTTTTTTAATCTTGCTAACATTCATTCAGAGCCTTTTAATTTATATATGGTCACTGTAAATTAAAAAACACTAATATCAAAAATTAGAATGATTTGCACAGTGAGATGTTCAGCTTGGCCCAGTTCTCTGCACTTACCAAGCCTGGGTCTTACCTTATGTAATATTTTGCATTTCTCTTGGTGAGCTGCATGCACATGCCGCCACCTATATCGCAACTTTCCATTCAACCACTGGAGATATCGCACATCTATGTTTGGGTCAGGGAATGATGCACAATCCTTTATTGCCCTGAAATCCATCCCTTGAGGACACTAGAACAAAACAAAGTCAGTTACATAATCTACTACATGCACTTTTATTATTTTTAGCCTTGCAGATGTCTCTAACAACGTTTCTCTCCTGATTCTTTCTGCCTCTTCACTGTTAACTTTCCCTCTTTCTTGTTTCCGTCTTTCTCCTGTTTCTCTCACTTCTGTCTCTCTTGTTTTTCTCTACCTCTCTTGCCTGCTTCTTTCTCCATTTTCTATCATTTCTTGCCCCCCCCTCATGTTTTCCATCCCTGTCCTGCATCCATCTCCCTTTAATCCCTCTTATGTCTCCCCCCCCCCCCCAGCAAAAAACATTTTGTGATTACTTTCCTGTAAAATGGGTATTATAAGTATGTCACACACCCCGCTTCAGAATAGTCATTACACTTGGGTTATACCGACCTGTAGAGGGCGATCGTGCAGAGATGACATGAAAAAAGGGGAGCCCCTCCTGGTCCATAAACACCCGGGACCTCCCACTCATTCCCCATTATTAAAGTGGACCAACACCCAGGATTTTGATCCGATCGGGGGTGCCCCGCTGTGTGAAACCCCCCAGAAACCCCAAAAAACTCACCTCTCAACGCTCCCACGTGAACGCCGCAGCCAATCCCCGCCAACGTCCAGGCGGGGATCAGGAACGTCCAAGCCGCTTCCGCCGCCGCCGCCTCCCGCGCGTCACTCTCGGCGCGCGCGTGCCCCCGCCGGCCATTCACAGAGGGCCGGCGCGGGCGTGCGCACGTCTGGAGGGGCGCGCGGGAGGCGGCGGCGGAAGTGGCGGCGGATCAGGTAAGAGGTTTTTGGGGTTTCTGGGGGGTTTCACCCCGCGGGACATCCGAGATCGGGATGTCCCGCGGGGTGGGAGGTGATCGGCCCGGGAATCTTATAGATTTCCGGGCCGATCACCCCTGGGTGTTGGTCCTCTTTAAGACAGCAGTAAAGGGAACAGGAAGAGCCAAAATAACCAGTAACAGTAAAAAAGGATCACCATAGAAAGGATCCAGAATACTAAAGGGCGGGGGGTGAAGCGGGGTGTGTGACATACTTATAATACCCATTTTACAGGTGAGTAATCACAAAATGGTATTATACTAAGTATGTCACACACCCCGCTTCAGAATAGTCATTACACTTGGGACATCCAGTGTCCATAAAGGGCGGGGATCCAAAACAAGGCAATAATGCACAAACTTAAACCACTGCAGCTTGCAGAACTTTGTGGCCAAAAACAGCATCCACTGAGGCCCGCACATCAACCTTGTTAAACTTGGAAAAAGTGTGAACGGAAGACCAAGTAGCAGCCTTACAAACTTGCTCAACAGAGGCCTGATGCTGGAAAGCTCAGGACGCCCCAACAGCACCAGTAGAATGAGCAGTAACACGAAAAGGGGGAATCTTCCCCTTGGCAGAATAGGCCCCAACAATGGCCTGGCGAATCCATTTACTAATGGAAGACTTGGCGGGAACCAAACCTTTACCAGGCCCAGAGGGCGCTACGAAAAGGGCGTCAGTCTTACGAAAAGGAGAAGTAGCCACCAAATAGTACTTCACACAGCGAACCACATCCAGAGAATGCAAGACCCTCTCCTTGTCATTGCTAGGCTTAGGACACAAGGAGGGTAGAACAATGTCCTGATTAAGATGAAAGGCAGAAACCACCTTAGGAAGGAAATCTGGCTTGAAGCGGAAAACAGCCTTGTCCTGATGCCTCTCAAAATACGGGGCCTTAATGGACAAAGCCGCCAACTCCGATACACGCCAAACGGAAGTGATGGCAACAAAAAACGCAACCTTCTGAGTAAGCGTAGAAAGAGCAATATCCTGCAAAGGTTCAAAAGGAGGACCCTGAAAAGCAGAAATTCAAATCCCAAACTGGGAGCAAAGGCTTCCTAGGAGGCCGCACATGCGTAACCCCCTGGAAAAAGGTCTTAACCAGGGGATGAAGAGCAAAAGACCTTTGAAAGAAAACCGCCAGGGCAGAAACATGCCCTTTCAACGTACTAAGCTGCAAACCCAAGTCCAGACCATGTTGCAGAAATTCCAAAACCCTAGGAATAGAAAACACCCTGCAAGGCAAGGCCCGGACCTCACACCAATCAATATAAGACCTCCAAAACCTATAGTAGATGGCAGAGGAAGACTTCTTTCTAGCCCTAACCAGAGTCTGAATAACAGCATCAGAAAGACCTTCCTCCTTCAAGATGGAGGTTTCAGCAGCCACGCCATCAAAGCTAGCGTTGGTAAATTGGGGTAGAGCAGTTGACCCTGAGTGAGCAGATCCGGCAGAAGGGGCTGATCGAACTGATCCGCTGCCAACCTTACCACGTCTGCGAACCAAACCTGTCTTGGCCATCTTGGAGCCACCAAGATTGCTGACGCACCCTCTAGGGCCAGCTTGCGCACCACCTTGCCCACCATGGGAAACGGAGGGAACAGGTACAGAAACCCCAGATCCCTCCAGTTTAGAGACATCGCATCCACTGCCAGAGCCAGCGGATCCCGCGAGAGAGACACAAATGCCGGAAGCTTGTGATTGTGACGAGAGGCAAAGAGGTCCACCTCCGGGGTCCCCCACCGGTGGCAAAGCGACCGAAACACCTTGGGGCTGAGAGACCATTCCCCCCGGCGAGATGAGCACCTGCTCAGGGAGTCCGCCTCCGTGTTCTCCACTCCCGGAATGTACACCGCCGAGATGCATGGGACATTGCTCTCTGCCCAAGCCAGGATCAAGGACACTTCCCTGAGGGCACGCCTGCTGCGAGTCCCTCCCTGGTGATTGATGTAGGCGACCGCCGTCCGATTGTCCGACCGAACTTGAACCAGCAAACCCTGTAACTGATGTCAAGTGACCCAGAACCAACCTGATGGCTCTCAGCTCCAGAACATTGATGGGATCGTGAGCCTCCTGAGGCCCCCACAGCCCCTGAAACTGAAGATCCTTCCAAACCCCCTCCCAACCTGACAGGCTGGCATCCGTGGTGACCGTCTCCCAACAAGGGGTCAGAAAGGATCCGCCCCTCATCAGATTGCTTGGTTCTAGCCACCACCGAAGGGAATGCCGAACCCGGGGGGACATCAGAAAAGACTGATCCAATGATAGCGGGGACCTGTCCCAGGCCGCCAGGAGATGGAGCTGGAGCGTCCTTGTGTGAAACTGGGCAAAGGGAACCGCCTCGAAAGAAGCCACCATCAATCCCACCAGTCGCATCCCCAGCCGGATGGACGGACGAGGGATGGATAGAAGAAGATGAGTCAATTCCTGAATCAAAAGAACCTTGGGCAGTGGGAAGGAACACCCTGGACTGAGAAGTATCCAAAGACATTCCCAGGAACGACACCACCCTGGACGGGGAGAGGAAGGACTTGGGATAGTTGATCACCCAGCCGAGTCTCTCCAGAGTGGATACCACAGTCCTGGTATCTAGCTCCGCCTGGCTGAGAGAGGATGCCATAATGAGAAGATCGTCCAGATAAGGCACGATGCGGATACCCTGGGCTCTGAGAAGGGCCATCACCCCCGCCAGCACCTTGGTGAAAACCCTTGGAGCCGAGGTAAGGCCAAATGGAAGAGCCACAAACTGAAAATTCCGATCTTCCACCACAAACCTGAGAAATCTCTGATGTGCCGGGAAGATTGGAACATGCAGATAAGCATCCTTGATGTCTATGGACGTCATGAAGTCCTCCTGGTGAAGCGAATTTAAGGCTGAGCGCAGAGTTTCCATGCGGAACTTCCTGGGACGGATAAACCTGTTGGGAAACTTCAGATCCAGGATGGGACGAACTGAGCCATCCTTCTTGGGCATCGTGAACAGATTGGAATAGTATCCCAGGCCCCGGTCCGAGGAAGGCACCGGGCAGATGACAGCCATGTCCAGGAGATCTTTTACTGCCACCCGGAGCCCCTGTGCGGCCAGAGGATCCAAGGGCACCCGAGACCTGAAGAATCTGGGAGGAGGCCGGGTCTCGAACTCCAGCTTGTAACCGGAAGACACCACTTCCCGAATCCATCTGTCCGAGACCTCCTGGTCCCAGACCTGGGAGAAGTGTCGCAGCCGTCCCCTCACTCGCGAGGGTGAGGGCGCCCCCTCATTGCTGAGCCGGCTTGGCAGCGGCATTGGGCTTGGAGCCCCAGCTGTGACCTGGACGGGCACGTCCTCTTCTCCTGTTCCAGGAATCACCTCTGGAGGAGAAGACAGCCAATCCCCGTCCAGCTCTGGCCCCACGAAAGAAAGGGGTAAAGGAAGCCGCCCCCCGAAAGGGACGACGTTGCTTCTTTCGCTGAGGTAACCTACCTCCTTTTGTGACCGAATCCAATTTTTCTCCAAAGAGCCGCAAGCCCAGAAAGGGAAGAGCCGTAAGCGACTTTTTGGACACAAAATCAGCCGCCCACTGGCGCAACCAAACCGACCGCCGAATAGGCACCAGCAAGGCTGAAGTTCTACTACACATCACCATGGTGTTATCCAGGGCGGCTAGCACAAATGACAAAAACAATTCGCACCGCTTAAGTGCGGTGAACTCATCACTAGTCAGGTCAAGCCTGGAAGTAGACAACAGGTCCCTAACAACTGACCTAGAAGCCACTATTAAAAGCGCCGAAGCACAAACAAGGTCGACCCGACACTGGCAAAACCGTGACAAGCCATCTGGTCAATGCGTTTGTCCTCACCATCCTTGAGAGTAGAACAGTCAGGAGAATGCAAAACAGAGGTGCTAGACAACCCCAAAACAGGGGCATCCACCTCGGGAGGGGACGACCAACGCTTCACTGCATCCACCGGAAAGGGATATTTCTTATCCGAGCCCGGAGGAACTCCTGGAAGCCGAGTAGGCCTCTCCCATTCCTTAAGAATAATGCCATCGAAATGCCTTTGATTAGAGAATTCCAAGCGTGGCTTAGCCTCCTCAAAGAACTCCCCCTTCTGCGGAAGAGTCATTTCAGGAGGAGAAATTGCCAGAACCTCAAACATATGAGCCAGGACCTTAAGGGTATCCAAAGAATCCCCCTGACCCCGATTAGCATCGGTGCCAACAAACTGCTGATCGTCAGAACCATCCGACTCCTCAAATAGCTCCCCTTCCTCTAGAGGGGGGTAATCAGACCAGTCCAGTGAATCAAACTCCTCAAAATCAGAAGCCGGCGTGGCTGGGGACAAGTGCTTTCTCTTAGCCGGGGCCTTTCTGGCAACAGCTCTAGAAAATAATTTTTCAAGATTGGACAATCTGGCACACACCTCAGATTGCGACTCCCCACTCATGACAACATCACACGGGGTACGGATCAGGCGGGGAGGGGTAGGAGAAGGGACAGGCGGCGCAGAACCAGACGCATGGGATCCGGACTGCCGCGTAATATTCTGCTGTGCACATGGTATGCAAAGGAAAACATCATCCCCTGTAAGGGATACTCCACACCCCAAACACTGCCGGGGTTGCCCCGAGGGGAGCCCGAGCCCGGTATCCTGGGAAGCCTCCATATGGTGATTTTATAGGTAGTCGCAATAACCAAGGGAATTACGCAATATAAGCAACCCGGGATGTCCCTTCTGTGTCCCGAGTGGGAGGATTTATAGGGAGTTCTTAAACTAAACCAGGGACCCTAGGACCGGGAGGACCCTTGAAGATCCAACAAGGGTCCGCCTGGAATAGAGAAAAGGGGGACTGTCACACAAATATCACACAATGCTGTGCACATAAAAGGAAGGGCCAAGGCACACATACATATAAATAGAGGAATATATATATATCAATCTCGTGCTGACAAGCAGCTTCACAGGCAATGAAAGAGCCCACTGGGCGCTTACGGTAATGGCATCCTGCACGAGGCGGAGGGACTTGGCAGGGAGGATGAAGAAGGGCGGGCCGGCGTGGACCGCGCGCTGCGCCCGACCCCGCCCCTCTCTCCTGACACCAGGCGGCTCCCTGCCAGTGACCGGGCTCCGCAGCGGCGCCAGCAGCACGGGTGGAGGGAGGGGGCAGGCCGCAGGATCGCGCCCCGCCCCGCTCCCCCCGAAACCGCACCAGAGGGGAAGAAGCTCCCCCGAAGGCTGACAGTAATGGCCGGCGGCGCCGCAAACCGCTGGCCCGGCCATGCAGCGTATCAATCACGCGCACACACAAGTTGTGCACAAACATGACTCTAAGGAAAGAACTTAAACTAAAAGAGGGATAAGCGCCCCCCCCCTCCTTAGCAGTAGGGAACAATGGGTGACCGGGGAAGGGGGAAGTAACACCCCAGAGGTGTAAGGGCAAGGACAGGGCATCCCAACCAGGATCACCAACCCGGTATACCGCCTACCCCTTAATATGGGGTCTCACGGTGGAGCATAGCTCCTAAAGCACCTTAAGGTGCCGTCTACCTTTGCCAGGACCCGCAGCCTAGGCTGGGAAGCTCTTTACTAAAAAGGGGGATAACAGTAGGTCCAGGCAGAAATAGACCGAAAGAGGGGGGCCGGGAGTTACCCCGGCTACCTGCAAGGAGGAGACATCCATCTTCTGACTTGCTCGCCGTCTGCAGAGATGAAAGACTGGGGAATGAGTGGGAGGTCCCGGGTGTTTATGGATCGGGAGGGGCTCCCTTTTTTTCATGACATCTCTGCAAGATCGCCCTCTACAGGTCGGTATAACCCAAGTTTAATGACTGTTCTGAAGCGGGGTGTGTGACATACTTAGAATAGTTAAATTACATTAAATTATAAACTATTCACTGGCTTCATGGCACAACCACATGCCGCTTGTCTGCCTGCTGATGTACTCACACAGTATGTGTGTGTGTGATGTCAGTCACAGCAGTAGCCCTTGGCATTTGGACAGCCCTGTGCCAATAGTACACTGGCCTAACAGTAAATCGATTCATAGCATCATCTGAAGGTTGGGATCCTTGAGAGGGGGGATGGGGCATGTGGGCTCTGGTGTAGCACATCTTTTGTGGTTTGATCCAGTCTTCCATAGCTACACAATATAGTTCATCCCGGACATTATAGGTGTCTGGGAGCCAAAGCAGGTGCTCCATTGCACCAATGATAATCTGACTCTCCTGATCCCTTGATGCTGCAGCCTAAGATGAACACAGTAACAGATGTTGGAAGGAACTCAGATAAGCACGAAGAGTTGGGCTCTAAACAGAGCTGCAACTCCAAGCTCTGTGGTACTGTCATTGGCACAGTCATGGTTAAGGAAAAGGGCCCCCCACTGAAGTTTCCTGGGGGCTGCCCTATGTGCATCACTGAATTATAGATATGAGTTAAGTGTGGGTCTGTTTCTGCTTAGCCCTCTATGCTGCTCTACATGGTGCTTTGGAACTGCTATGGAACTGAAGTCAATCAAATAAATGTTTCTTGTCAAAGAAAGAACCTCTAGGACAAAGAACAAATAGAATCCATCAGCAATCACACACTATGAGCAATTTTCCACTCAAATGTTAACATGTTTGCTCTGTAATTTGGTGTTACAATCTTTGAACATCACAATGTGCATGCTAATGTGACTGCTTGGAAAAGGTCAGAAAGAACAGCCAGGTATAAAATCCCTTTCTCCTCGACTATCTGCAACACAATGTACAATCTTTCTCATACAACATTTCAAGGAAAATGGCGCTCTTTAATTCGGTTTTAAAAATAGAAAAAACATATACGGGATCGTTGAAAGAGGCGAGTATAATTTATGTATGCCCTGCTCTAGCAGCGCAGAAAGTGGCTTTCAGCCACGGTTTATCAAAAAGGCACAGCGGGGAAAAAAGGTGTAGGAGGCAGGCAGATAGATGTACTGTGTGCATGTATATTTAGAGCAAGAGGTCGCGTTAACACCTTCTTGGCCAACAGTTCCCATGAGATGTTTTTGGTTTCCAGAGATGGTTTATAGTGTTTAATAAGATAAATATAACTTGGTCATATCAAACAGGTTATCTTTAGATTATACCCAAATATAGGGGGAATGTGGATCAATAAATACAGTACAAGACCATGGACTGAACAACATATTACAGATTGTAAGGTGTATAGCCAGCATAATATGAATGACCACTGTTATGTTAACAGTCTGGGGTCTGAGATATGTAGAAAATAATGTGAATCATGAGAATTTTGTAGTCTGCAACTGTTTTAGCCATTCTGTTGTGCACACACATTGATTACCAATGTGTTTTAAAGTCCCCTGTCTGGGCAGAAGAAGAAACAAACATGCTACATAGTTACTATGGTTGAAAAAAGACATATGTCCATCAAGTTCAACCGAGGGTGCTGGGGTAGGGGAGGCTATTTTTTATTTTATTTTTTTTGTCTGCTGCCACTAAACTAACCATTTCTTGGGGTCCTAAAAGTGGGAGTTTGTGGATGATGGTCGTAGTAGTAGTGTGGTTTAGCGTGTGGTTTAATTACAGGTCACATGCTCTAAGAATATTGGATGTGGTCATGCATTTAGTGTTTTACAGAAAATAAACACGAAACATTAGAAATTGGAGTAAATTACCGCGCTAGAAAATTGTATGTTCCAATAGGATTCCTTTTACAAAGTGGCACTGCTCAACGTGTCAAAATCTGAACATCCCACAGATCTCAATAACAATAGAAATAGTAAATGGTATAACACAGAGCAGTTGATTGATAAATATCATAATTTAACATCAAGACATTGGTATAGAGTCCCTTTTAATGTCCCATAGATTCAAGCGTGATGTCACCGTGGTTAGAAAAATCTTCAAATCACCTAAACACGTGCCCGCCACCTCCTAGTTTATGCTCTTACCAGAGGGCGATTTAATCAATCATATTATTAAATTTAATATTTTCATAAAAATTCCTCCTTTTTGGAATTGTAATTTCTTTCCTTGCAAACTCCTCTTGGAATGGATCCCAGTAAACTCCTTCCTCTAAATCACCAGGGTTTATGAACAAATGCCTTCAATTGGGGCTCAATTGTGGGTTTACTATCTTCTTGCAGTCGCTAGTGATTCGCTGCCCATGTTCGCCTATGGCCACATTCATGCTTCATTCACACTATGCAGTTGCAGATTCGCCTTTTGCAGTTGAACTGCGTTTTTCAACTATCTTTCTGTTGCAGTTAGAGTTCTTTTGTCCCACACAGCTGATCGGTGCTAGTCCGGCATAACTCACCTGATCACTGGATGGAAACATGGTTACGTTTAAATATATTTATTAAAGTTTTTTTTTATTACATTTAAATTTTTACCGGCGACGGTCTATAGGCAGGTGGGCGACATCCAGGAGCTGGCTGCTTCATTGGGGACCAGTGAAGAATAGATTCCTGGGGCCTGCCACATGTTGTTAATTATTTTTTACGTTTTTTTTTAAATTTAACACGTTTTATAAAAAAAAAAAAAATGTATAAAAAAAAAAAAAGTAACATTTTGTAAAAAAAAAAACAAACAAAAAATACATTTTAAGAACGGGAAAATAAATTTTAAAAGACATCAAGAAGGAATAGAAAAATAAGAAGAAAATGCAGAACATTAAGGTAAGCATGAATGGTGGGAAAACATCTAAACAGGAACCGCTAGTGAGTTCAGGTAAGCATGAATGGCGGGAGAACATCTAAACAGGAACCGCTAGTGAGTTCAGGTAAGCTTGAATGGCGGGAAACATCTAAACAGGACCCGCTAGTGAGTTCAGGTAAGCATGAATGGCGGAAGAACAGAAAAAATACAATTCTGTGAAGTACTCACCTGTAGAATTGGTATTATACGTATACAGTACGTCCTGCTCCAGATATAATACTTACACTTGGGTTATCCTCCGCCAGATGGCGCTGTGCACTGCAGACATGCAAAAAAACAGGCTCCTCCCGGCCCTTCATATATCCAGGGACCTCCCAGAAATCCCCAGCATTGAAAAGCAGTGAACAAGAAGCCGGGAGAATTTAACCACCGAAACTGGTAACAACAACAATGGCAACAATCACCATACAGGGGATCCAGAATAATGCAAAAACCAGGGTGGGGTGGAGCAGGACGTACTGTATACGTATAATACCAATTCTACAGGTGAGTACTTCACAGAATTGTATTATTCTAAGTATACAGTACGTCCTGCTCCAGATATAATACTTACACTTGGGACATCCAATAGCAGTGTCCATAAAAGTAGGGTGGGATCCCCAACAAAAAAGGCAACAGCACGCAGCTTAAACTACTGCCGCCTGCAAAACCTTGTGGCCAAACACAGCATCAGCTGAGGCCCGAACATCAACCTTGTAAAACTTTGAAAAGGTATGAACAGAAGACCAAGTAGCGGTCTTGCAAACTTGTTCAACAGAAGCCTGGTGCTGGAAGGCCCAGGAGGCCCCAATAGCACGAGTAGAATGAGCAGTAAGACGGAAAGGAGGACTCCTCCCCTTAGCAGAATTGGCCTGAATCACAGCCTGACGGATCCATTTGCTGATAGTAGACTTGGCAGGAGCCAAACCCTTCCTAGGCCCAGAAGGCACTACAAAGAGAGCATCAGTCTTCCTGAAAGCCGCAGTGACAACCAGGTAATACTTCAAACACCTGACCACATCCAAGGAATGCAGAACCCTTTCCTTGTCGTTGCTAGGATTGGGACACAATGAAGGAAAAACAATGTCCTGATTCAAATGAAAGATAGACACAACCTTAGGCAGAAAATCCGGCTTGAAGCGGAACACCACCTTGTCCTGGTGCCTCTCATAGTACGGAGGCTGAATGGATAGAGCAGCCAGCTCCGACACACGCCTAACTGAAGTTATGGCCACCAAAAAGACAACCTTGAGAGTAAGAACAGCCAGAGCAGCATCGTGAATAGGCTCAAAGGGAGCACCCTGCAAGGCAGATAAAACCAAGTTTAAATCCCAAACGGGGACCACAGGTTTACGAGGGGGACGCGCATGAGTGACCCCCTGAAAGAAGGTCTTAACCAAATGATGCTGAGCAAAGGACTTCTGAAAGAAGACGGACAGGGCAGAAACCTGACCCTTCAGAGTACTGAGTTTTAGACCTAACTCCAAACCATGCTGTAAGAACTCCAGAACACTAGGGACCGAGAACTCCCTACAGGGAAGAGACCTAGACTCACACCAGTCAATGTAGGTACGCCATACTCTATAATAGATAGCAGCAGAAGTCTTCTTCCTAGTCTGCACCATAGTACCTACCACAGAGGCAGACAAACCCTTCTCCATCAAGATGGAGGTTTCAGCAGCCAGGCCGTCAAAGCCAGCGTTTGTAAATTGGGATGGCGTAGGGAGCCCTGAGTTAGCAGATCTGGCACCCCTGTCAGATCGTACTGGTCTACTGCCATTTGAACCACGTCTGCGAAACACACTCTTCTTGGCCACCTGGGGGCCACTAGAATCACGGGCACCCCTTCCAGAGCAATCTTGCGCAGAACCCTGCCCAGAAGGGGGAATGGTGGAAATACATACAGGAGCCGAAACTCCTTCCATGACATGGACAGGGCATCCGTGGCCAAGGCCAGAGGATCCTGAGACAGGGATACGAAGGCCGGGAGCTTGTGGTTGTGACGGGATGCAAACAGGTCCACATCTGGTAGGCCCCAACGGTGACACAGGGACTGGAATACCCTGTTGCAGAGGGACCACTCTCCCTGACGGGACGTCCCCCTGCTCAGAGCATCTGCAAGCAGATTCTCCGCCCCCGGAATGTAAACAGCCGAAATGCATTGTACATTGGCCCCACCCATGTCAGAATCTGAGACACCTCCTGGAGGGCACCCTTGCTCCGGGCTCCTCCCTGATGGTTGATGTAGGCAACCGCCGTCCTGTTGTCTGAGCGTACCTGGACCGACAGACCCCTCAGGTGTTGGGTCAACCGCTCCAGTACTAACCGGACTGCCCGCAATTCCAGAATGTTGATGGGTAAATGGGCCTCCTGAGGACCCCACTTCCCCTGGAAGCGCAGGGACTTCCAGAATCCCCCCCAACCTGACAGACTGGCATCCGTTGTGACCGTCTCCCAGGAGGGGGCCAGAAAAGACCTGCCCTCTATCAAGTTCCCGAGGTCCAGCCACCACGCAAGGGACCTTCTGACTGAGGGGGGAAGCACACAGACCCCGTCCAAGGACGCTGGGTTCTTGTCCCATACTGACAGAAGGTGAAGCTGCAGAGGTCTCAAATGGAACTGGGCAAAGGGCACCGCCTCGAAGCTCGCCACCATCAGGCCCACCAGCTGCATTCCCTGCCTGATGGGCTGTGGGAACGAGAGCAGGAACCTCGCCTGCGCAATCAGAGCTTCCACCTTCTGTTGAGGAAGGAATATCCTTGACTGAACCGTATCCAGAATCATTCCCAGGAACGGAGTCACCGAGGAGGGGGACAGAGAGGACTTGGGGTAATTGATCACCCAGCCGAAGGACTCCAGGGTGGACACTACCAGCTGAGTGTCCAACTCTGCCTGCCGCAGAGACCGAGAGGTGATGAGTATATCGTCCAGGTAGGGCAGCACGCGTATGCCTCTTAGCCTTATCAGGGACATCACCCCTGCCAGCACCTTGGTGAACACCCTGGGGGCCGACGTGAGGCCGAATGGCAAGGCCACAAATTGGTAATGCTGATCTTTCAGTGCAAATCTGAGAAACCTTTGGTGTCCTGGAAACACCGGGACGTGAAGGTAAGCATCCTTGATGTCTACGGACGTCATTAAGTCCCCTGGGTGCAGAGAGCCAATGGCCGAGCGCAGAGTTTCCATGCGGAAGTGCCTGTTCTTGACAAATTTGTTGAGGATTTTTAAATCCAGAATGGGCCTGACTGACCCATCCTTCTTGGGTACTGTGAAAAGGTTGGAATAGAACCCCATGCCCCTGTCTCCTAAGGGGACCTTGCAAATGACCCCTAGATCCAGGAGACCCTGCACGGCCAGCAACAAGACCTGAGCTGAGGCAGGGTCCTGAGGAATCCGGGACCCAATGAATCTGGTGGGGGGCCGTACAGCAAATTCTATCTTGTAGCCGGAGGACACTACCTCCTGAATCCACCGGTCTGAGACGTGGCGCCTCCAGACATGCTCGAAGTGCTGCAGACGTCCCCCCACCCTGACGGGCGAGGGCGCCCCCTCATGCCTAAAGGGTCTTGGGAGGGGCTTTGGGCTTGGGCCCCCAGGAGGAACCGGGACGGCGTCCTCTATTCCTGTGCCAGGAATCTGCGCGGGACCCAGTGAAGGACACCCCTTTTCTCTGTTTAGCCCCACGGTAGGGGATTGAAAGGGTGCCCTGGCCTCGAAAGGGCCGAATCTGCCGCCTGCGCTGGGGCAACTTGCCTCCTTTGGCGAAGAGGTCTAGACGGTCCCCAAACAGGTGCAGCCCCTTAAATGGAAGCCCAGTAAGGGCTTTCTTAGCGGCATTGTCAGCCGCCCACTGTCGCAACCAAACCGCGCGGCGTATAGCTACCGCCAGGGCAGAAGATCTGGCACACACCCGAATAGCATCGTCCGATGCAGACAGGATAAAGTTTACAAACACATCACAGTTAGTGCATTGACAGTATCAGGTGGCAACTCATCTGTGCCATCGAGTGCATTCCTGACCATGGCCCTGAGCGCTACTGTCGTAATGGCTAAGGCGCAAACCGGGCACAGAGTCGCTCCCCCAAATGCAAAGGCATGGCATGCCAATTGATCAATACGCCGGTCCTCAGAGTCCCGCAGCGTAGTAGTGTTAGGGGAGTGCATAATGGAGGTGTTGGACAACCCTAGAATAGGAGCATCGACCTCGGGGGGGCGATGACCAGCACTTAATCAAGTCAGCAGGGAAGGATACTTCCTATCCACACTCTTAGGGATCCCGGGAAGCCTACTGGGATGTTCCCATTCTTTAAGCACTAGGCTATTGAAATGGGTTTGCTCTGGAAATTCCAGACGAGCCTTAGCAGTATGAAAAAACTCACCCCTTTGCCTGGGAGCCGCAACAGGGGGAGAGATGGACAAAACTTCAAATATCTGAATCAGCAGTCTGTCAATATCATCCGAGGTCCAGTCTCGGAACCAGACTCGTCATGACCCCTTGACTCCTCGTCATATGGCCCTGAGTCAGAGAACAGCTCCCCTTCGTCCGAGGGGGTATGGCCGTAAGGATGCAACAACTCATCAGATTCCATAGGGAAAAAAAGCAGAGTCAGGGGTTAAATGCCGCCTCTTAGCGGTGGCCTTACGCGCTAATGAGCTAGCAAGCAATCTTTCAACACTGGCCAGTCTAGTAGCCCCATCAGGATGAGAATGCCCGCTTGTATTGGAGGTTAGGCTTGGGGGAGTAGGTGAAGTGAGGCAAGGTGCAGGCCCAGCCACTGAAGAGGCGGAAAGAACCGATAACGCCTGCTGTGCACAAGGAACACAGACCCGTGCATTGTCACCGCTGCTAGGTAAGACCCCACAAGCTACACACAGCCGGGCTTGTCCCGAAGGAACCCCGTTACAATATCCTGGGATGCCTCCATATGGTGATTTAATCGGCACAATAGGCCAGTAGGGATTGACGCTGTAAGCTACCCTGGATGCCCCAATAACCCGCGGGGAAGTGGGAGTAAATTTTATAGTCTCAACCGGGAGATACACCGGGCCGGGAGAAGCCACCGGAATCCACGGTCTGAAAGACATAAGGGGAACAAGAATGTCAGAGCCATGCACAAGGGAGTAATAAAGGTAATATAAAGTCGCCAGCGAGGGCACTTACAGACAGAGGGGAGAGGACGGTCTTCACCACGCGCGCGCGAGCAAAAATAGCGCCAAGCGGACCTCGAAGGGTGGGCCAGAGCTGACCGTGCCGCGGAGCGCGCCAAGCCAGGGCCCCGCCCCCCCCCCCCCCCCCCCCCCCCCCCGGAGAGCGCGAAGCTCAAAAAACGCGTAGCCAAAAGAGAAAACAGGGCAGTGACGCCTGAAGGAATTAATCGAGTGGATTACCGCAGCAGAGCCACTACAGGCTAAGAAAGAGACGCCGCAGCATCAGCAAAGCCACTGCCGCCCGTGCAGTACAACCATATAGGAAGGGCGCGGCTGCGACCAATACAAGTAAAAAGTACACAGCGCGGCTCTGACACCCGTTCCCAGTCAAACGCGAAGGCCATAAGCGTGTAATAGGGTACACTGAGGCCGCCATACTCACAAACCCCTCCCCCTTTCTTTCCCCCCGGGCTAGGGGGGGGGGGGGGGACGAGGGAGGATGGCGACCCTTTACACAGGGTCCACCGCTACAAGGGGCGTGGGGCAATGATGCGGGAGGGGCATCCCCTAAAGGCTCACCATCAGCCTAAACCGCCTACCCTTTGGTGGGGGACTGCGGTGGAGCAGGGCTCCATAAGCACGCATGGTGCTGCCTACCTTCACCCGACCAGCGCAGCCCAGGCTGGGAGGCACATCACAAATAGGACGGGTGGGAGTAGTCCAACAGGGCCGCAGGCTATAATAGCCCAGCTCACCTGCGAGAGAGTGATACTTCATGTCTTCGCAGTCAGCACTGCAGAGAAATCTGGGGATTTG
This sequence comes from Gastrophryne carolinensis, assembly GCA_027917425.1. Classification (NCBI taxonomy): domain Eukaryota; kingdom Metazoa; phylum Chordata; class Amphibia; order Anura; family Microhylidae; genus Gastrophryne; species Gastrophryne carolinensis. The sequence continues at coordinate 121,725,235 of CM051244.1, read as the reverse complement.
TGGGAGGTCCCTGGGTATATGAAGGGCCGGGAGGAGCCTGTTTTGCATGTCTCTGCAGTACAGCGCCATCTGGCGGAGGATAACCCAAGTGTAAGTATTATATCTGGAGCAGGACGTACTGTATACTTAGAATACAGGAACAGCTAGTGAGTTCAGGTAAGCATTGGAGCAGAAGTGAGTGAGAGAATAGTTGAGACGGGGGACATGAATGAGTTAAATAGCTGCGCGCATGTGTACATGCATGCAAACATAGCAGCTTTCCAACAGATTTCCATTTAGAGAAAGATGCATGCTGAATCTAACGGGACACTGAAAATCTCCTTGGAAGCTACATTGGAAAACGTTGAAAAACTGTAGTATACGAGGTTTACTAAGTAATGCAAACATAAACCGCGTCCTCTTAAGTACGCAACGAGAGCCAGAAAATGACATTCTCGTTGGCGTACGCAGCTACGAACAGTAAACGGAAGGCTTCCGATGGAGGCTCTGAATCATGCGTACGCACCTACGCATACAGAAAAAAAGTGAAAAATACACAGAACAAGCCAAATACGACACGGTTTTGAGGAGGCTCTGAATCAGGCCTATAGTTTTGGCTGTAATGGGAAAAAATACAATTCTGTGATTACTCACCTGTAGAATTGGTATTATGAGTATACAGTACGTCCCGCTCCAAATAGAATACTTACACTTGGGTATTACTCCGCCAGATGGCGCTGGACTGCAGAGACATCGAAAACAGGCTCCTCCCGGCCCCTCAAATACCCAGGGACCTCCCACAAATCCCCAGCATTGAAAAGCAGTTAACGAGAAGCCGGGAGAATTAACAACCCAAACTAGTAACTATAACAATGATAACAATCACCATACAGGGGATCCAAGAAAATGCAAAACCAAGGGTGGGGTGGAGCAGGACGTACTGTATACTCATAAAACCAATTCTACAGGTGAGTAATCACAGAATTGTATTATTCTTAGTATACAGTATGTCCTGCTCCAAATAGAATACTTACATTTGGGACATCCAATAGCAGTGTCCATAAAGTAGAGTGGGATCCCCAAAAGGTAACAGCAGACAGTTTAGACCACTGCCGCCTGCAAAACCTTTCGGCCAAAAGCAGCATCAGCTGAGGCCCTAACATCAACCTTGTAAAACTTTGAAAAGGTATGAACAGAAGACCAAGTAGCGGCCTTGCAAACTTGTTCAACAGAAACCTGGTGCTGAAAAGCCCAAGAAGCACCAATAGCACAAGTAGAATGAGCAGTAAGGCGGAAGAGAGAATTCTTCCCCTTAGCAGAATAGGCCTGAATCACAGCCTGACGGACCCATTTGCTGATAGTAGACTTGGCAGGAGCCAAACCCTTCTTAGGACCAGAAGGGGCCACAAAAAGAGCATCAGTTTTTCTGAAAGGTGCCGTAGCCACCAGATAGTACTTCAGACACCTAACCACATCCAAAGAATGCAAAACTCTCTCCTTAGCATTGCTAGGATTAGGGCACAAAAAAGGAAGAACAATATCCTGGTTCAAATGAAAGGCAGAAACTACCTTAGGCAGAAAATCTGGCTTGAAGCGAAACACCACCTTGTCCTGGTGTCTCTCATAGTAGGGGGCTGAATGGAAAGCGCCGCCAACTCAGACACACGCCTAACAAAGGTGATAGCCACCAAAAAAACAACCTTGAGAGTAAGGATGGCCAGGGAAGCATCCTGCACAGGTTCAAAAGGAGCACCCTGCAATGCTGACAAAAAAAAGTTCAAATCCTAAACAGGCACCATAGTCTTACGTGGGGGACGCACATGAGTCACCCCCTGGAAAAAAGTCCTAATCAGAGAATGCTGAACAAAGGACTTCTGGAAGAAAACAGCAAGGGCAGAAAATACCATTTTGTGATTACTCACCTGTAAAATGGTTATTACAAGTATGTCACACACCCCGCTTCCGAATATTCATGACACTTGGGTAACTGTCCTGTAGAGGGCGATCTTGCAGAGATGACATGAAAAAAAGGAACCCCTCCCGGTCCATAAATACCTGGGGCCTCCCACCATTCCCCAGTATAAGACAGCAGTAAAGGGACCAGGAAGAGCCAAATGTAAACAGCAAAGAAAAAGGTTCACCATATAAAAGATCCCAGAAAACCAAAAAAGGGCGGGATGAAGCGGGGTGTGTGACATACTTGCAATAACCATTTTACAGGTGAGTAATCACAAAATGGTATTATTCCCAGTATGTCACACACCCCACTTCCGAATATTCATGACACTTGGGACATCCAATAGCTGTGCCCATAATGGGTGGGGATCCCAGAAAGGCAATAATGCAAACTTAAACTACTGCAGCTTGCAGAACTTTGCGGCCAAAAACAGCATCCGCTGAGGCCCGCACATCAATCTTATAAGACTTAGAAAAAGTATGAACAGAAGACCAAGTAGCAGCCTTGCAAACTTGTTCAACAGAAGCGTGATGCTGAAAAGCCCAAGATGCTCCAACAGCACGAGTAGAATGAGCAGTAACACAAAAAGGGGGAACCTTCCCCTTGGCAGAATAGGCCCCAACAATGGCCTGTCGAATCCATTTACTAATGGAAGACTTAGCGGGCGCCAGACCTTTCCTGGGCCCGGAGGGCACCACGAAAAACGCGTCCGTCTTACGAAAAGAAGTAGCCACCAAATAATATTTCACACATCGAACCACATCCAAAGAATGTAAGGTCCTCTCCTTGTCATTACTAGGCTTAGGACCCAAGGAAGGGAGAACTACATCCTGATTGAGGTGGAAGGCCGAAACCACCTTAGGAAGGAAATCCGGCTTAAAGCGGAAAACTACCTTGTCCAGGTGCCTCTCAAAGTAAGGAGCCTGAATAGACAAGGCCGCCAACTCAGAGACACGTCGAACAGAGGTAATAGCCACCAAAAAGGCAACTTTCTGAGTGAGCAGAGAAAGAGCAATATCATGCACCGGCTCAAAAGGAGGCCCCTGGAGAGCCGACAGAACCAAGTTTAAATCCCAAACCGGCAGCAAGGGCTTTCTAGGAGGCCGCACATGAGTAACCCCCTGAAAAAAGGTCTTAACCAGGGGATGAAGGGCAAAAGACCTTTTAAAGAAAACCGCCAGGGCAGAAACCTGCCCCTTCAAAGTACTAAGCTGGAACCCGAGTCCGGACCATGTTGAAGAAACTCCAGAATTCTGGGAATAGAAAACACCCTACAAGGCAAGGCCCTAGCCTCGCACCAGTTAATATAAGACCTCCAAGTCCTATAGTAGACGTTAGAGGAAGATCTCTTCCTAGCTTTAACAAGAGTCTGAACCGCCGCATCAGAAAGACCTTCCTCCTTTAAGATGGAGGTTTCAGCAGCCACGCCGTCAAAGCCAGCATTGGTAAATTGTGGTAGCGTAGCTGACCCTGGGTGATAAGATCCGGAAGAAGAGGCAGATAAAACTGATCTACTGCCAGCCGCACGACCTCTGCGAACCACACTCGTCTTGGCCACCTTGGAGTCACCAGAATTGCTGGTGCCCCTTCTAGAGTTAGCTTGCGTACCACCTTGCCCACCATGGAGAAGGGGGGAACAGGTACAGAAACCCCAGTTCCCTCCAAGCCAGGGACATGGCATCCACTGCCAGGGCCAGAGGATCCTGAGACAGAGACACAAAGGCAGGAAGCTTGTGATTGTGACGTGAGGCAAAGAGATCCACCCTGGGGTCCCCCACTTGTGACAAAGGGACTGGAATACCTTGGAACTGAGAGACCATTCTCCTCGGTGAGAGGATCTCCTGCTCGTGTTCTCCACTCCCGGGATGTAAATGGCTGAGATGCATGGGAAATTGCTCTCTGCCCAAACAAGGATCAGAGATACCTCCCTGAGGGCACTCCTGCTGCGAGTCCCTCCTTGGTGATTGATGTAAGCGACCGCCGTCCAATTATCCGATCGGACTTGAACTGGCAATCCCTGCAAGAGTCAAGCGAGACAGAACCAACCAAATGGTCCGCAGCTCCAAAACGTTGATGGTGGTATGAGCCTCCCGAGGCCCCCATAACCCCTGGAACTGATGTTCCCTCCAGAAGCCCCCCCAGCCCGACAGGCTGGCGTCTGTGGTGACTGTTTCCCAACAAGGGGTCAGAAAGGATCTGCCCTTCAACAGATTGCTTGACACTAGCCACCACTGAAGGGACTGCTGAGTCCGGGGAGACAGCAGACAAGACTGATCCAATGACAGAGGACACTTGTCCCAAGTCGCTAGAAGATGGAGCTGAAGCGTCCTCATGTGAAACTGGGCAAAAGAGACTGCCTCGAAGGAAGCCACCATCAGACCTACCAATCTCATCCCTAGCCGGATAGACGGACGAGGATTGGAATGCAGAAGCCGAATCAAATCTTGGATCAGAAGAATCTTGGGCTGAGGAAGGAACACCCTGGCCTGAAAGGCACCCAGAGTCATGCCCAGAAACGAAACCTCCCTGGATGGGGAGAGGGAGGACTTGGGATAGTTGACCTCTCCAGCGTGGATACCACCACTCTGGTGTCTAGCTCCGCTTGGCTGAGAGAGGAAGCCAAAATGAGAAGGTCGTCCAGGTATGGTACAATGCAAATGCCCAGGACCCCGAGGAGGGCCATCACCCCCGCCAATACCTTGGTGAACACCCTCGGAGCCGAGGTAAGCCCGAATGGAAGGGCCACAAACTGAAAATGCGGATCTTCCACCACGAACCTGAGGAATCTCTGGTGTGTCAGGAAGATAGGTACATGCAGATACGCATCCTTGATGTCTATGGACGTCATGAAGTCCCCCTGACGAAGAGAATCAACGGCTGAACGCAAGGTTTCCATGCGAATCCTGAAGCTGAAGCGGATAAACCGATTGAGGAGCTTCAGATCCAAAATGGGTCGAACTGAGCCGCCCTTCTTGGGCACCGTGAATAGATTGGAGTAGAATCCCAAGCCCCTTTCCCCGGAAGGCACTGGGCAAATGACAGCCATGTCCAGCAGATAACATACTGCCGCCCGGAGCCCCTGTGCGCCCAGCGGATCCGAAGGGACTCGAGACACCACTTCCAGAATCCATTTGTCTGAGACCTCCTGGTCCCAGACCTGGAAGAAGTGCCTGTGTTTGTTGGCAATTCGGGGGACATTCTGGGCTGGCTCTGTGGTGATGAATTGGGCGACATGTGGCTTGAAAACGACTGGACTGGACTTGCAATCGAACTAGGGGTCCTTGCCTGAGTGGCCACCGAACTTCCAGGCGTGGATGTGGCATATGTATCGGTGGTTGCCACCTGTGCCGGTGGCAAATGTGGCCGAGGAGGAGAGGGTGTGCTTGGGGGGGGGGGGAGGGGGGTGGGCCTTCGGTCCCTGTGCCTCTTTGTGGCCTTTGAAGTGGTGCTCCTTTGGCCATGTGATGTACTGCCACGTGGAGCAGGAGAGGCAGTGCTGGCTGGGCTTCGGGCACGCTGGCTCTTACTGGCCTTGCCACTGGTGCTAACCTACACTAGTTAGGTTTATTTAGTCTAGAAAAAAAACGATTGAGGGGTGATCTAATAACTATGTATAAATATATTCGGAATCAATACAAAGATCTGTCCCACAATCTATTTATACCCCGGAGTGTAACCATAACCCGAGGGCATCCACTAAGGTTAGAGGAAAGGTGCTTTCTCCACCGACATAGGAGGGGATTCTTCTCTGTAAGAGCAGTGAGACTATGGAACTCGCTGCCAGAGGAGGTAGTAATGATGGATACAGTAAAAACGTTCAAAAGTGGCCTTGATGCCTTCCTGGCATGTAATAACATTTCCAGCTATGGCTACTAGACCACTGGAAGGAGTTAAACAGGCTGAACTGGATGGACTAAAGTCTTTATTCAGCCTTACATACTATGTTACTATGTTACTTTGGCCATGTGATGTGCTGGCATGTGGAGCAGGAGAGGCAGTGCTGGCTGGGCTGGGGCTTCGGGCTCGCTGGCTCTTACTGGCCTTGCCACTGGAGTGCCGTTTATGATGGGATGTGGTAGGGCGGGGAGGAGGAGAGGGTGTTCTTGTTGGGCTCGGGTTTCTCACCCTCTGCTTCTTTGTGACCTTGTACACCGTGGTACCTGCTTGCTTGTATGTTGGTGCCTTCTTCTTTGCTGCTCCGTCCATGCCTTTGGTTGTTGTTTTTGCTGTTGCGGCCTTTGTGGTCAATGTCGCCTTGTGTTGGCCACTTTGGCTGCGCGTTTCACCTTGGTAGTAGCTTGGTGTGACCGAGTGATCGGACGTGAGGAAGAAGGCTCCTCATGCCGCTGGGCCCTTTTGCTGGTGGCCTCCTTGGCTGGTGTGGCCTTAGCGCTGGGTTTTTTTGGTGCCATGCTTACAATGTCAAAGAGAATGAGCTGTGTGTCCATGACCCTTTAAATACTAATGACTGGGTATGACGCTTACGCGTGCGTCCGGCCGTGCAGAACCCGGAAACCGCTGGGGCATTACTTATCTGCTGCGGACAAGAAGAAAGATGGCGCCCACGATCTTCACCCGCCAACAACAGGAGCTGATTATGCTCGTAAGTGTATTGTAAGGACGTTGATTTGCCATCTAAATGCATGCCTAGGCCTTAAGGAAGCGCAGGAAGGAACAGTTGTTTTCTAAACTTAGTTAAACTCTGTGCCAAACAGAAGTTAGTGCGCACAAGTGCGAACCAACTCACTTGCATCTAGAAGGATAGTTTGAGGCTAGAAATGTGTTTGGGAATGTCATTTACTCAACTGATCGAATTGTGACAAATATTTGTATGCAGTTGGATCTAACAACTATTTTTTTTTTGTGTTTTTTAGACGATGCTTCAGCGCAGGTACGACTACCTGCCCAACGCATACGAGAAGAAGAACGTCGCCCTGGAGATTGTTTCCCGGATCCAGCAGGAGACGGACACCACCTTCACCCATACGCAGATCATGCAGCATTGGTCGGACCTGAAGCGACTCCACATGCCCCAAGTGTAGCCATTTTTCGGTCTCCATTTCCCAAGTAAGTACATAGAGATTGCATTCTAGATGTAACTAATACAGAAGGTAGGCCTTTATTTATAAATGCTTTTCTTTTCTAGTGCTGGAAATGGAGTACCGAATCCGACACACCCGGAGGAGCACAGGCCGGCCAGTGCTGCATGAATCTGCAGCAGAAAGTGAAGGTGGTGGATCTCCAGGGCCACGTTCCTACCCCTCCGCTGTAGCAGCCTCAGACCAGCCCCTGGACCTTTCTACAGAGGAAGGGCGTCGCGGCGTGGGCAGGGAGTCGGCCCAAGCGACTGAGCCATTAGCCTCTGGTATGTGACTCTTAATGTAACCGCACACACATATATGCTATTAAAAGCAAAGCTGATTCCCTTAATCTCTTTTTCTAGATAATTATGTAGCGGGTGAAGGATCTGTGGAAGAGACTGCAGCATATCAGGCCCAGGAGGCACATGGAGAAGGTGGGTGATGTCACACACACATTCAAATTGTCATTTGCTTACTGTTGACTCAGACATTAGAAGTGACCCTATTTTACATATCTCTACAGCCTCAACTTCCCAGCAGTGGCAGGTTCCAGAGGGGAGGGTGGTCCCCGAAGCAGAGCTCGCCCACCAACGAAGTAAGTTGTAATGTAATTATTTGACATATATGGGAAATGACATGATCACCAAGATACCTAAATCCATAATCAATGCCATTAGCATAATGACATATGGCCTCTTCCATTTATTAAAATCCTTAGCATAATGACATATGGCTTCTTCCTTTTTTATTAATTCCTTAGCATAATGACATATGGCCTCTTCCTTTTATTAATTCCTTAGCATAATGACATATGGGCCTCATAAGTTAGCTTGCAACCTAATAAACATTCCATCCACAGCTGTTAAACATGTATTTGCCGACAAATAATTTATTTTTCACATTTATACAGGGACCACACGTGCCAGAGTGACACAACTGAGTGCCAGGGTCCTTCAGTTGGTGGGCGAGATACAGGAGCTGCGCGACTCGTTGGGGACCACAGATGAAGAATAATGTCCTGGGGCCTGCCATTGCTGTGTATATAGTTTGAAAAATGTTATTTTTAACAAAAATTTTAAAATTTTATATTAACACTTTAACATTAAAAAAAAAAATTATATTGAAAGTTGTTCAATTTTAAAATATTTTTTTTTTAAAAAAAGCAATAGAAAAATGCCTGTGAAGATTAAAAACAAAAAAAAAAAAACCTTGTTTCTGTGTCATTTCCTTTTCTAAATACATTCATTAAGGGTTGTTTACCACAAAACGAATGCAAAAACCAAAATGTATGAAGATTCGCCTGACCGCATAAAATGGAAGAATATACTGAGCGCGAAGTGATTTGGGTAAGTTTTAGGGGCGGAAAATGGAAGAATGAGACCGCAAAGTGATTTAGGTAAGTTTTAGGTGCGGGAAATGGAAGAAGAATGAGACTGTGAAGTGATTTAGGTAAGTTTTAGGTGCGGAAAATGGAAGAATATACTGAGCGCGAAGTGATTTGGGTAAGTTTTAGGTGCGCCAATGAAAGAAGAATGAGACCGCAAAGTGATTTAGGTAAGTTTTAGGGGCGGGAAATGGAAGAATATACTGAGCGCGAAGTGATTTGGGTAAGTTTTAGGTGCGCCAATGGAAGAAGAATGAGACCGCAAAGTGATTTAGGTAAGTTTTAGGGACGGGAAATGAAAGAAGAATGAGACCAGTTTTAGGGGCGGAAAATGGAAGAATATACTGAGGGCGAAGTGATTTGGGTAAGTTTTAGGGGCGGGAAATGGAAGAAGAATTAGAACGCGAAGTGATTTAGGTAAGTTTTAGGGGCGGAAAATGGAAGAATATACTGAGCGCGAAGTGATTTGGGTAAGTTTTAGGGGCAGGAAATGGAAGAAGAATGAGACCGCGAATTGATTTGGGTAAAGTTTTAGGGGCGGGAAATGGAAAAAGAATTAGAACGCGAAGTGATTTAGGTAAGTTTTAGGGGTGGAAAATGGAAGAATACACTGAGCGCGAAGTGATTTAGGTACGTTTTAGGGGCAGAAAATGGAAGAATGAGACCGCGAAGTGATTTAGGTAAGTTTTAGGTGCGGGAAATGGAAGAAGAATGAGACCACAAAGTGATTTAGGTAAGTTTTAGGGCGGAAAATGGAAGAATATACTGAGCGCGAAGTGATTTGGGTAAGTTTTAGGGGCGGGAAATGGAAGAAGAATGAGACCGCGAAGTGATTTAGGTAAGTTTTAGGGGCAGGAAATGGAAGAAGAATGAGAACGTGAAGTGATTTAGGTAAGTTTTAGGGGTGGAAAATGGAAGAATTTACTGAGCGTGAAGTGATTTGGGTAAGTTTTAGGTGCGCCAATGGAAGAAGAATGAGACTGCGAAGTGATTTAGGTAAGTTTTAGGTGCGGGAAATGGAAGAAGAATGAGACCACAAAGTGATTTAGGTAAGTTTTAGGGCGGAAAATAGAAGAATTTACTGAGCGCGAAGTGATTTAGGTATGTTTTAGGGGCGGGAAATGGAAGAATATACTGAACGCGAAGTGATTTGGGTAAGTTTTAGGTGCGCCAATGGAAGAAGAATGAGACCGCAAAGTGATTTAGGTAAGTTTTAGGGGCGGGAAATGGAAGAAGAATTAGAACGCGAAGTGATTTAGGTAAGTTTTAGGTGCGGGAAATGGAAGAAGAATGAGACCACAAAGTGATTTTGGTAAATTTAAGGGCGGAAAATGGAAGAATTTACTGAGCGCAAAGTGATTTGGGTAAGTTTTAGGTGCGCCAATGGAAGAAGATGAGACTGCGAAGTGATTTAGGCAAGTTTTAGGTGCGGGAAATGGAAGAAGAATGAGACCACAAAGTGATTTAGGTAAATTTTAGGGGCGGAAAATGGAAGAATTTACTGAGCGCAAAGTGATTTGGGTAAGTTTTAGGTGCGCCAATGGAAGAAGATGAGACTGCGAAGTGATTTAGGTAAGTTTTAGGTGCGGGAAATGGAAGAAGAATGAGACCACAAAGTGATTTAGGTAAATTTTAGGGGCGGAAAATGGAAGAATTTACTGAGCGCAAAGTGATTTGGGTAAGTTTTAGGTGCGCCAATGGAAGAAGATGAGACCGCGAAGTGATTTAGGTAAGTTTTAGGGACGGGAAATGAAAGAAGAATGAGACCAGTTTTAGGGGCAGGAAATGGAAGAAGAATGAGACCGCGAATTGATTTGGGTAAAGTATTAGGGGCGGGAAATGGAAAAAGAATTAGAACGCGAAGTGATTTAGGTAAGTTTTAGGGGTGGAAAATGGAAGAATACACTGAGCGCGAAGTGATTTAGGTACGTTTTAGGGGCAGAAAATGGAAGAATGAGAACGCGAAGTGATTTAGGTAAGTTTTAGGTGCGGGAAATGGAAGAAGAATGAGACCACAAAGTGATTTAGGTAAGTTTTAGGGCGGAAAATGGAAGAATATACTGAGCGCGAAGTGATTTGGGTAAGTTTTAGGGGCGGGAAATGGAAGAAGAATGAGACCGCGAAGTGATTTAGGTAAGTTTTAGGGGCAGGAAATGGAAGAAGAATGAGAACGTGAAGTGATTTAGGTAAGTTTTAGGGGTGGAAAATGGAAGAATTTACTGAGCGTGAAGTGATTTGGGTAAGTTTTAGGTGCGCCAATGGAAGAAGAATGAGACTGCGAAGTGATTTAGGTAAGTTTTAGGTGCGGGAAATGGAAGAAGAATGAGACCACAAAGTGATTTAGGTAAGTTTTAGGGCGGAAAATAGAAGAATTTACTGAGCGCGAAGTGATTTAGGTATGTTTTAGGGGCGGGAAATGGAAGAATATACTGAACGCGAAGTGATTTGGGTAAGTTTTAGGTGCGCCAATGGAAGAAGAATGAGAGCGCAAAGTGATTTAGGTAAGTTTTAGGGGCGGGAAATGGAAGAAGAATTAGAACGCGAAGTGATTTAGGTAAGTTTTAGGTGCGGGAAATGGAAGAAGAATGAGACCACAAAGTGATTTTGGTAAATTTAAGGGCGGAAAATGGAAGAATTTACTGAGCGCAAAGTGATTTGGGTAAGTTTTAGGTGCGCCAATGGAAGAAGATGAGACTGCGAAGTGATTTAGGCAAGTTTTAGGTGCGGGAAATGGAAGAAGAATGAGACCACAAAGTGATTTAGGTAAATTTTAGGGGCGGAAAATGGAAGAATTTACTGAGCGCAAAGTGATTTGGGTAAGTTTTAGGTGCGCCAATGGAAGAAGATGAGACTGCGAAGTGATTTAGGTAAGTTTTAGGTGCGGGAAATGGAAGAAGAATGAGACCACAAAGTGATTTAGGTAAATTTTAGGGGCGGAAAATGGAAGAATTTACTGAGCGCAAAGTGATTTGGGTAAGTTTTAGGTGCGCCAATGGAAGAAGATGAGACCGCGAAGTGATTTAGGTAAGTTTTAGGGACGGGAAATTAAAGAAGAATGAGACCAGTTTTAGGTGCGGGAAATGGAAGAAGAATGAGACCACAAAGTGATTTGGGTAAAGTTTTAGGGGCGGGAAATGGAAAAAGAATTAGAACGCGAAGTGATTTAGGTAAGTTTTAGGGGTGGAAAATGGAAGAATACACTGAGCGCGAAGTGATTTGGGTAAGTTTTAGGTGCGCCAATGGAAGAAGAATGAGACCGCGAAGTGATTTAGGTAAGTTTTAGGGGCGGAAAATGGAAGAATGAGACCGCGAAGTGATTTAGGTAAGTTTTAGGTGCGGGAAATGGAAGAAGAATGAGACCACAAAGTGATTTAGGTAAGTTTTAGGGGCAGGAAATGGAAGAAGAATGAGAACGTGAAGTGATTTAGGTAAGTTTTAGGGGTGGAAAATGGAAGAATTTACTGAGCGCGAAGTGATTTGGGTAAGTTTTAGGTGCGCCAATGGAAGAAGAATGAGACTGCGAAGTGATTTAGGTAAGTTTTAGGTGCGGGAAATGGAAGAAGAATGAGACCACAAAGTGATTTAGGTAACTTTTAGGGCGGAAAATGGAAGAATATACTGAGCGCGAAGTGATTTGGGTACGTTTTAGGTGCGGGAAATGGAAGAAGAATGAGACCGCGAAGTGATTTAGGTAAGTTTTAGGTGCGGAAAATGGAAGAATATACTGAGCGCGAAGTGATTTGGGTAAGTTTTAGGTGCGCCAATGGAAGAAGAATGAGACCGCAAAGTGATTTAGGTAAGTTTTAGGGGTGGGAAATGGAAGAAGAATTAGAACGCGAAGTGATTTAGGTAAGTTTTAGGTGCGGGAAATGGAAGAAGAATGAGACCACAAAGTGATTTAGGTAAATTTTAGGGGCGGAAAATGGAAGAATTTACTGAGCGCAAAGTGATTTGGGTAAGTTTTAGGTGCGCCAATGGAAGAAGAATGAGACCGCGAAGTGATTTAGGTAAGTTTTAGGTGCGGAAAATGGAAGAATATACTGAGCGCGAAGTGATTTGGGTAAGTTTTAGGTGCGCCAATGGAAGAAGAATGAGACCGCAAAGTGATTTAGGTAAGTTTTAGGGGTGGGAAATGGAAGAAGAATTAGAACGCGAAGTGATTTAGGTAAGTTTTAGGTGCGGGAAATGGAAGAAGAATGAGACCACAAAGTGATTTAGGTAAATTTTAGGGGCGGAAAATGGAAGAATTTACTGAGCGCAAAGTGATTTGGGTAAGTTTTAGGTGCGCCAATGGAAGAAGAATGAGACCGCGAAGTGATTTAGGTAAGTTTTAGGTGCGGAAAATGGAAGAATATACTGAGCGCGAAGTGATTTGGGTAAGTTTTAGGTGCGCCAATGGAAGAAGAATGAGACCGCAAAGTGATTTAGGTATGTTTTAGGGGCGGGAAATGGAAGAATATACTGAACGCAAAGTGATTTGGGTAAGTTTTAGGTGCGCCAATGGAAGAAGAATGAGACCGCAAAGTGATTTAGGTAAGTTTTAGGGGCGGGAAATGGAAGAAGAATTAGAACGCGAAGTGATTTAGGTAAGTTTTAGGTGCGGGAAATGGAAGAAGAATGAGACCACAAAGTGATTTAGGTCAATTTTAGGGGCGGAAAATGGAAGAATATACTGAGCGCGAAGTGATTTGGGTAAGTTTTAGGTGCGCCAATGGAAGAAGAATGAGACCGCAAAGTGATTTAGGTAAGTTTTAGGGGCGGAAAATGGAAGAATATACTGAGGGCGAAGTGATTTGGGTAAGTTTTAGGGGCGGGAAATGGAAGAAGAATGAGCCCGCGAAGTGATTTAGGAATGTTTTAGGGGCGGGAAATGGAAGAATGAGACCACGAAGTGATTTAGGTAAGTTTTAGGGGCGGAAAATGGAAGAATATACTGAGCGCGAAGTGATTTGGGTAACTTTTAAGTGCGGGAAATGGAAGAAGAATGAGACCGCAAAGTAATTTAGATAAGTTTTAGGTGAGGGAAATGGAAAAAGAATGAGACCGCGAAGTGATTTAGGTAAGTTTTAGGGGCGGAAAATGGAAGAATGAGACCGCGAAGTGATTTAGGTAAGTTTTAGGTGCGGGAAATGGAAGAAGAATGAGACCGCAAAGTAATTTAGATAAGTTTTAGGTGAGGGAAATGGAAAAAGAATGAGACCGCGAAGTGATTTAGGTAAGTTTTAGGGGCGGAAAATGGAAGAATGAGACCGCGAAGTGATTTAGGTAAGTTTTAGGTGCGGGAAATGGAAGAAGAATGAGACCACAAAGTGATTTAGGGAAGTTTTAGGGGCGGAAAATGGAAGAATATACTGAGCGCGAAATGATTTGGGTAAGTTTTAGGGGCAGGAAATGGAAGAAGAATGAGACCGCAAAGTGATTTGGGTAAAGTTTTAGGGGCAGGAAATGGAAGAAGAATGAGAACGTGAAGTGATTTAGGTAAGTTTTAGGGGTGGAAAATGAAAGAATGAGACCGCAAAGTGATTTAAGTAAGTTTTAGGGGTGGAAAATGGAAGAATACACTGAGCGCGAAGTGATTTGGGTAAGTTTTAGGTGCGCCAATGGAAGAAGAATGAGACCGCGAAGTGATTTAGGTAAGTTTTAGGGGCGGGAAATGAAAGAATGAGACCGCAAAGTGATTTAAGTAAGTTTTAGGGGTGGAAAATGGAAGAATACACTGAGCGCGAAGTGATTTGGGTAAGTTTTAGGTGCGCCAATGGAAGAAGAATGAGACCGCGAAGTGATTTAGGTAAGTTTTAGGGCGGAAAATGGAAGAATATACTGAGCACGAAGTGATTTGGGTAAGTTTTAGGGGCGGGAAATGGAAGAAGAATGAGACCGCGTAGTGATTTAGGTAAGTTTTAGGGGCAGGAAATGGAAGAAGAATGAGAACGTGAAGTGATTTAGGTAAGTTTTAGGGGTGGAAAATGGAAGAATTTACTGAGCGCGAAGTGATTTGGGTAAGTTTTAGGTGCGCCAATGGAAGAAGAATGAGACTGCGAAGTGATTTAGGTAAGTTTTAGGTGCGGAAAATGGAAGAAGAATGAGACCACAAAGTGATTTAGGTAAGTTTTAGGGGTGGGAAATGGAAGAAGAATTAGAACTCGAAGTGATTTAGGTAAGTTTTAGGTGCGGGAAATGGAAGAAGAATGAGACCACAAAGTGATTTAGGTAAATTTTAGGGGCGGAAAATGAAAGAATTTACTGAGCGCGAAGTGATTTGGGTACGTTTTAGGTGCGCCAATGGAAGAAGAATGAGACCGCGAAGTGATTTAGGTAAGTTTTAGGTGCGGGAAATGGAAGAAGAATGAGACCACAAAGTGATTTAGGTAAATTTTAGGGGCGGAAAATGGAAGAATTTACTGAGCGCGAAGTGATTTGGGTAAGTTTTAGGTGCGCCAATGGAAGAAGAATGAGACCGCGAAGTGATTTAGGTAAGTTTTAGGTGCGGAAAATGGAAGAATATACTGAGCGCGAAGTGATTTGGGTAAGTTTTAGGTGCGCCAATGGAAGAAGATGAGACCGCAAAGTGATTTAGGTAAGTTTTAGGGACGGGAAATGAAAGAAGAATGAGGCCAGTTTTAGGGGCTGAAAATGGAAGAATATACTGAGGGCGAAGTGATTTGGGTAAGTTTTAGGGGCGGGAAATGGAAGAAGAATGAGACCACAAAGTGATTTAGGTAAATTTTAGGGGCGGAAAATGGAAGAATTTACTGAGCGCAAAGTGATTTGGGTAAGTTTTAGGTGCGCCAATGGAAGAAGAATGAGACCGCAAAGTGATTTAGGTAAGTTTTAGGTGCGGGAAATGGAAGAAGAATGAGACCACAAAGTGATTTAGGTAAGTTTTAGGGGCGGAAAATGGAAGAATATACTGAGCGCGAAATGATTTGGGTAAGTTTTAGGGGCGGGAAATGGAAGAAGAATGAGACCGCGAAGTGATTTGGGTAAAGTTTTAGGGGCGGGAAATGGAAAAAGAATTAGAACGCGAAGTGATTTAGGTAAGTTTTAGAGGTGGAAAATGGAAGAATACACTGAGCGCGAAGTGATTTGGGTAAGTTTTAGGTGCGCCAATGGAAGAAGAATGAGACCGCGAAGTGATTTAGGTAAGTTTTAGGGGCGGAAAATGGAAGAATGAGACCGCGAAGTGATTTAGGTAAGTTTTAGGTGCGGGAAATGGAAGAAGAATGAGACCACAAAGTGATTTAGGTATGTTTTAGGGCGGAAAATGGAAGAATATACTGAGCGCGAAGTGATTTGGGTAAGTTTTAGGGGCGGGAAATGGAAGAAGAATGAGACCGCGAAGTGACTTAGGTAAGTTTTAGGGGCAGGAAATGGAAGAAGAATGAGAACGTGAAGTGATTTAGGTAAGTTTTAGGGGTGGAAAATGGAAGAATTTACTGAGCGCGAAGTGATTTGGGTAAGTTTTAGGTGCGCCAATGGAAGAAGAATGAGACCGCGAAGTGATTTAGGTAAGTTTTAGGGGCGGGAAATGAAAGAATGAGACCGCAAAGTGATTTAAGTAAGTTTTAGGGGTGGAAAATGGAAGAATACACTGAGCGTGAAGTGATTTGGGTAAGTTTTAGGGGCGGGAAATGGAAGAAGAATGAGACCGCGAAGTGATTTGGGTAAAGTTTTAGGGGCGGGAAATGGAAAAAGAATTAGAACGCGAAGTGATTTAGGTAAGTTTTAGGGGTGGAAAATGGAAGAATACACTGAGCGCGAAGTGATTTGGGTAAGTTTTAGGTGCGCCAATGGAAGAAGAATGAGACCGCGAAGTGATTTAGGTAAGTTTTAGGGCGGAAAATGGAAGAATATACTGAGCGCAAAGTGATTTGGGTAAGTTTTAGGGGCGGGAAATGGAAGAAGAATGAGACCGCGAAGTGATTTAGGTAAGTTTTAGGGGCAGGAAATGGAAGAAGAATGAGAACGTGAAGTGATTTAGGTAAGTTTTAGGGGTGGAAAATGGAAGAATTTACTGAGCGCGAAGTGATTTGGGTAAGTTTTAGGTGCGCCAATGGAAGAAGAATGAGACTGCGAAGTGATTTAGGTAAGTTTTAGGGCGGAAAATGGAAGAATATACTGAGCGCGAAGTGATTTTGGGTAAGTTTTAGGTGCGCCAATGGAAGAAGAATGAGACCGCAAAGTGGTTTAGGTAAGTTTTAGGGGTGGGAAATGGAAGAAGAATGAGATTGCGAAGTGATTTAGGTAAGTTTTAGGGCGGAAAATGGAAGAATATACTGAGCGCGAAGTGATTTGGGTAAGTTTTAGGTGCGCCAATAAAAGAAGAATGAGACCGCAAAGTGATTTAGGTAAGTTTTAGGGGCGGGAAATGGAAGAATATACTGAACGCGAAGTGATTTGGGTAAGTTTTAGGTGCGCCAATGGAAGAAGAATGAGACCGCAAAGTGATTTAGGTAAGTTTTAGGGGCGGGAAATGGAAGAAGAATTAGAACGCGAAGTGATTTAGGTAAGTTTTAGGTGCGGGAAATGGAAGAAGAATGAGACCACAAAGTGATTTAGGTAAATTTTAGGGGCGGAAAATGGAAGAATTTACTGAGCGCAAAGTGATTTGGGTAAGTTTTAGGTGCGCCAATGGAAGAAGATGAGACCGCGAAGTGATTTAGGTAAGTTTTAGGGACGGGAAAATGAAAGAAGAATGAGACCAGTTTTAGGGGCGGAAAATGGAAGAATATACTGAGGGCGAAGTGATTTGGGTAAGTTTTAGGGGCGGGAAATGGAAGAATTTACTGAGCGCAAAGTGATTTGGGTAAGTTTTAGGTGCCCCAATGGAAGAAGAATGAGACCGCGAAGTGATTTAGGTAAGTTTTAGGGGCGGAAAATGGAAGAATATACTGAGGGCGAAGTGATTTGGGTAAGTTTTAGGGGCGGGAAATGGAAGAAGAATGAGCCCGCGAAGTATTTTGGGTAAAGTTTTAGGGGCGGGAAATGGAAGAATGAGACCGCAAAGTGATTTAGGTAAGTTTTAGGTGCGGGAAATGGAAGAAGAATGAGACCACAAAGTGATTTAGGTAAGTTTTAGGGCGGAAAATGGAAGAATATACTGAGTGCGAAGTGATTTGGGTAAGTTTTAGGGGCGGGAAATGGAAGAAGAATGAGACCGCGAAGTGATTTAGGTAAGTTTTAGGGGTGGAAAATGGAAGAAGAATGAGACCGCGAAGTGATTTAGGTAAGTTTTAGGGGCAGGAAATGGAAGAAGAATGAGAACGTGAAGTGATTTAGGTAAGTTTTAGGGGTGGAAAATGGAAGAATTTACTGAGCGCGAAGTGATTTGGGTAAGTTTTAGGTGCGCCAATGGAAGAAGAATGAGACCGCGAAGTGATTTAGGTAAGTTTTAGGGGCGGGAAATGAAAGAATGAGACCGCAAAGTGATTTAAGTAAGTTTTAGGGGCGGAAAATGGAAGAATACACTGAGCGTGAAGTGATTTGGGTAAGTTTTAGGGGCGGGAAATGGAAGAAGAATTAGAACGCGAAGTGATTTAGGTAAATTTTAGGGGCGGAAAATGGAAGAATATACTGAGCGCAAAGTGATTTGGGTAAGTTTTAGGTGCGCCAATGGAAGAAGAATGAGACCGCAAAGTGATTTAGGTAAGTTTTAGGTGCGGAAAATGGAAGAATATACTGAGCGCGAAGTGATTTGGGTAAGTTTTAGGTGCGCCAATGGAAGAAGAATGAGACCGCAAAGTGATTTAGGTATGTTTTAGGGGCGGGAAATGGAAGAATATACTGAACGCGAAGTGATTTGGGTAAGTTTTAGGTGCGCCAATGGAAGAAGAATGAGACCGCAAAGTGATTTAGGTAAGTTTTAGGCAAAAGGCAAAAATGCACAAGTAAAAACCACTGCAGCTGCAGAACCTTGCGGCCAAAAAAGCAGCCGCTGAGGCCCGCACAACAACCTTATAAAAACTTGGAAAAAGTATGAACAGAAGACCAAGTAGCAGTCTTACAAACTTGTCCAACAGAGACCTGGTGCTGAAAAGCCAGAAAGCCCCAAAAGCACGAGTAAAATGAGCAGTGATCTGGAAAAGAGGGAACCCTCCCCTTGGCAGAATAGGCCCTAACAATGGCCTGACGAACCCATTCACTAATGGTAGACTTGACGGGCGCCGAAACCTTTCTTGGGCCCAGAGGGCACCACAAACAAAGCGTCCATCCTACGAAAAAGAGAAGTAGTCCAAATAGTACTTCACACAACGCACAACATCCAAAGTGTGCCAGGGCCTCTCCTTGTCATTGCTAAGCTTAGGACACAAGGAAGGGAAAACCACATCCTGAGAAAGATGGAAGGCAGAGAGAATAGGAAGTGCAACATCCTGCCCCGGCTCAAATGAGGCCCCCAGAGGGCCGACAGAACCAAAATCAAGGCCCAAAAACAGGCAACAAGGGCTTGCGAGGGGACCGCACATGAGTGACCCCCTGGAAAAAAATCTTAACTGAAAGATGAAGTAATACCAAAAACCCTAAATCCGATAAAATGGCTGGAGAGAGTTTTAAATATCAAAGCCTATGCACTGCCGCACATAATCTCCGGCGTCCTGCTAACCTCTACAAGAATTACACTTCAAAAAAACATATACTACTACTGGTTAAACGCAGGCCTGGCATATAAGCTGGAAACGAAATTTGCTGAGCAAACATCAATTTATTACATCTATCTCAGCACACACATGGGACATATTTATAAAGATAAAAGACTAACATACAGTGCTTTAAAATCACGGGGGCCCACCGTGCACCAGACACACACTACCACGCACACCTATTGCACACCCCGCTAGCAGCGCTGCTACATATAGCCTACACCAACGCTTGACACACTGCCCGTTGCTTGTGAAGACAAGCTGAATTATTTGAGTAGGACAGTGGCATGCCTCCTCACAGAATTAGTCACTCCACAGGCGTATGCAGCTGAAATTTCCATACGCTTATACTGATGCCATCATTAGAGTGTTCTCATAGTTTGCAACTTCCAAGGCTCAGATGCAAGGATTACACAAGTTGGCAACGTGTTGTGAATCCCGCATCAACACTAAGTCATATGCCGGCCTTGCGCTGCATATTCATTCTCTGAGCTCAAATATGGGCAATACAGTCAATATATAGACGCGCCTCTCAGAGGCTGGTACTTAGCTGTAGCATATAAAGGTCCATCGCAGAGACGCTGCCGCCGTGATGACGAGTGTTTACATGACGCTTTAGGATGGAGAAACTTGAGGCAGAAGCAGGGCTGGGAGCGAGGTGGCTGGCACGTGGAGGGGGCCGGCCGTCCGCCGACGCGCGTTTCGCTCCGCCCACCGGAGCTTCGTCAGGGTGGTGGGCGGCCCTCCAAGCCTCCATTATAAGCAAAAGCTCCCTCCCACACATCCGGGATAGCCAATCACTCGTGCGCTTCCTGGGATGACGCAAAATGCGTCAATCAACTTCTTCCGGACAGGCCCGGCTCGCCAGTCATTTGCATACTTCCTGCTGTGACGCATTCCGCGTCATTTCCATATTTCCATCCAGCTGGGCTAGCCAATCGATTGGGTGCTCCCCCTCATGACGCAATCCGCGTCAATTCTCAAGTTCCACCCTCAGGACACGATGGTAAACACACAGCTGTCAAGCTCAATACACTGTTACGGGCACGCAGCTGTCAGCAAACGCACATTTTTCCCATCATCTATGGGGCACGCGGCGGGACTTCTTTTCCCTTTCTCCCGCGGTATAGACTTCATTGGCTTCATGGAGACAAGGGTGTGTCTTTATTGCGGGGGCCTCCAACAAAACCGTCAGTTCATCTATTGTCACAGAGTATTTTTATGCGCACAAGCATTGCATAAACCATATCTTCTTCACAGTATTCAAGGCTAGGAAACATTTAGATCAATCTTAAATGTCCCATATAACTATGGGGCGCTGTATCTGCCCTCATTTTAAACCCTAGTTTCCCGGCTCACGGCACACACACACTTATCCATTCACCTACTACACAAGTAACGGGACATGTGTCCCTCCTACCTCAGGAACAAATAACGGGATTTATTGTCCCCTCTGCCTCGGTATACTTCTCATACATTTCACATGGGAACGGACATGTGTGTGTATAGATTACATTGAGGAGACTTCCGGCACAAGTATCATTTAAACCAGTGCCGCATTATATTTATGCACACAATGATTGCACAGTCCATATCGTCATCTCAGTATACAAGCTTGAACTGCATCTACCCCTAACTCATTTCTATGCCTGATGGGAGGGGATTGGCTATCCCGGATGTGTGGGAGGGAGCTTTTGCTTATAATGGAGGCTTGGAGGGCCGCCCACCACCCTGACGAAGCTCCGGTGGGCGGAGCGAAACGCGCGTCGGCGGACGGCCGGCCCCCTCCACGTGCCAGCCACCTCGCTCCCAGCCCTGCTTCTGCCTCAAGTTTCTCCATCCTAAAGCGTCATGTAAACACTCGTCATCACGGCGGCAGCGTCTCTGCGATGGACCTTTATATGCTACAGCTAAGTACCAGCCTCTGAGAGGCGCGTCTATATATTGACTGTATTGCCCATATTTGAGCTCAGAGAATGAATATGCAGCGCAAGGCCGGCATATGACTTAGTGTTGATGCGGGATTCACAACATGTTGCCAACTTGTGTAATCCTTGCATCTGAGCCTTGGAAGTTGCAAACTATGAGAACACTCTAATGACGGCATCAGTATAAGCGTATGGAAATTTCAGCTGCATACGCCTGTGGAGTGACTAATTCTGTGAGGAGGCATGCCACTGTCCTACTCAAATAATTCAGCTTGTCTTCACAAGCAACGGGCAGTGTGTCAAGCGTTGGTGTAGGCTATATGTAGCGGCGCTGCTAGCGGGGTGTGCAATAGGTGTGCGTGGTAGTGTGTGTCTGGTGCACGGTGGGCCCCCGTGATTTTAAAGCACTGTATGTTAGTCTTTTATCTTTATAAATATGTCCCATGTGTGTGCTGAGATAGATGTAATAAATTGATGTTTGCTCAGCAAATTTCGTTTCCAGCTTATATGCCAGGCCTGCGTTTAACCAGTAGTAGTATATGTTTTTTTGAAGTGTAATACCAAAAACCTGGGAATCAAAAACACCCTACAAGGCAAGACCCTAGCCTCACACCAATCAAAATAGGACCGCCAAGTCCTGTAGTAAAAGTTAGAGGAAGACCTCTTCCTAGCCCTAACAAGAGACTGGATCACAGCATCAGAAAACCCTTCTACTCCTAGGAAGGAGGTTTCAGCGGCCACACTGTCAAAGCCAGCGTATGTAAATTGGAGTAACAAAGCTGACCTTGAGTGACCAGATCCGAAAACAGAGACAACCTGTACTGATAGACCGCCAGCCGTGCGACGTCTGCGAAACCACACCTGTCTTGGCCACCCTGGAGCCACCAGAATTGCTGGCACATCCTCTAGAACCAGCTTGCGCACCACCCTGCCTACCATGGAGAAGGGGGGAAACAGATACAGGAGACCCAGACCCCGCCAGGCAATGGACATGGCATCCACTGCCAGCGCCAGAGGATCCTGAGACAGAGACACAAATGCCGGAAGCTTGTGGTTGTGACGGGAGGCAAAGAGATCCAGCTCCGGAGACCCCCACTTGTGACAAATGGACAGAGAAACAGTTGTTGAGGAACCATTCCCCTCGGCAAGAGGACCCCCCCGCTCAGAGAGTCCGCTTCCACGTTCTCCACCCCTGGAATGTACACCGCCGATATGCACGGAACATTAGCACTAGGCCCATGCCAGAATCAGAGACACTTCCTTGAGGGCACTCCTGCTGCGAGTCCCTCCTTAGTGATTGATGTAAACGACCGCAGTCCGATTGTCTGATCGAACCTGAACCGGTAAGCCCTGGAGGTGATGCGTCAAGTGCGACAGCACCAACCAAACGGCCCTCAGCCCCAAGACGTTGATGGGGGTGAACGCCTCCTGAGGACCCCACAGCCCCTGGAACTGACGTTCCTTCTAGAAGCCCCCCCCCAGCCCGACAGGCTGGCGTCCGTGGTGACCGTCTCCCAGCAAGGAGCCAGAAAGAACTGCCCCGCAGAAGATTCCTCGGTTCCGGCCACCACCGAAGAGACTGTCGGACCAGGGGAGACATTACAAATCACTGATCCAAGGACAGAGGGCTTCTGTCCCAAGCCGATAACAGAAGGAGTTGAAGAGGTCTCATGTGAAACTGAACAAAAGGAACTGCCTCGAAGAAGGCCACCATCAATTCCACCAGTCTCATCCCTTGCCGCATGGACGTTCTAATGAACCTGTTGAGAACCTTTAGATCCAGAATGGGTCTCATGGAGCCATCTTTGGGCACGGTAAAAAAAAGTTGGAGTAACAGCCCCGGCCTCTCTCCGAGATGGGCATCAGGCAGATGACCTCCAAGCTCATAAGATTTTGTATAACCAATAAAAAAAACCCTGCGCGGCCCGGGGGTCCGAAGGCACCCAAGACCTGAAGAACCTGGGTGGAGGCCGGTACTCGAACCTCAGTTTGTACCCGGAAGAGACCACTTCCAGGATCCAGTTGTCTGTGACCTCACGGGTCCCGACCTGAGCGAAGTGCCATAGCCATCCCCCCACCCGCTAGGGTGAGGGCGCCCCCTCAAAGCTGAGAGGCCTTGGCAGCAGTTTTGGCTATGGAACCCCAGGCAATTCTGGGACGGGCACGTCATCACCTCTGAACGCAGAGTAAGCATGCTTGCTCGAGAGCCATGAAAGGAAGGAATAAAGGGGCCTGCACCACGAAGGGAGCGGCGCTGTTACTTGCGTTGTGGCAGCTTACCTCCTTACACCACCGGGTCCAAATCATCTCCAAACAGACGCATACCCAAGAAGGGTAGCCCTGTAAGCGCCTTCTTAGCCGCCATGTCAGCCGCCCATTGGCACAATCAAACCCCACAGCGTATAGCCACAAGCAAAGCCGAGGTTCAACTACACATGCATATTATATCATCCAATAGTGACAAGACGAAAGTCATGAACAAATCACACCACGTAAGCGCTGCCAATTCAACACTGGCAGAGATAAGATGGGGCCCATACAACAGGACCCTAAGTACAGAACCGCAAGGCCGAACCCACGCTGGCAAGAGGCATGAGACGCCATTTGATCAAGACGTCGGTCCTCACTAACCTTCAGCGTAGTAAAGTCTGGTGAGTGCACAACCGATGAGCTGGACAAACCCAGAACCGGAGCGTCGACCTCTGAGGGTGACGACCAACACTTCACCGTGTCCACGGGAAAGGGATACTTCCTATCCCACGCCTGATGGATACCAGGAAGCCGGCTGGGCTTTACCTATTCTTTTAAGAATCAAATTGTCAAACTGCTTCTGATTTGGAAACTCCAAGCGAGGCTTAGAGGTTCCAAAAAAATTCCCCCTTTTGCGGAGGGGCCTCCGCAGGTGGAGAGATAGCAAGCACCTCAAAAATATGGGCCAGAATCCTGGGGGTATCAACAGTATCCCAGCGCTCCAGCCCAGCATCAGCATCCAGAAACTGCTGATCATCAGAGCCTTCAGAATTCCGAAAACAATTCCCCTTCTTCCAGAAGAGAAAAGTCAGACCAGTCAGAGGCATCATATTCCCCAAAATCACAGCCCGGCGCAGCCGGTGACAAATGCCCTCTCTTAGCCGGGGCCATTGTGACCGCATAGCTAGCAATCAATTTCTCAATGTTGGCCAATCTAGCACAGACATCAGATTGCGACTGGGAGGGGCTTTCTTTTTTTTCTAGTCATCTCTGCAGAAGTTCGCCCTCTACAGGTCATTACCCACTAGTTATCAATCATTCCGAAGCAGGGTGCGAGACATACTTGGAATAAGCAATTCTGTGAGTACTCACCTGTAGAATTGTTTTTGTTCTTGCATGGCACGGCCCACTTCGGTATTCATAACAGTTGGGTTATTCCACCAGCGGTACTGCAGAAAGCTGTGGCATGTCCCGGCTCCCTATAAAAACGGGATTAACCATAGAGTTCCTCAGCGTAGACAAGAAGCCGGGAGAGAATAAAGTAAAAAATGTGAAAAAGGTAAAAAACCACAATTAACTTGGACCAATCACCATAAAGAGGCAACCAAGAATAACGATAACAAGGGTGGGGCGAAGGGGGCCGTGCCATGCAAGAACAAAAACAATTCTACAGGTGAGTACTCACAGAATTGCTTTTTTCCTTATTGCATGGCACGGCCCACTTCGGTATTCATAACAGTTGGGACATCCAAAAGCAGAGTCCAAAGTAGGGTGGGATCCCCAAAGAGTAAAACGGCCAGTAGTTCAAGTCACTACCGTATGAAGCACCTTGAGGCCTTAACATCAACCTTGTAAAACTTTGAAAAATTATGAACAGAAGACCAAGTAGCTGCCTTGCAAACTTGTTCAACAGAAGCTTGGTGCTGAAAAGCCCAAGAGGCACCAATAGCACGAGTGGAATGAGCAGTAATCCTAAAGGGAGGTTCCTTTCCCTTAGCAGAATAGGCTTGAACCACCGCCTGACGGATCCACTTGCTGATAGTGGATTTAGCTCGAGGCAAACCCTTTCTAGGTCCAGAAGTGAGAACAAAAAGAGCATCAAACTTTCTGAAAGTCTCAGTAGCGACCAAATAAAACTTCAGAGCCCTGACCACATCCAAAGATTGCACTCCTTGGAATTAGCAGAAATAGCAGAATTAGGACACAATGAAGGCAACACAATGTTACGATTGAGATGAAAGGCAGAGACAACCTTTGGCAAGAAATCCGGCTTAAGCCGGAACACCACCTTATTCTGATGTCTCTCAAAATAAGGAGGTTTGATGGAAAATACCATTTTGTGAATACTCACCTTGTAAAATGGGTATTGTAAGTATGTCACACACCCCGCTTCAAGATATTCATAACGTGTGGGTATACTGACCTGAAGAGGGCGATCTGCAGAGATGATTGGAGGAAAGAAAGCCCCTCCCAGTCCATAAATACCTGGGACCTCCCACTCATTACCCAGTATAAAGAAAGCAGTAAGGTAAGGGACCAGGAAGAGCCAAATATAAGTCATAACAACGCAAAGTTCACAAAATGAAGGATCCAGAATACAAAAGGGCGGGTTGAAGCGGGGTGTGTGACATACTTACAATACCCATTTTACAAGGTGAGTATTCACAAAATGGTATTATTCTAAGTATGTCACACACCCCGCTTCAAGATATTCATAACGTGTGGGACATCCAATAGCAGTGTCCATAAAGGGTGGGGATCCAAAACAAGGCATAAAGCACAACTTAAACTACTGCAGCCTGCAGAACTTTGCGGCCAAAAACAGTATCCGCTGAGGCCCGAACATCAACCTTGTAAAACTTTGAAAAAGTGTGAACAGAAGACCAGGTAGCGGCCTTGCAAACTTGCTCAACAGAGGCCTGGTGCTGAAAAGCCCAGGAGGCCCCCAACCGCACGAGTAGAATGAGCTGTAACACGAAAGGGAGGATCTCTCCCCTTAGCAGAATAGGCCCCGACAATGGCCTGACGAATCCACCTGCTGATGGTAGACTTTGTGGGATGGCACCACGAAAAATGCATCAGTCTTGCGAAAGGCAGACGTTACCACCAAATAGTACTTCACAACACGAACCACGTCCAAAGAATGCAGGGCCCTCTCCTTGTCATTGCTGGGATTAGGACACAGAGAGGGCAGAACAATATCCTGATTTAAATGAAAGGACGAAACCACCTTAGGAAGGAAGTCCGTCTTAAAACGGAAAACCACTTTGTCCTGATGTCTTTCAAAATGCGGAGCTTGAATAGATAGAGCCGCCAACTCAGAAACACGTCTAACAGAAGTGATAGCTACCAAAAAGGCCACCTTCTGCGTAAGGGAAGACAAAGGAATATCATGCAAAGGCTCAAAGGGGGGACCCTGGAGAGCAGAAAGAACCAAATTCAAATCCCAAACTGGAATCATAGGCTTCCTAGGAGGCCGCACATGTGTAACCCCCTGGAAAAAAGTCTTAACCAAAGGATGAAGCGCAAAAGACTTTTGGAAAAACACCGCCAGGGCAGACACCTGTCCCTTCAGAGTACTGAGTTGGAGCCCCAGGTTCAGATCATGTTGCAAAAACTCCAAAATTCTAGAAATAGAGAATTCCCTACAAGGGAAAGCCCTAGTTTCACACCAATCAATATAAGACCTCCAAGTCCTATAATACACAGACGATGAGGACCTTTTCCTAGCACTAATAAGAGTCCGAATCACAGCATCCGAAAGACCTTCATCCTTCAAGATGGAGGTTTCAGCAGCCACGCCGTCAAAACCAGCGTTGGTAAATTGGGGTAACGAAGAAGACCCTGTGTAAGTAGATCTGGCAGCAGGGGCAGAACGAACTGATCTTCTGCCAACCTTACCACGTCTGCGAACCAGACCTGTCTTGGCCACCTTGGAGCCACCAGGATTGCTGGTGCTCTCTCCAGAGCAAGCTTGCGCACTACTCTGGCCACCATGGGAAACGGAGGGAACAGGTACAGAAAACCCAGATCCCTCCAGTTCAGAGACATGGCATCCGTTGCGAGAGCCAGAGGGTCCTTCGCCAGAGACACAAATGCCGGAAGTTTGTGATTGTGACGGGAGGCAAATAGGTCCACCGCCGGTGACCCCCATCTGCGACAAATTGAGTGAAAGACCTTGGGATTGAGAGACCATTCCCCCTTGCGGGCTGACATTCTGCTCAGAGAGTCCGCCTCCGTGTTCTCCACTCCCGGGATGTAAACTGCCGAGATGCACGGGACATGGCTCTCTGCAGAATCAGAGACACTTCCTTGAAGGCATTCATGCTGCGGGTCCCTCCCTGGTGATTGATGTAGGCCACCGCCGTCCGATTGTCCGACCTGACCTGGACCGGCAAGCCCCGCAGTTGATGAGTCAAATGACAAAGAACCAACCTGATGGCCCGTAATTCCAGAACATTGATAGGCTCGTGAGCTTCCAGGGGACCCCACAAACCCTGAACTTGCAGATCCTTCCAGAAGCCCCCCCATCCTGAGAGGCTGGCATCCGTGGTGACTATCTCCCACTGAGGAGTCCGAAAGGATCTGCCCCTCAGCAGGTTGGTTGAGTTCAGCCACCACCGAAGCGAGCGGCGAACCCAGGGGGACATCGGAAGGAATTGATCCAGCGACTGAGGAGACCTGTTCCAGACCGACAACAGATGGAGCTGTAGTGTCCTTGTGTGAAACTGAGCAAAGGGGACTGCCTCGAAGGAGGCCACCATCAAACCCACCAGTCTCATCCCTAGTCGGATGGACGGTCGAGTAATGGACATGAGCGACCGAACCAACTCCTGAATCAGAAGAACCTTGGACTGAGGAAGGAACACTCTGGCCTGATCTGTATCCAGAGACATTCCCAGAAAGGATACTGTCCTGGACGGGTGGAGTGAGGACTTGGGGTAGTTGATCACCCAGCCGAACCTCTCCAGAGTGGATATTACCGCCCTGGTGTCCAATTCTGTCTGGCTGAGTGACGGTGTCATGATGAGGAGATCGTCCAGATACGGCACTATGCGAATCCCCTGCGCTCTGAGGAGAGCCATCACCCCAGCAAGCACCTTGGTGAAAACTCTTGGAGCTGTGGTGAGACCGAAGGGAAGAGCTACAAATTGAAAGTGCCGATCCTCCACCGCGAACCTCAGAAACCTCTGGTGCGCGGGAAAAATGGGAACATGGAGGTAAGCATCCTGGATGTCTATGGACGTCATGAAGTCCCCCTGACGAAGAGATTGAATAGCCGAACGCTTCCATGCGAAATTTTCGCAGCCTGACAAAACTGTTGAGAATCTTTAGGTCCAGTATGGGCCGGACGGAGCCATCCTTTTTGGGGACCGTGAACAGATTTGAGTAAAAACCCCGACCCCGGTCTAATGGGGGTACTGGGCAAATGACTGCCATTTCCAGAAGACTCGATACCGCCGCCCGGAGCTGCTGCGCAGCCAGTGCATCCGGGGACACCCGAGTCCTGAAGAAACGCGGGGGGGGCGGGACTCGAACTCCAGCTTGTAGCCGGAAGACACCACTTCCCGGATCCACTTGTCCGAAACCTCCCGATTCCAGACCTGGGAGAAGTGTTGCAGCTGTCCCCCCACCCGCACGGGTGAGGGCGCCCCCTCATTGTTGAGCGGGCTTGGCCGCGGGTTTGGGTTTTGAGCCCCAATTGTATCCTGAACGGGCACGTCCTCTGCCCCTATTCCAGGAATCTCCTCTTGTAGAAGGGAAGGCGAAACCTCTTCCCGCTCTAGATCCCCGAAAGGAAGGGGTGAAGGAAGCCGCTCCTCGAAAGGGGCGTCGTTGCTTCTTGCGTTGAGGTAGTTTTCCGCCCTTGGCTACAGCGTCCAATTTGTCTCCAAAGAGCCGTAACCCAACGAAGGGAAGAGCCGTCAGTGACTTTTTTGACCCAAAATCAGCCGCCCACTGGCGTAACCAAATTGAACGCCTGATAGTAACCATTAGAGCAGAGGCTCTACTACTCATCATCAAGGAATCATCCAAAGCGGCTACCATGAAGGACAAAAATACCTCACATTGTTTTAGTTCACAAAATTCATCACTGTCCGGATTCAAACCGGAGGAGGATAACAAGTTCCTGACCACCTTTCTGGTAGCCACCGCCAACAGCGATGAGGCACAAACAGGCCATATGGCTGCCCCAATACTGGCAAAACCATGACAAGCCATCTGGTCAATGCGTTTATCCTCACCATCTTTAAGAGAGGAACAATCAGGGCTATTCAACACGGCTGAGTTGGATAACCCTAAAATTGGGGCGTCCACCTCGGGGGGGGGGGGGGGGGGACGCCCAGCGCTTAACCGTATCCACTGGGAAAGGATATCTTTTATCCCAACTCAGAGGAATGCCTGGGAGCCGGGCAGGCTTTCCCATTATCAAAATGTTTTTGATTAGGAAATTCCAAGCGCGGCCTGGATTCGTCATCTGAGTCAGAACATTAGGAGTATCCAAGGAAATCCCTGACCTCCAATCGGAATCAGCGCCAACAATTCGCTGATCATCAGAAATATCTGAATCCTCAAATAACTCCCCTTCTTCCAGAGGGGAATAATCTGACCAATCCAGGCCATCCGCATCATCATCATATTCAAAATGATTAACCGGTGATAAATGCTTCCTCTTAGCCGGTGCTTTCTTGGCAACCGCAGAAGAAATAAACTTTTCAATACTGGCCAATCTGGCACATACATCAGATTGCGACTGCCCCCCCGTGACAACATCACACGGGGCACGGGTCAAAAAGGGAGGGGGAAGGGATGAAGCCGGCGGCGCTGACCCAGAAGCCTGGGGTCCGGACTGCCGTGTAATAGTCTGCTGTGCACATGATATACATAGGAAAAAATCATCCCCTGTTAGGGATACCCCACAGCCCATGCACTTCCGGGATTGTCCCGAGGGAAGCCCGGAATCCTGGGATGCCTCCATAAGGTGAACTTGAGTAAGTCGCTATGAGTGAGGGAATTATGCTATTAAGCAACCCGGGATGCCCTTATAGTGTCCAAGTGAACAAGTGTGGAATGAAAAAGGCCCGCAGGGCCACTCACGGAGCCTCCAGGTGCCAGAAGCGCTGCGTCCTCTGCCTGAGGTAACTCAGAGCAGAGCGGGAGACGAAGAAGGGGGGCGTGGCCAGCGCGGACCGCGCGCTGAAAAGCTCCGCCCCCCTCCCAAACGGGCATGAGGAACAAGTTCCTCAGCAGTGCCGGGAACTAGAGGGGGCGGGCCGCGGCGACGCGCCGCGAGTCCGGTCCCGCCCCCACAGCTAAGTCGTGAGGGGAAAGCTCCCCTCCATTGTGAAGCCGCGCGCGCCAGTGCCGCAGGCACCCGCGGCACTGGGCGCATAATAAAACAGCCAGTAGCGGCCCGCAAGGCATGCGGAGCCGCTCCCCGCTCGAGCCGCGCTACCATAGACTCAGGGTATAAAGGGCGCGGGCCGCGGCCTCACGCAGAAGGCCCGGCCCCGCCCCCACACAGAAGAGCGTGAGGGGAGAAAACCTCCCCTCAGCTCTCTGAGGTAAAAACCAGCACCGCGGCGGCAATGGCGGCCGCGGTGTCTGGCAAGACAGAAAAGTGACAGAAAAGTGAAACATTTATACCACAAACAATAAACAATGCAAACATTAAATAGAAGGGTTACTTCTAGACACCCCACATCATGGAAAACACCAAAATCTGAGGAGAGGGCCCCCGAACAAGCTAATAATGTGGGGATAGGCCAATTAGGGGAAAAAATTATTCTCATGGACAGGGCATACCAAACCGGGGTCACCAACCCGGTATAACCGCCTACCCTCTTTATAGGGTCTCGCGGCGGAGCATAGCTCCTGTGGTGCTAGTATACCCTCGCTCGGACAGCAGTCAAGACTGGGAGGCATTCAAATATAAATATAGTATTCATAAGGGAAATAAAGAGTCCGAACGGAAATAAAAAATATTGGCCGGGAGTAGACCCGGCTACCTTAAAATTCCCCTGTGCAAGGAGGAGACATCATCTGCTGCTTGCTCGCCGTCTGCAGAGATGAAGACTGGGTAATGAGTGGGAGGTCCCAGGTGTTTATGGACTGGGAGGGGCTTTCTTTCCTCCAATCATCTCTGCAGATCGCCCTCTTCAGGTCAGTATACCCACACGTTATGAATATCTTGAAGCGGGGTGTGTGACATACTTAGAATAGTGCCGCTAGCTCAGAAACTCACGCCTTACAGAAGTGATAGCCACCAGAAAGGCTACCTTAAGAGTCAAAATAGACAAGGCAGCCTCACAGATAGGCTCAAAGGGAGACCCTTGCAGAGCAGACACCAGATTCAAATCTCAGACTGGTAGAAAAGGCTTACAGGGTGGACGCACATGAGAAACACCCTGGAAAAAGGTTTTAACCAACCGGTGATTGGCAAAAGATCTTTGGAAAAAAATTGCCAGACCTGAAACATAGCCTTTTAGGGTACTAAGTTGAAGGCCCAGATCCAAACCATGTTGTAAGAATTCCAGAATCCTGGGAATAGAAAACACCCGAGAGGGAAGAAACTTTGACTCACACCAGGCAATGTAAGCATGCCAGACCCTGTAATAGATAAAGGACGAGGACTTCTTCCTAGCCCGAATCATGGTATCCACAACAGAGGCAGGCAACCCCTTTTCGATCAATATGGAGGTTTCAGCAGCCAAGCCGTTAAAGGCTTTGGAGTTTGTAAATTGGGATGGTGTAGCTGCGGTGAGAAGATCTGGATCCTTGGGCAAGACGTGCCGGTCTACTGCCAACTGCACGACGTCTGCGAACCAAACTCTTCTTGGCCAACAAGGGGCCACCAGGATGGCTGGTACTCGCTCCTGGGCTATCTTGCGCATGACCCTGCCCAGGAGAGGAAACGGAGGGAACACATAGAGAAGCCAGGGCATCCGTGGCGAAGGCCAGAGGATCCTGAGACAGAGAGACAAACTTGGGAAGTTTGTGATTGTGACGGGACGCAAACAGGTCCACATCCGGCTGACCCCAGCGGTGACAGAGGGAGAGAAACACCGGGGTTGTTGAGAGACCACTCCCCCAGACGAGACGTACCCCTGCTCAGGGAATCCGCCACCTGGTTCTCCACCCCTGGGATGTAGACCGCTGAGATGCAGGGAACATGAAGAATCAGGGACACTTCCTTGAAGGCTCGCTTGCTCCGAGTCCCTCCCTGATGATTGAGGTAGGCCACCGCCGTCTGGTTGTCTGAGCCGATCTGAACAGCCCGACCCCGGAGGTGAGTGGACAGGCGAGAAGGAACCAACCTGATCGCCCTCAGTTCCAGAACATTGATGGAAGCATGGGCCTCTTGTGGGCCCACCGCCCCTGAAACCTCAGGGACTTCCAGAAGCCTCCCCAGCCGGTCAGACTGGCATCTGTGGTGACCATTTTCCAGCACGGGGGCAGAAAGGACCTGCCCCCCAGAAGGGTCCTTGAGTTCAGCCACCACGAGAGAGACTGTCTGGCCAGGGGAGACGGAACAAATTCCTGATCCAGGGACACAGGGTCCCGATCCCAAACTGACAAGAGGTGCAACTGAAGAGGTCTCATGTGAAACTGAGCAAAGTGGACTGCCTCAAAGCAGGACACCATCAGGCCCAACAACTGCATCCCCTGACGGATGGAGGGATGAGGACATGACAGCAGAGCCCGAGCCTGCAGTTGAAGACCCTCCACCTTCTGCTGAGTAAGGAACACCTTGACCTGAGAGGTATCCAGAGTCATGCCCAGAAAGGACCTCACCAAGGACGGAGACAGAGAAGACTTGGGATAGTTGATCACCCAGCCGAAAGACTCCAGAGTGGATGTCTCCATTTGAGTGTCCCGCTCGGCCTGAGGAAAAGACTGGGCCACAATCAGGATGTCGTCCAGGTAAGGAATGATGCGGATGCCCTGGTTCCTTAGCAGAGCCATCACTCCCGCCAGCACCTTGGTGAACACCCGAGGTGCCGAGGTGATACCGAAGGGTAGAGCCACAAAGTGGCAATGCTGATCCTGCAGCTCGAACCTTAGAAATCTCTGATGACCTGGGAAGATAGGCACATGAAGATAAGCCTCCTTGATGTCCACAGTGGTCATGAAGTCGCCTGGGCAAAGGGTACTGACAGCAGTGCGCACCGTCTCCATGCGAAAATGCTTGAATCTGACAAATTTGTTGAGGCCCTTAAGATCCAGAATGGGCCCCAGAGAGCAGTCCTTTTTGGGGACCGTGAAAAGATTGGAATAGTACCCCTGACCTCTTTCTTGATGAGGCACCAAACAAATGACTCCGGACTCTAACCGGCAATGAACCGCCAGGAGCAACCCTTGAGCGGACAGGGTGTTTAAAGACATCCGGGATCTGATGAATCTTGGGGGGGGCCAGGCTGCAAACTCTATCTTGTAACCGGAGGACACTACCTCCTGAATCCACCGGTCTGAAACATGAAGCCTCGAGACGTGAGCAAAGAGCCAAAGCCGTCCCCCCACCCGGATGGGTGAGGGCACCCCTTCATGCCTGAGGGGGCTTGGGAGAGGGTTTGGGCTTAGGATTCCAGGAGAGACCGGAACGACCACGGGTCCTGCCACGGCCCCAAGAATCTCTGTGACCACTGGAGAGGAGGGAGCCACGGCCCCCTCTGGGAATGCGAAAGGAAGGGAGGGGGGCAGAGGACCCCCGAAAGGGCCGAGACGGCCTCCTACGCTGAGGCAGCCTCCCATCCTTGGCTAGAACATCAAGACGCTCCCCAAATAGCCGCAGCCCCATGAAGGGGAGGCCAGTGAGAGCTTTCTTAGCCGCAGCATCAGCTGCCCACTGGCCCAACCAGACAGAGAGGCGCATAGCCACCAAGAGCGCAGAGGCCCTACCACACAGCCGCACAGCATCATCCATAGCAGTAAGGATAAAGGCCACAAAATCAGAGCAAAGTAAAAGAGTCCTATATTCCTCCCCCACACTACCAGCTGTTGCGCCATCAATGAGACGCTTGAGCAGCTTCTTAAGGGCAATAGCAATAATGGCGGCAGCACATACGGGACGCAAGCCAGCCCCCACACAGGTAAAAGCATGGCAGGCCAATTGATCCATGCGCCGGTCCTCACCGTCCCTCAGAGTAGTAGTGTCAGGGGAAGGCATGACCGAAGTATTGGACAAGCCTAGCACGGGAGCGTCCACTTCAGGGGGAAATGACCACCTCTTAACAAGATCAGCAGGAAAGGGATACCTTTTATCCAAACCCTTGGGCACCGCAGGGAACTTGTTAGGACGTTCCCATTCTTTAAGCACCAAGGTGGTAAAATGTTCCTGCTCAGGGAACTCTAGACGCTGTTTACCAGGGCGAAAAAGCTCCCCCTGCTTTCTTTTAGCTACCTCAGGGGCAGCAATGTGAAAAATTTCAAAAATATGTGACAGCAGATTATCAGTGTCCTCAGGGTACCATGATTCTTCTCCGGACGCAGACCCAGGGTCACTATCGCAACCCTCCTGCTGGTTCCCAGAGGAGTCAGAATCCTGGGAGCGCTCCCCCATCTCAAGGGGGTGACAGCCACCAAGATCATCAATCCCCACATACATCTCAGTAAAAGAAGCGAGCCTGGGATCCAGGTGTCTCTTCTTGCCAGAGGCCTTCCTAGGAACAGTGCTGGCAAGCTGCTTTTCAATGTTAGCCACCCGCAGAGCCAAATCAGAATGTGACTCCCTGCCAACATTCCCCTCACTGGGGCCCAATTGCAGGAGCGGGGTAGTAGGTGAAGCCAAAAAGGACCCAAAAAGGAAAATAAGGGGACACAGTCCCCAAACTACTTACCCCCTCAGAAGCTAGGACAGAAACTCTGCATTCCTTTTAGGCATAAAGCCTATGGCCGGCTACCCTTTGTGTTACAGGGTCTGCGGCTTGGAGCTGCGCTCCAGGAGCACTTGACCCTAGTGCTCTTCTACATTCACCCGATCTGTCAGCCGAGGCTGGGAGGCAGTGAGGGTCCAGAAACGGATGGAAATAGACATGCAGGACCGCAGGCTTGGTTGCCCCGCTCACCTGCGCAAGAGAGAGAGCCATCTTCTAACTTCGCAGTGGAGAGGAAACACTGGGGAACTCTATGGTTAATCACGTTTTTATAGGGAGCCGGGACATGCCACAGCTTTCTGCAGTACCACTGCGCCACCTTGTGGCGGAATAACCCAACTGTTATGAATACCGAAGCGGGCCGTGCCATGCAATAAGAAAATGTTGGCATACGAAGGGACGAAGACTTTACTGAAGGCTTGCAATGCATGCTTAGAATCACTTGTACACTCATACGCGAGCGGGAAAATTAAAAATAAAAAAACAGATCGACACGAAAACGAAAGTCTTTTTATGTCTCTCTGAATCAACCCTAAAGAACAAAGTTCAAACCAAAACATGGGGATACTAACATTATAAACTAAATAGCACAACACTGGATAAAACTACAGAGCATAATTTTACCACTCAGTAAGTCACTAGTCAGACCCATTATTGAATACTTTGTACAGCTTTGGCCACCAGTGCATGAGAAGAACATATCCAGAATTTCAAAGGCAGGCTACTAAATTGATACATTGAATGAGGAGGACTGGAGTACACTGTCATATATGAGGGGTGATCTAATAACTATGTATAAATATATCCGGGTCAATGCAAAGATCTGTCCTAGTATAACTATGAAACTCTCTGCCTGAGGTGGTAGTCCTGAGAAATACAACAAAAGAAATCAAAAGTGGCCTAGATGCCCTCATTGCATAGGTTTTCTTATATACACTGGACCAAAGATGAGAGTCCAAGATAAGACCAAGATTGTGACAATGAAAGCACAAACCAACCAATATTGGAGGTTTGCAGAGCACAGGTCAAAAGGATGAGCACTGGTACTGGTAAGAGGACAAACTTAATTTTCTAGTAGGTTAACTGGGTTAAGAGATACCTTAAATAGCAAGCAAGAGACTTACATTAAATTAAACCAGAGACAGGCAATTCTAACAATAGCAATGACCGCAAGATACATGTTATGATCGCATGCCAGGAGACCCTCACCTAGTGGATTACCAGTTTTGAGCCAATGAATTGCACCTGATTGTTTGGCTGAATTCAATTTAAAGAACCTCTGAACCAAAACTGATAATCTGAAAAGGCATCATGGATCTAATCCTTATAGAAAAATACCGTATTTGCCTTTTTTTTTTTTTAGAAATGACTCTGCCCCAGAATCAGAGCATTAAAGCAGCAGCATTAGCGCAAGTCTAGTATAACAGGACCATGCTGCTGTTGCCTCCTGCGCATGCTCAAGGATCTTGACTTAAAAATGGGTGTGAGACGGCTTTAAAAAAAGAAAAAAATAACTATGCTTAGCTGACTAGCACAAACACCTGTTGCCCTGCTGCTGCAGCACTGAAAGGTTGTCCAGACTGTGGAGAGTTTAGGCTTAGAACACAGAACCGCCTCTCCTGGCAGAGGAAACTGGCCAGGTAAGCATTGTTTTTTTATATTTTAAATGCCCAAATCAGGCTCAGCATCAGGTGGGGTGGGGGGAGTACCAGTACTGAGGTCAGTCATAAAAAATACAATTCTGTAAAACTCACCTGTAGAATTGTTTTTGAATACATCCAGTCCAGGCCATCCCAGATTCATTACACTCGAGATTCCGTCACCAGGTGGCGCTGCTGCAAGATCAAAAGATGTTGCCCTCCCGGCCCCTATAAAACCAGGTGGTCCTCTATCATCCTCAGTTAGTTCAAAAGCAGTCTCAGACAAGAGGACCGGCCGGGAGGCCCAGAAACCATGTTACATCACACAGCTTCAGCTTGTACTCTCTTTAACAATCATAACAAGTCCGTAGATAACAATTTTTTAAGAATCACCATAACAGGCAACAGGCCATAATGAACCCAAGGGCGGGGTGGGACGGCTAGGACTGGATGTATTCAAAAACAACTCTACAGGTGAGTTTCACAGAATTGTATTTTTCACTACATCCAGTCCAGGCCGCCCCAGATTCAATCGAGACATCCAAAAGCAGTCTCATATGGGCAGGATCCCCAGTGCGGAACAGCACATAGTTCATTGCACTGCAGCCTGAAGCACCTTTCGGCCAAAAACAGCGTAGCTGAGGCCCTGACATCCACCCTGTAAAACTTAGTAAAAGTATGAACAGAGGACCAAGCAGCGGCCCTACAAAAATTTGTTCAAAATAAGCCTGGTGCTGAAAAACCCCGGAGGCACCAATAGCTCTAAAAGCGGGAGTTGTGACCCGAAAAGGGGGTTCCCACCCCATGGCAGAATACGCCCCCTACTGAACGTGGACTAGGCCGGTGGCAACCCTTTCCTAGGGCCATCTGGTAGGACAAATAGGAAATCCGACTATCTGAAGATTCAGTAGCACACAAAAAATACTTAAAGGCACTGACCACAACCAGAGCATGGAGCGCCCCTGCCTTGGGGTTAGCCGAAGACGGGCAAAAGGAGGGCAAGACAACCTCCTCATTAATGTGAAAAAGGGGGCACAACCTTTAGCAAAAAATCTGGCCTAAAAAGGAATACCACCCTATCTATGTGATGCCCAAGTACGGTGGTGTCATACACAGCGCATCCAGCTCAGACACACGCCTCACCAAAGTGATGGCAACCAGAAAGACTACCTTGAGAAATCAAAATGAGCAAGCTAGCGTCGCTCAAGGCTCGAAGGGAGGGCCCTGAAGAGCAGATAGCACCAAATGCAGGTCCCACACCAGCAAAACTGACTTGCGCGGTGGACGAACGTGTATAATTCCTTGAAGGAAGGTCCTGACCAACCTAGGGGTGGCAATGGATCTCTGAAAGAAGATGGCTAAGCCGAGACCTGACCCTTTAGGGTGCTCAACTGCAGACCCAGGTCTAATCCGTGGTTCAAAAATTCCAGAATCTTAGAAATGGAGTAGATCATGGAAGAGGCCTTCTTCCGTGCTTGAAAAAATACCATTTTGTGAGTACTCACCTGAAAAATGGGTATTGTTGGTGTGCCACACACCCTGCTTCACCTATAAATATTCATCCATTATTGGGTTAATCCACCGCAGGTGACGTAGTGCAGAGAGGAAGTCTTGTAACGAGCCCCCTTCCGGCCTATATATACCTGGTACCTCCCTTCAATCACCAGTATATTTAAAAAGCAGAAAGACAAGGTACCAGTATTCCACCAGTAACCTCAAAATCAAATTTGATATAAATAAAAAGCTTCACCATATAAAGGCTTCGGAACTACCGAAAAGGGTGGGAGTGAAGCGGGGTGTGTGGCACACCAACAATACCCATTTTTCAGGTGAGTACTCACAAAATGGTATTATTCTTGGTGTGCCACACACCCCGCTTCACCTATAAATATTCATCCATTATTGGGACATCCAAAAGCAGTGTCCCCAAGGGCTGGGCAACTAAAGGCCAGGTGAAGCATAACTTAAATGACTGCAGTCTGCAGAACCTTGCGGCCAAAAACAGCATCCGCTGAGGCTCGCACGTCAACTTTGTAAAACGTAGAAAAAGTATGAACAGAAGACCAAGTGGCGGCCTTACAAACTTGTTCAACAGAAGCTTGGTGCTGAAAAGCCCAAGACGCCCCAATGGCGCGAGTAGAGTGAGCAGTGATACGAAAAGGGGGAACTTTCCCCTTAGCAGAATAGGCCGCAGTAACGGCCTGACGTATCCACTTGCTAATGGCAGATTTGGCTGGTGCCAAACCCTTCTTAGGCCCATGGGGCACAACAAAAAAGAAATCCGTCCTACGAAAAGGAGACCTGATAATTAAGTAGTACTTAACACAGCGTACTACATCCAAGCAATGCAACACCCTCTCTTTGTCATTCTTAGGATTAGGACATAAGGAGGGAAGAACAATGTCTTGGTGCAAATGAAAAGCAGAAACAACCTTGGGAAGAAAGTCTGGCTTGAACCGAAAGACCACTTTATCCTGATGCCTCTCAAAGTAAGGCGCCTGGATAGTCAAGGCCGCCAACTCTGAGACACGCCGGACCGAAGTGATAGCTACCAAGAAGACAATCTTCTGAGTCAGGGTAGACAAAGCAATATCTTGCAAAGGCTCAAAAGGAGGAGCCTGAAGAGCAGAAAGAACCAAATTCAAATCCCAAACCGGGAGTAATGGTTTCCTGGGAGGCCGCACATGCGTAACCCCCTGGAAAAAGGTTTTAACCAAAGGTTTAAGCGCAACACGCTTCTGAAAAAAGATAGATAAGGCAGAAACTTGCCCTTTCAACGTACTAAGCTGAAGACCAGAGTCCAGCCCTGATTGTAAAAACTCCAGAATCCTGGAGACTGAAAAGACCCTACAAGGAAAAGATCTTATCTCACACCAAACGATATAGGCTTTCCAAGTCCTATAGTAGGTGACGGAAGAAGACTACTTCCGGGCACTGATCAAAGTCTTAATGACTGAATCAGAAAGATCCTCCTCCTTCAGGATGGAGGTCTCAGCAGCCAGGCCGTCAAACCCAGCGCTGGTAAATTGGGGTAACACAATCGACCCTGAGTGAGCAGATCGGGCCGAAGAGGCAGAACGACTTGGTCCACTGCCAGCCGAACGATGTCTGCGAACCATACTCGCCTTGGCCACCTTGGGGCCACGAGAACGGCGGACACCCTTTCCAGAGCCAACTTCCGAAGCACCCTGCCTAGCATGGGTATCGGAGGAAACAGGTATAGAAATCCCAGATCCCCCCAGCTCAGGGACATGGCGTCCACTGCCAGAGCCAGAGGATCCTGGGAGAGCGACACGAAGTTCGGGAGCCTGCAATTGTGACGAGAGGCAAACAGGTCCACCTCCGGTGTCCCCCATCGGAGACATAGTGAGCGAAACACCCGAGGATGGAGAGCCCATTCTCCCAGACGGGGAGAGCCCCTGCTCAACCGG
This sequence comes from Gastrophryne carolinensis, assembly GCA_027917425.1. Classification (NCBI taxonomy): domain Eukaryota; kingdom Metazoa; phylum Chordata; class Amphibia; order Anura; family Microhylidae; genus Gastrophryne; species Gastrophryne carolinensis. The sequence continues at coordinate 121,685,354 of CM051244.1, read as the reverse complement.
TCCTCTTCCTGGTTCTCCACTCCAGGAATGTATACCGCCGAGAGACAAGGAACATGGGCCTCTGCCCAGGTCAGGATCAGGGACACCTCCCTGAGATCACTCAGGCTGGAGTCCCTCCCTGATGATTGATGTAAGCAACCGCTGTTCGATTGTCTGAACGCACCTGGACCGGAAGGCCCAGCACGTGCTGAGTCAGGAGAGCAAGCACCTGACGGATGGCTCTCAGTTCCAGAATATTGATGGGTAAGTGGGCCTCCTGAGGTCCCCATTGCCCCTGGAACTGCAGCTCCTTCCAGAATCCGCCCCATCCCGTCAGACTGGCGTCCGTGGTGACAGTTTCCCAAAGAGGGGTCAGGAAAGACCTGCCCTTTACGAGATTGGTCGAGACCAACCACCACTGGAGGGACTGCCGGAACCGGGAGGACAACTGGAAGGGCTGATCCAGCGACCGAGGCCGTCGGTCCCAGGACGCCAACAGATAAAGCTGAAGCGTCCTCGTGTGGAATTGAGCAAAAGGAACTGCCTCGAAGGAGGCAACCATCAACCCTACCAGCCTCATCCCCAGACGGATGGACGGCCGAGGATTGGAGAGTAGGACCCGAGCCAACTCCTGAATCAGATGAATTTTGGACTGGGGAAGAAACACTCTGTGCTGATGAGAGTCCAACTGCATCCCCAGGAAGGACACTACCCTGGCCGGAGCGAGGGAGGACTTGGGGAAGTTGATCACCCAACCAAAGCTTTCCAGCGTGGAGACCACCATGCTGGTGTCTGTCTCTGATTGATTGAGTGACGGAGCCATGATGAGAAGGTCGTCCAAATAAGGTACGACACGAATGCCCCGAGATCTGAAAATGGCCATGACCCCTGCCAGCACCTTGGTGAACACTCTTGGAGCTGAGGTAAGGCCAAACGGAAGTGCCACGAATTGATAATGCTGATCCTTCACCACGAATCGAAGAAAACGTTGATGAGCGTGGCAGATGGGAACATGAAGGTAAGCATCCTTGATGTCTATGGACGTCATGAAGTCCCCTTGCCGAAGAGAGCCGACGGCAGTACGCAAGGTTTCCATGCGAAACCTCAGAAACCGGATGAACCTGTTGAGTAACTTCAGGTCCAAGACGGGACGAACTGACCCATCTTTCTTGGGGACTGCGAATAGATTGGAGTAGAAACCGAGGCCCATCTCTAAGCGCGGTACCGGCCGGATGACCGCCATCTCTAGTAGATTCTTTACTGACGCCAGGAGCCCCTGTGCGGCGAAAGGATCGATGGGCACCCGAGACCGAAAGAACAGTGAAGGAGGGCGAGACTCGAATTCCAGCTTGTAACCAGACGACACTATCTCCTGAATCCATCTGTCCAGAACTTCCCGGTTCCAAACCTGGGAGAAGTGTCGTAATCGTCCCCCCACCCGCACGGGTGAGGGCAGCCCCTCATTGCTGAGTGGGCTTACCGGCAGGTTTGGGCTTGGAGCCCCAGGACTGGGCGGGACGGCCACGGCCCCTCCCCCGAGTCCAACCTGTACGACTGGTAGAGGGAAGCCCCCTTACCCGCTCTGTATCCTCGAAAGGAAGGCCTACTAGAACCTGCCCCCCTAAAGGGGCGTCGAGGCCTCCTGCGTTGTGGCATCTTACCACCTTTCGTGACAGAATCAATTCTCTCCCCAAACAGACGCAGCCCCAAAAAGGGGAGAGCTGTGAGCACCTTCTTGGAAGCTGAATCCGCCGACCATTGTCGCAGCCATACAGACCGACGAATGGCCACCAGCATTACCGCTGTCTTGCTACTCATAGCCAGTGCATCGTCCTGAGCGGATAGAACGTAGGACACAAAAGATTCACACTGCTTAAGCGCAGCGAACTCTTTACAAGCGGGATTAAGATCCTCGTATAGCCCCTGGATTACAGATCTGACCGCCAATAGAAGAAGGGCCGAAGCGCACACCGGGCGCATTGTAGACCCAGCATAACTAAAACCATGGCGAGCATACTGGTCAATCCGACGATCCTCCCCATCTTTAGGGACAGTGGTCTCAGCCGACTGTACCATAGCGTTGCTAGAGAGCCCTAGTACAGGGGTATCGACTTCAGGAGGAATGGACCAAAGCTTCACCAATTCTGGCGGAAAGGGATAACGCCTTTCCCAACTGGAAGGGATTCCAGATAACCGCGTGGGATGTTCCCATTCCTTAAGGACCACCCTCTCAAAGTGGTGCTGTCTGGGAAAAACCCAACGCGGCTGAGGCTCTTTAAACAACTGGCCCCTTGGCAGGGTGACAGCCTCAGGCGGATCTAAATTCAGAATTTCAAACATTTGAGCCAAAATGGAGGGGGTGTCAAGGACAACCCCCGCCGACCAATCGCCAATCGCATCAGCCTCAAGCTGATCTGCCGGCTCATCTGACTCCAAGAGGAATTCCTCCTCATCCGGGGAGCCATCGGACCATTCCACAGGCTCACATAATTCGTCCTGTGGAGCCGAAGATACCGGAGTCAGGCGCTTCCGTTTTGCAGGGGCCTTCAACCCCGCTTTAACGGGCAATACTTTCCGAAGGCTGGCCAATTGTGCCGCCACCTCGGATTGCGAATCCCCACTTTTGACAGTGTCATGCGGGGTCCGGAACAGGGAGGGAGAGGCAGGAGATGATGGAAGTTGCGACGGGCCAGCAACCGGATCAACAGACTGACGCACAATACTCTGTTTTGCACAAGGAATGCAAATAAAGACATCATCAGCTGGGAGCGCAGCCCCACATTTTACACACCCCCTGGACGGCTCTAACGAGTCGTTTCCGGTAGTAACAGAAGCCTCCATATTGGTGATTTATGGTATCGCAAATACTGGGATTTTTAAGGCATAAGCCAACCCGGGATGCCCCCTTATAAAAAATGTCCCGGAAGGGAGGGTTTTTGCTATAAAAATACTTTTTTTTTTTTTTTTTTTTTTTTTAAGAAAAGGTCCCCCTTAATAATCTCAATATATATATATATATATATATATATATATATATATATATATATGTATATGTATATATATATTAAATGTGTAACTTCATATATAAAGAAATATCCCCCTTTTTCTTTTCTAAAAAAGAAAGATTAGCCAGGCAACATAGAGCCGGAGGGCCGCTATAATCAGGGATCCCAGGATCTGAAAGGAAAGAAACAAACCATCAGATCCCTATATGAGTGTAACACATGCAGCATGTCTTTATGCACAATCATAATATAAAACAATAACATGATAAGAGTGCTTCCTTAAAAAGCTTGCCCCCATAATCAGAGAATAAGGGAAAAAGAAATCCCACTCTCGGCCCCACCAAAGCAGGGCCGCTTACCTGACAGGCAAAAACGCAAGACCGGAGGGACCATGTAGCAGCCGCAGCAGTAGGATAACAAACACATGTGCTGCAGCGCGCGCCCTCCCCCCACGTGACCTCTCTTAACAGAGACAGGAAGGAAGTGAGGCCGGGGCCGCCGAGCGCCGCTACCGCCAGCGCCACGCCCCCCCGCATCACAGGGAGCCGCCCCCAACAACCCGGTCAGACGCGTCCTCGTGCGCGCCCATTCATTGAGGGATTGCCACCAGCTGCGCTGGCTCACGCACAGCCAGGCGGCGGAGGAGAGGGAAGCATAAGCACAGCCACACAGGCTGCCGCACGGAGACAGCGGGGAAGGGGGGAGGCGGGAGGGAACACAGACTGAGGCGGCAAGCCCAACAGCTGAGCGCGGTCCGCTGCCCCGCCCCCATAAAGCTGACCAACACACTGGCCACTGATGAATTTCTAGAGGATCTGCCCGGAGCTCCAGCATATCATACAAAGCGCACCAAGCTGCGCAGTCTGCTTATATGCACAAAGTGAACACACATATGTAAAAGACAGCAATACAGTGAAAACACTATACATAGTACACAACCCTCTATACCCCCCCCCCCCATAGTGAAGGGAAAAGGGACCGTAACGGGAGAGTAAGGGGCTAAGGGGACCCTCGGGACAGGGGGGGGTGGCAGCCGCTCAGACCATTTTATAACTAACCTGGGAGGTGCACGTTAGCAGGGCAATTAGTACACACAAGTCTTAAAGGAGCCACAGCACTCAACCCTGTCAGCTTGCAGGCCAGCCTATAATCTGTCTCTAAACTTGGTTAAAAACAGAGGACTCGGTCACACACATCTGCAGAAGTATGCTTAAGCTGCACCACTACGCCAAAGTGCCTCTGTGGGGTGCAGTCCTAACTCTAATCTCTGAGAGCCCATCTGGGACATACAGTGCAATAGATAAATTGGGAGCAGGCTTACCTGAGGTTGCCCTAAACCTCTCAAGTGCAAGCCATGGGGTGGAAGGGTCAAAGACCTTGCAATACAGCCTAGACCCCACACACCATGTGCTTGCACAAATTCAAAAGAAACAAAGGGGGGTGGCAGCCGCTCAGACCATTTTATAACTAACCTGGGAGGTGCACGTTAGCAGGGCAATTAGTACACACAAGTCTTAAAGGAGCCACAGCACTCAACCCTGTCAGCTTGCAGGCCAGCCTATAATCTGTCTCTAAACTTGGTTAAAAACAGAGGACTCGGTCACACACATCTGCAGAAGTATGCTTAAGCTGCACCACTACGCCAAAGTGCCTCTGTGGGGTGCAGTCCTAACTCTAATCTCTGAGAGCCCATCTGGGACATACAGTGCAATAGATAAATTGGGAGCAGGCTTACCTGAGGTTGCCCTACTAACGTGCACCTCCCAGGTTAGTTATAAAATGGTCTGAGCGGCTGCCACCCCCCTTTGTTTCTTTTGAATTTGTGCAAGCACATGGTGTGTGGGGTCTAGGCTGTATTGCAAGGTCTTTGACCCTTCCACCCCATGGCTTGCACTTGAGAGGTTTAGGGCAACCTCAGGTAAGCCTGCTCCCAATTTATCTATTGCACTGTATGTCCCAGATGGGCTCTCAGAGATTAGAGTTAGGACTGCACCCCACAGAGGCACTTTGGCGTAGTGGTGCAGCTTAAGCATACTTCTGCAGATGTGTGTGACCGAGTCCTCTGTTTTTAACCAAGTTTAGAGACAGATTATAGGCTGGCCTGCAAGCTGACAGGGTTGAGTGCTGTGGCTCCTTTAAGACTTGTGTGTACTAATTGCCCTGCTAACGTGCACCTCCCAGGTTAGTTATAAAATGGTCTGAGCGGCTGCCACCCCCCTTTGTTTCTTTTGAATTTGTGCAAGCACATGGTGTGTGGGGTCTAGGCTGTATTGCAAGGTCTTTGACCCTTCCACCCCATGGCTTGCACTTGAGAGGTTTAGGGCAACCTCAGGTAAGCCTGCTCCCAATTTATCTATTGCACTGTATGTCCCAGATGGGCTCTCAGAGATTAGAGTTAGGACTGCACCCCACAGAGGCACTTTGGCGTAGTGGTGCAGCTTAAGCATACTTCTGCAGATGTGTGTGACCGAGTCCTCTGTTTTTAACCAAGTTTAGAGACAGATTATAGGCTGGCCTGCAAGCTGACAGGGTTGAGTGCTGTGGCTCCTTTAAGACTTGTGTGACCCTCGGGACAGGGGCATCCCATTTCCGGATCACCATGCCGGATAGCCGCATTGCCCCCAAAAGAGGGGGACGAGCGGAGGAGATAAGCTCCTGGGCACCAATAGTGCCGTCTACCAATTGCCCAGTGAGCAGCCTAGGCCGGGAGGCTTCCAATCCACCATAAGGGTATACAAACTCAAACCGGGCAGAAATAGACCAAAAGGGGGGTGGCGGGGTAAAAATACCCCGGCCTACCTGTAAGCAGGAGACTTCCATCTTCTGACTTGTCAGCAAGCAGAGAGAAAAATACTGGTGATTGAAGGGAGGTACCAGGTATATATAGGCCGGAAGGGGGCTTGTTACTTCCTCTCTGCACTACGTCACCTGCGGTGGATTAACCCAATAATGGATGAATATTTATAGGTGAAGCGGGGTGTGTGGCACACCAAGAATATAGTTCGTACTACCGTCTATAGCGATTGCCAGAGGATCCTTTGATAAGGATATGAACCTTGGGAGCTTGTGATTGAGTCTGGACGCAAAAAAGTTTACGTCCGGTCGACCCCAGCGGCGACACAGAGACTGAAAGATCTCGCTGTTGAGAGACCATTTTCCTAGGAGCGTGAAACTCCAGCTCAGAGCGTCTGCCTCCTGATTCTCCACCCCGGGGAAGTAGACCGCTGAGATGCAGGGAACAATCTCCTCTGCCCAAGTCAGAATCTAGGTCACCTCCTGGAGGAATCTCTTGCTCCGAGTCCCGCCTTGGTGATTAATGTAGGTGACAGCCGTTTGATTGTCCGAGCGGACCTGCACTGGACTCCCCCTTAGCTGGAAGGACAAGCGTAGCAGCACCAACACGTTTATGGATAACCGGTTTTCCTGCCGCCCCCACTGGCCCTGGATCTTGCGTGTCCGCCAACACCGCCCCAGCCCGTTAGGCTGGCATCCGTGGTGACAATCTCCCAGCAGGGGTCAGAAAGGACTTGCCGACCAACAGGGTTCGGGAGTCCATCCACCACCCGAGGGACTGACTGGCCGGGGAGGACAGCCCAAACTCCTGATCGAGGGATTCCTGGCTCCGATCCCAAACGGATAGCAGGTTCAACTGTAACAGCCTCATATAAAAAAGGGGCGAAGGGCACTGCCTCGAAGCGCGACACCATGAGGCCCACCAATCTCATCCCCAGGTGTAGCAATGGCTGCGGACAAGCCAGCAACGCCTGCACTTGCATCTGAAGACCTAAAACCTCTTGTTGAGGCAGAAAAAAACCTGGTCTGAACAGTGTTTGTTGTCATTCCCAGAAATGACCTCACCGTGGAAGGGGAGAGAAAGGACTTGAAGTAGTTGATCACCCAGCCGACTACTCGAGAGTGGACAGTAGCGTCAGCTTGTCGATCTTGGCCTGGACACATGACCGTGCAGATATCAGTAAGTCATCCAGGTAGGGTATCACCATAATGCCCCGACACCGCAGAATGGCTAAAAGACCCGCTAGCACCTTGGTGAATACATGAGGGGCTGAGGATATCCCGAACGGAAGAGCCACAAACTGGTAGTGCTGATCCTCTACAGCAAACCTCAGGAACCTCTTATGTCCCTGGAATATCGGGATGTGCAGGTAAGCGTCCCTGATGTCCACCGTGGCCATGAAGTCGCCAGGTCGAAGCGATCTTACAGCCGATCGCACAGTTCCCATGCGAAAATGCTTGACCCCGACATATCTGTGGAGACCTTTCAGTTCCAGAAGGGGACGTAGAGTTCCGTCCTTTTTGGGGACCGTGAACAGAGTGGGGTAGAACCCCTGACCTCGCTCCAGCTGAGGAAACGGACAAATCACCCCTAAACGCAGGAGATGCAGAACAGCCGACCTCAAGGCCTGAGCCTTTGACGGGTCTCGGGGCATCCTTGAGCGGATGAACCTCGGGGGAGGCCAGTTATGGATACCGTTTATCAAGACCCTTAGGCACTGCCGGCACTCTGTTGGGTCTCTCCCATTCTTTAAGAACCAGCCAGAAAAAAGGGGGCCTGTTCCGGAAAAACTCGCCTGGGTCTTTCAGTGCGGAACAGATCACCCTGCTTCCTCTTAGCCGCCCAAGGGGGGAGGCAATATGGAGGATATCAAACTCCGCAGCAAGCAGGTGCTCTGTATTGCTGGGAAGCCATAAATCCTCAGCCGAGGAAGACCCGGAGGCACTGTCATCTCCGGCAGAAAATTCCACAGCAGATGACAAATCCTCAGAAACCTCCTCCACCAATCCCAATAATCGGGAATATCCTCATCCGAGTAGGTGGGTTCAATATGCCGCTTCTTGCCTGCGGCCTTCTTAGGGGACGATGAGTACAACCGCCGCTCAATGCTGGCCAGGCACTGCACAATCATTTAGGGAGCCCCCGCTGACCCCCCCTTCGCTAGGGGCAGAAGGCCGCCCGGGGTGGACGGGGAGACCGACAAAGGGGACGGGCCAGGGTCATTAGCGACCGCCAGGTCAGGCCAGAGAAAAAACCTCTGGCGCAAGTGCAACAACGGTACTGAACCCACTAGGGGACTCTTGCCGCACAGGGGGCAGAGCCATCATGCCCACATGGGGGCCCCAGCTCACTATCCAAGGCTACAAGACACAAACGGCCTAAGCCTGCGTAAACTATAATCCCCCTTAATAAAAAAAGAGGGACCGGGAGAACCACAACTAATGACAGCCCACAATCTGCAAGACACAAGAGGGACAAGGACAGTGGTCACCATAGTCCCATACCAGCAGATATCATATATATATATATATATATATATATATATTACAATTCTGTGAAATACTCACCTGTAGAATTGGTATTATACATATACAGTACGTCCTGCTCCAGATATAATACTTACACTTGGGTAATCCTCCGCCAGATGGCGCTGTGCACTGCAGACATGCAAAAACAGGCTCCTCCTGGCCCTTCATATACCCAGGGACCTCCCACAAATCCCCAGCATTGAAAAGCAGTGAACCAGAAGCCGGGAGAAACCAACCACCAAAAACTGGTAATAACAACAATGATAGCAATCACCATACAGGGGATCCAGAATAATGCAAAAACCAGGTTGGAGTGGAGCAGGACGTACTGTATACGTATAATACCAATTCTACAGGTGAGTATTTCACAGAATTGTATTATTCTAAGTATACAGTACGTCCTGCTCCAGATATAATACTTACACCTGGGACATCCAATAGCAGTGTCCATAAAGTAGGGTGGGATCCCCAACAAATGGCACAGCAGACAGTTAAAAGCACTGTCACCTGCAAACCTTGCTACCAAGAGTGACATGAGCAAAGCTCTAACGTCAACCTCATAAAAACCTTTGAAAAGGTATGAACAGAGAACAAGTAGCAGTCTAGCAAACTTGTTCCACAGAAACCTGGTGCCGAAAGGCCCAAAGATACCGAAGCACAAATAGGATCAGAAGTAAGGCGAGAAGAAGATTCTTCCCCTTAAAAGAACAGGCTGAGTAACAGCCTGACAAGTCCAAAAGCTAACAGTAGCCTTGGCAGAAGCCGAAACCTTTCCTAGGACCAGAAGGGACGACCCATCCAAGTAAAGACCAGGCCAAGACCGCATAACCCCTGGAATCAGACGAAATCAGGCACATACAGGATGGAGACGCCCGCAATCCCAAGGGGCAACAGTCCCCCTAAGGGACGAGAGACAATTTAGGAAAACACGTCCAACACCTGTTGAGGGAATGTAGACCCCATTTTCTCAGCGATACTAGGAATAAGGCCCAGAAGAAGACAAAGTCTTGAATACATGAGCATAAGACACCACCTGAGGCAGAAGGGCCGGCGTAAAGCAGAACACCACCTCATCTTGGTGTATATATCTATGAACGAGGGCTAGCTAAACCGAGCCGCCCGCTCAGGCACACGGCTGACTGAAGTAACAGTCCCTAGGACAACTTGAGGGTAAGAACAGTCAGACAGCATCCGGAATAGGTCCAAGGGAACACCCCGCAAGGCAAGCAGAATAAATTCGAATCCCAACAGAGAACATAGAATTACGTGGGGGACGCACATGAGTAACCCCCTGAAAGAAGCCTTAACCAAGGAAACTGAGCCAAAGACTTCTACAGGAAGTCGGACAGGGCGTCGGACAGGGCAGAACCTGACCCTTCCGAGTACTGAGTTGGAGAACTCCAACTTCAACCCATGCTGTAATAACTCTAGAACCCTGGGAACAGAGAACGCCCGACAGGGAAGAGACCTAGACTCACACCAATCAATATGGGTACGCATACCCTATAATAGATGGAAGAAGAAGAAGAAGCTTGCTCCTAGTCTTCCCATAGTCTCAATCACCAAGACAGATAAGCCTGTCTCCATCAAGATGGATGTTTCAGCAGTCAGGCCGTCTAGGCCAGAGTCTGTAGATTGGGGTGATGTAAAGGGGCCCTGAGTGAGCAGAGCTGGCACTCCTGGCAGAACGCACAGATCTACTGTCCTCAGTACCACGTCTGCAAACCACACTCCACTGGGCCACCCGGGGGCCACCAGAACCACTGGTCCCCCCTTCCAGAGCAATTTTGCGCAGAACCCTGCCTAGCAGGAGGCATGGATCATAACATTACTAAATCATCATGACCACGGCCAGAGAATCCTGGGACAGGGAAACAAGGGCCGAGAGCGTGTGATAGTGACGGGGCACACACAGATCCACACTGGTTGGACCTCATAGTGACACAAGGATTAGCACATCCTGTCGCAGAAGGACATCCACCGGAGCGAATACCACTGACATGCAGGGAACATTGTCCACCACCCAGATCAGGATCGGAGACACTTCCCGGAGGACCCTCCTGCACCGGGTCCCTCCCTGAATATTCAATGTAGGCCAAGGCCGTCAGCTAGGCCTAGCTCCCCCAAACAGGCAGGCCCTGAAGAGGAGTAGGCAAGCGAGTTAGAACTAACTTGAACGCTCAGAGATTCAAACATTGATAGGTGTATAGGCCTCCTAAGGGCCCTACCTCCCCTGGAACCGTAGGGACTTCCCGAAGAAGACCCCCCTCAATCTGATAGATTGGCATCCATGGTGACTGTCTATCCAGGAAAGGGCAAGAAGGGACTGCCCTCAGGCAGGTTCCTTGAGTTCATCCACTACAAGAGGGACCTCCTTACCAGGGAGGAAGGCACACATACCCTGCTCCAGGGATGCTGGGTCCTTGTCTCGTAGGACAAATAGGAGAAGTAGCAGAAGGTCCCAGGGGGGACTGAGCATAAGGGGCCTCTTCGGAGTACGCCACCAGCGGGCCCAACAGCTGCATCCCCTGCCTGGTGGAGGGACGGGGACAGCTAAGAGGGACTGAGCCCATACAACCAGATTGTCCACTTTATTGCTGAGGAAGGAAGATCCTTGCTTGAACTGTATAAAATTCATTCATAGGAATGGAGTTACCAATGAAGGGGACAATAAGGACTTGGGGTGTTTGATCACCCCTCCAAATGATTCCCAAATGGACACCCTCCAGCTGAGTATCCAACGTAGCCAGACGTAGAGACTGGGAAGTGATGAGGACGTCCAGGTAGGTCATCACGTGGACGCCCCTTGGTCTCATGAAAAACCACCCCCCGTCAGCACCTTGGTGAGCACTCTGGGAGCTGAAGAGAGGCCAGATGACAAGGTCACGATTATTAGTGTTGGTCAACCAACGCGAATCTGAAGAACCTCAGTGTCCAGAAGACACAGGGAAGTAAAAATAAGCAGCATTGAGCTCCACAGACGGCAAGAAGCCCCCGACGCGCAAGGAGCCGATGGCCGAGCGCAGTGTTTCCATTGCAGAAACTGCCTGTAATTGACGAATTGCTGAAAATCTGTGAGACCAGATTGGGCCAGACTGACCCATACTTTTTTGGGGAACTGTGGAAAGGTTAGTGTATCGGCCCCTGCCTCTGCCTATTAAGGGCAATCTGCAAGAGACCCCCAGACCCCGCAGGCCTTGCATGGCCTGCACCAGCACCTGAACAGAGGCAGGGACCAGGAGCAACCGGGACCCAATAATCTTGGGGGAGGCCGCGCAGCAAACTCTATCTTGTATCCGGAGGGCACTACCTCCTGAATCCACCAGTCTGAGGCGTGATACCTCCTGGCATGAGCAAGGTGCCGCAGCCGTCCCCTCACCCAGACGGGCAAGGGCGCCCCAACATGCTTGAGGGGATGTTGGTGGAAGACTTAGGCTTAGCCCCGCCAGAGGGGCCAGGGCATTATATGCCGCTCCTGGGGCAGGAATCTGCACGAGCCCCCAGGAAGGACACCCCTGGTTCTTGTTTTACACTATGGTAGGGAGGGGGGGTTACCCTGCCCCGAGGGGCCGGGACGGCCGCCTACGTTGGGGTGAATTGCCCTTATTTACCAAACAGGTCCAGACGGCCCCAAACAGGCGTTGCCCTCTAAAGGGAAGCCCAGTAAGAGTCTTCTTAGCATCATCGTCAGTACCCCACTGTCGCAGCCAAACCAAGGGACGTATAGCCACCACAAGGGCAGAAGTCCTTGCACACATTCTAATGGTGTCATCCAGTGCTAATAGGATAAATTTTACAAATACATCACAGCTGGAGAGTGCATGAAATGCATCCCAGGGGAGATACTCAGGGTGATGATCAAGCATCTTTCTGATGAGGGTTCTAGCGGCCACTGCAGTGATGACCGCAGCACAGACCGGGCGCAGCACCGTCCCTGTACTAGAAAAGGCGTGGGAGGCCACAGGTCAATGAGCCGGTCCTCAGCATCCCGAAGGGTACTATAAGCAGCGCCTGTAATAAAGGGGGGGGGTTAGAAACCCCTACGATCTGCGCATCCACCACGGGGGGTGATGACTAACAATTGACCACCTCAGGGGGAACAAGGGGTATTTCCTATCCCAGTCCCCTGGGACCCCTGGAATTTACTGGGGAAATCCCATTCCTTGAGAACAAGAGCATGGAAACGAGCCTGCTCTAGAAATTCCAAGCGCACTGTCGCTGTATGGAAACGCTCCCCTCTCGGCTTGTGAGGCCTCACCAGGGAGAGAGATAGACAGGACCTTAAAGACCTTAATCAACAAATCTCACACTGGCCCCAGTATTCAGGGCCAGAATCGCCATGACTCCTCGGCCTCTCATTAGATGAGCCTGAGTCAGAGACCAGCTCTCCTTCATCAGAAGGGGTATAGTCACACGGAGTAGTCAACTCCTCAGTTCCCATAGGACAACAGAAAACAGGAGGCGTCAAGGGTCACTTCTTACCAGGGCCCCTGCGCCCTGACAACCTCGTCATAATCTGATTAGCCATAGGCAGGCTGGAAGACACAGCAGGCTGCAAATCCCCACTTGTATGTACTCAGCAGGAGTGAGAATTAAGCATGGGGAAATAAGTGTATTGAAACGAGGTGCAGCCACTGGCAAGCCTGATTGCAGGGCCAGTGCTTGCTCGGCACATGGTGCGCAGACCCGTGCCCTGTCAGCATCAGCATGGGGTTGACCACACGGTATACACAGCTGGTCTAGTCCCAGAGGGACCCCGGTCACATAATTCTGAGATGCCGCCATATGGTGATTATCTAGGCACAATATGCCAGCAGGGATTTACGCAATAGGCAACCCTGGATGCCCCAAAGACCCGCTAGGAAGGTGGGAGAATTTTACAAGGCCCGCTATAATTTAACCCAGCCCGGGGAAGCCACTGGATTCAACTGTCTGAAAGACATAATGGGAATAAAGGGTGTCAGAGCCATGCGCAGTAATAAGAATCATGAAAATCGTCCGTGAGGGCACTTACAGACAAAGGTAGGAGGAGGGCCGTAACCACGCGCACGCGACTAACATCAAAATGGCGCTAAGCGAACCTTGAAGGGCGGGCCAGATCGGGCCATGAACCTCGAAGGGCGTGCCAAACCAGGCCCCCGCCCCCCCGAAGAGCGCAAAGCTCTAAGGCAGTAGTCAATATTGTAAAGAGAAGCAGAGTGTATGACACACATAGCATAGATGATTTTTGCCAATGGAGACGCCGCAGCGTCTGGGGTCAATATTGTAAAGAGAAGCAGAGTGTATGACACACATAGCATAGATGATTTTTGCCAATGGAGACGCAGCACATCCAGTAGGGAAAGAGAAGAGCGCGGCGGTGGCAGATAACAATAAAAAAGCAAACAGCGTGGCTCTGACACCAAGTTACAAGTCAAGGACAATACTAAGGCCATAATCGTGTAATCGCAGTACACTTGAGACCACCACACACACAACCCCCCTTTCTTTTCCCCCCGATCTACGGGGGGAAACGAAGGAGGATGGCGACCCTTTGGATAGGGCCCACCGCTACACGGGGCAATAATGTGGGAGGGGCATCCACTAGAGGCTCACCATCAGCCTAAACCGCCTACCCTTTGGTGAGGGACTGCGGTGGAGCATGGCTCCATAAGCACGCATGGTGCTGCCTACCTTCACCCGACCAGCGCAGCCCAGGCTGGGAGGCACATCAAACGAAGGACGGGTGGGAATAGTCCAACAGGGCCGCAGGCTGTAATAGCCCCGCTCACCTGCGAGAGAGTGATACTTCATGTCTTCGCAGTCGGCACTGCAGAGAAATCTGGGGATTTGTGGGAGGTCCCTGGGTATATGAAGGGCCGGGAGGAGCCTGTTTTTGCATGTCTGCGGTGCACAGCGCCATCTGGCGGAGGATTGCCCAAGTGTAAGTATTATATCTGGAGCAGGACGTACTGTATACATATATCAAAAGAGGGACTCACGATACCGAAATAGGGATTGGAAAGAGGGACACCGTCGCACTGCAGCACACAACCGGACACCCAGGCTTGCAAACGGCACCAGGCCAGATGCGCACAGGCATACAGCGTATGCTCCCAGCAGGGAGGAAGCAGGATAGAGGCCTAGTGAGGGGGGCGTGGGCGCGCCAACAGCGCACGCGTGCTAGGCCTGCCCCCCAAAAGGGTGAAAATGGCGTACCCCTCCTCCTCTGCGCAGGGGCCCCACAACATAGCGCCCCCGCGCCCCCCTCTCATGTGGAAGCATCATGGCGCCGACACACACGGCTCCTCACAGGGACCCGGGGGGTATGATGGAAGGGAAAAACGTGCACACAGATAAGCGCGCTGCCTGCAACATGCTGCTGTTAAGACCAGCAGACATCGCAGCACACAGTGGGGCAGGGGGGCCACAACCTGGTTGTAGAAGTGTAATCCCGCCAATCAGTGCAACCAGAAAGAGACTCAGAGCGATCTGTGGGCAGTGGAAGGCAGTGCAACTAAGTTTTTACAGGGAAACTCTGTGCACAAGGCCTGGTCGGTGTCAGTGGTTCTCCCTTCAGGCTCACCATCAGCCTGCGGCCGACTACCTTTTGGTGAAGGTCTGCGGCCCAGAGCGAAGCTCTGCCGAACGCCCAGTCCCCCGGCGTTCACCCTACTGTCACAGATCCCGAGCAGCCGAAGCTGGGAGGCATAGGGGGTCCAGGATCCATGGAAATAGGTTCGCAGCGGCTGTCGGGTTAGGTGACCCCGCTCTGCTGCCATAGCTGAAAAGAGAGAGTAACATCCACGATCTTCATGTAGCAGCTGCATGGCAAGATCACTTATTGTTCTCTCACATATATATTATTAAGTGTTCTTGCATGGCAAGATCACTTATTGTTCTTTCACATATATATTATTAAGTGTTCTTGCATGGCAAGATCACTTACTAAGTGTTCTTGCATGGCAAGATCACTTATTGTTCTTGCTGATATATTATTCTTATTAAGTGTTCTTGCATGGCAAGATCACTTATTGTTCTTGCTGATATATTATTCCACCATATTTTGCACTGTAACTCCTCCCACAGTTTTTACACTACATAGACCATAATATACCAAAACGTGCGGATCGTTCCCGAATGGTGTGCTATTACTTTGTGGAAGGTTTTGCCAAACGGTTTCCGAAATATTGGCGTTTTTCTGACGCAATTTTCCCATAGGAATGAATGGGAGGAATGTTCAAAACTAGAGTGGGAGATGAGTGTGAAGTGAAAAATCAGGACATGATTTCTAAACTGCGACCTCTCCCTCATTTTTAAGCCCACCTACACAAATCTTATATCAAAACGTTCAGCTATCCCTGCTGCCGTTAAAAATGCCCAAGGCTAAGCCATAGCCCTAACAGTTTTCACAATATGACCTTTTGTTTGCAACTCACACCTCCCATTGACATTCATTGAAACTCCACTCTAGACACCACAAATTTGAATGGCAATATCTAAACTGCGACTGTGCCTTCATTTTTAATATTTCAGAGACATGCTATATAACACATTGTAGGCCTGGCTCTTGTGATTCTTACAGTATAAAGCTTTGCTGTAGGATGTATACTTTTTAAGCTACAGCCATTTGAATATGGCAACCACCAGTGCATTAGAAATGTGTTTTAATGTGCATTCTCTGGTTACCTCAGAGTGAGTTGCCATAGCAACACACCTGCAGCCTGGCTCGTTACATTCATTTTACAGCTGCTCCGCCCACACAGCCAGTCTCAGGAAAACTCCCCATGAAAACATGTTATGGAAAACAGGTTAGACAAATGACATAGCCAGTCATTTAGCAAGATATAAATACTTCATCATTTAATGCCTACTATCTTTACTCACTCCAAACAATCCATATAGTTACTCTGCCCAGTCCAACCTTTCCACAGTTACTCCAGCCCCTCCAACCACACAACAGTTACTCAAGTCACTCCACCCAGTTACTCTGCCCACTCCAGTTGTAGAGAACTGGTGCAGGCAAGAACACTTCACGCAATTTCCCCAGAAATTCCACATTGTCTAGTTACATTTTGTCCTGTGACGCTGGTCCGTAGATCTAGAACACACCTGATGGCATGATCCGCACCCCCGCCATAACCCGCAACGTAGCCTGACCACAGGGACGCCATTGAACAAGGAATGGGATTGCCAAGACCTAACACGCCCCCCTCCATTGTAGTGAATGGATGGAGCGTGGACACACCCACTGTGACTAATGGCTGGAGGCGTAATCTGGCACAGAAGTGCTAGAGAATGGAGTGTGAGGCTCTAGATGGAGCCAGATTGCTGGGCTGCATCATGGGCTCAGATACAAAGATCAGGTCAATTCTTGATCCCCGGACCTGCACTGATCAGTGGGGCGGCACAAAAGGTAAGTGTCCTTTTGTTTTTATTTAGTCCTGCAGAACTTAGAAATAGAAAACTAAAACCAAATTCAAAGGTTAAAGAAAGTTGACAAAGTAGATGGAAAAAACGTTGAACTTCAGTTGCGCTGCAATGAATAAATATTTCTTGATTGTCATAGAGGATTCTAACCACAAATATATATAATATTAGGGTGATCTCTAGGAGTCCTCTAAATTTCAATTATTGGCTGTATCGGCAGATTAATCTGTCTTAGCAGCCCTGATAGGATCAGGAACAAGAGAGAGTATCCTTTTATATTTATGATCAATATTGCATTCCTAGGTCTAGTGTAAGTTGCCAAAGATTAAAAAGAATGGGGCACTTACCGCCGCGGCCCGGGGGTTAAAAAACCTGACCTGGGCCCTTGAGAGTTAACCGCTTCTGAAGATGGATGAAGCAAGCAAGCTCTATAGAAAACTACCCCCAGGCTCTATCAGAACCTGAGGACGTCAAAGGAATCTACAATCTACATTTGGGCTAAACAGGTATAGCAGTTGAGGAATATGGATATTTCACAAGTCAGGAAACAATTTAATAAACCAAACCTATTCTTAGAGGAAGAAGATATGCGAGATATATCCG
Organism: Gastrophryne carolinensis; assembly: GCA_027917425.1. Lineage (NCBI taxonomy): Eukaryota > Metazoa > Chordata > Amphibia > Anura > Microhylidae > Gastrophryne > Gastrophryne carolinensis. The sequence goes on along the minus strand of CM051244.1, from coordinate 121,668,036 downwards.
AAGGATTTGATGACCTCTTCAGAACAGTAAACACACTCCTCCACAAAGAAATGGCACTGAGATGGCACATAAACACTCTTGAGGTTTATATTGAAAAAGGTCTGATCCCTAGAAGCCTCAGATGGGATGTGGCACCACAGAAAGAAGTAGGAGAAACAATTACAGATGTGGAGGAATGGCAGGTTTTTTTTTACAAATTGCAGTATCAACCTAATGAGGTTAATCATCAAAAGGAAAACAAAAAAACTAAATACCATAGTGGAAAGGATTGAAGAATTACAGAACAATCTAGCTCCCTGTAGAGAGCTTAATGAATATCAAGACCACATCATGATCATCAGAAAGAAATTAGGATCCTTTGAAAAAGAACAGAGAATAAAAAAACATAAAAAGTTATCTACAGATTTGCAGGACTTTAAATCTAATACCATTTATAAATGGCAGAAAACGACCAACACTTCGGAAGAGACCACAAAAACCACTGAGCATTTGCAAACACTTCGCAATTTACACGAAAAAAATGGCAATTGGCAGAGAAAGAATCACTAATCACTCCCATTCATCGTATCAATACATAAAGAAAGATAAGAGTAGGAACTACAGAAGCAGAACCAATTCAGGGATCTATCAAACCCCAATCCGCACATATACAAGGAAACAATATCACCAAAGAAGAGATCTGGGGACTCCCCTTACCCCTCCTATTCAAACAAGTTGGCATAGGGGTATAGATGCTTACAGGCAAGAAAGAGACACCCTTAAAGGGGATGATCTATACTCCTGTGCACGCAATTCCAATCGAGACTACAACAGAGAGACCCCACCCAGAAGTTACAAATCAAACCATCAAACACACCATTATTCACACTTCAAGTTTAGACCACAACAAGAAATAAAAAAGAGTTACCATACACAACCAGACCGAATGGAAGCCCAAACTCATAAGGGTCGATTCAAAGAAACATGTAACAGCTTGGATTTTGGTGCCGATCATCCTATTTTTCCCGTACGCTCGTGCGTTCGTATGAACTTGCGAGTGATTCTATAAGCAAATACGTTTCTATCCTAAAATTTACGTCCGTTCGTATGGCAGTTCGGGAATCAGACCTATGTCAGTTTCCATCCTGAATTTTCCGTTTCATTTCTCAGGTTGCAACATTGGTTTTGCCCTTTTTCCTTTTTTGTCTGGACGTAAATCCTTCTGATCTTGCGGCTGCGCACTACAAACTTACCTCATTAAAGTGCATTCTAAATATTTGGTCTTATTTTTCTTTATTTCATTCATTTTGTAGTAACCAACCATTAATGAATGCTTTGTTTAATTTTTAGTTAACTTGCATTTTTTACTTGAGGATTTATTTTTAATATTTTGGCTTCAAATGGTACAACTTAAAATTTTGTGTGTGGTTACCCACACCCTCTACATACAGATTGCTCTCAAATATAAAAAAACACCCAGCAACTTCTGCATGTTATGAGTCTAGAAACAGCCAAGATGGCGGGTCAGGTATTATCGGGCAGCCTGCAAACAGAAAGGGCCTTGTGACTGTGTTGCTCTGCATTCTTTGATTTCTGACCTTTCCGTGCCCCCAGCTCTGCTGTGTCTGTGCAAAATACAGCAGTAACCCACATCCTGCACTTTATCCCGCTCTCCTCTCCTCAGTAAGTGTGATGCATCTGACCAAAGATGTGCTTAAATAATTAAACAAAGCAAAGGTAAACAACTACACCAATAAATGCAATCTAAAAATATTATTCTAGTACATCAATTTAAAAATAAATAACAAAGGACATAAGTTTCTTTAATTAACGCAAATATATTGCAAAATAAAGGTTTACATGCAAAGGACTAATTAAGGTCCACATTAAAATGCTTTTATAAGGCATACATGAAATGTATTGAATCAGGTATGCATTGCCATACAATTTATGGCCTCGGCCATGCTGATACATGCAGTTCATTGGAGCTCAAGACGCGCAGACTCCTCCACATAGGCAAAAAACCTGTTCAAGAACAGCAATCCGACTGCTAAAAGGTGTCGGAAGTGGCTTTCTTTTAAAACGTATTTAGAGGTTTGAAAACTGTTCTCTGAATCACACCTAAACACATTCGATTATCCTAAGTTTTACGTTTTGATCCTAAGTTTTAGGATTTGATCCTAAGTTTTACGTTTTGATCCTAAAATTTAGGAACGAACTTGCGATGATCGTAAGAGCATATACGCATTCGTACGTAGGCTCGTGCGAGTCGGAAATGGCCAAAAAAACAGGAAAAAATGACTAACACCCACCCAAACTTACGATTCTCGATCCGAAATCAATTAACTTTTGCTCTTTGAATCGAGGGGATAATCAACCAGCCCCTGCAACATCAAATAACTTGCATCAAAAGCGTTTTGGGGATCAAAGTACAATACACACACCCAAAAGAAAAAAATCAGAAATCGAGGAACTAGATCAGGAGCCCGAATACAGTACAAAAAAGAAAGAAATGTTGACCAATTAACAAACCAACAATCATCTACATCTACAGATGAAACTGGCATATTTAACCTTACTGATACAACATTTAAGGAGGATGAAATCCAGTTACTAAATAAAGGGATAAAATATGCCCCCGAAGCCAGATTGAACAAATTTGAAACTTACATTGACACCTTAAAGTTTATCAGAAAACTAAACATCAAAAAATTCTTTAAAGTGGCTTGAAACCCAGGGGGGATCGACCCGGGAATCTATAAGATTACCGGACCGATCAGATCCCTCCCTGCGGGGCATCCGAAATTGGGATGTCCCGCGGGGAGGAACCCCCCAGGAGGCCCACAAACCTTACCTCAGTCCCGTTCCATCGGCGCATGCGCGAGACGCGGCCTCTAGCAGGGCGCACACCCGCGCCGGCAGTTTGTGAATGGTTGGCGCAGGCGCGCTCCCTGTTAGAGGGAAGCACGAGACGCGGCCTCCAGCGCTCAGAGCCGCTGAGTTGCTATGCGCGTCCAAGCGGCCCCCGATCGGGGTGCCATACCGAAGTGGACCAAAACCCAGGATAGTCAAAATCCTGGGTTTCGGGCCACTTCAAGGAAAGAGGGACTATTGACGATACACTGCAGGTGTAAATAATGATTTGAATAAGGAAGAAGCCACAAACCATCTAAATCCTGTAACAGATACTGTTAATATGACGAACATGACTGAAACACCTCCTTTCAAGCATACCCTATTAAAGAATAACTCTACCTTTAATCTGCAAACTAATGTTGGATCAATCAATGTTTTCAAACATTTGGTCCTTGAAGACCTGAAAAAACTAGAGATTAAGAATAGTAGGAAGAGATCTACTAGAAAACAAAATGAACATAAAGTAATTAAAAGGATCAAAGAAAAAGAGGGAATAGTCATCAAGCCAGATGACAAAGGTGGAGGTCTAGTTATTTTAAGCAAGGATAATTATATCCAAGAAACCACAAGATTACTATCTGATGAAAGTACTTATTAAAAACTGACCCCACAAGAAAATTTCACCAAGAACTAAGACAACTTTTAGATAAAGGGAGAAGAATGGGAATTCGAAGAAAAAATGAATATAATTATTTGAACATCAAATTCCCTCGAATCCCTACACTCTAACATCTCACCAAAATTCACAAAAATAAACATAACCCCCCAGGAAGACCGATTGTAAGTGGAATTGAATCTCTAACTAGTAGGCTGGGCGAATATATAGACTCTTATTTACAAACTCCGGTCCAAAGAACACCGTCATACATGAAGGACTCTGGAACATTTCTGGAACAACTTGACAATTTTCGGAACCATCCAGAATATATATTTGCCACAGCCCATGTAAGTTGGCTATATACAATTATTTCACACCAGCGAGGCATTGAAGCTGTACAGTTTTTTCTACAAATGGAGAACCAATTACCACAGAATCAAATTGATTTTATTTTGGAGTGTTTGCATTTTTCATTAACACACAATTATTTTTGGTTCAAGGATACATTTTATTTACAAAAAATCGGAGTAGCGATGGGAGGCAAATTTGCCCCAAGTGTAGCAAATTTATTTATGGCCCATTGGGAATCGAAGGATTTAGACCCAAAGAAACCACCAGAACTGATATATTATAGGCGCTACATCGACGACTGCTTTTTCCTCTGGAATGGATCCAAATCAAGTTTAAAATCCTTTCTGGACTCTCTTAACATGAATAAATGGAACATCATTTTACATATGAGATCAGCTCCCATGAAATACACTTCCTAGATGTAACAATTTATAAACAGGAGGACACTATTAAGACCTGCACCTATTTTAAAGACACTGACAGGAATAGTTATATTCCAAATGATAGCTGACATCACCCAACATGGTTAAAGAACATTCCAAAGGGTCAGCTCAAACGAATAAAAAGAAAGTGTACAGATGAAAAGAAATTTTTGGAGCAGGCAACAGTTATTAAAAATAGGTTTATGGAAAAAGGATATCACAATAGAGATTTAGAGGAAACGATTATGGATATCAACCAAGAAGGTAAAAAAGCACCACCACCAAAAAAGCAAGAAAGAATACCTGGTGAAATTAACCTTTCATTTATAACCAAATTTAATAAACACTATAAGCAAATGGAAGGCATAATCAAAAAACATTGGCATATATTACACACGGATCCAACATTAAAAGACCTTTTACCAAACAAACCCAGATTTATATACAAGAGACCGCAGAATATCTCACACCACCTCATTACAAATTTTATTGACCCACCGGAATCAATAGAGACAATCAATCGTTTCTCGAAGTGTAGGGACTGTAAAGGTTGCAAGTTAAGTCTAAAAACTTCACCCTTCATCCAAACCATTAAAGCATTTACTAATCCAGTTACTGGCAAAGAATACAAAATTAAGGGTGATTCCACCTGCAAATCGGAAGCTGTAGTGTACTGCCTAAAATGCCCATGCAATTTGCTATATGTCGGGAGAACTAAAAGGCAATTTAAAACTAGATTAGCTGAATATATCCGAAATATAGAAAAAGGTATGACAAATCATAGTGTCCCAGTGCATTTTTCTAAATTTCATAATAAGGACCCTAAGGAATTATCATTTTGGATCATTGAAAAGATAAAGGCAAACTGGAGGGGAATTAACTTAGTAAGGGAACTCTCTAAAAGAGAGACGCTCTGGATTTTTGAACTGGACACACTGGCCCCAAGAGGGCTTAACATTGAAATTGATCTCAACTGCTTTCTAGAAAATAAATAAACACAAACTATTCATAACCCATGATCAAAGAGTATCCTATACAGTTCATCCAGTAGACACTTTTCTTCCTACCAGGAACAATGTGGAATATTATCATTAATATTTATTATTATTTATTAATATATATTAATATTTTAAGCAATATTTTTATATATCATTTTTATATAGCTTTAGCTTATTTGCATTTTTTAATTTCTTTTATAATCCACATCTCATTTTTATTTTTATTTATATTTCAAATATATTTTAAATCATTTTTATTGACTATTGAGTTTTATCAGCAACACATTAGCGCATGATTGCTTTTTATTATTTTATTGGATTATATATGTATTCAATTTTCACACCAACTACTTATCCCTTTGCGCATCCAATATTTTTTTACATACTTTTTTCAGAATAAGAATATCTTCATTGATATCATTATACTATTTTTTATTAACTTTGGCTTATTAACATGTGACTTGCATTGTGTTGTGTAATTATATTATATTCTGTTGTGTTGTGTTGGTCGGTCACCCAGATTTCATCAATCTACTTTTTTAATTGTGTCAATTGACCCTTGATGTTTTATACACAGTACATTAGCGCTAGACTGTAATTTATCAAGCTTTTCACTTATGGATGTACTTACATATGCATTAACCACTCTTTTTTGCGCAGAAAGCGCTTTTTAGACATTCTACATGATATTACTATTTTGTTTAAATCCCACATTATACATGATAATAACTTACATGATGATAACCTTCTATTCTAAGTAAAAAATATGAATAGTCAAAGCCTGCAGTAACGACTGACACACGAATTTGCATATCTCTATTAATATTAGCATATTTTAGTAGTTTATGCAATTATAACCAAAAAGCGTTTTCAGTAAATGAACAAACTATTACATTCAACTCTCAATGAATCTTTATGTTTTATTCCGAGGATAAGTGAAAGAAGTCAAACAAAATAAGTCGGACAAATAGATCCAAAAGCTGTTTAGAGCTGCACGGAAGCCGCACCTGCACTCTAACGTACTATACTTACAGACTATATCTCCCAAAGTTCCCCAGATGAAGCAAGCAAGCTCTATAGAAAACTACCCCAAGGCTCTATCAGAACCTGAGGACGTCAAAGGACGAAACGCGCGTTGTTCTACAGAAACAGTAGAAAACGTGGATGTACTGGAGACTTTCTCCCTTCTCTCAAAGACTGGAAACAAATTGGAAATTTAACTGCAACAGCTACGGCAACTAACTACTTCGCCTACCATCTTGTTTGTTTTTATTTTTATTTTGTTATCATATTAAAAGAGTTTACATACTGAAAGAACATAACCTCCTGACTTCATCGGGATACACGGCGAGCGGCGCGCACACCCGATAACAAGCTTCAGGTCCATCTTCTGAAGTGGTTAACTCTCAAGGGCCTATGACAATCAAGAAACATTTATTCATTGCAGCGCAACTGAAGTTCAACGTTTTTTCCATCTACTTTGTCAACTTTCTTTAACCTTCGTTTTTCTATTTGAGCTAGCCCCTCAAATCCAGTTGCTGCTCTGTTTATGTACTCTAGCGCTTCCCCACAACATAAAAAAATCTAAAACCAAATTCAGTTTTTTTTCGCTTTTTATAGCTTTTATATACTCTACCAATCAATCACGTTTTTTTTTAAATCATCTATTTATGACCGAAGACCGAAGCTCAATAGACTATATAATTAATATACACACAAATAACTATCTAAGGATAAAGTAGAAGAAAAATCAAATTAAATGTATTCATTTAAAATGAAATGAAACTGTATCTATTCTAATAATACACCACTACCTCGATTTGGCACTGATACAGGGGGCCACATTATAGCTGAAACCACATCATATTGAGCTCAGTCATCATAGATATGCGCATTGCATTTCATTATGTTGGGGTCCAAGGCCGGACCACGCTGAATCAAAACCCGCCTTCTATTCGACCACGTTATAAAGTTTCTAGAGAACATTAGTCTTTTGTTCCCCTAGCATAAGTTTGAATAATCCACACAAAATCCTGATTACTCATGTGGCCAAGGCAACATAGCCTCATCCTTGTTGGCATTTTATTACTTTTGTATGCATCCTGGATTTTGTGAGTATAACTCCAATATTTATGATCTGAAATTAGGAACAATGTAGAACAAGATAAAATTTCATTTTTGCTTACACGTTGTCTATACTTGTAGTACTTGTAGTACTTCACATTGTGGACAGTAAAGTGGACAAAGAAGACATTTGCTATCTTTTGATAAAGCTGGACAAGTTCAAAAGCAACAATCATAAAATTCTGTCATTATGGAGGCTATGTAGTCTATGTTAACCCATACCTTTCTCTTCCAATTGGAAATATCTTTTATTCTTGAAAAAAAGATTTTTTCTAAGTAAATGTATGTACATTTCCTTGCACATATTGGGCTTAATCCAAGCCAATTTCAGGGCATATGGCAGGCCAAATATATTTGTGCTTTGGTTCATTTCTAGGCTGGCTGGCCCTATGAATATTGATTATTAAGATGGGGATAAACAATCTTTGCTTTGGTTCATTTCTTGGCTGGCTGGCTGGCCGGCCCTATGAATATTTAGGATTGGGATGGGGACAAAAAACAGGATTTCTTGTGTGGGGGAAATAAGCCCTTCAACAAAAAAAAACTCACCTGGACCTTGTGGTGAGCTCAGTCCCAAACCCATTTACAGAAGCAGTGGCCATGACAGGACAGGGAAAACTTCCATTGTAGGAGGATCAGGCTTAATACCAGGTGCAGGTGGGTTATAATTTTGTTTGATAAGGCTTATGTGGCTAAGCACTGGGGGAAAGAAAAAAGGTGTGTGAGCAGCGAGGGGGTTATTTTAGGGTCATTATATTGTCTGCCTGGTCTGCGCTGGTTACATTCAGTTGACACTGCCAAAGGGGTTGCATCATCTCTTTTCTGTAAATAAGCAAGCTGTATGTTTTTAAGAAAAAAAGATTGATAGAATGCCAGCCTAACTGAGTGACAGCTCACACTGCTTCTCTTTACCTCTAAACTTCTCTGTTCAAAATGCTAAAATATGGAAATTATAGCTGTATACTGTAGATTTTCTAGAAGATAGTCAAACTGTAAAATTCAAAAAAAATATTAATGAATGCATAATTGGATTAAATGATTTTTATACATATATTTGCCTTTCTTGACTTACACTTTAAATATTAAAGAGTATCCAAATGTTATTCTGTCAATCTACGTCAATACAATTTTTTCCTGCGCATAAACTCCCTCTACTCTGATTGACGGTTTTCCAATTTTGGTCATTAAAACCGAAGGCAATTATTTCTATGAAGGGGAATGTTATATTTGAATAATGTGAAGCTGTAAAGAAAAACTCTCTGGTTTTAAAAATAGAATTTTGCTGTGTAATTATGTCAAATCATTTACGCGGAGCAAGTACAATCAGTAATCCTGTTCACATATAAATGAAAATGAAAAAACCTTTCCCGCTCTGTGCTGGCTATAAACGCGCAGAGCCCTGCATACGTTTCTATAGAAATGATCTGAAGAACGTGTCATCACAACTGACAAACATAAAACCTAGTGTCATGGTTAAACCTTTCTTTTATTGGAGAGATTTTACAAGACTGGAACCAGATAAAAAGTCAATTTTAGTGTACTCAACTGAAAATTATTTTCGTGAAATACATCTGGAGACACAACACTTCTTCATTACACTTGGGTTATATGCTCCTCTAACCAAGATTTGTTTACCTCTGAGCCAATATATTCTGCAGAGGAAGTGCTTCTCAGCTGAAGCCTGCCGAGCTATCCACATTATATGCCACTGCCCGGTAATCCCCACTAGATGCCATTTAGGGACTTAATTCAGGCTAGCAGGACCCATCTTGGAAGAGCCAAGTATTGGGGGTTTAACCCTTTAAGTGCCAGCCTACTTGGAGTTTTTGTCACCCTTTGTTGCCAGACTATTTTGCACTATTATGCGCTCCCCATGTTCAAATGTGATTTTTGAAGGGATTTCCAGGGATTTCCCAGGAAAATTATATATTGTTTTTTTCAGCAGAGTCTGGGCTTTAACATGAAATGTCTTGTTTGTCACTTTTTAGGTGTATTCTCAATATTTTTGGGTGAAATATCTGCAAAAAAAAATAATAAAAAAATATTTTTTACAATTTGTAGTTTTTTTTTGTAATAAAAAATTTAAGTTTGTCAATAAAATCTTATTGCGTGTGAAATCCCAATTTCTCACGGTTACAGCGATACCACATATGTATAGGTAGACACCCTTTCCTGCCCAGGAGACTCCCCCAAACTGAAACAGCGCTTTAGGGGATTTTCAGATAAAATACAACTATGCTATGCAATATGCGCACCTTGCAGTTTTTCCAGAAAAACAACCCTTTACATTTGAAATACCCCCCAAACAAACTATGTATTCTATGGAAGTACACACCTCAGGCTTTCTAGGTGTACCAGGCTTGTTGATGTGGCCATAGTTTTCTGGAAGTAATCCCTCAATGTATTCTTTGGTTGCAAAGAGTTTCCCTAAAAAAAAAAATAAAAAAGCAGAATCAAAGCCACATATTTCTAAAAAAAACTATATACAAACAAGAAAAAACAAGTTTAATCTGAAAAAGCAACATCCTCCGAACAGAACGATACCCAACATGCATTGCTACTGTCAAGGGAAGAGTTGCCAAACACCCCAAAGTAAAGCATGTGCGTAACGGTAATTTTACTTGAAAATTTCAGCTCTGCAGACAAAGTGCACCCCTTGCGATTCTTCAAGCAAAACCACCCTTTACATTTGAAATACCCCCAACAAACTATATCCCTTTCGCTGCCAGCCTACCTGGAGTTTTTGTCACCCTTGGTGCCAGACCATTTTGCACTATTTTGCGCTCCCCATGTTCAAATGTGATTTTTGAAGGGATTTTCAGGGATTACCCAGGAAAATGATATATTGTTTTTTTCAGCAGAGTCTGAGCTTTAACATGAAATGTCTTGTTTGTCATTTCTCCCGATCACAGCGGTACCACATATGTATAGGTAGACACCCTTTCCAGCCCAGGAGACTCCCCCAAACTGAAACAGAGCTTTAGGGGATTTTCAGAAAAAATACAACTGTGATATGCGCTATGCGCACCTTGCAGTTTTTCCAGAAAAACAACCCTTTACATTTGAAATACCCCCCACAAACTATAAATTCCCTGGAAGTACACACCTCAGGCTTTCTATTTGTACCATGCTTTTTGATGTGGCCACAGTTTTCTGGAAGTAATCCCTCAATGTATTCTTTGGTTGCAAAGAGTTTCCCTAAAAAAAGGATAAAAAAGCAGAATCAAAGCCACATTTTCCTAAAAAAACTATATACAAACAAGAAAAAACAAGTATAATCTGAAAAAGCAACATCTCCCGAACAGAACGATACCCAAAAAAAAACACTGACACATAATAAAAAAAAATATTTTTTTTTTATTTTTTACTGTACTCACCTCCGATCCTGGGTCCCACGTCGCGGTCCCACGCCGCTCACTCAGATCGATGCCGATAGTGATCGGAGCAGGGTGGAAGCCTCATCTCCTCTCGTCCGCCCTGCGCCGATCACCACCGACATCTGACAGATGCCGATGCTCGGGGTAGTATAGGAGGGGCGGGATTACGTCATCCCGCTCCTTTCACAATGGGCGGGGCTAGGGGGCGGCGGCCATTAGAAGAGGTGAGGGCCTGGAAGAGGGTCCTTACCTGAAGCCTACGCAGCCCAGGGGGGGGGGGGGATTGGACCCCCCCCCCCCTGGTGAAGAGGAGACCCGGCAGAAGGCTCGGGCGCGGAGGTAAGTAAATGACAGTTTTTTTTTTTTTTTACAGCCGCGATCTGTCAGCGCTGGAAACGGAGGGGGGGGGGGGGCGACCGGTTTCGGGCCCCCTCCTGAAGACGGAGGACGATGGGGGGGGTGGGATCGGATGCCCAGGGGACCCCCAGCTTCACAGGGATGCCAGAGGTAAGTGTTTTTTTTTTCTATTTTTTAACTAGCAGGGGGAAATGCCAGTGCTTGGCACTTAACGGTAGGAGAAGCAACCACGTAGAAACTACGTGCTTGGCATTTAAAGGGTTAAAGTTTTGGCATCTCCAGGTGGTATGCGGTGTGGGGCATCCTGCAATCTGATCCCCACACTACCGATTAAAGAGGGACAACATTCCCTGAGGTGGTGGTGCTACCCATTAGATGAGTTTCTTCCCTGTCTTTCTACCCATATTTACGACTGGTATCCTCTTGATTGTTCTCACTGATTTGCAGGTGTTTGCAATAGATAGTAGATATTTTATATAGCCGTTTTTTAGTCACATTTCACTTATTCAGCTCGTTTAGGGGCCATTCTTAATCTGGGTATTTGAGTATACTAGGTGAGCTATGTTAAAGTGGGCCAAAACCCAGGATTTTGACTACCCTGGGTTTTGGTTCTTGCCCCCAGAACACCCTGATCGGGTGTGCCCCGCTGTGTGAAACCCCGCAACAAACTCACTTCTTCCCAGTCCTACTGCGTATGGGTGGCCGCTCGTCCAATCAGCGCACTCGAATCTGCTCACATCAGCGCGTCTAAAGAAAGCGGCTCAGAGCGCGCTGACGGCCACAACCCCCGCATGCCCGCGTCGCCATTTACAGATGGATAGCGGGGATGTGGCCGCGGCTCATTATTCATTCTTACCTAAGTGGGGATGGGAGCCATTTTATATTTTTATCATGTTGTCTTACTTGTCATAACTTTTTGGGTGGTTTTAGGGTGGTTGCTGAGTATCGGCATGTTTTACCCTCTTTTTAGTATATAAAGGGACAAAACAAATTTTTGACAATTGTTCCACTGTAAAAAGAAGGGAGTAAAGCCCAATCAACGCTCCTTGTACCCAAAGTCAAAATCTCTCCTAACAAGGCATCTCGCCCCCGTGCATAAAAAGCCAGTACACATTCCCTACACTCATGAGGTGAGGCCGTTCCTTTAGGCTGAGGAAGACTTGAAATGTATTCCTTGGCCACTGTAAAGCCCATGTTACCCAGCTGCCGAATCGAACCATAACACCCGGTGCAAACTGAAAAGTGGAATGGGGGGGGGGAGGAAGGAGGCGTGGCCGAGCAGTATGGCTGCTTAAGGGCTCAGCTCTGCAGTGAAGGGAGGCCTGGAGCAATCAGCAGCACGGGGGCACACTCAGAAACCGGCCCCAGAGACCCAGGAAACGTTGGAGACCCCGCAGGGACGGGTCATAGGCGCAATGCACTTGCCAGCAGTAAGAAAAGAGGAAAGGAGGCTCGCAGGACAGCAGCAGCAGGGCCTAAAATGGAGGCAGCTGAATGTACAGAGGTAAAAGCAGCCCCTGGGAGAGCTGGGGAGGGCTTCCCCCAGGAGGACCCTGGCAGAATTGGGGGAGAGAGACCATGCCTGACTGAAGATCTGTCCCTGGATTCAGCAGATAGCTGGCAGCAGACCTCCCCCCCTCTCACCTCACAGTGCAGGCTCCCTCCATTAGCCATAACATTCTTTCACAGCTCAGAATCATAGTTTGTGAGGAGGTCACTGCTGTGTCAGCCAAACATACTGAAACCCTGCTGCGTGAAATCAGGGATCTAAGTGGGAGGACAGACGCCTTAGAATCCAGAATGGACGATGTTACAGTGGTTCTTGACAGCCAGGGAACTCTCCTGGAGCAAATGCAGGAGGAAATCATCTCCCTCAGGGGCCTAAATGAGGAGCTGGAAAACAGAAACCGCAGGTCCAATTTAAGATTTAGAGGGCTACCCGAAACAATGGAGGACTCTGTGGGTACTATCACCACCCTCCTGCAGGAACTAGTCCCAGAAATCCCAGTGGATAGACTGGAGCTTGATAGGGCGCACAGGGCCCTGACCAGAAGACCCGCTGAGGGCCCGCCGCGTGACATTATAGTTAAGTTCCATTATTACCAAACTAAAGAAGCGGTGCTGAAAGCCTCCAGGGAAAAATCACCACTCATGTTTCAAAACCATAGCTACGAGATCTTCGCGGACCTGTCTCAAACCACTATCCTCAGGAGAAGATCCTTTAGGCCCTATCTGCAGGCCCTTCAGGAGCGTGGCATACGGTATAGATGGGGATTTCCTTTTAGGCTGTCCTTCTCCCACCAGGGAAAGCAGTTTCAAGCCACCTCTCTCCCAGAATTAATGGACAGATTCAAAGTCCTGGATTTTCGCCTCCCTGAGACGGACATGGCGGCTCCTTCGCTCCCCTCTACGCCAAGAACACCGAGACCCGTCCAGAGAAACATACCACAAGCAACCCCCTCTCCAAAAGTAAACAGACAACCACAGAAATCCCAAACCATGAAACGGCTGCTCTCGCAGATCCATCCGGTTTCAAAGGACTGACCCATACAGTCTAACTCCACTTCATTACCCTCTGAGAAAACTGTGAGGCCCGTCACCCCACGTGGGATGGTCCCCTGTCATCTTGAGGATCCCCCGGGCGCTTTCCCCCTTTGCCGGGGGTGCGTCATCCCCGTAATTTGAGGTGTACACAGACCCCTACGTTGTTTATGTGACTGTGTGTCCAGGCTTTGAAGCTGGGACATGCTCACCTGTTGCTGACCAGGGACTCTCCGTATGGAACGCCTGCAGCGTTGACTCGGCTGCCCGCCTTGTGGTAACATGTTACTTGAATGTTCACTGATCTTTATCCTAGGCTGATGTTGATAATTTTATTGCCGTTATTGAATTCTTTGTATTTTTATCTGTTCTTATTGGTTTGAGACCTCCTCTGGCTCTCCCGTTGTGGCCCTGCCTCAACTATGTGAATACTGGGCACCTAGCTCTATCCCCCCCAGGGGGGGAGATGGCGATTTGCCTGGAGCTAGTGGACCCCGGTGGTAGTACCGGGTGGCGGGACGCTAGAGGACCCCTCCTTGGCTTATAGCCCCCTGGATGCCTCCCGGACCGGAGATACGCCTTCCCCATTGGCTATAAACGGGCAGGCTCCTCTGTCACCTTTGAGATAGACCCTGGTCTATGAGTCCTGATGGTCCGTGGAGGATGCCCAGAGAATTTCTGCTTTAGGCACATACGCCATAAAACATCAGTTCCCCTGGTCAGTGTTATTTTGTTATCGGTTTAATAATTATGCTTTCTCCCCGTATGGGGCCGATAATGTTGTGGTTTTCATTAAACCTTTTTCGTTTGGATCATTCACGATGCAGTCATCTAAAGGTCATCTGGTGCTGCAGGCCCGGGGCTCTTTGCCTGGGACGTGGCATTGGGGTGACCTAGTCCTGCTGCTCCCCGGCTCTCTCTGGCCCTACAATGTGGGGCCCACTCCCCTATGGGGGGTCTCGGCTCACCTCTATTGGTGGGCCGGTGGGGGCTGTGGCGCGGCAGACAATGATTGTTATGCTTTGTACATGGTTCTTGTTGTTATGTGGGTTCTTACTTTTTCCTCTCTTAGCACCATCCATTCGTTAGCTTTGCCCCGAAGGTCATATTAGTATGGCCTCCCGACACTGCACGAGCGCCCCCTATTGTCCAGTCCAGGAATTTGACAGTCCCCGTCCACTGGATACCTCCATCACAAGTTTACTTGTGATAACAAACTCTACAATAGGTTTTGTACCTAGCTACACCCTCCCCTTTACCTCGACTATATGTACATCCTTCCTTTTAACATCTCTCCTTCCACCTCCCTCCCTCCCGAGCGGGACCCTGGACCATCTGGGGAAAAATTACACCGGTTGATAGGCCTCCTTAAATTATATCATGTCACTTAATATAGTTTCAGTTAATGTACAGGGTCTGAATTCACCCAACAAGAGATCCAGAGCTTTCAACTTTTTTAACTCCATTCATGCTGATGTAGTCTGTCTTCAGGAGACACATTTTTCCTCCAGTTCCTCACCAAAACACCTTAATTATAGATATTCCCTGTTCTTCCAGGCCACCAGCCAGAGCAAACAGAGAGGGGTCCTTATTGCCTTCCGGAATGGCACCTCTTTCACCTGCCACAAACAAATATCGGACCCGGGGGGTAGATTTTTGCTGCTTCAAGGCATACTCCAAGATGCTGAGGTGACTTTCCTCACATATTATGCCCCGAACACCAGACAGATTCCATTTTTGGCTCATATATGTTCTCTCCTTCAGGTTCACAGTAAGGGAGCTGTCTTTGTGTGCGGCGACTCTAACCTGACATTACATCCCCACTTAGATAGGTCCCTACCTCCTGGTAACCAAGTAATTAAGGATAGTGGCCTCTTTTCTGACTTGATAAATAACGCTCTATTAGCTGACCCATGGAGGGACAGACACCCCCATGCAAGGGATTATACCCATTATTCAGCGCCACATAAACTATCAACGAGGATTGACCACATATTTGTATTGACAACATTTCTCCCCTGGTCGGACCACGATTTGGTGGCAATCTCCTGCAAATCGCTGCTTATTAAACCCAAACCCTCCACATGGATCTTAAATGACTTCTTGCTCTCCTCAAGCCTGTTGGTGGAGGAAGCTAGTAAAGCAGCTACCGAGTATTTTGTAACAAATGACACTGCGGAGGTCCCACCGACCATGGTTCGGGGAGCATTTAAAGCAGTAATGCGGGGTCATTTCATCAGCCTGGCCTCTAGGAAAAAGAGGGAGAGAGCAGCTATGGCTAAAAAACTCCAGTCACAATATCAATTGGATGCTGCTGCCTTTAAATCTAACCCCACTACTGAGCGACTAAGGAACCTGGAATCTTCCAGGACCAAACTTAACCTTCTCCAGACAGAGGAAGCTGAGAGAAGATACAGGAGGGCTAAACATAAATATTATGTATCGGCGAACAAACCGGGGACGCTGCTTGCGACCCAATTAAAATGTCAGGATCATTTGGTGAAACCCATAAGGCTTAAAACAGGGAAGGGTCTGCTAACCAGTAACCCCATTGCGGTTGTTGAGGAATTTTCAACTGGTTTATCTAAATTATATGATGCCCCCCCTCCTCCGCATGACTCCCAAATTAAGACCTTTCTTGGGGAAGTAACATATCCCCAATCCTAGAGTCCCAGAGTCAGAGCGTGGACGAGGCTATAGGAGTAGATGAAGTACTTAAAGCAATAAAGTCCCTAAAATCTAGTAAGAAACACGGCAAAGACAGCTTCACCGCCCTATTTTATAAATAGTTGGCCCCCATTCTAGCTCCACGGCTAGCCAGAGTGTATAATCATATTAGAGATGGAAACACCATGGACCCTGAAATGCTTAAAGTGGACCAACACCCAGGATTTTGACTATCCTGGGTCTTGGTCCACTTCGATGGGGCACCCCCGATCGGGGTGCCCCGCTGTGTGAAACCCCCCCCAACCCCCCGAAAAACTCACCTCTCCGCGCTCCCAGCGCCAACGTACAAGCTCTATTCCAGGACGTCTAAGCGGCTGCCGCCGCCGCCGCCTCCCGCGCGTCCCTTTTGACGCGCGCGCGCCCGCGCCGGCCATTCGCAGACGGCCGGCGCGGGCGCGCGCACGCCTGCAGGGGCGCGAGGGAGGCGGCGGCGGCCGGCCGCCGCCGAAGATCAGGTAGGGTTTTTCGGGGGTTTTGGGGGGGTTACACCCCGCGGGACATCCCGATCTCGGATGTCCCGCGGGGTGGGGGGTGATCGGCCCGGGAATCTTATAGATTCCCGGGCCGATCACCCGTGGGTGTTGGTCCACTTTAAAGCCTCCATAGTAATGATACCAAAACCGGGGAAGGACGCACAGAACTGGGCGAATTTCAGGCCAATTTCTCTGTTGAATCTTGACTTGAAAATCCTCACAAAAATATTAGCGAGTAGAATAAATGAATTTTTAGGAGATGTGATCCATAAGGATCAGGTGGGTTTTGTCCCCAGGAGACAGGCTGGAGACGGAATCCGTAGGATCCTACAGTTGGTGGAGGGAGCTAAAACCCAAGGCCTTGAGGCGATGATTCTTTCACTTGACGTGGAAAAGGCATTTGACTCCCTGTCCTGGCGGTACCTCCGTGCAGCCTTGGAGAAGTGGGACTTTGGACCTGGCTTCCTCTCTTGGATCTCCGCACTGTATGCTAAACCAACAGCTCATGTCAAATATGCAGGGTTTAGCTCCACGGAATTTCAGATCCGTAGGGGCACCAGACAGGGTTGCCCGCTGTCTCCTGTTCTGTTCGTCTTAGCCCTGGAACCATTGGCTGAAAAGATTAGACAAAGCCCTTCAATTAAGGGAATTCCTTGGGGGGGGGGTAGAGACCATAAAATCTCCCTATTTGCAGACGATATGCTACTCATGCTCACTTCCCCACATATATCAGTCCCTAATGCAATGAAGCAACTCACGTTATTCAGCCAGATCTCGGGCCTTAATTTGAATGCCTCCAAATCCACGGCTCTTGACATCTCCCTTTCCACTAAGGCAAAACAGACTCTAGCTCATAATTTTGCCTGGTCCTGGACCCAGAAGCTGCCATACTTGGGAATCAAGCTGACGCCCAGCCGTGATAAGTTGTATGAAGCTAATTATCCTGAAATGTTTAAATCATTAGATAAACTGCTGCAATCCTGGCAGTGCATGCGACTGTCATGGCTGGGACGTATTGCTGCCCTTAAAATCACTTACTTACCCAAGATATTATATATTTTTAGAGTCCTCCCAATCCCTATCCCGAGACGTACCCTAGATATCTTACAGTATAAAATTCTATCCTTCACGTGGAACAAAACTAAACCTAGGATCAAGAAGACCACGCTATACTGTAAAAAAGAACAGGGAGGAATAGCCTTCCCGTCCCTCCAGAAATATTACATTGCGGCTCAGATTGCGCCCTTGGTCTTGCTACATGCTCCGCGATACAAGCCTATATGGGTGCTCAACGACATAGCCAGCTGCTCCCCAGTAGCCCCGGCTTCATTGTTGTGGACCTCTAAACCCCGCAGACCGAAGCAGATACCTCCCATTCTAAACTTTTCTCTATCAGTGTGGGACTCCGTTGCGGATAAATTCACTTCTCCTCATCTACCCGCCTCCCCCTTAATTGGGAACCCTGCGTTTCCCCCAGGAATCTCACATCCCTCCGGATTTAAATGGTGGTTACAGAAAGGCCTTACGGCAATAGATAAATTCTGTACTCCGACTGGGATGAGGACTCCCCAGGATATGTCTCCAGGTGGGGAATTCCCCCCTGCTGAAACTTTTAGGTGGCTCCAGGTGCAGCATTTTATAACAGGCTTACTCAGAAAATCCTCCCCACCCTTCAAGAAAACTGACTTTGAAGACAGGTGCATACGTGACCAATTCGCTGCTGGCTTGATATCCAGCCTATATGCTTCCCTAGTGACCCCCCCCCCCCTCTTCAGTCAAGCATAATTATATGTTGAGATGGGAGCTAGAAATGGGAGCAGAAATAGAACTGGATACCTGGCAGAGTATCTGGAGAAACATAAGCAAAACCTCACGAAATGCATTAGTCTTGGAAAACGCATATAAGGTCCTGTTCCGGTGGTACTTTACTCCAGACCGAATTCATAGATTTTCCTCTTCGGATTCCCCCCTGTGTTTCAGAGGTTGCGGGGGGAGAGGAACTATGTATCACATATGGTGGGGTTGTCCGGTCACTTGTGCCACTTGGAACAGAACCTATAAGTTGATCTCTGACATCTTACATATCCCGCAGGTGCCAGACCCCTGGGAAGCAATTCTTTCACAGAAGATAGGTCAATACACTAAACTAGGATGTCGGCTAACTCAGCACATCCTCTCAGCTGTAAAGGCGACCATAGCCAGAAACTGGAAGTCCCCCAACATACCTTGGTCTGAAATCCAGAACAGGATATCAGATATTATGTGTAACGAAAAAATAACAGCAATAGTGAATGATCAATATGACATGTTCTATGAGACCTGGAGCCCATGGCTGGAGCATATCAGGCTGATCAATAACCAGACTGACCCCGTGTTTTCAATTTGATAGATCAACGCGTCCCTTCTTTGGTAATTGACCCCTAAACTTTAAGCTCATTATCTCTATATATACTTTGGCTTAGGTCCACCCCGCTCCACTCCCTGTTTGACTCTCCTGCCTTACCCACTCCCCCCCACCCGGTTACATATGCCCCAAAATAGAAGTTCTCGCTCTAAATAATCCCTGAGCGCTGGAACTTTCAGGAAGTAATCTCTGTAGGTATACCTCATGTTCCCATGACAATATTTAATAAGCACACGGCTTATCATCCCATGAGACCTTATTAGGTTATAAGTGTACAATCTGTTACATTAGATATGTTTTATTGATTTGCTCTGGATATATTATACGATTAAGCAGACTACAGTACTGTGTATTTGGAAAAAGCTGTATACCTCATAACTATTAGTATGCATCTCATCTATGTTTTCCAGTATGCTTTTTTTTCTATATGTATACTGTGTATCTTATGCAAACTTCAATAAAAATTTTGTAAAAGAAAAGTGGAATGGGTTGTTTGGGGGCAGTGATTGAGTGAGTTAAAGTGGATTTGGATAATATCAAGCCTTTTCTCTGACTGCAATTAACATGCTCTGACCTCAGAAGCCGTAAAGGTCAATTGAGATAACAAGTCTACTGTGCTGAGTGATTTCTCCCCCCTCCCTTAGGGCTGCTTCTCTTCCTTAAACTTGAACATCAGCCATTTTTCACAAAATGGTTGTTCCTAGCACAGAATCCCGTTAAGCCTGTGAAATCTTACTTTTCTCATTGCCTCCCGGAGAAATCAAGCACAGCAAATGGCCGCCGCTGTCCCTTGTTCTTCAGGCTTCTTTCTGACAGAGGAGAATGCGCAGAGGGCACTGGCAATCGGGATGCCCCCCCTGCACTAGGAAAAAAACCCCACTTTGTGAATAAATCTCTTTCAGAGCTTGGGAAAGGGGAAAGGGTAAGAAATCACCTAGTAGCGCGACTCTGTTAGTGAATGCCGAAGCCTCTTTATTTAAATATAAATGAATGGCACTGGAAATGGGAGAACACATTCCATTCTAATTGCAGACATAGATACATTTTATTATGCAAAATATGTCTATTTTCTTTGGGGGGGGGGGGGAGATCCTTCATCTGGGCTAAAGTCAATTTTTGGCTGGACTTCCAATTTTCATAACACTTTATCTTGACTGTGACGTCTGTAAGGTACATGCAGTTTTAGCCGGTTTATGGTATGTAAATATTGGTAATCGTTCTGCTGATAGGGCGACAACTGAAAGCCAAAATGTAGCCAATTTCCTAAAGAGCCATTAAACTTATCTAAAACACCAGACAGGTGATATTGATCCCTCATAAGACCAGAGGACATCTTCTGCAGCATCTGTAAACTTGGATGGTAGATCAAATTTACAATGATTACAGTGGACACTATCAGAGTCATTTACCTAAAAGATGGCTTTCCTTAGCAAAGCATACAAATGAAATGTTCACATAAAAATGGGTTACCGTATTTTTCGCCCTACAAGGGGGGAAATATCAGTGCGTCTTATTGGGCGAATGTAAAAAAAAAAAAACGTACATTCCATGGATCCCCCGAATCCAGTCTCCACTGCCTGCCTTCTCCGCCGCAAGTTCAGAGCCATCTGGTTTTGGCCCCAGTGTAGGGAGTGGCCTGCTACTCCTGCCAGCGTCCAATGACGCTAGCAGGAGTCATAGGCCACGCCCACAGAGGAGCTGGAACCGTCTCTCTGAACTTGCGGCTCCCTGCCACCTCCTACAGAGGGATGCTGGCAGGAATCACAGGCCATGCCCCCCAGGTGGGATCCGTCCCGCTCTGAACTTGCGCGGGGAGCGGCAGGAACGCTGGGGAATGTACCATAAGTTTTTTTTATTTTTGCTTGGTATGCAGTACACTGCCTGAAATGGGGATGCCCGCACACTGCCTGTATTGGGGATGCCCGCACACTGCCTGTATTGGGGATGCCCGCACACTGCCTGTATTGGGGATGCCCGCACACAGCCTGTATTGGGGATGCCCGCACACAGCCTGTATTGGGGATGCCCGCACACAGCCTGTATTGGGGATGCCCGCACACAGCCTGTATTGGGGATGCCCGCACACAGCCTGTATTGGGGATGCCCGCACACAGCCTGTATTGGGGATGCCTGCAAACAGCCTGTATTGGGGATGCCCGCACACAGCCTGTAAATGTGGAATACTGCTTACGGCCTATAATGTGGGGTCTGTAATGGTGTGATTGGGGGAATTCTGCACACTGTCTATAATGGGGTGATTGTTAGGGGGTATTGTAGCACACCATTTGGTTCAGAATTTTTTTCTAATGTTTTTCCTCAAAATCCAGGGCGCGTCTTATATGGCGAAACATACAGTAATTAGGTCTATAAACTTGGTAACACAATGTTTACTTAAAGCGGACCTTCACCCTGAATAAGAATCTACCTTGTATGTTTCCCCCACTCTGTACATACAGATTGCCCACATTAAAAATCATCCTACCGGCACATATTGCGTTTATTTAACCTTTTAACATCTAAGTTGGCAGCCTGTGGAGTCTTTGGCTGCCTGCAGACAGGAAGTGTCTGCCGCTCTGCATTCTGGGATTGCTGTCCTTTTCCTGACCCCAGCTCTGCTCTGTCCGAGAAAACCACAGACATAAACCGCCAATATGTTATGCTTCTGAGGCAAGATGGCGGCACTTATATCCTAGATTCCTGAACAGAGTTGCAGCCCAGTGGGGGAAATAATAATATGTGACTGACTAAACGTAAACTATATTAATTTTAGATGCTTTTTGTGGGTTTGGGCATTTCATTAAATTATGCTGAAGGTCCAGTTTAACTTTATCCTCCTGTCAAAGTCCCAGTGGCACAAGGGACCATTGACAAAAAGAGATTTCTAAATTATCTGACTGCTTCACTACCAATCTGCCCAAAGCCATTATACCCCTGGGCAATGGGGTACCTGGGTACAAAGCCGCATACAAGTAAAACAGCACACATGCTTTTTATTTCATATACCACTGCTCTGTGGCAGCTAATGTAGTTCCATCCTGACAAGAAAATGGACCAATCACCAGCACAGTGAAAATTCTTGTGACAGGCCCACGTTATAGTGGACTTGTATTATGTGACCAATTAATGCATTGCAAATGAAACTATGTATACTGAACAAAACAGCTTTCTTCACTTCAGTTTCAATGAGCATGCTCTGCTGTGAGACAACAGTGGGACCAAAGTAGCTTGCCATGCTTGCTCACAGCGATGGTAAACCACCTTATTTGCATGGTCCTGTACACTGGTGGACTGGGTCAAAAATCGTCCTGGAATTGTACCAGCTCATGCCCAGCTCCAGACATTCCTGCTATAGCCCCCCCCATGATGCTAGTATAGCATCGGGGGGGGGGGGGGGGGGGCTTTGCTTGTAGGTACAGTGTAGTTGGGTATAGGGAGCTCAGAGGGAGACTAGAGGGGCGGGGATTGAATGTGGGTGTTAAAAGCAGCAGCCAAACAAGACCCAAAGCCTAGGTCAGTCTGCCCCTGGCCCTGGAGGAACGAAAAGGAAAGGAGCTCAGCTACGGCTTCAACCCTGCACTGCAAGAAATAGAGGAGAGGCTCATGGGACAGGCATCAGGTGAGATGTTGGCTGCTTTATTATTGTGGTTGGGTTTTCAGTCCCTTTAAATTATTCTATTCAAATCCATTATGAAATCCATTTAAACATGTTGCTAAATATTTATTCACATTTGATGAGAAGGCCCCTTTTACATCTGGCTGTTTGTGTCATGTAGGAGTATACCAACATGTCATGAAAGGGCCCACTTACTTTAATGGGCTGCGTTTCCTCTGTTTGTATCAGTCTGCGCTTTGCAAAATGCTACATGCAGCGCGGGTCCATTGGCAGCGCGGGTAAAGCACATGTATTGCACTTTGCCTGCGTTGCGGTGAAATGGTCATACTCACTACTACCTGTCATTCTTATAGCCCTTAGTCACTCCCTATCAGTCTGCAGCCCTGGCTGGAAAAACCTTTAAACGTGTTTTATTTACCTATGTATCTTTATGATATCTTCAATACCCCACTATAACTTTTAAAAATATGCCACCCGTTACCCTGTTTTTCTTCCTTTCAGTAAAAGGCTTTGATGCACCCTCTACCCCAACTCAGGATATATACGCAAACCTGCCTTTTGCCAGAGACAGTCCGGGCAATGGCAATAATAAGACAACAAGGAGCTCATCTGAAGCAGGTCTCCAAAGTTTTTCCCTCCTTTCCATTCCACCTCCCCATGAGCACCCTCCAAACTTGGTCATACAGCCTTCCCTGTCCCTCAGCGTGAGGAGGCTGGAAAGTCACAGTGGTAGCACGCCAGGCTCACTCACACTGGGAGAGCTGAGGGACAGGGGGACAACGTGGTCACATATGGAGTGTGGACATGGCGAGGTAGAATGTGGAGTGTGGTCATTGGAGGCATGGAAAGAAAATGTTGAGCCCTGCAAAAGTGTCTACAACGTGTTGCAGGAAATAATGAAAGGAACATGGGACAGGCTGCCTTATTATTGGCGCAATGGCTAGACTGTCCCTTTTAAAGTGGAACACCCATGATTTTCACTATTCAGGGTTTGTGTCCTTGTCCCTGGGGCATTCCAATTTGGGATTCCCTGCTGTACGATTCCCCTGCACCTTTTCCACATTCCCAAGGGGACATGCATGGGCTTTCAATCAGCACTGTGTGTTGTGCATATTAATGCATGGCACAAGGCAATGTATTTGGCCAGAGCTCTGGCATAGGGAGCCAGTGCAACACAGTGGTTGGTCCTGTGACTGGGTGGTGTGCCCCGCTGCGTGAACCTCCCCAGATCACTGAAGCCAACTCACCTCTTCCTGGTCCTGCGGCGCATGCACAACCACTTGTCCAATCAGCACGCTCGGAGCCGCTGATGTCACACCGTCTAGGCGCGCATCCCCCGCTACCCTCTAACAGGGAGTGTGCCCACACCGGCCATGCACAAATGCCTGGAGCGGTCACACGCACTGCCAGAGGGATAGCATGCGCCCTGTTTCTGGTAAATAGACAGAAAGTAATGCTAAATTACCAAGATTATACCACAGGTAGCAAAAATAAATTAAAGCCCTTAAAAGGGACAGTCCAGGCAACATAAAAAAACATTCATACTTACATTTCTAGAGGCATGCCCTCTTCATTGCAATAAAATGAGTGGGTGTGTGGGGTGTAAACAAGGCCTCACGGACACCACCATGCAAGGCCACCAGTGCTGGAAGATGGACTCGCTGGATCCCTGCCCTCGGTAGTATGAAGATGCAGGCACTAGTTGGAGAAGCTGCAGGAGCACCAAACCTGCATGGAGGAGTTGCAGAGGTCTTAGGGGCAAAGTGGTTTTTTGCTTTTTGCCTGGACAATCCCTTTAAAGTGGACCATCACCCTAGGGTGATCGGCCCGGGAATCTATAAGATTCCCGGGCCGATCACCTCCCTCCCCGCGGGACATCCGAGATCGGGATGTCCCGCGGGGTGAAACCCCCCCCAAACCCCCATACCTTAGTTTCGGCGGCGGCTGGCAAGAGGGACGCGCGGGAGGCGGCGGCGGAGGAGCCACGGACAAGCGGCTGTCAGATCGCTTGTCCGTCTGCGCTGGGAGCGGGGAGAGGTGAGTTTTTAGGGTGATCGGGGGGGTTTCACACAGCGGGGCACCCCGATCGGGGGTGCCCCACCGAAGTGGACCAAGACCCAGGATAGTCAAAATCCTGGGTGTTGGTCCACTTTAAGCATAAATACAGAGCCTGCCATGTTTAATATTCATTTAGTCTTGAGGTCAGCTTTAAGTGTTACACTTAAGTCAATCTCTTTTATTCTTAGTGTTTAGCTAAGGGAGCTATTCTGTCTTACTTACCATACAAATGGTAATGTGATCACCAAATTGAAGTCTGTTCTTTTCCAGCATTATTTCAAGCAGCTTTCCAGTGTACAAGTACCAAGAAAAGGCGAGCAGCAACTCCCTACTGCCCTCTGAGCCGTCATCAGGGAGCTCATACAGCGCAGATCTTCCATAGCCTTGAGCCTGCAGGATACTTTTCACACATCTAATCTGATTACCTGCGGAAAAGAAGTGCTCATTATTGATGAAACATCTGTATTCCTACCAGGTTTTATATATTAATATTCAGAGAACATGAGGCCAAATAAACACAGGTACAGAGCATTCACTGTAAAGAAATACTCGGCAAAGCCGCTATAAGTGCTTCTTACATAGATGCTGTGCTTTCATCTCCTCTGTGTGTCCAGAGTGCTTTCAGGCTCGGTTATATACAATGGTAACAAATACTGAGCATGACCCAGTTACTCCCATCTATTAAACTTCCTTTTTAGCTAATACTAAAAAAAAAATAAAAACCTGTCAGCTGCAGCAGTTCATTTTCAGTGCTGTTGATTTCAGTGTCGACAGTATGCTCCCCTGGCCGACCTCAGGTCTGTGGGTGGGAAGGCAAGTGTTTGTCTTCAACTCTTTTTGCAGGAATCCTTCATGGTGGCACCGGTCCATCCGCAGGGACAGGAAGCAACAGAACCATCCCTTAAAATAGTCTTCATTGGGCTTCACTAGGGGTGTGAATTGGCAGGAATCTGGCGATACGCTACGTATCACGATACACGTATGACAATACGATATATCCCGATTCTGTCTCAAAGACGATATATCACAATTTTCTTTTAATTACGTTTTTTTAGGGGAGACCCCACTTTTATTAAAAATCCCCCCCCCCCCAAAAAATGACATGGGGTCCTCCCTACCCAGCGCGGAACCAGCTATGCAGGGCTTGTAGAACAGGGTGCAGGGGCTCTTCTGACCCCCCCGGGCTTTGGGGAGGCAGGTAATTGGGGAGTGGGGGGTTAATGGCAGGTGACTTGCCAGCCCTGTGAACTGGTATAGGGGTCTCATGGACCCGCTACCAGTTCACAAAGTGTTAACAGTAAAAAACCACACATCAGAAAAAATGTCTTCATTAAAAAAAAAAAAAAAAATTCTTTACTCACCTCCTGTGTCCCTCACCAATCTGATGACAGATGCGGTGATCGCTGTAGGGGGGAAGCAGGGGATCAGAGGATAACTGCCTCTCTCCTCCTTTGCTTAGCGATCATAGCATCTGACTGAATTGCCGAGCCGGGATGATGCCTGCGGGGGTAACGTCATCCGCCCCGCCCCGCGGGGCTAGTTGTGAAGATGGCGGCACCCATCAAGAAGGCAGGGGAGAGAGGGCCTGTCGGGCTCTCCTGAAGACTAGAGAGCCCCCGGGAAGGGGGGTCGGAGGCCACCCGGGAAAAGAGGAGAGCCGCCCAGATCGAACGAGGGATCAGCTGAATGTTTTTTTTTTTACTTTTCCTTTACTGTAGCGGGGGGGGGGGGGGCTGGGGGGCGGAGTCAGAATCGATACTAGGGTGAAACAATTGATTCAAGTATCACTGAATGAAATATCGCAATACTTGAACGAATCGATTTTTTTCTGAAACCCCTAGGCTTCGCTCTGCAACTAATGCGATCGCTGGATTGCATACCACACCGGTCGGGTCAAGACAGCCACCGACACTTCCATGTTGGGATCACGCTCTCAACACTCAACCTCCATTGAAGTTAAAGAGTGTGGCTGTCGCCCTGTGACTAATGGTAAAGTGGCCCAATCCCGAGACAGAAGCACTGGTGACTTGAGTTGGGCCTGGCTGGCGTGGGATGCAATCCAGCAATCGGGTGAGTACCCCATTGTTTTAGATTTTGGTGGGTCCATCACTTAAAAAATAGGATGGTCTATCCCGTATACGAATATATACCAGTCATACTTTAAACATACATAAATTAGAGCAATCACTTCAGGCGAGGAAAGATATGATTTTCAATACAACCAATCAGTCACTCTTGTAGAATGTGGTAGATTGTTCTAATATCCAGAGCCCCTTCTGTTTCATAATTAGAAACTGGCAAAGACCCTCACATGGTGGTTAATCCAAATGAGAGCACCACAAACTGAAAAATACCATTCTGTGAATACTCACCTGTAGAATGGATATTATAAGTATGCATCACACCCTGCTCCAGAATGATTCATTACATCTGGGACATCCAGTAGCAGTGTCCAACAACGGGTGGGGATCCCCAAAATAAAAGGCAACAATGCGCAGTTCAAATCACTGCGGATTGCATAACTTTGCGGCCAAAAACAGCATCCGCTGAGGCCCGAACATCAACCTTGTAAAACTTGGAAAAAGTATGAACAGAAGACCAAGTAGCAGCCTTACAAACTTGTTCAACAGAGGCCTGGTGCTGAAAAGCCCAAGAGGCCCCAACACAACTAGAATGAGCAGTGATGGGGGGCATGTCCTGGCAATGGTGGAGTGTGGACGTATGTAGCCCTGCTCCCGGACCCCAGACCCCTTAATCATCTTGAGCTTTGCCAACACAGCCCCTGGCGATATGTCCAAAAAGAATGTGAAGAGGAGAGAGGGCAGAGGAGACAAGAAGACCCCCCGAAGTGGGCGACAGCCGGGAAATGGCTCACCGGCGGGAGAGGAGCCACGGGCAGCATGGCGGCGGGACGGGATGAGGAGGACATGACGGCGTGCCTGCCTTACCTCATCATTCAGCAATGCCTCAGAGAGCGTAATGTCCCATGGCCCCCGACTGATTGGGCTGCAGAGCGAGGGGGGATGCGGAGCGAGGAGCGCAGTGAGTTGCGGGAGGGGAGTAGCAAGATGGCGGCCGCTGAGCCGGAGGCGGCCGCATCACTGCCCGCAGCACAGCCTTCGGAGGGCCCGTCGCAGAGAGGAGGGGGAGCGGAGAGAGGGGCTCAGCGTGCCGACACAGGCTCGGCGAAGACAGAGGGTGCCGCTCAGCTGCACTGCGGGGCTCCGCAGCGGGGAGCAGAAATTGATGACGCAGCACCTGCTGCAGTTCTCACTAGCAGGCCCATGGAACATTATAATGTGGAAACAGCACACTCCCTGTCCTCCCCCCCCCCCAAAAGATACCAGACAGGCAGCAGGAGATGAGCTGCTCTGCTGTTCCCCCAGCAGCTTTATGTTTAATGGAGGAAGTGGTGCAAGGGTCAGAGAAGGGCAAGGCTCCTTTGCACCCAAAATTATTAAAGTATGCTTTTGAGCCCAGAAGAGGGGACAACACTGTTCTGCATGCCCCTGGAATCCTTACTAATGTTGAAGGGACCGCTCTCCCAAAGGATCCCAAGTCATAGGGAAGTCACCCAGGGAGCACACCCAGCGGAGTTTGGGGGCCCTCCCCTGCTGGGCTCCTCACCGTCACCTTTGCTACCGCCCCCCGGAGAGAATAAGCGATCAGGCAGGACCGAGACTTTCACCCATGTCTCCGGGGTCCTTTTCGTCCCCGTCTGGCGCGCATCTTGTATTCTTACCAGGGCAGCACTTCTCTCCCGATGGAGGTTCCCCTGAAGTATCACAGTCCCATGCCGAAGAAATCCATTTAGAGACCATCTCGCTTCTAAAGGGGATTCCGTCGAGATCTGACATTGAAAGCCTTATCGCAAAATATGAAGCAACATTCAAACGGGATCTAGCATCAATTAAACATCAGGTTTCAGATGTCGAGACGAGAGTTAATACCCTTGAGACGGAGGGTGTTACAGCAGCTGACCGCTTTCAGGCATTAGAATCCAGATGCGATCGGCAAGAAACAATGTTGCAAACGTGCCTTCTCCATATGGATGACCTGGAAAACAGGAGTAGGCGAAATAATCTCCATCTCAGGGGCATCCCTGAAGCGTCCGGGAGAGAAGACCTACAGCACGTAGTCTCCGATATCTTTAACACGGTCCTTGATCAGGATCTAGCTACTTCTATCGAGCTCGACAGAGTGCATCGGGCCCTTGGCCCCAAAAGTCAGGATCCCGGTTTTCCACGAGATGTGGTGTGTAAGGTCCATTTGTTCTCTCTCAAGGAGGAAATACTTCGGAAAGCCTGGTACAAAGGTTCGGTCGAACCTTAAAATTCTTCAAGACCTATCCAAGCAGACTTTGCAGATGCAGAAGGCCCTTAAGCCCCTTCTTGAAGTTATTGTTAAAAACTGAGCCACTTACAGATGGGGCTTTCCCTTTCATTTAATTGTGAAGAAAGAGCAGCGCAATTTCACTCTGAAGTCTCCCCAAGATTTTGAGAATCTGTTTGAGTTTCTCCGCTGTAAGCCCGTCCGGATCCCGGACTGGCTATCCCCGGAGTTCTCCCTCCCTGCGCATGAGTCCTCGAGCGGACCACGGAGGGGCCGAAGAATTATCGCGATCTGCAGTGCCTCAGGGGGACCTCCACTCCGTATGGGGGCGGGTTGTCTCAGAACAGGCAGAATGATCTTTCCTTGCCGCGTCCCCGCTCGGTTCTCCTAGACGGACAATTAGGGGGCTAAGGTCTTCTCCCTGCCCTCTGGCGTCCCCGTCTGGAGTGGTGGAGAGAATTCCGCCCCAGCAATCAGCGAGTTCCAAGAGAGACGACTGGCGTTGACTCCTGTCTTTCTGTCGCCCCATTCCTTCTTTGTATCTGCTGTGATTTAGTAGGCAGACCAGTCATACTCTGGGGCAGAAGAGTTACGTGGACATGGTCTCACGGAGAAGTTCCCTTCAGGCCTAGCCATCGTTGTTTTTTTTTTTTTTGTTAAGTTGTAGGTTGTTGTTTTCCTCTAGCTCTCTTTTCTCTAGTACGGTTGATATTAATATAGGTGGCTGATTGGCGGGTGTACGTGTCTAAGCAGGGGTCGGGGGATGGTGGGGTGCTTGCTTTTGAGTTCCGTCTTCCCTGCCAGATGCTTCACCCCCCAATAGGTTGGGCTTTCGGTCGTCGCCAAGACGACCGAAGCCTCTATTTTCCATACTTGGAATAGTACTGTTTAACTCTAATTTGTTTTGTTTTGTGTTACACTCTTGGTTATAGTGCGCCCCCTATCCCAGGGGTAGACTAGTTACCCTTTATACCCCCTCTTTCCCTTCCTTCACTTCCCCCTTAATATTGAGTGTTGGACCAATGCATGTGGGTACAATGGCCAGGGGGGGGGGGCAAACCAATGATTCCGGCCAGAGCTATCTCTGAATTTAACATAGTTTCCCTGAACGTCAAAGGGCTTAATAGCCCGGAAAAAAGGTCCCTTACTTTGAGGAATCTTAAGGGGCTTAAGGCTCAAATAGTTTTCTTGCAGGAAACACATTTCAAGGCAGGTGAACCACCCTCTCTTGGCAATAGAACCTTTCAAAAAAGCTACCACAGCTACTCCCCCGACTCTAGGTTGATTATAAAACTGACGAAGAGGGACACTGGATCTTCCTGAAAGGGAGGCTAGCGTCTCATCTCTACACCTTTGCCAATCTTTACCTGCCAAACACGGGTCAGACTACCTTCCTTGAAAAGGTGACGGATAACCTCTCCACCTTTAGGGAGGGTGAATTGATTATTGGGGGTGATTTTAATCTAGCGCTGGACCCACTTATCGATACTTCTAAGGGCTCACCCCATCTGTCTTATACAAAACTTAATAGGCTTAAGAAAGTAATCGCCCTGCATCAGTTGATAGATCCTTGGAGAATCCTGCATCCGACGGATAAGGATTTTACGTTTTTCTCTGCCCCCCACAACTCCTACTCTAGGATTGACTTCTTCCTTATCCCCCATGCCACACTACCCAGGGTCTCTGCTGCAGAAATTGGTAACATTACCATTTCTGACCATGCCCCAGTCATACTCACAGCAGTTCTACCGAGCCCAACCATGAAGGGATGGTCTTGGTGGCTTAATACCTCACTATTAAAAGACCAGGTAGTCCTGGAGGAAATTCAAAAAGAGCTCCAAGAGTTCTTTGCCCTCAACGTCTCCCCTGAGATTAGTCCTGGAGTCTTATGGGAATCTCATAAATGTGTCATTCGGGGGATATTTATCAAAATCGGTTCCCGAGTCAAAAAGGTAAAAGCAAAACGCACAATGGAACTCCTGACTGAGATCAGGAAATTTGAGAAACTTCACAAACAGTCCCTGGTAGTCGCCCATCTTGCTACTCTGACGTCATTGAGGGAACAGCTTAAAACGCTGAGTTGTGATAAGTTGAAGGCTCAATTGACCAAATGCCGGAGAACCTTCTACGAGTCGGGGGACAAGTGTGGCAGGCTTTTGGCAAGGGCCCTGCGATCTGAGAGGGCAAAGACCTATGTCCCAAAAATCACAGACCCAGATGGTCGGGTCAGAGACACCTAACAAATGAGATTGCAGAGTCTTTCAGGAGGTTTTACCAGTCCATATATAACCTGCCCAAAGACCAGAGACCTGACCAGACGGCCGTGATAGCGAGATATATTGGTGAGTTGGGGATGCCCAGCCTGCCGCCTGAGGTGGTCGAGGGTTTGGAGGAGCCCATCTCTTTGATGGAGCTGCAGAAGGCGAACTCGGGGCCAGCGGGTGGGAAAGCTCCGGGTCTCTACTATAAACGATTAATGTCGATCTTGGCCACCAGAATGTTGTCGGCCTTCAACTCGGTCAGAGACGGGGGTTCCTTTAACGACAGACACCTTAAGGGCATTCATTTCTGTGCTGCCGAAAGAGGGGAAAGACCCTTCGCAGTGGGGCAGCTACAGACCTATTACGCTTTTAAATTCAGATATTAAAATATTCGCCAAGGTCCTGGCCACCAGGATTGCCCCACACCTCCACCACGTAATTGGGCTGGATCAAGTAGGTTTCATGCCATATAGGGAAGCTAGGGACAACACTATTAAAGTGTTGAACCTAATCCATACAGCACAACAGAAAAATACCATTTTGTGAATACTCACCTGTAAAATGGGTATTATAAGTATGTCACACACCCCACTTCAAACATTAATAATTACACTAGGGTTAACGCACCTCTAGGTGGCAGCATTGCAGAGAACTTCTCCAAAAAACTTCAACAGGCCCCTCCCGGTCTATACATACCTGGTACCTCCCAAGAACCTCCCAGTATTAGAACAGCAGTAAGACAAGGTACCAGAACCAACAATGCAACCCTCAACGTAAAGAACTGAACTTCACCAAATAAAGAGCCAGGATACCGAAAAGGGCGGGTGAAGTGGGGTGTGTGACATACTTATAATACCCATTTTACAGGTGAGTATTCACAAAATGGTATTATTCTAAGTATGTCACACACCCCACTTCAAACATTAATAATTACACTAGGGACATCAGCAGTGTCCAGAAAAGGGTGGGTATCCGAACAGGCAATAACGCAGAAAAAACTCAAACCACTGCAGCCTGCAAAACCTTGCGGCCAAAAACAGCATCCGCTGAGGCCCGCACATCAACCTTATAGAACTTAGAAAAAGTATGAACAGAAGACCAAGTTGCAGCCTTACACACTTGTTCAACCGAAGCCTGGTGCTGAAAACCCCAGGACGCACCAACCGCACGAGTAGAGTGAGCAGTAACTCGGAAAGGAGGATCCTTCCCCTTAGCCGAATAAGCACCAACAATGGCCTGACGAATCCATTTACTAATGGAAGATTTGGCCGGAGCCAAACCCTTCCTAGGCCCACATGGCACAACGAAAAAGGCATCAGTCTTACGAAAAGAAGACGTAGCACGTAGATAGTACCTGACACAACGTACCACATCCAAGCAGTGCAAAGCACTCTCCTTGACATTCTTAGGCTTAGGACACAAAGAAGGAAGAACAATGTCCTGGTTAAGATGAAAAGCAGAGACCACTTTAGGGAGAAAATCTGACTTGTAACGAAAAACCACTTTGTCCTGATGATCCTCAAAATAAGGAGCCTGAATAGACAAAGCTGCCAGCTCTGAAACATGCCGAACCGAAGTGATGGCCACCAGAAAGGCAACCTTCTGAGTAAGAATGGACAAAGCAACATCCCGCAAAGGCTCAAAAGGAGGAGCCTTAAGAGCAGAAAGAACCAAATTCAAATCCCACACTGGGAGCAAAGGCTTCCTAGGAGGCCGCACATGCGAAACCCCCTGGAAAAAAGTCTTGACCAAGGAATGACTAGCAAAAGATTTCTGGAAAAAAATAGACAAGGCAGAAACCTGCCCCTTCAAAGTACTCAGCTGAAGACCGGAGTCCAGCCCCGACTGAAGAAACTCCAAAATCCTAGACACAGAAAAGACCCGGCAAGGCAAAGACCTAGCCTCACACCAATCAATATAAGATCTCCAATACCTGTAATAGATGGAAGAAGAAGATCTCTTCCTGGCACTAATAAGAGTCCGAATGACCGAATCCGAAAGACCCTCCTCCTTTAAGATGGAGGTTTCAGCAGCCAAGCCGTCAAAGCCAGCGTTTGTAAACTGGGGTAACATAGTTGACCCTGAGTGAGAAGATCTGGCCGAAGAGGCAGATCGAACTGATCTACGGCCAGACGAACGATGTCCGCGAACCACACCCGCCTTGGCCACCTTGGAGCCACGAGAATGGCGGGAACTCCCTCCAGAACCAACTTTCGCAGAACCCTGCCTAGCATGGGAATCGGAGGAAACAGATAAAGAAACCCCAGGTCCCTCCAGCTCAGGGTCATGGCAACCACCGCCAGAGCCAGAGGGTCCCGGGACAGGGACACAAAGGACGGAAGCTTGTGATTGTGACGAGAAGCAAACAGATCCACCTCCGGCGTCCCCCACCGGAGACAAAGTGACCGAAACACCTGGGGATGGAGAGACCACTCCCCCCGACGGGACGCACACCGGCTCAGAAAATCCGCCTCTGTGTTTTCCACTCCCGGAATGTAAACTGCAGAGATGCAAGGGACATGAGTCTCCGCCCAGACCAAAATCAGAGACACCTCCCTGTGGGCACCCAGACTGCGAGTCCCTCCTTGGTGATTGATGTAAGCAACCGCCGTCTGATTGTCTGAGCGAACCTGAACCGGCAGCCCTTGTAAATGATGCGTCAAGCGAGACAGAACCAACCTGATGGCTCGCAATTCCAGAACATTGATGGGCAAGTGAGCCTCCTGAGGGTCCCACTGCCCCTGAAACCGAAGATCCTTCCAAAAGCCTCCCCAGCCTGACAAACTGGCATCCGTGGTGACAGTTTCCCAAAGCGGAGTCAGAAACGACCTGCCCTTCAGAAGGTTGTCCGAGACCAACCACCACAGAAGGGACTGCCGAACCCGAGGGGACAACCGGAAGGACCGTTCCAACGACCCCGGACACCGGTTCCAAGACGCCAAAAGATGAAGTTGAAGAGTCCTCGTATGAAACTGAGCAAAGGGAACTGCCTCGAACGAGGCCACCATCAACCCCACCAGTCTCATCCCCAGACGAATGGACGGATGAGGATGGGAGAGGAGCAGCTGGACCAATTCCTGAATCAACAGAACCTTGGCCTGAGGAAGAAACACTCTGTGCTGGCAGGAGTCCAATGACATCCCCAGAAAGGTCACCACCCTGGCCGGAACCAGCGAGGACTTGGGGTAATTGATCACCCAGCCGAACCTCTCCAACATAGACACCACCGTGCTGGTGTCCCCCTCTGCTTGACTGAAGGAAGGAGCCATGATGAGAAGATCGTCCAGGTAAGGCACAATGCGAATCCCCTGAGCTCTGAGCAGGGCCATCACCCCCGCCAACACCTTGGTGAACACTCTCGGAGCAGAGGTGAGGCCGAACGGAAGAGCCACAAACTGAAAATGCCGATCCCCCACCACGAAACGAAGGAACCGCTGATGAGCAGGAAAGATCGGCACGTGCAGGTACGCATCCTTGATGTCTATGGACGTCATAAAGTCCCCCTGCCGAAGCGAACCGATCGCAGACCGCAGGGTTTCCATGCGAAACTTCCGAGGACGAATAAACCTGTTGAGGAACTTCAAATCCAGAATAGGACGGAAGGACCCGTCCTTTTTGGGAACCGTGAAGAGATTGGAGTAAAACCCGCGCCCCACCTCTGAAGGAGGAACCGGGCAAATGACAGCTAAATCTAGAAGATTCCTTACTGCCGCCAGGAGCCCCTGCGCGGCCAAAGGATCCAAAGACACCCGAGACCTGAAGAACCTTGGAGGAGGACGGGACTCGAACTCCAACTTGTAACCGGCCGAAACCACCTCCCGGATCCATTTGTCCGGGACCTCCTGGTCCCACACCCGGGAGAAAAGTTGCAACCGTCCCCCCCACCCGAACGGGTGAGGGCGCCCCCTCATTGCTGGGTGGGCTTGGCAGCCGGCTTGGGCTTGGCACCCCAGACGCGAGTGGGGCGGCCACGGCCTCTGCCCCTATTCCAACTAGCGCCCCTGGGGGCCGAGGAGCCCGCACCTCTACCGGCTCCGACTCCCCGAAAGGACGGGTTGAACGAGACCATCCCCCGAAAGGAACGGCGAAATTTCTTGCGCTGAGGTAACTTACCTCCCTTGGCAACAGAATCCAGCCTCTCACCAAAAAGCCTCAAACCCAAAAAGGGCAGAGCCGTGAGCGATCTTTTTGAATTAAAATCGGCCGTCCACTGTCTCAACCACACACAGCGCCGGATAGCCACCAGCAAGGCAGTAGCCCTGCCACACATCAGCATGGCATCCTCCTGAGCGGCCAGGATAAAAGACAAAAAAGCATCGCAGCGCTTAAGCCCAAGGGACTCATCACTGGTGGGCTCGAGATCCACCCCCAAGTCCCTGACAATAGACCTGACAGCAAAAGTCAACAAGGCCGAAGCACAGACAGGCCTTAACACCGAACCCGCACATACAAAACCGTGACGGGCAAGCTGATCAACCCGGCGATCCTCGCCGTCCCTGAGCGAAGTCGTGTCAGGGGAATGCACGACCGCCGTGTTGGACAGTCCCAGGACCGGAGTATCTACCTCAGGGGGAACAGACCAACGCTTCATCAATTCCGCCGGAAAGGGATACTTCCTATCCCAACTAGACGGCACACCAACCAAACGTGTAGGTTGCTCCCATTGCTTGAAAACAATTTCTTCAAAATGCTGTTGGCTGGGAAACTCCAAACGCTGCTTGGACACCCCAAAAAGCTGACCCTTAGGCCTAGGAGCAACAACCGGAGGCTCCAAATCCAAAACCTCAAACATCTGGCTCAGAATGGTAGAGGAATCGAGAGGGAGGCCATCATCCTGATCCCCCTCAGAACCCAGCAACTGCTGAACATCAGAATCTTCTTCCTCAATGAGCTCACCTTCTTCACGGGGACGATCCGACCAATCCAGATCTCCCACCACTTCCTCATCTGAATCCGGCGGAGGCGGAGACAGATGCTTCCGCTTAGCTGAAACCTTTTGAGCAGCTATAACAGAAAAACGCTTCTCAAGGCTGGACAAGCGGGCACATACATCAGACTGCGAATCCCCGCCCAGGACAACGTCACACGGGGTCCGGAATAAACGAGGGGGAGAGGGAGATGGCGCGGCAGAAGAAGTGCTAGGCACCGGAGTACTGGACTGCCGTGCAATGTTCTGCTGTGCACAAGGGATACACAAAATGACATCATCTCCCTGGAGCGGAGTCCCACAATCCCCGCACACCTTGGATTCTCCCGAAGAACCATTCCCGGTATCTGTGGCAGCCTCCATGTGGTGAAATTTATGGTATTCGCAGAACCCAGGGATTTATGCGGTACGCGACCCGGGATGCCCCTTAATAACCTAACAATTGTCTAAGGATAGTCACAAGATCCTGACCCAGGGGAATAGCATAAGACCCTTATAAAAGTATATAAAAATATAAATATATATATAATTATATATTGCAATGAAAAGACACCCCCCACGAGCCAGGTATATATGACCGGGAGAGCCCTGCCAGACGGGATCCCAGGATCTGAAAGACACAAAGGGAGAGGGACAGGCGTCAATCCAGCACCATATACCAGCATAACATACAAAACCCCCCTTACACCACCCTCATTAACCAGAGACACAGGAACTGGTTAATACAAAACCAGCACCTTAAAGATGCGCCGGAGCGAGGAGGAAGGAGGAGGAGGAGGAGAGGACGCAGACCGAGGGGCCATCGCTTACCTGAGAGGGAGAGAGAAACCGCGCAGCCAGGCACCGCAGAAGATGACGGCCCGCACACAGCGCAGTGAAGGAGGAGAAGACAAGCTCCGGGAGCGCGGGAGCCGAGAAGGCCCCGCCCCTCTGGGACATCCAATCAGTGCGCGGCCCGCGTGCGCGCGACCCCGCCCCCCGGCAGCGTCAGCGTCTGCCGGCGGAGACCGCGCTCAGACCTCAAGGACGGGACCGGCGGAACAACCCGCCGGTTCCCAGTGCGCACCAACACAGACCCACACACTGATAATCAGATCCCTGTGCAGACCGGACCGCAGGCTGCAAGCGCCGGACACGGCGCTCAGCCACAGCGCGCCGCGAGGCCCCGCCCCCCCCAGCTCCAGAGGGGAGAGGACAGACACACAGACAGGGGGGACAGAGGGACACCCAGGCAAAACTATGCAATAAAGGTAGTCACAGTAAAAATCATGAACAGCCTCACAATGTAGCAGCGCAGCAGCCACACTCACACAGCATGTCACCGTCCCCAGCGCGCCCCACACCCCGGAATGTGAAACAAAGATATCCCAGGGCTAGGCACATCCTGACCGCTAACCTCCTATTAAATGGGGCATCCCACATCCGGATCACCACTCTGGGTATCCCGCTATGCCCCGCAATGAAGGGTCGAGCGGAGGAGCTAATCTCCTAGGCACCAATGGTGCCGGCTACCTTTTTTGCCCGGCCTACAGCCGAAGCTGGGAGGCTGCCATTAAATAGTATACTCTCAAACAAGAGCCGGGCAGAATTATTAATGTTTGAAGTGGGGTGTGTGACATACTTAGAATAACATACAGGCCCTTCTCCTCGCGACCGACGCCGAGAAGGCATTTGATAGGGTCAATTGGCTTTTCATGAAGGCCACCCTACATCACTTGGGTCTAGGCCCTAATGCACTAAGCTGGATCCACTGCCTTTACGAGGGTCATTTCGGCGTCGGTTTGTGTGAATGGCGTGTTCTCGGATTCTTTCTCCAATGGGACGAGACAGGGGTGCCCGCTGTCTTCCCTGATTTTTATTCTGACCCTTGAACCACTACTTTGCAGGATACGCCAACACCCAGATATCAGAGGCCTGAGAGGAATATAAGGTGGCTGCATATGCAGACGACCTGATCTTCTGCCTATCGGGCCCAGAAATTACATTACCCAACCTAATGGAAGAGCTCAAACAGTATGGGGAACTTTCAGGCTATGAAATCAATTATTCTAAATCAGAAATACATAATATTAATATCCCATTAGAAAAGTTCACCCGCTTGCGGAGCTCGTTCTCCTTCAAGTGGGCCAAAGAAAGTTTTACTTACCTGGGGACTAAAATAGGATGTGACCTCTCCAAAATCTCCAATCCTCTCCTTAAAAAATTTCACGAAGATATTTCAAAATGGCCTCTTGGAAAATTGTCATGGTTCAGGCGCTGCAACGCTCTGAAGATGAACCTTCTCCCTAGGCTGTTGTACCTTCTGCAGGCCCTCCCGATAGCGATCCCACCAGCCTTTCTTCGTGAGGTTAGATCCCTCTTTGCCAAATTTGTCTGGGGAGGAAAACGGCACAGGATTGACAGAGATACGCTCACCAGGATGAAAGACCGCGGGGGGATAGGGTTTCCGGACCCAGTGAGATACCATTCTGCTGTGCACCTAGGGAGAATAGTTGACTGGTGTCTACATAGGAGCACCAAGCAATGGGTTGGTTTAGAGCAGGAGGCCGCGGAGATGCCGCTACCAAACATTATGTGGTTGGGGGTGAAAGACGTCCCTCTGGCTCTTAAACACCCTACTGTAGGAACCACATTAAAAATAGGGAAATCTGCTGCTGACCTGCCGGAAATTTCTCCCGGGCCTTCCCCTTTGATTCCCATCCTGGGCAATCCGGACTTCCCCCCGGGCTGTGAGGGACCAAGATCGAAGGAATGGAGAAGAGCGGGCGTCTATAGAGTTAAACATTTCTGGTCGGAGGGTGGATGGTCGGATCTATCGTCATTAGCTCAAGCCAGGGGGCTTTCGGAATGGTCGAGTTGGCAGAGCATACAGCTCCGGCATTTCCTAGGGTCGTTTGGGGACCTCCCTAATAGACATAGGCCTCTTACGACCTTTGAGGAAATTTGTATGAGCAATAAAAACGTTCTCTCCCTCATGTACAAGCTACTTATCTCCCCCATGGCGGATGAGGTCCGCTTTACGTTAGAAAGATCTGGGTATTTCCCTGACACCAGACCAGATCAGGCGGCTTCTCTCCGCGCCACATAAAACCTCCATCTGTACCAAATTCCAAGAGTGCAATTATAAGCTACATACTCGTTGGTACGCAGTCCCCACCGTAGTTGGTAAGTGGGCCCCTGGTTCGTTGACTAATTGCTGGAGGTGTGGCGCGGAGAGGGGTGATTTATTACACATTTTCTGGTCATGCTCTAAAATTCGACCTTTTTGGGACTCCGTCAGGAGGGTAACAAACGTTGTGTCGGAATATCACTTACCTGACAACCCGGGTGCGTGTTTACTCCACCTAACCAATGCCCGATTTAAGAGTTATAAGAAATCTCTCCAATGTCAGCTACTGAATGCAGCCAAGGCGTGTATTCCGTTGATGTGGAGGCAGGTGGGTTCCCCCTCGCTAGCAACCTGGGTTTTGAAGGTGAATGATATCATGCATTTCGAGAGCCTTATACTGACAAGAGATAGAGGGTCGGAGAAATTCACCACCACCTGGTATAATATTGGATGCTGTTTTTAGACTCTGATGAGTGTAAGTCAATCTTGGAGTCTCCCTAGGGCCTTGAGTTCCTGCACCATGGTAATTACAATGGCTCGCGCCTGATGTACTGTCCCCTCCAGTTCAGTTTTCCCCCTTTCCCCCTGTGTTGGTATTCCAGAACATTCTCCCAGCACAAATACCCTGCCTTACCCCTCTGTTTTTACCCTGTTAGGTTCTATGCATCTTTGAACAGTATGTGTTTGTGCCATGGGTTAGACTTGAGCTTGCTGCAGAAACAAGTGTATATATATATATATTTACATTCGCTATAATGATCTTTATTGTTTTCTTGCTTAATATGCGATATGTCTGCCGTATGTTTTAACCTGAAAACGAATAAATAAAGAATTTATAAAAAAAAAAAAAAATAGAATGAGCAGTGAACCGGAAAGGGGGATCCTTCCCCTTGACAGAATAGGCCCTAACAATGGCCTGACAAATCCATTTGCTAATGGTAGACTTGACGGGCGCCAAACCCTTCTTAGGACCAGAGGGCACAACAAACCAGGCGTCCGTCTTCCTGAAAGGCGCAGTAGCCACCAGGTAGTATTTCAGGTTTCTGACGACATCCAGAGAGTGCAGGGCCCTCTCCTTGTCGTTACTAGTATTAGGACATAAGTAAGGAAGCACAATGTCCTGATTGAGATGAAAGGCAGAGACAACCTTAGGCAAGAAGTCTGGCTTAAAGCGAAAAACCACCTTGTCCCGGTGTCTCTCAAAGTAGGGGGCCTGAATGGACAGAGCCGCCAACTCAGAAACACGTCGGACAGAAGTGATAGCCACCAGAAAGGCAACTTTCCAGGTGAGAATAGACAGTGCAGCCTCATGCACAGGCTCAAACGGAGGACCCTGAAGGGCCGACAACACCAAATTCAAACCCCAAACCTGTAACATGGGTTTGCGGGGAGGTCGCACATGAGCGGCCCCCTGGAAGAAGGTCTTAACCAAAGGATGAAGAGCGAAAGACCTCTGAAAGGGCATGTTTCCGCCTTGGCGGTTTTCTTTGAGTGCTGAGCTGAAAACCCATATCCAGACCATGTTGGAGGAACTCCAGAATCTGAGGGAGAGAAAACACCCGACAAGGGAAGGCCCTAGCCTCACACCAGTCAATGTAGGTCCGCCAGGTCCTGTAGTAGATATTAGAGGAAGATTTCTTCCTAGCCTTAACCAAAGTCTGAACAACCGCCTCAGACAGACCCTTTTCCCTTAGGATGGAGGTTTCAGCAGTCACGCCGTCAAAGCCAGCGTTTGTAAATTGGTGTAACAGAGACGTCCTTGAGTGAGAAGATCCGGAACCAGAGGCAGAGGGTACTGATCGACTGCCAACTGCACGACGTCTGCGAACCACACCTGTCTTGGCCACCTGGGGGCCACCAGGGTCCTGATTGAGATGAAAGGCAGAGACAACCTTAGGCAAGAAGTCTGGCTTAAAGCGAAAAACCACCTTGTCCCGGTGTCTCTCAAAGTAGGGGGCCTGAATGGACAGAGCCGCCAACTCAGAAACACGTCGGACAGAAGTGATAGCCACCAGAAAGGCAACTTTCCAGGTGAGAATAGACAGTGCAGCCTGATGCACAGGCTCAAACGGAGGACCCTGAAGGGCCGACAACACCAAATTCAAACCCCAAACCTGTAACATGGGTTTGCGGGGAGGTCGCACATGAGCGGCCCCCTGGAAGAAGGTCTTAACCAAAGGATGAAGAGCGAAAGACCTCTGAAAGGGCATGTTTCCGCCTTGGCGGTTTTCTTTGAGTGCTGAGCTGAAAACCCATATCCAGACCATGTTGGAGGAACTCCAGAATCCGAGGGAGAGAAAACACCCGACAAGGGAAGGCCCTAGCCTCACACCAGTCAATGTAGGTCCGCCAGGTCCTGTAGTAGATATTAGAGGAAGATTTCTTCCTAGCCTTAACCAAAGTCTGAACAACCGCCTCAGACAGACCCTTTTCCCTTAGGATGGAGGTTTCAGCAGTCACGCCGTCAAAGCCAGCGTTTGTAAATTGGTGTAACAGAGACGTCCTTGAGTGAGAAGATCCGGAACCAGAGGCAGAGGGTACTGATCGACTGCCAACTGCACGACGTCTGCGAACCACACCTGTCTTGGCCACCTGGGGGCCACCAGAACAGCTGGCACTCCTTCGTGAACCAGCTTGCGTAAGACCTTGCCCAGAAGGGGAAACGGAGGGAAGAGGTACAGGAGACCGAAACCCTGCCAGGACAGAGACATGGCATCCACTGCCAGAGCCAGAGGGTCCTGGGACAGTCCCACAAATGAGGGCCCCACAGCCCCTCTTGAGGGCCCCACAGCCCCTGAAATTGATGGGCTCTCCAGTAGCCCCCCCAGCCTGACAGACTGGCATCCGTCGTGACCGTCTCCCAGCGCGGCGTCAGAAATTATCTGCCCCCCAAAAGATTGTTCGGGTCCAGCCACCACAGAAGGGACCGCCGTACCAGAGGAGACAGAACAAAGGCCTGATCCAGAGACAGAGGACACTTGTCCCAGGCCGACAGGAGATGGAGCTGAAGAGGCCTCATGTGAAATTGAGCAAAGGGCACTGCCTCGAGGCAGGCCACCATCTGTCCCACCAGTCTCATCCCTTGCCGGATGGATGGATGAGGATTGGACAGTAATAGATGAACCAGCGCTTGAAGAGCATCCACCTTCTGCTGAGGTTATAAAATCCTGGCCTGAATGGTATCCAGCGTCATGCCCAGGAAAGAAGTCACCTGTGACGGAGAGAGTGAGGACTTGGGGTAATTGATTACCCACCCGAACCTCTCCAGTGTCGCCACCACCGTCCGGGTGTCCGCCTGATGGAGTGAAGGAGACATCACACCCGCCAGTACCTTGGTGAACACCCTGGGTGCAGAGGTGAGACGGAAGGGTAGAGCCACAAATTGGTAGTGATGTTCCCCTACCGCAAACCTGAGGAACCGCTGGTGTCCTGGAAAGACCGGAACATGAAGGTAAGCGTTTTTGATGTCTATTGAGGTCATAAAGTCCCCCGGGTGCAGGGAGCTGACAGCGGAGCGCAGCGTCTCCATGCGAAACCTTCTGATGAACCGGTTGAGAATCTTCAAGTCCAGAATGGGTCTGATGGAACCATCCTTTTTGGGCATTGTAAAGGGATTGGAATAGTAGCACTGACCTCTCTCTCTGGGGGGAATCTGACGAACGACCCCCATGCCCGAAGGTTTTGCACCGCCAACAACAGTCCCTGCGCTGCCCGAGGGTCTGTAGGAACCCGAGATCTGAGGAATCTGTGAGGAGGCCAGTTCGCGAACTCCAGCTTGTACCCGGAGGAGACAACCTCCAGGATCCATTTGTCTGAAACCTGTTTGGCCCAGACCCGAGCGAAGAGCCGCAGTCGTCCCCACCCGCAAGGATGAGGGCGCCCCCTCATTGCTGAGCAGGCTTGGCAGTGGATTTGGGTTTGGCACCCCAGTAGGATTCGGGTCGGGCACGGCCTCTGCCCTTGCCCTAGAAATCTCCCCCTTGTCCAGCAAAGGATACCCCCTTGCCTGTCCTAGGCCCACGAAAGGAGGGAGCGAAAGAGCCTGAACCCCGAAAAGGTCACGGCTGCTTTTTGCGTTGGGGCAACTTACCTCCCTTAGCAAAAAGGTCCAAACGATCCCCAAACAGGCGCAAACCCTGAAAGGGAAGCCCCGTGAGCGCCTTTTTAGCAGCATTGTCAACTGCCCACTGGCGCAACCAGACCGAACGGCGGATAGAGACTACCAATGCCGAGGTCCTGCTACACATCCGAATGATGTCATCTAAGGCAGATAACACGTAAGTGATGAAAAACTCACATTGCGACAGAGCTCCCAAT
Organism: Gastrophryne carolinensis; assembly: GCA_027917425.1. Lineage (NCBI taxonomy): Eukaryota > Metazoa > Chordata > Amphibia > Anura > Microhylidae > Gastrophryne > Gastrophryne carolinensis. The sequence goes on along the minus strand of CM051244.1, from coordinate 121,624,152 downwards.
TCCAAACTAGAAAGATCCTCATGGGAGCCATCCAGAATGCCCCTGATCAAGGTCCTAATAGCCACGTTGGGAGGCCAGTTGGTCAATACGTCGGCCCTCACTATCCTTCAAGGTAGTGGAATCAGGAGAATGCACGACGGACGTATTGGACAACCCCAAGACGGGGGAATCCACCTCGGGGGGTGTTGACCAACGTTTGACCGTGTCAGCGGGAAAGGGATACCTCCTATCCCACCCCTTAGGGATACCGGGAAGCCTGCTAGGCTTCTCCCATTCCTTAAGAATCAGCTTGTTAAAAATACCGTTTTGTGAGTACTCACCTTTAAAACGGGTATTATGAGTGTGCCATACACTCCACTTCCACCGATCTTCATGACATGTGGGTAATCTCCAGTAGAGGGCGAACTTCTGCAGAGATGAATATGCAAAAAAGAAAGCCCCTCCCGGTCCATATATACCTGGGACCTCCCACCAAATTCCCAGTGTAAAAAAGCAGTAAGGGGACCAGGAAGAACCAATTATAACCTAACAATCAAAACCAATGGTTCACCATATAAAAGCCCCAGAATACCTGAAAAAAAGGGGTGGGGCGTAGTGGAGTGTATGGCACACTCATAATACCCGTTTTAAAGGTGAGTACTCACAAAATGGTATTATTCTAAGTGTGCCATACACTCCACTTCGATCTTCATGACATGTGGGACATCCAATAGCAGTGTCGGTCATGGGTGGGAACCAAAAGCAGTAAAGAATGTACCAACTCAAACCACTGCAGCTTGCAGAACTTTGCGGCCAAAAACAGCATCCACTGAAGCCCGCACATCAACTTTGTAAAACTTGGAAAAAGTATGAACGGAAGACCAAGTAGCAGCCTTACAAACTTTTTCAACAGAAGCCTGGTGCTGAAAAGCCCAGGACGCACCAACCGCACGAGTAGAGTGCGCAGTGACCCTAAAAGGAGGAGTCCTCCCCTTAGCAGAATAGGCCCCAACAATGGCCTGACGAATGCATTTGCTAATCGTAGACTTAGCAGGTGCCAAACCTTTCCAGGGCCCGCAGGGCACCACGAAAAAAGCGTCCGTCTTGCGTAGTCACCAAATAGTACTTCACACAGCGAACAACATCCAAATTGTGCAGAACCCTCTCCTTGTCATTGTTAGGCTTAGGACACAAGGAAGGGAGAACAATATCCTAACTGAGGTGGAAAGCAGACACCACCTTAGGAAGGAAATCTGGCTTAAAACGAAAAACCACCTTATCCTGGTGTCTCTCAAAGTAAGGGGCCTGAATCGACAGAGCTGCCAACTCAGAGACACGACGAACAGAGGTAATAGCCACCAAGAAAGCAACCTTCTGAGTGAGAACCGAAAGAGCAATATCCTGTAACGGCTCAAAAGGAGGACCCTGCAGAGCCGAAAGAACCAAATTCAAATCCCAAACAGGAACCACACCCCTGTGTGGTGCGACCCCTTGGAAAAAGGTCTTAACCAGCGGGTGTAAGGCAAAAGACCTCTGGAAGAAAACCGACAGAGCAGAAACCTGTCCTAAGTATTAAGCTGGAACCCAAGATCCAGATTATGCTGAAGAAACTCCAAAATCCTGGGTAACGAAAACACCCTGCAAGGCAAGGCCCTAGCTTCACACCAAACAATATAGGACCTCCAAGTCCTAAAGTAAATGCCAGAAGAGGACCGCTTCCTAGCCCTAATCAAGGTCTGAACAACAGCCTCAGACAAACCTTCCTCTTTCAAAATGAAGGTTTCAGCAGCCAAGCCGTCAAAGGCAGCGTTTGTAAATTGGGGTAAAGTAGTAGACCCTGAGATAACAGATCCGGCAACATGGGAAGCCGGTACTGATCTACAGCCAGCCTTACCACGTCTGCGTACCAAACCCTTCTTGGCCACCTTGGAGCCACAAGTATCGCTGGTGCCCCTTCTAGAACTAGTCTGCGAACTACCTTGCCCAGCATGGAGACGGGTGGAAACAGGTACAGAAAACCCAACTCCTTCCAAGCCAGTGACAAGGCATCCACTGCCAGAGACAGAGGATCCTGAGAAAGAGACACAAAGGACGGAAGTTTGTGATTGTGCCTCGAGGCAAAGAGATCCACCTCCGGAGTCCCCCACTTGCGGCAAAGATCCAGAAACACCTCGGGGTTGAGAGACCACTCTCCTTGGCGAGAGGATGCCCTGCTCAGGGAATCCGCCTCCGTGTTCTCCACTCCCGGAATGTAGACTGCCGAAATGCAAGGAACATTGCAATCCGCCCAGTGCAGGATCAGAGAGACTTCCCTGAGGGCACTCCTGCTGCGAGTCCCTCCCTGGTGATTGATGTAAGCTACCGCCGTTCGGTTGTCTGAACGAACCTGAACCGGTAGACCCCGTAAATGTGAGGTCAGCCGAGCCAGAACCAGTCGGATGGCTCTGAGCTCCAAGACATTGATTGTGAGCCTCCTGGGGACCCCACACCCCGCTGAACTGATGACTTTTCCAATAACCTCCCCAGCCCGACAGGCTGGCATCCGTCTCCCAACAAGGGACCAGAAAGGATCTGCCCTTCAACAGATTGCTCGAGTCCAGCCACCACCGAAAGGACTGCCGAACCCTGGGAGACATCCTGAAAGGTTGATCCAATGACTGCGGACACCTGTCCTAAGGCGTCAATAGGTGAAGTTGAAGAGATCTCATATGAAACTGTGCAAACGGTACCGCCTCGAAGGAGGATACCATCAGACCCCCCAGTTTCATCCCCTGTCGGATAGAGGGACAAGGACTGGCCAGAAGAAGGCGGATCAGGCCCTGAATCCCCTGCACCTAGGTCTGGGGCAGAAACACTCTGGCCCGAATGGTATTCAGATTCATGCCCAGAAATGAAATCACACGAGACGGGGAGAGAGAAGACTTGGTGCGGTTGATCACCCACCCGAACCTATCCAGGGTCGACACCACCTGGTGGGTGTCCAGCTCCGCCTGACGGAGGGAAGAAGCTGAGATCAACAGGTCGTCCAGATAAGGCACAATGCGAATGCCCTGAGCTCTGAGCAGAGCCATTATCCCCGCCAAGACCTTGGTGAAGACCCTCGGCGCCGAGGTCAGACCGAAGGGAAGAGCTACAAACCGATAATGTTGATCCTCCACCGCAAACCGGAGGAATCTCTGATGTGCCTGAAAAATCGGAACATGCAGATACGCATCCTTGATGTCTATGGATGTCATAAAATCCCCTTGGCGAAGGGAATTGATTGCCGAGCGCAGAGTCTCCATGCGGAACTTTTTGGCTCTGATAAACCTGCTGAGAACCTTGAGATCTCACCGAACCCTCCTTTTTGGGCACTGTGAAAAGGTTGGAGTAGTAACCCCTGCCTCTCTCCGACAGAGGCACCGGGCATATAACCCCCATGTCCAGAAGGTTTTTTACTGCTAACAGGAGCCCCTGTGCAGCCTGAGGGTCCGAGGGCACCCGAGACCTTAAGAATCTTGGGGGCAGCCAGTAATCGAACTCCAGTTTGTACCCGGAGGAGACCACTTCCAAGATTCAATTGTCTGTGACCTCCCGGACCCAGACCTGGAAGAAGAGCCGCAGCCGCCCCCCCACCCTTGTGGGTGAGGGCGCCCCTTCATTGCTGAGCCGGTTTAACGGCAGGCTTGGGCTTGGAACCCCAGGCAGGCGCGGGACGTGCCCGACCTCTGCCTCTGACACCCGAGAAGGCAGAGCCCCTAGCCACTCTGGCCCCTCGAATGGAAGGAGCAAACGAGCCCGCCCCCGAAAGGGGCGGCGCTGTTTCCTCCGCTGAGGTAACTTACCTCCTTTAGCAACAGCATCCAATTTATCTCCAAACAGCCGCAAACCCAAGAAGGGAAGCGATGTGAGCGACTTCTTGACCCCAACGTCCGCTGTCCACTGGCGGAGCCAGACCAATCTGCGCATAGCCACCAGTAAGGCTGAAGACCTACTACACATGACAATAGAATCTTCCATCGCAGCCATGACAAAATCCATGAACAATTCGCATTTCTTAAACCGGACCTTCACCATGATTTAATGAAAAGCCCAAACTCTTAAAAAACAATTCCTCAGCATCTAAAATTAATATATTTTACATGTTTAGTCACTAATTTATTATACTTTCCCCCACTGGGCTGCAACTCTGTTCGGGAATTTAGGATACGGGCGCCGCCATCTTGACTCAGAAGCATCACACTTACTGAGGAGAGGAGAGTGGGATAAGGTACAGGGGGGCGGGTTATAGCTGTGCTTTGCTCAGACAGAGCAGAGCTGGGGTCAGGGAAAGGTCAGCAGTCCCAGAATGCAGAGCAGCACAGTCACTTCCTGTTTGCAGGCACTTCCTGTTTGCAGGCTGCCTGCAAAAATGGCAGCTTCCATAAGCCGCCATCTTGGATGTTTAAAGGCTCATAACATGCAGTAGATGCAGGTAGGATGATTTTTAATGTGAGCAATCTGTATGTACAGGGTGTGGGAAACATATAAGATAGACTCTTATTTAGAGTGAAGGTCCGCTTTAAGGAAAGCGAACCCAGCGCCAGCTGGATCAAACTGAGCGTTATTCAGCCAGTCCCTGATAAGAGACCTGGTAGCAAGCGACACCAGGGAAGATGCACTAACAGGACGCAGGGCCGAGCCCACGTTGGCAAATGCGTGGCACGCCATCTGATCAAGGCGCTTATCCTCGCCATCCTTAAGGGAAGTGGCGTCAGGGGTGTTCAGCACAGAAGTGTTGGTCAAACCTAAAACTGGCGCGTCGACCTCGGGAGGAGAAGCCCAGTGCTTAACCGCCTCCACCGGAAAAGGATACTTCTTATCCCATCCCTGAGGAACACGAGGAAGCAGACTGGGCCTCTCCCATTCTCTAAGGATCAGCGCATCAAAGTGACCCTGGGTAGGGAATTCCAGACGGGGCTTGCAGGCCCCCAAAAATTCCCCCTTCTTGAGAGGGGGGCGCCTCAGGCGGTTCAATATCACCTCCAATAAATGTGACAAAACAGTGGCCGTATCTACGGCATCCCCCAGCGCCTGCCCGACATTGGCATTCCCAGACTGAACATAGTCAGCCTCTGTTTCCTGATACAATTCCCCCTCCTCTAACGGGGAATAATCTGACAAATCAGCGGAATCGTTGTCAACATCCCACAAGGGCTGGGCCGACGACAAATGTCTCTTTTTAGCCTGGGCCTCTTGCCCACCGTGCTAGCAATAATTTTCTCGATGCTGGCCAACCTAGCCCAAACATCAGAAAGCGACTCCCCACTGGTACCAATGTCACTTGGGGTACGGATAAGGTGGGGAGGGGAAGGCGATGAAGCGGGAGGAGCCAACCCAGAAGGCTGGGTACCAGACTGCCGCGTTATGGCCTTTTGTGCGCATGGTATACAGATCAGCACATTCTCCCCCGTAAGGGATACCCCACACATGGCCCGGATTGTCCCAGAGGGAGCCCGAGCCCAGTATCCTGCGGAGCCTCCATATGGTGAATTTTTGTGGTCAGTCGCAAAACCGCAGGGAATTTACGCCTAAGCAACCCGGGATGCCCCTTAAAAGTCCCGGTGGGAGGATTTGAGGTGAACAATTTTACACTAGGGACCCCAGGACCAGGAGGAACCCCTTAATATGCACATATACAGGGCAATCTGTAACACACAAAACAGGCAACATAAGTGCAATGCTAGATAAATATGTCATGAACCTAACAGTATATGCATAGAGAGGAGCCCCCATATAAGCTAAGGAAGTGGCCATCCGGCCCTTACCACAGGAACGCAGCTCAGATCCTGTATGAAAATGGTCCCCATGAAGTGCTTCATACACGAAGAGGGAGAGCAGGGGGAGGGCGGGCCAGCGCAGAACGTGCGCTCGCCGAGGCCACGCCCCCCCCCCCCCAGCAACGAGCAACAGAAATCGCGCCAAAGAAGGGGGCGGGGCTACCGTGGCCGCGTCGAGAGCCCGGCCCCTTCCCAAACACAGCCTGAGGGGGAGAACCAGGACCCGCAGCCTAAGCTGGGAGGCTCAAATAGGGGCAATTTAGAAAGGGTCCTGGCAGTAATAGGGACAATAAACGGCCGGGCGCGGCTTACCTGTAAGTAAAGAAGTCTTCATCTTCTGTCTTGTCGCCTTCCCTGCAGAGAAGGAACTGGGAATTTGGTGGGAGGTCCCAGGTATATATGGACCGGGAGGGGCTTTCTTTTTTGCATATTCATCTCTGCAGAAGTTCGCCCTCTACTGGAGATTACCCACATGTCATGAAGATCGAAGTGGAGTGTATGGCACACTTAGAATATGCATCTGATCTGGGAATTCCAACCGTGGCTATATATATATATATATATATATATATATATATATATATATATACACACACACACACACACACACACACATACACTGCCCGCAGAGTTCCAATCACCTAGCAGCCACAAACATGAAATACTAAGCAATTACTGAAAAAGGGAAGCCCGCATGGGCACTCACGGAACCGACAGGGATTGCAAGATGGCGTCCGGACGGAGAGCAGGAAGAGAAGGAGGACGGGGGCGGGCCACTGCTTGTCCCCTCCAAAGCGCGGGGACAAGCTAAAAGGCCACGCTCCCCAGCCAATAGGCTGGGAGCCGGCCGTGACGTCACCGGATCAAACAGAGGGAGCCGACTGAGGAGAGGAGGAGAGCGTGATGGCATCTGCCAGCGCCCGTATCAGTCACAAAACACTCACACACATGCACAAGTAAAAACATACATATAAATACAATAGCCGACTGAATAACCCCCCCCCCCCCCCCCCTCCACTAACCGGGAACAGGGAGGCAGAGGGAAAGCCCATAGTTACATTCGGGTTATGTAATGAGGGCAGTAAAACGGACAGGGCATCCCATATCAGGATCACCAACCTGAAGACCGCCTATCCTTTGGTGGGGGATTTGCGGTGGAGACTAGCTCCATTGTAAAGAACACCTCTAATAGGTGCTACCTACCATCACCCGGACCATGCAGCCGTAGCTGGGAGGCATTTAAAAATGGCCCAGGTGGAAATAGGACAAAAGGGGGCCGGGCGCTACCCGGCTTACCTGCAAGGAGAGAGAGAGAGCCATCATCTTGACTGTCGACGCCGACTGCAGAGACTAAACTGGGAAATGAGTGGGAGGTCCCGGGTATATGTGGACCGGGAGGGGCCTCTTTTTTGCCATCTCTGCAGTAAAGCGCCCTCTTGTGGACTATAACCCAGACGCAATGAATCATTTTGGAGCAGGGTGTGATGCATACTTGGAATATGTTGATTTGGTACCATGAACTTCAGAAAGCAGTGGTGGCAAAACTATGGTAACCATGCCAGAGGCGGAACTAAGAGCCCTCTCTGTGGGCACCCGCCATCTTTCCAGTCCACACATTTTGTTTTTTTTCATCTTCCCCCCTGGCACCAGAGCAATCAGGTTGGCACTTAAATAAAGTTTTGTGTTGCAGTTTGGGCACTCAGTTCCTAAAAGGGTTGCCATCATTGTCATAACATGGGGCCACAGAGGTCTCTGAAGTTCAGTCGCAGTAAATCCTTTGTGTCAGGAGGGACAGGACCCTCAGAGACTCCAACCTGAAAGCTATGTAGTGTCTAAATTGTCCTATTTTTCTAGGTCCAGGACTGGGCAAAAGGACCATTGAAACACAGTGGTTGTTCTAAAACCCTGTTCGCTGAGACAAGCATAGGAATCCCCACCTCCAGCACTCAGACACTTGACTGCATGCATTGCATTGAACCCTGGGATGAAACTGAACAGAAGTGATCCCTTCAGAAATGACCTGCAGCTGTCACATGCCATAGTCTACCTGGTTTTCCAGAAAAAAGCTCTTCCCACAAAAATAAGCCCTAGCATGATTTTTCAGGATTTTCAGGGATGCTTTAACCCTTTCACTGCCAGCCTACCTAGAGATTAAGTCACCGTCTGTTGCAAGACCATTCTTCAAAACGTGATTTTTGAAGGAATGGGCAGGGATTATATTGTTGTATTATATTGTTTTTTGTCAGCAGAGTTTGGGCTTTAACATGAAATGTCTTGTTTGTAATTTTTTTCTGTGCTTTCTCGATATTTTAGGGTGAAATGTGTGGGGGGAAAATCAAAACATGCTATTTTTTACATTTTCTAGCTTTTTTAAATAAAAAAAGTTTAGTTTTTTCCGATTACAACGGCACCACATCCATGCACCATGTATCGGTAGACACCATTTCCTGCCCAAAAGACACCCCAAACTGAAACAGCACTTTAGGCGATTTTCCCAAAAATCACCTCCTCTCACCTCATCTTGTCTTACCTCTACTCATCTCTTCCTGTATCACCTCTACCCACCTCTCTAGCTACCCACCTCTTCTTACATCACCTCTCCTCACCTTTGCATATAAGCTTGCATACAGCAAACTGCTTTTTCACAGCTTACGGTTTATTGCGGCCCCCTGAAGTGAACCAATATGACAATGCGGCCCTTGGACCAAAAAAAGGTTGTGCACCCCTGCTTTAGATTGTAAGTTGGCAAGGGCAGGGTCGTCTCTCCTAATGTACTCCAGTACCAATGTGTTAATTACACTTTTGTCACATCTGACTCATAATACTGTGTGTATTATATGCATTGATGTCAAAGGTGCCTTGTAAGTATTTTACCCGTCTTACCCCCTGAAATTTCTACCTTGTACAGCCCCACAGGCTATGATGGTGCTATATATATATATATATATATACACTATGTTTTAGGATTGTCTCTGCTATCAATGTTTATTGTAGTTTCTGTGCTTACTTGGTAATACTTGACTAAACTATCCATCACATGTAGAAAGAAAATTAGGTGAGTGGAACAGAGTAGCAGAAGTGAGTGCCCAGTGGTCACTATTAAAAATGGCCATCTTAAAGGCAACTAAGCAATATGTGAAACAATCTAGCAAGAATAAAAGGAAGAAGAAACCATTATGGTTTACTAGGGAAGTCAGCACTATCATAAAAGATAAGAAGTCTGCCTATAAGAAGTATAAAGTAAGTGGAAGTGTAGCTGACAGAGAGGCGTATAAAATTAAACAGAAGGAAGCAAAACTAATTATAAGGACTGCTAAAGGGCAAAAAGAGGAAGAAATGGCCAAATCTATGAAGAGGGGAGATAAAACCTTTTTCCGATATATTGGTGACAGAAAGAAGAAAAACAATGCAGTCTCAAAAATTAGAAATAGGGAAAATAAATATATTGACGGAGCTAAGGCCGTGGCTGACCACCTGAATAGCTACTTTTGTTCGGTATTTTCAGATAGTAGCAGGCATGGCCATAGCACAGCATCCCGCTGGGAGAGTACAGCTCCGGAGTTTCTGGAGGCTGATGTCTTAGCCGAGCTGGCACATCTAAAGGTAAGTAAGGCAATGGGTCCAGATGGAATCCACCCCAGAGTTCTAAGGGAACTTAGGTTTGTGATTGCAGCCCCTCTAACTGATTTACTTAACCATTCCCTTTCAACTGGTGAGGTTCCAGATGATTGGAGAATGGCCAATATAGTACCAATCCATAAAAAGGGGAGTAGAGAAGAAGCCAGTAATTACAGGCCAGTTAGTTTAACATCTATAGTGGTCAAATTAATGGAAACACTCTTAAAAAAACAGATAATTTCCCATCTAAAAATGAATGACCTATTGGACCCAAAACAGCACGGCTTTACTGAGGGCAGATCATGTCAGACCAATCTTATTGATTTCTTTGACAATGTCACTAAAGTGTTAGATGAAGGTGGTGCTGTGGATATCGCCTATCTGGATTTTAGCAAAGCCTTTGACACTGTACCACATAAGGAGCTCATAGATAAGTTATTGAAGGTAGGACTCAATCCCTGGATAGTTCAGTGGATTTCCAGTTGGCTGAGGGATCGGTATCAGAGCGTTGTTGTAAATGGCGTGCAATCTGAACAAAGGCGAGTTACAAGTGGTGTGCCGCAGGGCTCTGTCCTGGGCCCCATTCTTTTTAATATATTTGTAAGTGACATAGGAGAAGGCTTGGTAGGAAAAGTTTGTCTGTTTGCTGATGATACAAAGGTTAGTAATAGGGTGGATATTCCTGGAGGTGTCTGCAACATGGAAAATGATTTAGCTTTACTGGATAGATGGTCAAAACTGTGGAAACTAGAGTTTAATGTCTCTAAATGTAAAATCATGCACTTGGGTAGAAGGAATCCCTGCTCTGAGTACCGTATGGGCAGCACTGTGTTAGCCAGGACCTCGGAGGAGAGAGATTTAGGGGTACTGATTACTGATAGCTGCAAGATGAGTGGACAGTGTAGCCAGGCAGTGGAAAAAGCAAGCAAGATGCTTGGCTGCATAGCTCGAGGCATCACCAGTAGGAAGAGGGGGGTTGTGATGCCGCTGTATAGAGCCCTGGTAAGGCCACAGCTAGAATACTGTGTGCAGTTCTGGAGACCTTACCTGCAAAAAGATATTATTCAAATAGAACGTGTCCAAAGGCGGCAACGAAAATGGTGGAAGGACTTAAACTTAAAACTTATCAGGAGAGACTTAAAGAACTTAATTTGTACAGTCTGGAGGAAAGAAGGGAGAGGGGGGACATGATTGAGACCTTTAAATATGTGAAAGGATTGAATAAGGTTCAGGAGGGAAGTGTTTTTAAGAAGAAACTTAACGATAGAACAAGGGGGCACAACCTGAAGCTAGTCGGGGGGAAGATCAGGAGCAATGTTAGAAAATATTATTTTACAGAAAGAGTAGTAGATGCTTGGAACAAACTTCCAGCAGAGGTAGTTGAAACATCAACAGTCACTGAATTTAAACATGCCTGGGATAAGCACACATCTATCCTAAGATAAAGAGTACATACAGTATACACATAAGGGCAGACTAGATGGACCGTATGGTCTCCTTCTGCCGTCAACCTTCTATGTTTCTATGTTTCTATGGATTGCCCCGCTAAGTGAAACCCCCAGGATTGCCCCTAAAAATACAATTCTGTGATTACTCACCTTGTAGAATTGGTATTATAAGTATGCAGCATGTCCTGCTCCAGATAGTATTCATAAAAACTGGTTATACCTCCACAAGAGGGCGCTTTACTTCAGAGATGGCAAAAAGAGGCCCCTCCCGGTCCATATATACCCGGGACCTCCCACTAATTCCCCAGTATAGAAAAGCAGTAAGGGAACCAGGAGAAGCCAATAACAAATTTAACAACGGTAACAAGGAAAAACAATCACCATATAGCGGATCCAAGAATAAGCAATCAGGGTGGGATGGAGCAGGGACGTGCTGCATACTTATAAGACATAATATAAGACAAGGGGGCACAACCTGAAGCTAGTCGGGGGGAAGATCAGGAGCAATGTTAGAAAATATTATTTTACAGAAAGAGTAGTAGGTGCTTGGAACAAACTTCCAGCAGAGGTAGTTGAAACATCAACAGTCACTGAATTTAAACATGCCTGGGATAAGCACACATCTATCCTAAGATAAAGAGTACATACAGTATACACATAAGGGCAGACTAGATGGACCGTATGGTCTCCTTCTGCCGTCAACCTTCTATGTTTCTAATACCAATTCTAAAAGGTCAGTAATCACAGAATTGTATTATTCTAAGTATGCAGCACGTCCTGCTCCAGATAGTATTCATAACAGCTGGGAAATCCAATAGCAGTGTCCATAAACGGGTGGGGATCCCAAAAAGGCAACAATGCGCAATTCAAACCACTGCCGCCTGCAGAACCTTGCGGCCAAAAACAGCATCCGCTGAGGCCCGAACATCAACCTTGTAAAACTTGGAAAAAGTATAAACAGAAGACCAAGTAGCAGCCTCACAAACTTGTTCAACAGAAGCCTGGTGCTGGAAGGCCCAGGAAGCCCCAACAGCGTGAATAGAATGAGCAGTAACACGGAAAGGAGGATCCTTCCCCCTAGTAGAATAGGCCCTAACAATAGCCTGACTAATCCATTTGCTAACAGTAGACTTAGCAGGAGCCAACCCCTTCTTGGGACCCGAGGGAACCACAAACAAGGCGTCCGTCTTTCTGAAAGGCGCAGTAGCCACCAGGTAGTATTTCAAATTCTTGACAACATCCAGAGAATGCAAGGCCCTCTCCTTGGGATTAACAGGATTAGGGCACAAAGAAGGAAGCACAATGTCCTGATTGAGATGGAAGGCAGAGACAACCTTAGGCAAGAAGTCTGGTTTAAAACGGAAAACCACCTTGCCCTGGTGTCTCTCAAAGTAGGGGGCCTGAATACACAGAGCCGCCAACTCAGAAACACGCCGGACAGAGGTAATAGCCACCAGAAAGGCAACCTTCAGGGTAAGGATAGACAAGGCAGCCTCATGCACAGGTTCAAATGGAGGACCCTGAAGGACAGACAACACCAAATTCAAATCCCAGACCGGTCACATGGGTTTGTGGGGAAGGGGCACATAAGCGACCCCCTGGAAGAAAGTCTTGACCAGAGGATGTAGAGCGAAGGACCTCTGGAAGAAAACAGCCAAGGCGGACACGTGACCCTTCAAGGTGCTGAGCTGAAAACGAAAATCCAAACCATGTTAGAGGAACTCCAGGATCCTAGGAATGGAGAACACACGACAGGGAAAGGCCCTAGACTCACACCAGTCAATGTAGGTCCGTCAGGTCCCATAGTAGATAGTAGAAGAGGATTTCTTCCTAGCCCTTACAAGAGTACTAACAACCGAATCAGACAGTCCTTCCTCCTTCAGGATGGAGGTTTCAGCAGCCAGGCCGTCAAAGCCAGCGTTTGTAAATTGGGATAACAGAGCCGTCCTTGAGTGAGAAGGTCCGGAACCAAGGGTAGAGTGTACAGATCCACTGCCAGCAGCACGACGTCTGCGAACCACACCTGTCTTGGCCACCTGGGAGCCACCAGAATGGATGGCACCCTCTCCTGCACCAACTTGCGCAGAACCCTGATCAGAAGAGGAAACGGAGGTTCAGGAGTCCCTGCCAGGGTAGCGACAGAGCATCCACCACCAGAGCCAGAGGATCCTGGGACAGGGAGACAAATGCTGGCAGTTTGTGATTGTGGCGAGAAGCAAGCAGATCCACGTCCGGCATCCCCCAACGGTGACAAAGGGATAGGAAGACCTCGCTGTTGAGGGATCATTCCCCCCCAGCGAGAGGCCCCCCTGCTCAGGGAATCCGCCTCCAGATTCCCCGCTCCTGGAATATAAACTGCTGAGATGCATGGGGCATTGTCCTCGGCCCAGGACAGAATCAACGACACCTCCTTGAGGGCACTCTTGCTCCAAGTCCCTCCTTGATGATTGATATAGGCGACCGCCGTCTGGTTGTCGGAGCGAACCTGGACCGGCAGGCCCCGAAGGTGAGGAGTCAACTGCGCCAGCACCAACCGAACCGCACTGAGCTCCAGGACGTTGATAGAAGCGTGAGCCTCCTGAGGGCCCCACAGCCCCTGGAATTGGAGGGCTCTCCAGTAGCCCCCCCAACCTGACAGACTGGCCTCCGTAGTGACCGTCTCCCAACACGGAGTCAGAAAAGATCTGCCCCCCAGAAGATTCCTCGAGTCTAGCCACCACAAGAGGGACCGCCGGACCAGAGGAGAGAGGACAAAAGCCTGATCCAGAGACAGAGGACTCTTGTCCCAGACTGAAAGGAGATGGAGCTGAAGGGGTCTCATGTGAAATTGAGCGTAAGGGACTGCCTCGAAGCAGGCCACCATCTGTCCCACCAATTGCATCCCTTGCCTGATGGAAGGACGAGGGCTGGACAGCATGAAATGAACCAGAGCTTGAAGAGAATCCACCTTCTGCTGAGGAAGAAAAATCCTGGCCTGAATGGTATCCAGATTCATGCCCAGGAAGGGGGTCACCTGGGACAGGGAGAAGGAGGACTTGGGATAATTGAACACCCATCTGAACGTGTCCAGGGTAGTTACCACTGTCTGGGTATCCAATTCTGCCTGCTGGAGAGAATGAGATGTAATGAGAAGGTCGTCCAAACAAGGGAGAATGCGAATGCCCCCGGCTCTGAGGAGGGCCATCACTCCCGCCAGCACCTTGGTGAACACTCTGGGGGCTGAGGTGAGACCGAAGGGAAGTGCCACAAATTGGTAGTGCTGGTCCTCCAGGGTGAACCTGGGGAACCGCTGATGCCCTGGGAAGATTGGCACATGAAGGTAAGCATCCTTGATGTCTATGGAGGTCATGAAGTCCCCCGGGCGCAAGGAGCTGATCGCGGAGCGCAGAGTCTCCATGCAAAAGCGTCTGGTTCTGATGAACATGTTGAGAAGCTTTAAGTCCAGGATGGGCTGATGGAGCCATCCCTTTTGGGTACTGTGAAAAGATTGGAATAACAACCTTGACCTCTCTCCCCCCGGAGGGACCAGACAGATGACCCCCATACCCAATAAGTTCTGTACAGACTGAAATAGACCCTGAGCGGCCAGGGGGTCTAGAGGAATCCGAGACCTGAGAAATCTTGGAGGGGGCCGTGCCGCGAACGCTAGCTTGTAGCCGGAGGACACAACCTCCAGAATCCACCTGTCTGAGACCTGTTGTCCCCAGACATGGGCGAAGAGCCGCAGCCATCCCCCCACCCGTAAGGGTGAGGGCGCCCCTTCATGGCTGAGCAGGCTTAATGACAGATTTGAGCTTAAATCCCCAGGAGGATCAGGGACGGGCATAGCCTTTACCCTTGCCCCAGAAAACACCCCTGTGCCCCGCAAAGTGTACCCCCCTCCCTGACCTGGATCCACGAAAGCAGGGGGTAAAGGACCCTGAACCCCGAAAGGGCCGCAGTTGTCTTTAGCGTTGGGGCAACCTACCTCCTTTAGCAAAAAGGTCCACCCCGTCACCAAAAAGGCTCAGCCTCTTAAAGTGGACCAACACCCAGGATTTTGACTATCCTGGGTCTTGGTCCACTTCGGTGGGGCACCCCCGATCGGGGTGCCCCGTTGTGTGAAACCCCCCCGATCACCCGAAAAACTCACCTCTCCCCGCGCCGACGGACAAGCGTTTTGACAGCCGCGGACAAGCGGCTCCTCCGCCGCCGCCTCCCGCGCGTCAAGAGTGACGCGCCCGCACCGGCCATTCACAGACGGCCGGCGCGGGCACGTCTAGAGGGGCGCGAGGGATGCGGCGGCGGACGGCCGCCGCCGAAGACAAGGTAAGGGGGTTTGGGGTGTTTGGGGGGGGGTTTCACCCCGCGGGACATCCCGATCTCGGATGTCCCGCGGGGAGGGAGGTGATCGGCCCGGGAATCTTATAGATTCCCGGGCCGATCCCCGGAGGGTGATGGTCCACTTTAAAGGGAAGCCCTGTGTGAGCCTTCTTAGCAGCATTGTCAGCTGCCCACTGGCGCAGCCAGACCGAGCGGCGAATAGAAACAACCAGAGCCGAGGTCCTGCTGCACATCCTAATGGTGTCATCTAAGGCAGAAAGAATATAAGCGATAAACATCTCACATTGTGATAAGGCTCTAAATTCGACACTGGATGAATCATCAGGATAGCCTTCTAACAGGCCCTTGACCAGAGTCCTAATGGCCACAGCAGTAATAGCAGAAGCACAGACCGGGCGCAGGGCCGATCCCGCACAGGCAAAGGCATGGGAAGCCAGCTGGTCAATACGTCGGTCCTCACTATCCTTCAAGGTATTAGACAACCCCAGAACAGGAGCATCCACCTCTGGTGGAGTTGACCAACATTTAACCACATCCGGGGAAAAAGGGTACCCTTAGGGATACCAGGGAGCCGGCTAGGCCACTCCCCTTCCTTGTGAACCAGATAATGGAAATGAGCCTGTTCTGGAAATTCCAAACGTGGCTTTGTAGTACCAAACAATTCCCCCTGTTGCCTGGGTGCTGCAGCAGGGAGAGAAATGGAAAGTACTTCAAAGATTTGAGTCAAAAGTCTATGGGTCATCAGCATTTCCAAAGCTCTGAGCCGGCATCAGCGCCAGGGAAATGCTGATCATCGGAAAATTCTGAATCTGAGAATAATTCCCCCTCCTCAAGCGGGGTACAGTCAGACAAATCAAGGAATTCTTCCGTCTCCGTAGGGAAGGCAGACGCAGCAGGCGCCAAGTGCCGTCTTTTAGCTGGGGCGTTAAGGGCCACAGAGCTAGCAATCAACCTCTCATTGTTGGCCAGCCTGGAAGACACATCAGGCTGAGACTCCCCACTAGTGTTAATCTCACTGGGGGTCATGATCAACCGAGGGGGCGTGGGAGAAGACATGGTGGGCGCAGGCCCAGACAAGTGCAGCCCAGAGTGCCGCGCAAGCGCCTGCTGGGCGCAGGGTACAGACCCGCACATCATCGCTTACAGGGGATGCCCCACACACCACACACAGCCGGGATTGCCCAGATGGGACCCTGAGCACAATATCCTGAGAAGCCTCCATATGGTGATTTTTGGTGTCACAATGACCAATGGGAATTACGCTACAGCTACCCGGGATGCCCCTTAACTGTCCGCTAGGATAGTGGGAGGATTTTATTGTTTTTTAGGCCTCTAATATAGTAACTAGACTAATAGAAGGCACAGGACCGGGAGAAACCTCTAATTAGTTTTCCCACCTGAAAGACATAAGAAGACAATACCCGCATTAATTAATTAAAATATAAAAGGGGGCCCGCAAGGGCACTCACAGACCGCCGAAGAGCTTACAAATGATCTGGCAGGAGAGACAAGATGGCGCTGCAGGGCTCTGAAGGGGCTGGCCGCATGAGGAAGCACCGCAGAGCGCGCCCAGCGGTAAGCCACGCCCCCTCCAGGAAGCGTGTGGTTACAGGCTGAAGACAGCCACCCCGCAGCAAATCAGCAGCCATCAGGTCCCTGAGTGACGTCGCCGCTGACCGCGGACGTCGCAGGGCGCGCAAGTCAGTGGCGGGAAATTCAAAACTGAAGGGGAGAGGAGCAGAGCTGAGGAGAGTGCCAGCGAGACATGCAAAAAGGCATCATAACAGATAACAGTAATGTCAAAAAGGCAAAACACATTTACACTAACAGGCACTCCCCGCCTCCCCCCCCCGACGAGCAGTATAATGGGAGAAGGGGGAGTAAGGACCCCATTAACCATTAATAAATGCAAGGCAGGGCAATAGCGGACGGGGCATCCCAAGTCAGGATCACCAGTAACCTGAAACCGCCTACCCTTTGGTGGGGGATTTGCGGTGGAGCAAGCTCCTAATAAAGCATCTCTAGCAGATGCTACCTACCATCATCCGACCACGCAGCCAAGGCTGGGAGGCATAGTATTAAAGTGGAACGGGTGGGAATAGTCCTACAGGGTCATGGGCTGAAAGCCCAGCTCACCCGCGAGAAGAGAAGCCATCATCTTGTCCTTCGCAGCCCACTGCAGAGAAGAATCTGGGGAATTAGTGGGAGGTCCTGGGTATATATGGACCGGGAGGGGCCTCTTTTTGCCATCTCTGCAGTAAAGTGCCCTCTTGTGGAGGTATAACCAGCTGTTATAAATACTATCTGGAGCAGGACGTGCTGCATACTTAGAATAACGTACCTTTCCTGGTCCTGCGAAGCATGTGTGGGACCACTTCCAATCAGCGTTGTTTGCGGTGCATATTAATGATCACCATACGGCTCTGCATACACGCAAAGCTCGTCGGCCGCATCCCCAGTTTCCCTTTAGACGTCGGCATTCTTCTGCCCCCAACCTATCTGAATGGCTGGGAACATGAGTGCATCTCAGCCCAGAGATGCTGGAGATGTAGCTGAGGATGTGGTGGCCGCAGATGTTTACATTGCCGTGGGAGCCAGGGCAAAGGTGAGTTTCGCAGTGACCAGGGGAAGGCAACCCAGGGTTTTATGGTCTAAATGTTGCTCAATTAAGTATGCATTGTTTTCACTTAACATTGTTACAGTCTACTTCAGGAATGTCCTTTGTCTGGATCATCCCCGCAAATTAAAAGACATTCACACATAGTAGGAAGCCACATGGATCAAGTAAGTACCAGATATGAGAGATAGCTGCAGCTACTCAGGACTGTCACATTGAGCGTATGCCGGTCTGTGCACGATGTACGATTATAACAAATACTTTTGCTATGTTCAGAAGCAAGCCCACACACACTGTAAACTGCTATAATCCTGCATGCAAACACACAGAGGTACAATTCTACTTAAAAGCGTTCTATGGACTGCCACGTGCACAGCGTTTTAAAAGTCCCATGAGGCCTGCAACGTCCTTGTTCCTCTGGCCAGGGTAGCAACTAGGGGAGTTAATGAAAGTGAACGTCGCTGGCTACATTGATTTTACCTTAGCACAGCAACGAGCAAACGCTTCCCTAAGCTCTGCTATAAATGGACTTATTCCAGAAGTGTGAAGAAAAGAATGTATTTATAGTTCGGTCATTTGGGATCACTGTGCCCAGGCCCCTGCTCAAGCTTTTCTACCCCTGGTCGCCAAGGCAATTTTGAAATGTTTTAATGTAAAGGAATACAATTCACTGCACACACCTGATTTTCTATGGTACTGCCAATCCAGTATAGACCATGTTTTTCATTTAAAATATCCAGTACTTCCTCTTTAAAGCGGATCAAATCACTATATGGCTTCCCTGGAATCTAAAAGACTCCTGAGCCGGCTGCTAGCCTGTGTGAAATCACTGGTAAACTCCCGCGAAGATGCGAGCGCCGGCCACCACATCCCCGGCTTCCTGGAAGCTCTGCACACTTCCGCGCCCAGACTATCTGAATGGCCGGGTAAGGGAGCGGATGCACCCGAACAGAAAGCAGGGGGATGCGGCCACCGGCCTGCAGCTCATCATGCAGTAGTTTTGAGATCAAAACTGCCGCTGAGAGTGGCTTCGGTGGTGGAAAACCCCATTTATATTGGAAGACTGGGCCACCGCAAGCAGCATTGCCAGGGGGACTGGGGTTTATTTTGAGGCCACACCAAATTTACACCTACAAGCTGTACACGGACTACTTTGTATCATTGTATCAAAGTGTCAGATCTTCAGTGTTGTCCCATGAAAAAATATAATAGCATATTCAAAAAATGTGAGGGTGTACTTACTTTTGTGAGATACTGTATATTATATGAGGGGGAGATTAAATAATATTAAAGTGATAGAACAGACAAAGCCAATTATTAGACCATTGTGTCGGGCTATGTTTAGCACTGTCCTAAACTGTTTTCCATTTTTTCAATTTAAAAAAAAAATGGCCTAGATCAAGGTTTACAGTTTTACCTTATGATTTATCTTCTGAAGCAAGTGGGAGCGGCTTGGGCCCTGTGATGCAGCATAGTAATCTGCATAATAGGTGGGGTCTCCGAGAGCCTGAAAGCTTGTCTCAGACACAGGCATTCTCCGAGGTCAGCTGGGCTAGGATCGTAGCTTTAGGAGCAACATTCTAGTCATCAATATAGAGGGGGATGTGGTTTGGACTAGCTCCTTAAAGTAATACAGGTGGCACTGAAGGGGCAGATGAGGAACTGTATTCCCTCACTAATGGCGACTACCTGAGAGAAGGCACAGCGCCGGAGGAACACTTAGTAAAGTAAGCTGCTGTTTACTTGTTTTAACCTTTTGCATGAAAAAATCCCTTTAAATATATATATTAACTAATGATAAACTTGGTATTGGGGCTGCAGATTAACCTGGGCATGTTAAGGTAGGAGGTAGTGTGGAGGTAAAGGGTTTGGGTCCACTTTAATAACAGTTATCCCTTAAAGCGGGTTGAAACCCATTTACTTGCGATCCATGCACCGCACCCACCCACACAGATATATTAGCAAATCAGCAGCAAAAACAAGCAATAATAGTTTGATTTATAATCCACATACCCAGTGATCCATTTTCTGAAGCTGATGAAATATCGCTTTCCAAAGAGATTTTTTTCAACACACAGTAGAGCAGTTTCCAAAGCTCAGTAGTCTGAAAGAGAACATGTAAAACATTTTGTTATTACGGATTACCCAACCTAAAGCTAACCCCTAGTCAAAACAACCCCCACAGGGGGATGCCCTGCTGTGCTTACAGTAGCAGGATGCCCCAGACTGAGCACCCTACACCTCTGCTTCCATGTTGCTTTGCTGGAAGCTGGCATCTAGCCGTCCATGGCAATTAGGGATAGCTGGGTGGGTTTGCACAGCACTATGTGCAGACACGTCCTGCGCACCCGACTGGCCATCTGCAGTCACAGTGGGCGAGTAGCGGTGTCTGGCCCAGGCCACTGTGTTACTATCAGCGTGGCCACGTCAAAACCAGAGGACATTTAGGATTTCAGTGCTGCACCAGCTGAGCTATGCACTAAAACAAACACAATCGAAGCATTGGAGGTTGACACTAAATAAAGGCGGCCTGCAACTACATTTATTGAAAGCAGATCTAAATCCAAAAAAGATGTACGGACCTGACTGACTGCCGGAGAAAAGTCTGAGGATACCAGAAAGCCAGATGTCTGGGTTGCTAAGCCTTGTTAAAAAGCACAAATAAAATAAATCCAAATAAAAAGAGTAAATAGTAAGATTACTGGTCATTGTATATACCCAGCATCAAGAAAATCTCAGCCAAGCCTGTTTCTGTCTTTTAATGATAGGAGGAATAATCTGGGGTGACGGGTTTTGTATGTACCCTTCTGCTTTTTCAGGGGAGATCACCTCAACTAAATGACCTGTCCCCTAGGCCATACGGTGCTGGAATACCAACTTACTGCTATTACAGTTCTTCTGAATGCTCACAAATATGCCACCCCTGGATTTTATTCCTACCAGCTTGGCAGGTTATTTTTTGTAATAGTAATCACTCTCCTCAACATTTAGCTTGTTTATATGGATTTTAAATATTAGGTGATATAGCTCCTTTAAGAAACAGGACATCCCACATTAGGGTGTCTCCACTGGAGTCTATTAGGTAGACCTAAAGTTGTAGCCGTACTTAACTACAGACAGAAGACCAACCACATTTAGGGCTGGCCCTCAAGTTTAACCCTTTAAGCGCCAAGCACGTAACATTTTATGGGGCTGCATCTCCAACCGTGAAATGCCAGCTTGTACATTTTTCATGGCTGCCATTTTCCCCCTTTAAGAGCAAAAATAAATGTAAAAAACTTACCTCCGTCCAGGCTCCAGTACTGGGGGTCTCCTCATCCTGAAATGGGCCTCTGATCGCTGGTCTGGGGTCTTCAGCGGGGTCGAGAATGACGATTCTCTGCCCCACGTGGGTGGTGACTTTTAAAACAGGAAGTGGGGGGAATGTCAACTCACAGACCAGTATAAAAGGTCCCTCCCTGCAGCAGGAGCGAGTTGTTAGAAGCCCGGAGTGAGTGGTGGAAGCATAGTGGGGGGCAGAGGACAAATATTCTCTTACTCCTGGCTTCTGCCACATACTTGAATTTGAAGATCGGACGCCGTGGTACAGCACCCTCTATACCTGTACAAATCACAGGAGGGGCCAGCAAGTCACCTGCATTACCCCTGCCCCATTACCTGCATTCCCAAAGCCCACAGGGATGCAGAAGAGCCTGGCGCCTGTGTGGGATATGTGGGCTGGTAGCCTTCAGGAGCGGAGACGGGCCGCTCAGCCTCTGTGACCTGGTCTACCAGCCGCATAGCTGGTGCCTGGGCTGGCTTTGATGGATAGTGGGGAACCCACTTTATTTTTTTTAAGGGGTTAACCATTAAAAATACATTAAAAAAGACATGGGGTTCTCGTATTTTATTTGAACATCTCTTTTAAGTTACAGGATTTACTGGGCAGGAACGGGCGCTTATGATACATATGTGGTACAGTTGTAATCTGGAGGATATGGGAATAAGATTTTCTTTAAAAAACTTATATATATATTTGTATATGTTTGCATCCAACAATATTGAGAAAGCACTGAAAAGCATTTCATGTTAAAGCCTAATTTTTAGAAATCCCCAGAAATTCCTGCAAGAATCACAGTTAAACATAGTGCAAAATGCTACAACATTGTCTGGCAGTATAGGGGGACAACATGTCTAGGTAGGCTGCCACTGAAGGGGTTAAATGACTCCAGAGCCGTAATCCTGGGGGAATCTTGATTTGGGATGCCCCATTGAGTGACCCCCCCAAGGATCGGCCCACAAACACACACCTTTCCAGTGCCCTCATGCCAGGTTCGTGGGCTGTGGCCAAGTCCCCAGCCTCCCTGCAGCTAAGGAATACTCCTGCGGCTAGCCATTTAAATAGGCTGGGGGCAGGACAGGTCAGAGAGGCCAGACATATGGCTCCTCCTTTCTCTATGCTGATGCACTATTTCAACAGAGAAGGCATGACATTCAGAACGGACTGGAAAAAAGTGCCATTGGACCAGTCAAAAGGTGTGTTTTTCACACAACAATCCCAAATTAGGATGGCCCATTAAAGTAGACCAAAACCCTGGGTTTTGGAACACTTAATGAGTCACTAACCAGGAACAGGTAAGTACTTCAGCAGCTCTAAATATATGAGCTTCAGCCTTGATAGTGCAGTGGTAAAGGCAGTAAAGCTGGAGTATCCAACACAGTTTGAGTACTCCAGCGAGGACTTTTAAGTTTAATAATTATTTCTGATTTAATTTTTATTTAACCTATCTTTCACTAATTAATATGTGTTGTAAGCGCGGTGTTTGATGAAATTAAAGCTGGAGTATCAGCAATGCAGCCAGGCAATTACTGTATTTAAAAAGGAAGTAAGCAAAGCCAGATGTTTCTTTTACATCAGATTTACTCATAAGTTGTGTGCAAACAAACCTGGCCAAAGATTCTGATCACACCAATGCTTGTCAAGTAATAAAACTGGGATAAGCAGCAGTGTAATAGCAAGCTTATTCCCACTCCTATCTATACAGGCCCCCAGAAAAGGGACCGCCATTGACAGATTCTCCTTTTTACAGAAAGCTAATGACCCCCAAGTGATATGAGGGCCAGCCTGCTAGGGCACCTGGAGAGCTGGAAAGGGGGAGAAATAGGTAAAGGTCTACATGGTGTCAGTATGGTAAAGGTAAAGTTACACGTAAATTAATATAGACTGTGGAAAGAAAAGTGACAAATAGGAATATTAAACTTTAAGTGTTGCCTTGTACTCAATACACCCCCCCCTTAGTGTACCGAGATGGTGGAAATAAGGTTAAAGAAATAAAAGGGCAGTGCTGAATCACACTACTGACAATGCGCCCAATGTAACACCACCCTCTTGTGGGCATTTTCAGATACTGCAAGAACCATTAGTCAAACAATGAGTAAAATAGCTGTAAACAGCAATTTTATGTGTGACATGGCCAAACCATTGTCATCCAACCTTTTGATGAATGAATTCAGCTACTGAAAGGCCAATTATAAGATAGTAAATCTAATTATCCCTGCTCCAAGGGCTTCCACTGAATTTATTTATAAAGTTTTCCTGATCAGCCCATTAAAGTGGACCTACCTAGAGGATTAAATTCCATGCATTTTTGAAAGGGTATATTTTGTTGTGCAAGGGTGTATTTCCTTAAAGCGGACCAAATCCCACTGAACTTGTGAAATACATTTGGCCATAGCCCCTGCTGATAGTCCCTTTTTAAAGTGTAGAACTAGAATTGATATTTTCACTCTTTGAATCATCCTGGAACACTGTTTTTTTTGCTGTCCCTCTCTGTAAGATGGCAGCTATCAGTCATTGCATAAGTGTGGCAATGACATCATTGCCACACACAACAGTGGCAATGCATGGAGGAGGCGGAGCTTTACAGCTAAAACAGGCGCCATTATCTGGAATTAGAGTGAAGTAGGGGCAATGAAAACTGGCAAGTGGCACTCCTCATGGCAGGAGCCTAGTTAAAAATGTGGGTTTTGGGCAGCTTTAAACCAGACCTTCACCCTAAATAAGAGCCTAGCTTATATGTTTCCCCCACGCTTTACATACAGATTGCCCACATTCAAAATCATCCTACCTGCATCTATTGCATTTGCTGAGACTTTAAACATCCAAGATGGCGGCCCATGGGGGTGCAGGCTGCCTGCAAACAGGAAGTGTGTTCTGACTGTGCCGCACTGCATTCTGGGATTGCTGACCTTTTCCTGACCCCAGTTCTGCTCTGTTTGTGCAAAGCACAGCTATATCCCTGCTCCCTGCACTTTTGAACCCTCTCCTCTCCTCAGAATGTGATGCTACTGAACCAAGATGGCGGCACCCGTATCCTAGAGTGCTGAACAGAGTAGCAGGCCAGTGAGGGAAGGAATAAAATGTAGGTGACTAAAATGTTAAATATATTAATTTTAGATGCTGGGGAATAGTTTTTTAAAAGTTTGGCTTTTTCATTAAATGATGCTGAATGTCTGCTTTAAGGTGCTAAGCTTATGTAGTATTTTTTTAATGTTTTCTAATGATAGCAAATGTGTGTTTCATGGAAGCAGTTTTCACTGCCTGCCATCTGACTCAAGTCTCTACCCCAAGAAGAGAGAAGCAAGTCCTGTACATATAGAATGCTGCCGCTATTGTTGATCATCAATCAACGTCCTGGTTGACAATGAAGCCCCCACCCACCCAAAGCGCAAGCTTGCTTACCTGCCAGATTTTGCCACAAGGAGTGCAATGCAGGTAAGCAAATTGAAGCTTGTGGGGGATATCGGCAATCTGGGTGCTCTCCCTCAGACTGATGCCAAAAGAGGGCCCGAGATCAGGCTTTTTCTCCTAGCCTGATATGACACATTCTTGTTGCAGCCAGTGTTGGTTGACAGTTTAAAGAAAGACCCTACCTATCTGCAGGAATAAAACCTTAGCTTGAACAGTCAGTGCTCCTGATCAATATGATGCCTGGTGTTCAGATTAACACACAGAGGCCACTAGATGGCGAGGAAAGGACTCAGATGATGTGTTTGTACATTGAGTGGCTGGCAGACGCCATATTGTATAGGAACGCTGGCTGCTATAGCAAACATTACATTTCTGTGACCTCTGCTGCAACTGGTATGTGCCACATCTGGATGGTGTAGAGTGCCACCGCTCCAGGTATACCAAACCTGAGCTGGGGGAGTGGGTTGATGCACCTTACAACGATTGTCCAGGTTATTGGTACATTTACGCGGTACGATATGTAAACAAAGAAATCGCTAAAGCGATCTCATATGTGTCATGAATGATCAGACGACCTCACATTCACACGTGGAAGATTTTTCTGCAAATGTTTGTTAAAGTGATCATAATTAAGATCACAGTTAAAGAGCACCAAAACCCACCCTGGAATCTATGAGACTCCACGGCAGTCATACTCACTCCCCCAGGGGCAAGAACCAAAGGATAGTCAAAATCCTCGGTATTTGTCCACTTTAAAAGGTAATTCCACTTTTGACAGCATTTTTTAACCCTTCTAGTGCCAGATACCTGAGTCTTACGTAGCAGCATCTACTCCACTTAAGTGGCAGCTAGGTTAGACTCACGTAGCTGACTTTAAACCTCCACAGTAAAAAAAATATAAAAGTAAAAAACTCACCTGACCCCTCGTTGAATCCGTCCGGGTCTCCTCTTTAATTTGGTGCCATCCGATCCCCCGCTTCGGCAGCGGCCACTGCTAACTGTGCTCCTCACTCACCGGATGTCGTCCTGGCTCCCGGCTGTTATTCTTTCAGATGCGATCATGCTGGCCACATGAGCAGAGGGGCAGGTGATCAGATCATCACCTGCCCCTCTGCTACTGTAGCCAGCATGATCACATCTGTCATCACATCGAGAGACAAAGGAGCTGACGATCGGAGGTAAGTAAAAAAAAAGTTTTTATTTTTTTAATAAAAGTCATTTTTTCTTATGTGTCAGTGTGTATTTTTACTGTTAACCCTTTGTGAACTGGTAAGGGGTCCACGCGACGCACCGAGGTGATCGCAACCAAAAAGACTACCTTAAGAGTCAAAATAGACAATGCAGCATCGCACAAAGGCTCGAAGGGAGGACCCTGAAGAGCAGAAAGTACCAAGTTCAAGTCCCACACCGGTATTACTGACTTACACGGTGGACGGACATGGGTGACTCCCTGGAAAAAGGTCTCGATCAACCTATGATTGGTAATGGATCTCTGGAAAAAAAATGGCTAAGGCCGAGACCTGGCCCTTGAGGGTGCTCAGCTGGAGACCCAAGTCTAAGCAGTGTTGTAAAAACTTCAGAATCCTAGAAATAGAGAATGTGCGGCAAGGGAGACTTTTGGACTCGCACCAAGAAATGTAGGCGTGCCAAACTCTGTAGTAATTAATGGAAGAAGACTTCTTCCGTGCCTGAATCATGGTATGCACAACCGTGGCCGACAGCCCCTTCTCCGTCAGGATTGAGGTTTCAATAGCCAGGAGTCAAAGCCAGCGTCTGTAAATTGGGGTGCCGCAGCGACCCCTGAGTGAGAAGCCCTGGGTAGTCGGCATGCTGTAGCGATCCACTGACATCTGAACTATGTCCGCAAACCAACACCCTCTCAGACAGCGAGGAGCCACCAGGATGGTTGGAACCCCTTCCTGGGCTATCTTGTGCAGTACTTGGCCCAGGAGTGGAAACGGAGGGAATGCATAAAGCCTGAACTCCGTCCAGGGAATTGCCAGAGCGTCTGTGGCAAAGGCCAGAACCTTGGGAGCTTGTGGTTGTGTCTGGACGCAAACAGGTCCACGTCCGGCTGACCCCAGCGGAGACACAGAGCGTGAAAGGTCTTGTCGCTGAGAGACCATTCCCCCAGGCGTGAAACGCTCCTGCTCAGGGAGTCTGCCTCCTGGTTTTCTACCCGGGGATGTAAACCGCCGAGATGCAGGGAACATTCTCCTCTGTCCAAGTCAGAATCTGGGCCACCTCCTTAAGAGCTCGCTTGCTCTGAGTCCCGCCCTGGTGATTGATGTAGGCGACAGCCGTCGGACCGATTGTCCGAGCGAACCTAGATCGCATGACCCCTAAATAGGGAAGCGAAGAAGCACCAACCAGATCGCTCTCAGCTCCAGGAGATTCATCGGTAGGCGGTTCTCCTGCGGACCCCACTGACCCTGGATCTTCTGCGTCTGCCAAACGCCTCCCCAGCCGGTCAGACTGGCATGCGTGGTAACTATCTCCCACCGGGGAGTCAGAAAGGACTTGCCCACCAATAGGTTCCTGGAGTCCAGCCACCACAAGAGGGACTGCCTGGCCAGGGGGGCAGCGAAAATTCCTGTTCCAACGACTCCGGCATCCGGTCCCAGCCGGTCAACAGGTTCGACTGAAGAGGTCTCATGTGAAATTGGGCAAAGGGCACGCCTAGAAGATGACACCATTAGGCCCACCAGTCTCATCCCCAGATGGATCGATGGCCGCTGACAAGACAGCGAGGCCTGCACCTACGGCTGGAGGCCCAAAACCTTCTGCTGTGGCAGAAAGACCTTGACCTGAGAGGTGTCTATCGTCATGCCCAGGAAGGACCTCACTGTTGAGGGAGTGATAGAAGACTTTGGGTAGTTGACTACCCAGCCAAAATCCTTGAGAGTGGACAACACCGTTCGGGTATCGCTCTTGGCCTGCTGAAGAGACTGAGCCGCAATCAGCAAATCATCCAGATAGGTCAGCACACGAATGCCCTGGTTCCTCAGGACAGCCATGATGCCCGCCAGCACCTTGGTGAAGACACGGGGGGCTGAGGATATCCCAAATGGCAGTGCCACAAACTGGTAATGCTGATCCTCCAGAGCAAACCTCAGGAACCTATGATGCCCCTGGAATATCGGGATGTGCAGATAAGCATCCCTGATGTCCACCGTGGTCATGAAGTCGCCGGGCCGAAGCGAGCTCATCGCTGACCGTAAGGTTTCCATGCGTAAATGTCTGACTCTGACAAACCTGTTGAGACCCTTCAGGCCTCAACGTTCCGTCCTTCTTGGGAACCGCGAACAGATTGGAGTAGAAACCTTGACCCCGTTCCTGACGATGTACAGGACAGATCACACCTAACCGCAGGAGGTGTTGCACGGCCATTCTCAGGCCCTGTGCCTTCAATGGGTTCTGGGATATCCAAGACCGAAGAAATCTTGAGGCTGCCAGCTCTATTTTATAACAGGAGGACACCACCTCCTGAATCCTCCGAGACGCGCTGTCTCCAGATATGAGCAAATAGCAGAAGCCTTCCCCTCATGCCTGAGGGGCCTTGGCAGGGGGCTTGGACTTGGCTCCCCAAGTGGGATTGGGTCGGCCACGGGACCTACCTCTTCCCCAGGTATCTCTGCGGCCACCTGAAAATAAAGAGCCTCTTCCCCCTTGAAAGGAGCGATAGGCAGAAGAGCTCCGAAAAAGGCTGCGCATGTTTCCGTCGCTGAGGGAGTCTACCATCCTTGACCAGGAGGTCCAGACGCTCCCCGAACAACCTGTGCCCCACGAAGGGGATACTAGTGAGCGACTTTTTGGCCGCGGCATCAGCCGACCACTGCTGCAACCAGAGCGAGTGGCGAAGTGCAACAAACAAGGCCGAAATCCTGGCACCAAGCCGGACACCATCATCCATGGCAGAGACAACTAAGGCAATGAAATCCATGCAAGCCTTGAGGTCTTTATAGCTGCGGCACACACAGGACGAAACAAGGCACCAGCAAAGGTGAAGGCATGACAGACCAGTTGATCCATACGCTTGTTAGCTGGATCACGTAAGGAAGCGGTATCAGGTGAAGGCATAACAGTAGTGTTGGACAACCCCGACACAGGGTAATCCACCTCGGGAGGACGAGACCATAGCTGGACCAGCTCCTCAGGGAAGGGATACCGCCTATCCAGGCCCTTAGGCACCGACGGTAGCTTGTTAGGCCTTTCCCATTCCTTGAAAATCATATTAGAAAAATGGACCTGCTCTGGAAAGACTTGCCGCTGTCTTTCAGGCCTAAACAAATCACCCTGCTTCCTCTTAGCCGCTCTTGGAGGGACAATGTGCAAAGTCTCAAAAACTGAAGCAAGCAATTTCTCTGTATCATCAGGGAGCCACGCATCCTCATCTGAGGAAGAACCAGACATACTGTCATCGCCAGCAGAATAATTCACAGTGGAACGGGAATCATCTGGCAACTCACCTTCCTCCACAGAGCCCAGACCAACAAAAAAATCATCCTCATTATCCAAGTAAACGGGCTTGATGCTTGGTGCCGTCTCTTACTAGAGGCCTTCTTAGGCGCCGTCCGCGAGATCTGTCTCTCGAGACTGGCCACCATGTATGGCAAATCAACATGGAGTTCTGGAGAGGCCTCAGGCAATGAAGGGCTAGGGGCAGGAACGCCCGCCCGATTATGCTCCAAAATGACGCTCCTGGCGCAAGTGGTACAAACAGTGCTAAATCCGCCAAGAGGGCTTGCACTGCACAAGGGGCAGAGCTTTACCCGCCCAGATGGGGCCCCTAGCTCACTATCCCCAGATGCCTCCATTATGGTGATTAGACAAAAATTGGTCTGCAGGTTACAAGACACTGACAGCCCAAACCTAATTATCCCTCTTACATGATCCTTCTTAATAAAAGGGGGGGACGGGGGGACCGGGAGGAACCACAACCCTCAATCAATGGGCCCACCTAAAAGACACAAGCAAGAGTGGCCATAAGTATCCCACAGCACATGCACATACTCAAAAATCAATAATAATCAATAATAGCAAGAGGGACTCACGACACCGACAGTAGCCCGCAGCAACCGGAGGGGTCCCAGGCAGGAGGGCAGAAAACCGCAGCAGGCAAGATGGTGCAGACAGCAGCAGCTCGGCGCGTTCCTCAAGGGACGGGCCGCACGGCGGTGACGCGAAAAGCATCACCGTGCGGCACCGCAAGAGCAGCGTCCCGTCCCCCCCTCACAGGGTAAGAGCCTCAAGATGGAGGGGAGAGGGAAGCTGGAGCCAGACTCGAGGGAGCGAAGGAGGTAAGTATAAGAGTGCACAAAAGTAAAAGTAAAGTGACAACACACACACAGTAAAATAAAGCTTGTGGGACAGGGAGGGATATGAGGCCAGTAGGCATAATGTGGTGCCCCCTATAGGCTCACCATCAGCCTATGGCCGGATACCCATTAATTCCGGTCTGCCAATAACGCCAGACCCCGGCGTTCTCCGTACCATCACAGTCCCGATCAGCCGTGGCTGGGAGGCAATAGTGGGCCCACGGGATCAGTGGTAATAGGATCTGCAGCGGCCGATGGGCTAGGAGGCCCCACTCAGCTGCCAAAATCCAAGAGAGAGTATCCAAAGATCTTCAGCAGCCAGACTGCAAGATGAATACTGGGAAGTTATAGGGAGACACCTGCTTTTATAGGGGGCCGGAAGGAGCTTGCAGTCGAGCACCCCCTGGGAGCGGAATACCCACATGTCATCACTTTGGGACGACCTGGACTGGATATAGGGAAAAATAAAATTCCATATAAACGTGTCAGTAATGAGAGGAGGGGCCACTTATACACCCAAACTAAATAAAACTCCCACCAAGCTTGTGGTTTATTCTCTCATGGTAGGATTAAAATCCAGGAGTGACAGGTTTAGTGTATCAGGGTTGACAGAACCTGTCACCCCAGATTTTCTCTTCCATCAAAGTAAAAAGTAACAAGCCTGGCTGGATATTTATTGATGCCGGGTGTATAAGTGACCCCTCCTCCCACCATCCAGCATATTTATATGGATTTTTATAATTGGCCCGTTTTCGTGATAGTCCCCCATAATGAGCTCAGTTTAGTGATTATTCTTTCGCTAATCGTTCTGTGGAAATGGGCCATAAGTGTAAAGACTGCTAAGATTCAGTCCCTTTTGTGTAGCCCAACCCCTGGATTTTGTTTATTTATGACCACATTTATTAGCACTGAAATGTTAAAGTGATCAGATGTCGCACTTTCAGAGAAACAGTCCCGCTTTGAGGCCCACTGCCCCTCCGAAAACTCTGAGAATACCTAAATGCCCTACTTTGCTGACATGGGGAAGACTGTCCCACCAAATGCAGAATGCTGGAGGTCTGAGTGGATTACAACAGCTCTCTTTGGTTGAATGGTGGTAGTGGAATGCATGGACCGCTGAGCTTTGTTCAATCAGCAACATATTTTATGGGCCAAATATTCTTAGAGCATGTGACCCATAATTAAGCCACATGCTAAATCACGCCCCTACCCCACAATTAACCACAAACTGGTTTAAACTGTCCCACGTTGAGGACACCAAGAGGTTATGAAAGGTGGATCGATACAAAGAGAAGCAAAGCAGAGAGCAGCTATCCTCCCCTGCACACACAAGCATCAGCGTTTCCCACACAAACTCAATAACAATAATACTAAAAATACTAATAAAGAAGGTCATAAAAAAATAATATCCCGGGCAGTGCTACAATAAAGGGGCCAAATGTCAACAACAGCTTTATCCAGCAGCACACCAGGATTTGCATGGCAGGTAAGCAAACAATGATTTGTTTTTACACTTAGCTTGAAAAATCCCTTTACTTCGAACGGTAAAACCGGCAGTGGTTCATAGTGGTACACTACACTACTATTTATTCCCTCATGCCTTTAAAATGGATTTCCAGGAGTGTGAACCTTTAATTCGCTATCATGTACACTGAATAAAAATGCCCCCCAAAGGCTGGGTACACACAGGAGAGAGGTGAGCGGGCCCTTACCGCTTCTGGTCGATTAAACTTTGCCCGCCGGATAGTCTCGGGCTCGCAGTGTGACCCGCACAATGAAAGCAGTCGACACAGGGCACACAGGGCTTCTTTAAGGCTGCCGACCTTCTTCATGTCTCTTGCCGTCTCCAAATGTGCCTAGGAAACTCCAGAGTTTGAGACGAGGTCATATGTAGACAGAACGGAGGACGTATTCGTTTCTGGAAAGAGAATGTGTAAAGTTCAAATTTTAGTGCAAAAGATTTTTTCTTCTTCATTAAAGTGGACCAAAACCAGCCCTGGAGTGTATGAGACCCCGCTCATTGACTCCCACCCCCCCATTTGCCCAATAAGCTTACCTCTCTATCAAGCCCACAGTGCTTCCCGCGCTCGCATCACTTGACTCCTATTCTGGCTGTGCGCGATCACGCCCTCCATAACTGAATGACGAGGCATGTGAATGATGCTATGCACCAATCATAGGTGGGGCTGGGATCCCATTCTGCCTCTCCAGCCGTACATTAATATGCACGGCCGGAGAAGCTGATTGGAGGAGACCCACATCTGCGCTGTGGGCTCGTTGGACAGGTAAGAAAATCGGTCAAACAAATAAAGATGCCCCATGGACCAAAACTTGAGATAGTAAAAATCTTCCTCCCAGTATCTTGGAGAAGTATTTTAGCCACCGGGAAATCCGCCATTTGCAGTAATTAAGATTAAACATGGTCTAATCCATCAAAATCCTCTTACCTTACCCCGCTGTGTGATACCCCCTGGTTTCACCAGATACTCACCTTGGCAGCCGATTCCAGCACAGCACAGTGGATCGTACAGTGGGGTAAGCAGCATAGCGCTAGATTCTATGGGCAAATTGTATGGTGGGCTAAGCAGCACAGCACTGTATTAAATGGCCTACTTCTCACAGAGGGCCACATCAGCATTCTGGTTGCCTTCAAAGGGCCTGTGAATAAGAAACACAAAAGGAAATGAAAACACGACCCTACAGATACTGAATTATTTATTTGGTCCAGGACAGATGCAGATGCTAAATTATTTTGCCCAAGATAGCCACTTTATTTTTTTGCCCAGGACAGATGCAGAATTATTTTTCCCAGGACAGGAACAGAGGTGGAATTATTTTGCCCAGAACAGATGCAGACACTGAATAATTTTTCAAAGGACAGATGTGGAATTATTTTGCCCAGGATAGCCACAGAATTACTTTGGCCAGGACAGAAGCAGGCCCAGTGAATGGTCAGATTGTACAGTGGGTGGGCAGCACAGTGCAGGATTGTATGACCAGATTGTACAGTGGGTGGGCAGCACAGTGCAGGATTGTATGACCAGATTGTACAGTGGGTGAGCAGGGGTGGAAAGGACGAACAGATTAAAGAATGATCTGCCAACATTGGCATTTTATTGTAAACAAACTAATGGTTGTTTTTCCCATTTACGCTACAAATCAGATATGGGGCTGGGCAATATTAGATTATAAGTTACAAGGTAAATGGGAAAAATAACCATTAGTTTTTACAATAAAGCTGTAACCTGGCCCTAATATCCTTTAGGCTAGGTTTTGGTGCGCTTTAAAGTGATACTACAGGCAAAGGTAATTTTGCCCCCAGCCATTCAGATAGGCTGGGACGGGCCGTTTCCTATTGATTAGAATGAGAGCTGTCCGCCGATTTGCATTGTCATATCAGGTGGCTCTCATTGGAGGAAAGCCTGCGCATGCTCCATTGGAGGGTAGTTTTTTTGGGGCTTCCTGGGGGGGGGGGGGTTGTCCCGGGATGCCCCGAAACAAAACCAGGGTAAGTCAAATTCCCGGGTTTTGTTCCACTTTAAAGGGGAGGAATCACCAGTGTGAAGTTTATAAGACTTGAGGGTCTTCCCCTATGTATACCCCAGGGACCACCTTTCTGGCGATCGCATGGTGCATGTGTGGCCCCAGCTGATGTGCACTCCTGCACCAGGCCTATCTGAATTGCCAGCACAGGGACATGCCTGTCGCTCCTCTACCATTCAGCTCTCTAAGCCACTCATCAATATGCATGGCATAGAAAGCTGATTGGAGGAGAGGCTGCACATGCGTCATGGGCTCGTTGGTGAAGTAAGAATTTATGGCTTTCCCTTTTGTTAAAAGCTAGGGCATCCCAAATCAGGATGTCCCTCGTAAAAAAAAAAACACAGAGAGAAAGAAAATCCTGGGTTTTGCTCCCCTTTAAAGCCAAAAAAAAACGGGGTTTGCTCCGTGCCCCCAGTTCGCCCAGTAAATCTCACCTCTTCTTGGTGCAACAGCTCATGAGCACTCTCTTGTCCAATCAGAGAAGATTTCAATGGAGAGCAAGAGAGTCTAAATCCCCAGTGGAGTGCATGCTCCCATCCCAGCCTATGTGAATGTAAAAGATGCAGGGGATGTGGCCACTCCCACTCCCCACTAAAAACAATCAGGGTCGTTTGCAGAAAGGGATGCCCCAGGGGAAAGCCAGCTGCCCAGATGTTCCGCTTTAAAAATTAACATTGGAGGCCTTGGCATCTATAAGAACCATCCATGTCTTGGGGAATCCCAAATTGTGAAATCCCCAGGTCACTCAATATCCTTAACTCTTTCTGGAGCCCTCATGTGGCTGCGGCGTGCTCTGC
Source organism: Gastrophryne carolinensis (assembly GCA_027917425.1). Lineage (NCBI taxonomy): Eukaryota > Metazoa > Chordata > Amphibia > Anura > Microhylidae > Gastrophryne > Gastrophryne carolinensis. The sequence goes on along the minus strand of CM051244.1, from coordinate 121,589,981 downwards.
TTCATTTGGCTTACTAGACGCTAGCTAGCAGAGTGTAATAAAGCTGAGCAAAACCAAGCTCACTTATCAGTGGAAATGTGAGTTTCCTGGGTGATCCCCACACAGCAGGAAATCCCAAATTGGGATGCCCTGTCTGAGAGGAATAACACCCAGGAGAGTGAAATTCACGATTTTGTTCCTCTTTAAAGTGGAGATCTTTACTTTCCTGTTGATACCCCCCAGATCGCACTCACCATGCACAGGCTCCCGTCCAATCAGTGCTGTGTCCTGCATATAAATGCACAGCACACACAGAGACCGAGAGCGTCCGCATCCCAGTTCGCCCTGCGGTCTGCAGCGGGCACCTGCCTCCAGCCTATCTGAGTTGCAGGCTTTGAAGGTGATCAGCGGGGTTTCATATAGCCAGGCATAAGGGGGAGCTCATCAGCCAGCCTTGGAGTCTTTTAGACTCCAGGGCCATCAATAACGATATGTCCCGATATGAGGAACAACATCCAAGAAACAGACTTTCTTGGGTGTTGCTGCTCTCTGGCAGGCTTTCCTGATTTGGGATGCCCTGCTGTGTGTATCCCCATGGATGGCCAGAAAACTCACCTCTTCCTGGTTCTCATGTGGGCCGCTCGGCTAATCAGATGCGCGGGTTCTGTTCAGATTTACAGACGGCAAGGAAATCTGAATGAAGTGAGTGGCACAGGTCACATAACTGTCCTGGGTGCAGTGCAGGCTCGTCAAAGAAGCGAGTCAGGGCAGACTGGGGGTCTCATACAGTGGGACATCCCAATTTGGGATGCCTCAAAAAGAGTTAGAGACTCGAAGGGGTGTTACTCCATTTTAAAGGACCCTTTAACAACTGATTGTGATAGGTGCGCATGCAGTAATCAAAGCTCATTTTCATAATTATGCGCTGCAGGGTCACTGATTTATGCCTGCCCTTGCTGAGGCTGCTGGTCCCACACTCCCGCTTGCTAAGAAAATAGTTTTGGCGTGCATCTATGGGCAGTATTCATTGCCTCCATTGGACGCCAGACTTATGGGCCACGCCCACCGGCCGCTATTGGTCCAGCAACCAGGGAGGGAGGTAATCTGTGTGCGTGAGTGAGGGCGGCAAGTAGGCAAGCATGGAGGGGGGTGCACACTGCCTGTAATGAGGGATGCCCCTCACTGCCTGTAATGAGGGATGCCCCTCACTGCCTGTAATGAGGGATGCCCCTCACTGCCTGTAATGAGGGATGCCCCTCACTGCCTGTAATAAGGGATGCCCCTCACTGCCTGTAATAAGGGATGCCCCTCACTGCCTGTAATGAGGGATGCCCCTCACTGCCTGTAATGGGAGATGCAGGGCCGGTGTGTCCCAAAAAGTCCTGGGCTGTTTTTTAAACCTGTCTGCCCCTGGATGGGGGTTTGCCTGCATGTATTTGGGTGTGGGCTTGCCTGCATGTATTCGGGTGTGGGCTTGCCTGCATGTATGCGTGTGTGGGGGCTTGCCTGCATGTATGCGTGTGTGGGGGCTTGCCTGCATGTATGCGTGTGGGGGCTTGCCTGCATGTATGCGTGTGTGGGGGCTTGCCTGCATGTATGCGTGTGTGGGGGCTTGCCTGCATGTATGCGTGTGTGGGGGCTTGCCTGCATGTATGTGTGTGGGGGCTTGCCTGCATGTATGCGTGTGTGGGGGCTTGCCTGCATGTATGCGAGTGTGGGCTTGCCTGCATGTATGCGTGTGTGGGGGCTTGCCTGCATGTATGCGTGTGTGGGGGCTTGCCTGCATGTATGCGTATGTGGGGGCTTGCCTGCATGTATGCGCGTGTGGGGGCTTGCTTGCATGTATGCGCGTGTGGGGGCTTGCCTGCATGTATGCGTGTGGGGGCTTGCCTGTATGTATGCGTGTGTGGGCTTGCCTGCATGTATGCGAGTGTGGGCTTGCCTGCATGTATGCGTGTGGGGGCTTGCCTGCATGTATGCGTGTGTGGGGGCTTGCCTGCATGTATGCGTGTGTGGGGGCTTGCCTGCATGTATGCGTGTGTGGGGGCTTGCCTGCATGTATGCGTGTGTGGGGGCTTGCCTGCATGTATGCGTGTGTGGGGGCTTGCCTGCATGTATGCGAGTGTGGGCTTGCCTGCATGTATGCGTGTGTGGGGGCTTGCCTGCATGTATGCGTGTGTGGGGGCTTGCCTGCATGTATGCGTGTGTGGGGGCTTGCCTGCATGTATGCGCGTGTGGGGGCTTGCCTGCATGTATGCGTGTGTGGGGGCTTGCCTGCATGTATGCGTGTGTGGGGGCTTGCCTGCATGTATGCGTGTGTGGGGGCTTGCCTGCATGTATGCGTGTGTGGGGGCTTGCCTGCATGTATGCGTGTGTGGGGGCTTGCCTGCATGTATGCGTGTGTGGGGGCTTGCCTGCATGTATGCGTGTGTGGGGGCTTGCCTGCATGTATGCGTGTGTGGGGGCTTGCCTGCATGTATGCGAGTGTGGGCTTGCCTGCATGTATGCGCGTGTGGGGGCTTGCTTGCATGTATGCGCGTGTGGGGGCTTGCCTGCATGTATGCGTGTGGGGGCTTGCCTGTATGAATGCGTGTGTGGGCTTGCCTGCATGTATGCGTGTGGGGGCTTGCCTGCATGTATGCGTGTGTGGGGGCTTGCCTGCATGTATGCGTGTGTGGGGGCTTGCCTGCATGTATGCGTGTGTGGGGGCTTGCCTGCATGTATGCGTGTGTGGGGGCTTGCCTGCATGTATGCGCGTGTGGGGGCTTGCCTGCATGTATGCGCGTGTGGGGGCTTGCTTGCATGTATGCGCGTGTGGGGGCTTGCCTGCATGTATGCGTGTGGGGGCTTGCCTGTATGAATGCGTGTGTGGGCTTGCCTGCATGTATGCGTGTGGGGGCTTGCCTGCATGTATGCGTGTGTGGGGGCTTGCCTGCATGTATGCGTGTGTGGGGGCTTGCCTGCATGTATGCGTGTGTGGGGGCTTGCCTGCATGTATGCGTGTGTGGGGGCTTGCCTGCATGTATGCGTGTGTGGGGGCTTGCCTGCATGTATGCGGATGGGGGCTTGCCTGCATGTGTGCGGGTGGGGGCATGCCTGCATGTATGCGGGTGGGGGCATGCCTGCATGTATGCGGGTGGGGGCTTGCCTGCATGTATGCGCGTGTGGGGGCTTGCCTGCATGTATGCGCGTGTGGGGGCTTGCCTGCATGTATGCGCGTGTGGGGGCTTGCCTGCATGTATGCGCGTGTGGGGGCTTGCCTGCATGTATGCGTGTGTGGGCTTGCCTGCATGTATGCGAGTGTGGGCTTGCCTGCATGTATGCGTGTGTGGGGGCTTGCCTGCATGTATGCGTGTGGGGGCTTGCCTGCATGTATGCGTGTGGGGGCTTGCCTGCATGTATGCGTGTGGGGGCTTGCCTGCATGTATGCGTGTGGGGGCTTGCCTGCATGTATGCGTGTGGGGGCTTGCCTGCATGTATGCGTGTGGGGGCTTGCCTGCATGTATGCGTGTGGGGGCTTGCCTGCATGTATGCATGTGTGGGCTTGCCTGCATGTATGCGAGTGTGGGCTTGCCTGCATGTATGCGAGTGTGGGCTTGCCTGCATGTATGCGAGTGTGGGCTTGCCTGCATGCATGCGAGTGTGGGCTTGCCTGCATGCATGCAAGTGTGGGCTTGCCTGCATGCATGCGAGTGTGGGCTTGCCTGCATGTATGCGTGTGGGGGCTTGCCTGCATGTATGCATGTGTGGGCTTGCCTGCATGTATGTGTGTGGGGGCTTGCTTGCGTGTGGGGGCTTGCCTGCATGCATGCGTGGGGGCTTGCCTGCATGTATGTGTGTGTGGGCTTGCCTGCATGCATGTGTGGGCGGGCTTGCCTGCATGCATGCGTGTGTGGGCTTGCCTGCATGTATGTGTGTGTGTGTGGGCTTGCCTGCATGTATGTGTGTGGGCTTGCCTGCATGTATGTGTGTGGGGGCTTGCTTGCGTGTGGGGGCTTGCCTGCATGTATGCGTGTGTGGGGGCTTGCCTGCATGTATGCGTGTGGGGGCTTGCCTGCATGTATGCGTGTGGGGGCTGGCCTGCATGTATGCGTGTGGGGGCTTGCCTGCATGTATGCGTGTGGGGGCTTGCCTGCATGTATGTGTGTGGGGGCTTGCCTGCATGTATGCGTGTGGGGGCTTGCCTGCATGTATGTGTGTGGGGGCTTGCCTGCATGTATGCATGTGTGGGCTTGCCTGCATGTATGCGAGTGTGGGCTTGCCTGCATGTATGCGAGTGTGGGCTTGCCTGCATGTATGCGAGTGTGGGCTTGCCTGCATGCATGCGAGTGTGGGCTTGCCTGCATGCATGCGAGTGTGGGCTTGCCTGCATGCATGCGAGTGTGGGCTTGCCTGCATGCATGCGTGTGGGGGCTTGCCTGCATGTATGCATGTGTGGGCTTGCCTGCATGTATGCGAGTGTGGGCTTGCCTGCATGCATGCGAGTGTGGGCTTGCCTGCATGCATGCGAGTGTGGGCTTGCCTGCATGCATGCGTGTGGGGGCTTGCCTGCATGCATGCGTGTGGGGGCTTGCCTGCATGTATGCGAGTGTGGGCTTGCCTGCATGTATGCGAGTGTGGGCTTGCCTGCATGTATGCGAGTGTGGGCTTGCCTGCATGCATGCGAGTGTGGGCTTGCCTGCATGCATGCGTGTGGGGGCTTGCCTGCATGCATGCGTGTGGGGGCTTGCCTGCATGTATGCGAGTGTGGGCTTGCCTGCATGTATGCGAGTGTGGGCTTGCCTGCATGTATGCGAGTGTGGGCTTGCCTGCATGCATGCGAGTGTGGGCTTGCCTGCATGCATGCAAGTGTGGGCTTGCCTGCATGCATGCGAGTGTGGGCTTGCCTGCATGTATGCGTGTGGGGGCTTGCCTGCATGTATGCATGTGTGGGCTTGCCTGCATGTATGTGTGTGGGGGCTTGCTTGCGTGTGGGGGCTTGCCTGCATGCATGCGTGGGGGCTTGCCTGCATGTATGTGTGTGTGTGTGGGCTTGCCTGCATGCATGTGTGGGCGGGCTTGCCTGCATGCATGCGTGTGTGGGCTTGCCTGCATGTATGTGTGTGTGTGGGCTTGCCTGCATGTATGTGTGTGGGGGCTTGCTTGCGTGTGGGGGCTTGCCTGCATGCATGCGTGGGGGCTTGCCTGCATGTATGTGTGTGTGTGTGGGCTTGCCTGCATGCATGTGTGGGCGGGCTTGCCTGCATGCATGCGTGTGTGGGCTTGCCTGCATGTATGTGTGTGGGCTTGCCTGCATGTATGTGTGTGGGCTTGCCTGCATGTATGTGTGTGGGGGCGTGCTTGCGTGTGGGGGCGTGCCTGCATGTATGTGTGTGTGGGCTTGCCTGTACCATTTTGTAATTTTTAGGTGGCGTGGCTGGGGCCAGGTTTATGCGCGCCACTGGACGTTTCCCCTTTTCAAACTTTGGGGGGGGTATGTGTCAGTGAGGCTGCTGCACCAATAATAATAATAAGGAAATTGCCGAGTCATTTCAGCGTGAATGGCGTGCTGTATACTGCCATCTGCTGGCCGGTGACGGTGTGTGTAAGCGCTGAGCACACACATAGTGGGAGGCGCCTTTCTATCAGTGGGCGCGCTGCTGTAGTTGCTCTGGACATTTCTATCAGGAGCAGAACGTTGGCCGCCATTGCAGCTAAATTGTGTAGCTCGTGTCTCTGCTTCCCGGTCTCCCTCCCCCCGGCGTCACATTCGTTTAGCAGAGCCACCTACTCACCGCAGCCGCCGGTTCTTCTCTGTTGCCGGCCGCCCCCAGCCATTCACAACTGTGTGCCTCTGAGGCGGCAGAAATGGCGGGAAACAACGCCTGACACGCGATAGCTCGCCAGTTACACACACTCACCCGTGCATACACGAATTACTGGGACTGATTCCCTGACTAGAAACAAAAAAGCTTCTTTTCTGGCAGAAGTTCTTTTTGGTATATAGCTGCGTTTACCTCTAGGAATATTGCCACAGAATGGCCACTTGACTGGATATTTGCGCCTGGCTTTATCAAACCTTGTGGGCTCCTAATATTTTGGGATTCTGGGGTAATACAGAATATGTCTTGCTCCTATTTTAGAAGATGTTGAAGCCAAAAAGAATTTCACTTTTACTTATTTGCAGTGATTGGGCATAACACTGTGTGAAACGATTCACCTGTTCTGCGTTCCACTGGCACTCCCGACAATAATGGGGAGCATGTGCTGCCGCCCAAGGCCATCTGAATGGGGGGGGGGGGGAGATGCATGTTCCCTAATTGAAAACAATGACCCATCTGCCAAATGATATCATAGCGTGCGGCGTCCACGCATGCACCTTGGAGTGTGGAAAGGTGAGTGTTTATGGGGGGTTTCATACAATGGGGCATCCCCAGTGGCCAGCCCGGGAATCTTATATTCCAGGCGGTCGCTGCAGGGTTCTGTCCTTTATATAGAATGATGTCCTCTGAAAATGTGAAAAGCACAGCTAAAGCCCGACGTGCTGGCAAACCAGCAGCATTGTTTGGCTCCTGAGCAAGTGGCGTGCTCCGGGAGGCTCTGAATGTGCCAATTGTGTATGCCCAGTTAGAAGGGTGATGGCCTAATGAGAGAGCGACTGCACCATGCCCACCCCCCTGCCAATTGGGCATGCGCATTCAGAGCCCCCGTGAGAGCCACTCGCTCAGGAGCCAAGCAGCGCATATCCAGTTGGGAGGGGGCGATGGGCTTCCGCTGTGCCGCACTGCACCCCCCCTCTTATTCAGACCTTTGAGGAGCTGTATACATTTATACAACCTTACTGTGAAATAAATTCAACGATAGCACCTCTATGGCCCCTTTCAGACCTCTCTGGTGTGGCAGAACTGAAAAAAGCGCGTCTGAAAAAAGCCCTAGTTGACAGCTGTCACTGCACTATGCTTCTCTATTCACACCTCTCCGGTGTGGCAGAGAGGAGGAGAATGCGGCCTCAAACACAAACGCATTTTTCATGCACTATTACACGCAACACACAAATATACTAAACAAAAATGCAACATGGAATCTTTACATGAAACACACTGCTGCATAAACGCATGCCGACCAGGTATGAACGTAGCCTTAGATTCCTGTATCTATATTTGGGGTATCCTGCTCGCTTTATTATTTTATAGAAGCCAATTGATTCCATTAAAGTGGACCAACACCCAGGATTTTGACTATCCTGGGTGTTGGTCCACTTAGGTGGGGCACCCGGATCGGGGGTGCCCCGCTGTGTGAAACCCCCCCGATCGCCGCAAAAACTCACCTCTCCCCGCTCCCACGTGACCTCGTCCGGCCAATGACAGCGCTCAGAGCCGCTCTGGTATGCGCGTCCAAAGCCGCTTGGACGCGCATACCAGAGCGCTGTCATTGGCTGCGTCTCTCGCTTCCCTCTAACAGGGAGCGCGCCTGCGCCGGCCATTCACAAAACGGCCGGCGCGGGAGCGCGCCCTGCTAGAGGGAAGCGTGAGACACGGCCGTGTCTCGCGCATGCGCCTTTGGATCGCCGGTAAGGTGAGGATTGTGGGCCTCCTGGGGGGTTCCTGATCTGGAATCTTATAGATTCCCGGGCCGATCCCCCCTGGGTGTTGGTCCACTTTAAAGCGGACCTTCACCCTGAATAAGAGTATATCTTATATGTTTGCCACACCCTGCACATACAGATTGCTCACATTAAAAATCATCCTACCTGCCTCTACAGCATGTTATGAGCCTTTAAACCACCAAGATGGCAGCTCATGGGGTTTCAGGCAGCCTGCAAACAGGAAGTGTCATCTGCATTCTGGGACTGCTGTCCTGTCCCTGACCCCAGCTCTGCTCTGTCTGTGCAAAGCACAGCTATAACCCCACCCTCTGCAATTTATCCTGCTCTCCTCAGTATTTGTGATGCTTTTGGGTCAAGATGGTGGCACCCATATCCTAGAGTCCTGAACAGAGTTGCAGCCCAGTGGGGGAAAGAATAATATGTAAGTGACTAAAAACGTAAAATATATTTATTTTAGATGCCAGGGAATAGTTTTTAAGGGTTTGGGCTTTCCATTAAATCATACTGAAGGTCTGGTTTAAAAGGGGGTAGGGTAAAAAAATTTACTTGGTCCATGCCTACCCACCACACTTGTTTCTCATATCAGTACTGCGGATGTTGTGCCCCTCGTGCCTGTTGGCATGTCCGATCTGAGGTCCATGAAACTTAACTTATTCTAAGGAAACCCAAAATCAGGCATGAAGCTCAGTATGAAGGGGGCAGAAAATAACAGGAACACAGTCAAAGAAGCTGTGCTGTTCTTTCTAATATATTTTCTATGATAGCGACATCATATAAGATGTTGAATGTTTTTAGCCATTGTTGAAAACAATGTTATGCATGATCCCGTAAGTATATTATGAAATGAATGATGCAAAATCCCCTGTCTTTATAACCCGCATACATGTTTTCACTTTTAAAGGAGCAATATCGCGAATTTTTCTTGGTGACTTATATTTAAATGGTACTTTGAATGTAGGTAAGTGTTGGAATAAGAATTACAAATTTAGAAAAAAATGATGTGTGTGTTGAGCAGCTGGAGACTAATAGCTCATGTTTCTGTCTGCTGAGTGTCGGAGCCCGACACTCTGGCCTGTTCCATGCTGAGGAGAGGGGGAAACAATGTATCAAAGTATCAGCTGTTTAGTGCTGGCAGCCGTCCAGCATAAGATAACAACATTGCCTGGCCAGAACTTATATATCTAAAACATAGAGAAAAGCTCTAGAAGTCATTTAGCTGATTTTGACAGTTTTCCCTTCATGTTGGCTCTGCTGCAGAATCTTTCAGTTTACCATTTTCTCTTTCATATTCTTATTTTTCATTTTTCCATATGATCTTTCTTTCAGCTTTGTGTGTTTTGAGCAAAGCCCAACCCAGGATTTTCACTATCTGGAGTTTTGTTTTGTGCCCCTAGGGGCATCCTGACTTGGGATGCCCTGATATGTGAAATCCCCAAGTTCGCCTGTAAAAACGTACCTTTCCCTGTCCCACAGCGCATGCGCAGGCTCTCATCCAATCAGCGCTGTTTGCACGCAGATGGGGAGCCTGAGCAGTAACCTTCCTGGCCGCCCGGCCTGTCTAAATGACTATCTGCGTGAGCGCTCCAGAAAAATGGGGGGATCTGTGGTTATCCAGGGGTCGTTTCACACAGTGGGCATCCTGATTTAGAATGCCCAAGGGGGAAGGTCAATGGCCGGGTCTTATAGACTTCAGGGTCGGCCACTCAGGGTTTTGTTCCACTTTAATACCTTTAGATTTTCCTGCACAGTTAGTCAAAGCAGAATTTCAGTTATTTTCAGTCAGTTTAGTTTATTTTGTATAGATTTTACACATTTGAGTCACCTGGTCTCATAACAAAAGCAGCACCTCACACACACACAGCCGTTACCACTGATTACAGTGTCAGCCTCTGAGGTAAAGTGTTGCTAGGAGACCAGTGGGCTAAATGAAGCAGCTCACTAACTACAACCCAGCAGATCCCCCTATTCAGCAAATGGACTGAGCCATTGTCATTATACAATTTAAAAGAAAGGCAGATATTTTTTCCTTTTTCTATCGCCAGATTATTTATACTCATGTTAGAAGCTATTGTGTGGCTATTTAATTATTTATCTTTTTTAATGCAAATTTCACGATACTGCTCCTTTAAGTGGCAGCATTTGGCTTATACTTAAGAAAAGCAGAATGCACAACATATAGATGTGCGTGCGTGTGTGTGTGTGTGGGGGGGGGGGTGCTTAACCACTTTGTAGCTGTTGGTATCAGCTCTAATATTAGTTTTACTTATAATACCCCAATGGGTTTTGGCCCTTTCACATTATGAACATCCCTTTTTTCAATTCAGCCATTTATCTAGCTTACCTTTTGCTCCATCTGTTTAATAATTACAGCTTAAGTTATCTTAGCTTCCAATGTGTGTTTTTTTCAATGACCCTACCTCTGGGGTCATTGTTTTATTCAAAATAAAACTATGAGAGTGCCCACTTTATTATTAAAGTGGATCAACACCCAGGGGTGATCGGCCCGGGAATCTATAAGAAACCTTACCTTATCCGCTGCCTCCCGCGCGCCCCTCTAGACGTGCCCGTGCCGGCCGTTTGCGAATGGGCGGCGCGGGCGCGCGCCCTGTAAGAGTGACGTGCGGGAGGCGGCAGCGGACGCGCTGTCTTGTCCGTCGCTGTCACCCGCTTGTCCGCCGGCGGGGATTGGACGGTGCGGTCACGTGGGAGCATGGTGAGGTTTTTGGGGCTTTCTGGGGGGTTTCACACAGCGGGGCACCCCCAATCGGGGTGCCCCCCCGAAGTGGACCAAAATCCTGGGTGTTGGTCCACTTTAAAGCAAAATCTTCAGGCAAAAGGATAAAAATAAGCAGCTTACTTTGCCAAGCGTTCCTCCAATGCTATGCCTCCTCTCAGCTTGGCAACATAAACGAAAAAAATGCTTCACACTCCGTTTGTATTAGCAGTAAAGTTTGGGTGTCCTTTTATGATAGACATACAACAAAGTTCCACTAGCGGGATCATATCATAAACATCAGAAAACCTTGAAAACGGGACTCCCTCAAATACGAAGCCTCAATGGTCGGGGTGTGTGTAAAAACTCACCTGCAGGTTGAAAGTCCAGTACCAGTGCCACCGGCCATAAAAATAATCTTAAAACAGACCTTCAGCGTGATTTAATGAAAAGCCCAAACCCTTCAAAAACTATTCCCCAGCATCTAAAATTAATATATAATAAGTTTTTAGTCACTTATTATTCTTTCCCCCATCGGGCTGCAACTCTCTTCAGGACTCTAGGATAAGGGCGCCGCCATCTTGCCTCAGAACCATCACTAGAAGAGGACAGCAGGATAAAGTGCAGGGGGTAGAGTTATAGCTGTGATTTGCACAGACAGAGCAGAGCTGGGGTCAGGGGAGGGACAGCAATCTGAGAATGCAGAGCGACACAGAAGACACTTCCTGTTTGCAGGCTGCCTGATGCTCCATGAGCCACCTTCTTGGATCTCTAAAGGCTCATAACATGCAATAGATGCAGGTAGGATGATTTTTAATGTGGGCAATCCGTATGTACAGGGTGTGGGAAACATATAAGATAGACTCTTATTCAGGGTGAAGGTCCACTTTAAAGTGGACCAACAACCTCCCCTGATGGGCCCGGGAATCTATAAGATTCCCGGACCGATCAGCTCCCTGACTGCGGGGCACCGCTGTGTGAAACCCCCCCAGATCCCCGAAAATCCTACCTGATCCTCGTTCCAGCGGCGCATCCGTTTGTGAATGGCCGGCGCGGGTGTGCTCCCTGTAAGAGGATCTGTGTGCCCCGCAGAAGTGGACCAATACCCAGGATAGTCAAAATCCTGGGTGTTGGTCCACTTTAAGACTGTTCACACGTCTGCTCTGCGTTGTACATTATTCTAGGTAGGATAGTTCACACATCTGTGCTGCGTTATGCAACGTATCAAAAAAGCAGTGCAGAAACCTTTTTCAGCACAACATAGTAACAGCACAGGTTAATAGAAGTTTATGGCAATGCAAGCGCACTGCAGGTATAACGCAGTGTACCCACATTGCGCTTGTGTCGCCATAGAATTTACGATTTACTTATTGTGCAAAAACGTTTTTAGTTTTAAAAAACGTAATGCAAACGCAACACAAATGCATTGCCTGTACATCAAAAGCACAGCACTTGTTTTAATACAATGCACCTCTTGGATTCTTACAAAATGTCTACTCTTAACGCAATGGAGAGGTGTGAACAGAGCCTAACCGTCCTTAAAGTGGACCATCACCCTCCGGTGATCGGCCCGGGAATCTATAAGATTCCCGGGCCGATCACCTCCCTCCCCGCGGGACATCCGATCTCGGATGTCCCGCGGGGTGAAACCCCCCCAAACACCCCAAATCCCCTTACCTTGTCTTCGCCGCCGCCTCCCTCGCGCCCCTCTAGACGTGCGCGCGCCCGCCCGCGCCGACCGTCTGTGAATGGCCGGCGCAGGCACGCGCGTCAAGAGTGACGCGCGGGAGGCGGCGGCGGAGGAGCCGCTTGTCCGCGGCTGTCAAACCGCTTGTCCGTCGGCGCTGGGAGCGGGGAGAGGTGAGTTTTTTGGGTGATCGGGGAGGTTTCACACAGCGGGGCACCCCGATCGGGGGTGCCCCACCGAAGTGGACCAAGACCCAGGATAGTCAAAATCCTGGGTGTTGGTCCACTTTAACAAACAGCATAACGATTCATCGACAAAGTAAAAGGCACATCAAATTGATTGTGTATCTTACCTAAAAAGCTGATGGCAGGTCAGGCATACTGCTCAAAGAACTGTGTAAACTTTACATGCTTTCCTTAGTCCATCACACCCTCCGATTACTATTCGTTGAGAGAGGGAATCCTTTAAAACTAACAGAGTGACATTTCACAGGCTCTGACACAAGCAAAAAAGTCACGTTTGTCTGTGGAAAAGAGTCCAGTAGAAACACCTCCCCCCTCCTATAGTGTAACGAGGAAACCAAGCCTCGTTCTCATATCCTAACTGGTTGCCATAGAGAAGAGACGCCAACTGTATGCAAAGCCTAAATGTGACCAAATCTCTCTATTGAACTGGGTTGAGATCACATTATTACTGTTGTGAAAAGTTCTTGAAGGACACAGACTGGGTGAGAACCTACATAAAGAAATGGAAGCACCTGGTACCGAGACTTGAATACATAATGTACACAAACTGCTACTTATTCCTATTGTGCAAACTATGTCTAATATATACATGAAAGACACGAGAAACAAGACTAATACGAATAAAATAACTGCCACACCATAACTGATTGTGCATGTTACAAATCTTATCCCAGTGTCAGCCTTTTTTGGTCTCAGCTGCACTCAGCGTGGGATTTAACATAGAAAAAACAGCTTAAGATCTCATTGAGCACAATCGGCAGAACTAGATTGAACTGTTTAACCCTTTAAGTGCCAGCCTAGCTAGAGAATTTGTCACCTGTTGTTGCCAGACCATTTTGCATTAGTTTGCTATATACATGTTCAACTGTCATTTTTTAAGGGATTTCCCAGGAAAATTATATATGGTTTAACATGGCCTTTAACATGTATAGGGTTATTTAAGAACCGATAATGCCAGGTAGTGCCTTCATAGCGTTGGGTGAACGCTGGGCGCTGTATGCGAAAACCGTATACCAATCTGGTGAGCTCCTCTAATAGCGTCATATAGTGTCAAATGTATTACTAGCGGCTGCTCAGTGTAAACTGTATGTTCAGCAGCTGCCATGTAGTACCTGTCGCTCAGTAGCGCTCTCCCATACATTTCAATGGTGTTATATTTGGTTGTGTACATTTGGTTGTACATTTCATAAAGTGATGTTCTAAATTTTTGGTTCAAATCATTGTGTGGCCTCTCCAGCCCAGCAACCACACACTTTTATTGTGTTTTTTTATGCAGAATTTTATGTGCAGATCTGCCATTGCAGTGTCATAGTGTTAAAACAATGTCATTCAATATGTTTTTGCTCTGGTGCTGGTGTTTACGTATTTAGAAAGAGACTTTTATCACATAGCTTCTGACGCTCAATGCTAGAGCGCGGACGCTGGTTGTATGTAGTTTCTTCTTAAAGTGGACCAACACCCAGGATTTTGACTATCCTGGGTCTTGGTCCACTTCGGTGGGGCACCCCCGATCGGGGTGCCCCGCTGTGTGAAACCCCCCCAAACACCCGGAAAACTCACCTCTCCCCGCTCCCACGTGGCCGCGCCGTCCAATCAGCGCGGCCGGACAAGCGGTCTGACAGGACCGGACAAGCGGCTCCTGCGCTGCCGCCTCCCGCGCGTCACTCTTGACGTGCGCGCGCCCGCGCTGGCCATTCACGGACGGCCGGCGCGGGCACGCGCACGTCTAGAGGGGCGCGAGGGAGGCGTCGGCGGCCGGCCGCCGCCGAAGACAAGGTAGGTGGATTTGGGGTGTTTGGGGGGGTTTCTCGGATGTCCCGGATCTCGGATGTCCCACGGGGAGGGAGGTGATCAGCCCAGGAATCTTATAGATTCCCGGGCCGATCACGCGAGGGTGACGGTCCACTTTAAATATGGGCTTCAGACCCGAGTGCCAGATGCACTTAACTGGCACTACCTATCGTTCACTGCAGCGTTGTCCTGTTAGATGTAGTGTAGTCTTGGGCGCTTTGACCTCGGGACACCACCTAGCGTTCTCGATTGACTCGTGAATCGGGGAGAGAGCTTCTACAACACCCTCCAGACATCAGATTTATCACAGCTGGACAGGATACTACAGCGTCACTTGTCCGCCCGCTAATCTAGGTCACAGCGCCAGACACCCGCTGTGCCGCTACATAGATGCTCACATGGCAATACATGACCCTAGTCCTAAATTAGCCTCTTAATGTTATGTTTATCATTTTTTTAGTGTATTCACAATATTTTTGGGTGAAATATGTGCAAAAAAAATTTTGTAGTGTTTTGTAATAAACACTAAAAATTTTACAAATAAAGTGTATAAATGCCCCATTCCTCCTGGTTACAATGGTACCATCTATGTATTGGTAGACACCCTTTCCTGCCTGGAAGACACCAAAAACTGAAAAGCACGCTTGAGGAGTTTTTCCGATAAAATACAACTAATATGCGCACCTTGCTGTTTTTTAAAAAACAACCCTTTGTTTACGGACTGTCGTATCTGAGGGCAAGTATTCTGACCCTGATTCACTATAGTCCTCCGAGTCCGACTCCATCATGTAAGCTGCTACTTCATGTGCAGTGTACCTTCTCCTAGCCATTCCGAACTTCGCTAAACAAAGAATAAAACACAAAAATACTACACTAAAGGGGAGGAGCTAGGGAGGACTTTACACTAACTAAAGGCTAAATCTAAAAACTAGATCAAAAACCTGTTTGGGAACAAAGACAGACAAGCAAATATACATAACTAAAATTACACAATAAAATGCAGACAAATAAGCTAAGAATAAACTATGGTCAGTATAAAAACTGTAAACTAACAATAATTCAAAAGAAAAGTGTGTAAGTGTGGGTGTGTTTATACGGTACCAAATCTGGAGCAGCAGGCGATCCCAGAAGATCGGGCAGATGGGGGGCAAGGGTAAGGGCAAACCAGGGGCTGAAGAACTGGAAGATATAGACCTGGAAGCGCTAGACCTTCAAGTTGGAAGTTACAGCGCTGTCGGTCAGCAAGCTTGATGCTTTGACAGTTCTCAGGAACAATCACACACCTAAAGGAAGTTAAATTTACAGGAGGGTAAGATTAAGAACGATGGTTGAAACCCTCCAGCAGCTGCAGGGTTCATGTACAGAGAGGCTGTGGGAATGGCACAGAGCTGGAGGAGCATGCCAGCGAGTATATATACAATATGTATATACTAGGGGAGTACCTCTCTGTACATGGATCCTTCCGTCACCATGGCATGGCACCTCCTGCCATGACACCTGACCGAGACCCGGTCAGGTGTCATGGCAGGAGGTGCCGGGAGAGTGTTAGAAAGAAGCAGATGCAGTGCCGGGATGAGGGGTTGAGGAGAGGGGCAGATGCAGTGCCAGGATGGTGTGCCAGAGGAGAGGTCCAGATACGGTGCCGGCATGGGGTGCCTTTAGGAAAGGGGCCAGTGCAGTGCTGGGATGGGGTGCCTGAGGAGAGGGCCAGACGCAGTGTCGGGATGGGGTGTCAGATAGAGGAGGGCCATGTGCGGCTCTGGGATGTGTGTCAGAGGAGAGGGCCAGATGCAGTGCCGGGATGGTGTGTCAGATAAGAAAGGGCCAGATGCAGTGCTGGGGTGGTGTGTCAGATAGAGGAGGGCCATGTTCGGCTCTGGGATGGTGTGTCAGAGGAGAGGGCCAGGTGCAGTGCTGGGATGGGGTTCCAGGTAAGAGAGGGCCAGATGTGGTGCTGGGATGGTGTGTCAGAGGAGAGGGCCAGATGCAGTGCTGGGATGGTGTGTCAGATAAGAGAGGGCCAGATGCAGTGCTGGGATGGTGTGTCAGAGGAGAGGGCCAGATGCAGTGCTGGGGTGGTGTCAGATAGAGGAGGGCCATGTTCGGCTCTGGGATGGTGTGTCAGAGGAGAGGGCCAGGTGCAGTGCTGGGGTGGTGTGTCAGATAGAGGAGGGCCATGTTCGGCTCTGGGATGGTGTGTCAGAAGAGAGGGCCAGATGCAGTGCTGGGATGGTGTGTCAGAGGAGAGGGCCAGATGCAGTGCTGGGATGGTGTGTCAGAGGAGAGGGCCAGATGCAGTGCTGGGATGGTGTGTCAGAGGAGAGGGCCAGATGCAGTGCTGGGATGGCGTGTCAGAGGAGAGGGCCAGATGCAGTGCCGGGATGGTGTGCCAGAAGAGAGGGCCAGATACAGGCCGACATCGACCCTGACCTCTTCAGTCATGCCAGTAAGAGCAGACCAGGACATTGTAATCGCTGCTAGCAGCTCGGAATGGAGCTGGATGAGTGCTACCTCTTCATCATCCTCTCCAGCTTTCTGTCCCCCGTCTCTGGCTACTGCCTATTTATGGCTTCCTGGCCGGTGCATCTTGTGTGGTCGGTTGAGCAAACTTTTCAAGTTTCTCAGCGATCTTCTCCTTCGTCTGTCTCTGAGACATGGTATTTCCCAAATCTGTCAAGTGTGTCAGGAGTCTTAGATAACCCAAGATAAACGAGTCTGATGCAGGATAAATGATCATGATTAATGTGCCAGGACAGAGCTCTCACAGCACAACATCTGTCCACATAGCCAGCTAGACTACGCCCCAGAGAGATTCATTTTTTATTATAAAAAGAAGAAGAATTTTGAATACTGCTGTGGTTGTAGCAGGCTCATGGGGGCCAGTCGATGGAAGTGTTACACTATGTTCTGTGTTGATAATAAGACCTAAAAGCACAGCTTGAATAATAAGCGCTGGCGGTTGCCAGCCTAATGATAAAAATCCATATAAATTTGCAGAATGGCCAGGGGAGGGGTCACTTATACACCCGACATCAAGAAATATCCAGCCAGGCTTGTTTTTCTTTCTTTTAATGACAGGAAAAAGAGAATTCTGTGAGTACTCACCTGTAGAATTAATTTCTTCCATTATTACTTCAGGACATCAGAGTAATTCAGAGATGATTGGGTTAACCTCTCCCGAAGGGCATGGACTTCAAGAACAAAGGCGTGGCTCCTCCTCCCGGGCCTATATTCTCCGGGCTGACTTCCTCCACTCCAGTTTATTTAAAAGCAGTAGAACCAGCCGCCCGGGAGGCATACCTATATCTCCTGTTGGAAACAAAAGGCCTTAGACCAAATACAAGACTACTCTCTCCTATTATTAATTTATTTTTTTATTTTTGATGCTGATCAAACTATTTACCATTTCACCAAGACTAGGAATTCAAGACATTGACATAGTAACCTAGCAGACAGGGAGGGTCTGATGTCCTGAAGTAATAATGGAATAAAAATGTATTTTACAGGTGAGTACTCACAGAATTCTCTTTTCTCTTCCATTTTTCTTCAGGCCATCAGAGTAATTCAGAGACGATTGGGACCTCCAAAAGCGGTTCACTTAATTCGGGTGGGATCCCCAAAAACCTTTATTCCTTTCAGGAATAAGACATTCCAAAAACCATCTAATTACTACTGTATGTAATTCCTTCCTACCAAAGGCTCTACCTTATAGAATTTGGTAAATGTATAAACTGAAGACCAAGTAGCAGCTTTGCATACTTGTTCTACTGAAGCTTGATGCTGAAAAGCCCAAGATGCTCCAATAGCTCTTGTCAAATGAGCAGTAGTCCTAAAGCGAGGATCCTTCCCTTTGGAGACATAGGCTCTTACCACTGCCTGTCTAATCCATCGGCTGATGGTAGACGTAGCTTTCCGTGGACCCTCAGGTATGACAAATAAGGAGTCCGACCTGGAAAGATTGAGTAGCAGTGAGATAGTATCTTAGTGCTTTCACTACATCCAGCGAATGAAGAATCATTTCTTTATCAGGCACTGGATTAGGACATAAGGAAGACAAATTCACCTCTTCATTAAGATGAAAACCACTTTAGGAAGAACATCCTGTTTAAGGACAGCCTTGTCCTTATGTAACAGTAAATAAGGAGACTTAACTGATAAAGCTGGTAATTCAGAAACTCTCCTTACTGAGGTTATTGCCACTAAAAAAGATAACCTTAAGAGTCAATAAAACTAAATGACGCATCTGCCAATAGTTCAAAAGGAGGACCCTGAAGAGTTCAGGTCCCAAACCGGCAGAAGTGGCTTACATGGAGGCCGCACATGATCGACTCCCTTTACAAAATTTTGATATTTATTCTCAGCAATGGGTTTCTGAAAAAAGATAGATAAAGCAGATATCTGTCCCTTAAAAGTACTCAGTTGAAAACCTTCATCAAGACCCTTCTGCAAAAAATCCAATATTGAGGGAACAAAAAAAGTTCTACCAGCACAATTCTCAGCACAGCTCTTTTTTAAAAAACAAAAGGTGACACCCCAAAGCGCCCCAAGACCCTGGCGCTTACCCTTACGATCTTGATCCAAATGCAGCATAGCTGCTGAGGCAAGATAGGTCCATCCAGATTAGAGTATAAGGGCCCAGGAACAGACAGGTTTCCAATACCCCCCGCTTCCAAGGCATAATTCCTTTAAAAACAAAAAGTAAATGGGAGAGGAGTTCAGATACAACCTTGCAGCCCAGTTCCAACTGCAAGAGAGAAACTGGAGTGGAGGAAGGATATAGGCTCGGGAGAAGGAGCCACGCCTTTGTTCTTGCAGTCCACGCCCTTCGGGAGAGGTTAACCCAATCGTCTCTGAATTACTCTGATGTCTTGAAGTAAAATGGAAGAGAAAGGACATCCGGGGTGACAGGCTCTGTCAACCCTGATAGACTAAACCTGCCAGCCTGTTTATATGTATTTTTAATATTACACAATTTTGCGATAGTGCTCCTTTAAACAAACACCTTCCCACCCAAGAGATTTTTCATGCACAAAGTTAAAAGAAAATAAATAGCAGTTTGCTGTCTCTCAGGGCTGTCTCCTCTCAGCTCGGCACTGTGAATGAGGAAATTTACTTCCGCATGTCCCCTTCCAGCCTCACCATGCCAATGTGGGCCACCAATACTAGCTTGAGGACCTAGTTCGGACTACACCCCCCTCTGTGTAGATGGCTGGAATGGTGCTTGTGAGAGCCATTCAAGCACTGCTAAACACAAAATCAGGGTGTTGAGAATGCCTGCGTCGGAAGCACAAGCTTGGGCTCTTACAGATCCCACTAACCCATTATGTTGGTTTTTATGCTGCATCACAGCTCTAAGGGCCACGACCACATGCTGCAGAAGAGAAATCATAAACCATGTAAACCTTGATATCCTGGCCATTTTTTCTTCTATTTAAAAACAGTTTAGGACAGTGCCAAATGTAGCCCGACACTATGGTCTTACAATTGCCTTTGCCTGTTCTATCAATTTAAATGCTCTCCTCCAGCTGGACGTATTCCCTGGCTTAGAAAACTGAGATTATCTTTCTTGTCAAATGAATGAATTCAATATTCGTTTTTGTGGTGCTGTCATCATGGTGCCTTGCACATTTATTAATAGGAGTCTTTGTTCTAATGAAATATTCCAATCGAATACCCTACGTGCATGGGCAGGTTCCTCCCAGAATAACCTAATTTGGCTACATGTCTACCACAGATGTGTGTTTGTTGCGTGCATGTGTTTCTGTAATGTCAGTAACTACTTGCACCAGACTCCTCTAGAAAATCAAAGGACTCAACACTAGGACATTCTCAATTGAGTTCTAGAAGATAATAAATGATTTCAGTTGACTCGTCCTATATAATGTCACAGATTTGGGAGCAAGTGGACAGCTTTATAGACAGTAATCTAATGTGCCAGTATGAGTTTTTATTGATCGTTATATATGAACTTTTTAATACTATATTTTAAAGTTAAGCCAAAACAAATAAAATAAATAGTGGGTATCTTTTTATTGAAAGTACAATTTGTCTTTATTAATGCATTTAAATACTTATAAATTGGGTCTCCCTGACTACAAGCCTTTCAGACTTTACTGCACTGAATCTCTTGGCAATGCCTCAGCTGTACTCACCCAAACCAGGGCAGGCAGACAACATCCTGTGGCCTATTACTCTGCCATACTAAACCTTGTGTCCACGGTGTAGCAGCAGTACAATTCATTGTTAAAAACATTGTAATAAACTACCGTGTCACTGTGCTTGCCCCCCTGACGTTTCCATCATTATTAAGTGCAACCCAAAACACCTGTCCACTGCCAGACACCTCAGATTTCAGATGTGCAATACTTATGCCACCAAATGTTACTTTGCAGCAGAGCACAACCTTAAACCTGACTACTTTGCTGCCTTTGGAGGGGGGGAAGGAGTGATAGTATAAGCCACCTGGCTCAGTACCTTCCCGACTCAGTTAAGACACATGACTGTCTCCAATTAATGTCCCAAGACACAGCAGGGTTTGATTATGTGGTAGACACCCCCTAGAAAACCCAGAAATTGAGCTCTTTGTGGATGGATCGCGATATGGTGTCCAGGGAAAGTTTTATATGGGATATGCAGTTACCAAACACTAGGCTGATGCCAAGCTCAAGGCTTTGGAAGAACTGCAAACATTTTCACTGATTTCAGCATGCTTTTGTGGGATGAACTATGGCCCCATTCGGAAAGCTAGAGCCTTCCTCTAAGCAGATGGCAAGCCAATTAAAAATGGCAAGAGTATAAATGCCCTAATGGACGCTCTGCTGTTGCCAAAGAGGGTGGCTATTCTCAAAATCAAGGGTTACTCTTCAGATAAAACCCCTGAGGCTCAAGGAAACCACATGTCTAACCAGGCAGCGAAATCTGCTTCACAGAAACCCAGACATGACCCTGTAGGGATTGCAGCAATACAACAACACATTTCCCTGCCAGTAGATATTGACATGCTCAAAGCATTGCAGCTAGCAAGGAACAAAGGGCAGGATGGGAAGATAAAGCCAGAGTGACCCCAGAGGGAACATGGGCATTTTATGGCAAGGTTTACTCAGGCTTGTATGATCTGTGCCCATCACAGTGTAGGAAGGACTGTAAAAACACCCTTGAGACACACCCCCAGACCCAACTTCCCCTTTTAAAGACTACAAAATGACTACATCCAACTGCCTAAAGTCGGAACCCTTTGTAGATTTGTTCTCTGACTACCCGTTAGCTTACCCCGGTAGCCAAGGCCACTGTAGAGGCCACTGCTAAGAAACTGATTAACAAAGTAGTTTGTCAGTACGGGGTCCTAGAGACAATCAAGAGTCACAGAGGCTTACATTTTACAGGGGAGGTCATGCGGGAGGTTATGGGGTCCCTGGGCATTGTGCAAGCTTTCCATAACAGCCTACCATCTACAAAGTAGGCGATAGAGTAGAGAGACTGATTGGCACTCTCAAATGTAAACTGCAGAAGACCATGGCTGAGCTTAAGAACCCTACCCCTGGCACTCTTCTCCATCCATAACACCCCTAATCGGAAGACAGGCCTCAGCCCATATGACATACTCTTTAAAAATGTCCCTAGGTTAAGTCTTTATTTTCCGTAACTGTTCCAGATGCAGCATAGTAACCTTACTGATTGTGTTGTCTGTCTCACAAAATGGTTGACTAACATTCATTTCCAGGTTTTTACTTCTCCTTTACATCCAGACAACATAGAGGTGACCCATTCTCTGCAGCCAAGAGATTGAGTGGTGGTGAAAAAACATGTCTGAAAAACGTTATAACCACAATTTGAGGGTCCACATCAAGTCTTGCTGACCACAGCTATCAAATTAGAAGGGAATCCCAATTAGATCCATGATTCACATTGCAAAAAAGTGCCTGACCAGAATGACCTTCAGGGGCGTAATTGTCTTGCCTGCTTGATATTTACCATGTGACTTATAAAGGGGGAACCTCAAACTAATCAAACCCCCGCTTTCCTATTTCGTATTTATTTTGTAATTTTGTATATGTGAGTTTGACTTTTGAAGTATAGTTGACTGTGGGTCAAAAGATAGACAAACCAGAGACACTTGGCTTTGGTCTGACAAATATATATGTGTGACTAAACCTGACGATGATGTGTGACAATGCGGATTGGTGGGATGGAGCACCATTCCAAACGGTTGGGGATACACTTCAATAGAAGCCACCTCTAGAGTTAATAAAGCTGCAAAACATGACTCATAAAAGGAATCCCATCCGACTACTGAAGACTACTGACTACTGAAGAAATAATGAATGTAACTGCCTATTCCATTAGAAATCCAACTCAAAAAAGGTTCAGGAATGTAAGTACCAGGAGCGTGGGTAAAGGACTCAGACCCCTTAGGCCAGTTTAAGATACTGTTGATAGAAAAGCCCCATAACAATACTACACAGGCAAATCCTACCCCACTTCATATACTTGGAGTAGAATACTTGAGCAATCTTAAATATGAAGATAGGTTAGCCATTGAGACTGGGTTCGCAAACACTAACTTATGGGTAGAATGAGTCTGTTACACAGCTCTCTCTCAGAACAGATCTGAAAATATTGCCTGTGCTGCAGCTCGTCCTGACTTAGGAACTGAACCTTTCCTGGTAAATGACATCACTGATGCCGAAGCTTTCAAGTGTATTCTCAAGATGTAATATTCCTATTAATGAGATGACTCCTCATTGCAAAACTCTAGCATTATTTTATCCTGCAGTAAAAGTGGGAGATCATATGAGCTTTTAGGTACTTCTATACCATGGGAACTATACGGTTTTGAATGTAACAGTACAGGGAGACCCCTTGGTGCCTTTACCTCAGGGTACTATTCACACATTATATGACTTACCAACTCTAGTAAAACGCTTACCCAAATAGATGGTTTATTAACCAGACAAGACAACATGCAGACATCTGGTGGCTTTGTGGGGACTTGAAACTCTGACCCAGGATGCAAATAGTATGGATTGGTCAAGGTACTTATACCTTTCCAGCTATTTTCTTCTCCTGAATGTAATTAAGTTATTCACAAACACACTAATGTTCAGGCACGACTTACAGAGATCACTAACTAAATCCCTTGACTCACATAAATATATATTGATGCAATAGGAGTCCCTAATGGAGATCCAGATTAATTTAAAGCCAGAAATCAGATATAAGAAGGATTTGAATCTTCGATTCCTATGGTTGCTATAAATAAAAATGTAGATTGGGTAGATTGAGATTGGGTTAATTATCTCTATTATAATCAACAGAAATTCATCAATTACACACGTAACGGGCTCCACCTCAATAATGGCTTAATGCATCTGCAAGATGTTGCAATTTCATCCCTAACAACACTGTCACTGATGGAAGCATCACCAAGGCATTAAAAGACTCACAGCGGAAGAAATGGCTGAAAACTCAGGAATTGATAACGCTTTTACATCATGGCTTTTGAACAATGGTTCAGGAACTGGTCCAATGTGATAGCCAACCTAGTCAGTCATCACACTTGTAGCTGTCTTTTTAATATTAGCCCTCATAAGTTATTCCTTGTTATAGGAAACTAGCCTTAAATAATTTTAACACATCAATGACCTTGGGTGCCATGTATATGCATAGTGGCCATGCCATCTATTATGATCATTTATTCCAAGAACACAATTCCACCCTCCAACAGAATAGTAAACTTTGATTATTGCAGATTTCTGAGGACAAGGGGAAAGTGAGCCCCAAGGGGGGGGGGGGCCTTGTTAAAGGGATAGAAAGTTCAGCTCTGCTCTGTTTAGGGAGAGGGTATCTAGCTCGCTCCACATTTCCCCATTTTTCCTACAGTCCGCAAAAAAGGAGGGATTTGTGAGAGGTGCCAAAAACTAATTTAGTCTTTACTGCCATCTAATGGCCAATGTGAGAATGACATTCTTAATGTATACTGTCTATACTATAGATACTATACTATCTAATACTATACTATACTATACTATACTATACTATCTGAAGGATTTAATTACTATGCAACACTCCCAGCTATGTGAATAGACGATTGAAACTGTGCATTGTATATTGGGAACTCCCCTTTCCTGTATGTCATACCTGGTACAAAAGGAAGGGGAGGGATTTAACTTTATCTCTTAGTTTACAGCTCAGGACCTACCCTCTGCTTTCACACCACACCTACAATTAAGAGATCCTTGTCCCTTGACTATGATTGATGATGCTTTATAGATGCCCTCCAACGCATAACATCCACAGAAGTTATAACTTTATCTGTTCAAGCCCCCATGACACCACTGTTTTCCATTTGAGATTGCTCTTTAGCTACTCCTGCAGGCCTGCGACTCACCCAGTCTCCCGAGGGTAGCTATGGAGGCTGTTGGCTCCCTGCACTCTGATCATGAGCCACGGGATTGACGATAATGTAATTATACCATACAAAATCAAGGGATTTCAAACAGCGGGCTACACCAAATGGGAGAGGCAGACAACTGCTTCTTGAGCCTTACAGACTTGTAGTTGCTTCTCTGTAAGGAATGTTATGTAGTTATTAGAATCACATTAAACCATTAACAGCATTGCTATAAAGCTAGAACAAACACTACAATATTTTTGGTTGAATTGCCATTTATTCAAAAGATTTAACAAAAATGTCTTATTGCATGGTGAAGCTATTCAGTAAAAGTCGCTGGACTATGATTATACCAGTATCAATAATTCTTCATTGTTTTCCACAGGACTAATTGATAACCAAACAGTGGCTGCAAGCTGCAGGGGTTAACCCCTCAATGATGGATCATTTGATAAACCTTATTTTAAATTAGCAAATTTCAGGAATATAAGGTTTGAGCACCAATATTCTTGCATAGAAGAAAATACTGCCATTACTACCCAACATTCAAAACCAGTTAAAAATTTGCTAACCAACAAGACTAGTTATGGAAGAGCTCTTAACACCTTGTAAAACATATAAAACATTGTAAGATTGTTCAGGGATTGATGAATTTTCTACTTCCATTAAACTGGACCTTCAGCGTGATTTAATGAAAAGCCCAAACTCTTAAAAAAACGGTTCCCCAGCATCTACAATTAATATAGTTTACGTTTTTAGTCACTAACTTATTATTCTTTCCCCCACTGGGCTGCAACTCTGTTCAGGAATTTAGGATACGGGCGCCGCCATCTTGACTCAGAAGCATCACACTTAATGAGGAGAGGAGAGTGGGATAAGGTACTGGGGGGCGGTGCTTTGCTTAGACAGAGCAGAGCTGGGGTCAGGTAAAGGTCAGCAGTCCCAGAATGCAGAGCAGCACAGTCAGGAGGCACTTCCTGTTTGCAGGCTGCCTGATAAGATGGCGGCTTCCATAAGCTGCCATCTTGGATGTTTAAAGGCTCATAACATGCAGTAGATGCAGGTAGGATGATTTTTAATGTGGACAATCTGTATGTACAGAGTGTGGGAAACATATAAGATAGATACAAAAGTCTTAAAGGAGCCAAAGCACTCAACCCTGTTAGCTTGCAGGCCAGCCTATAATCTGTCTCTAAACTTGGTTAAAAACAGGGGTGCAGTCCTAACTCTAATCTATGAAAGCCCATTTGGGACATACAGTGCAATAGATAAATTAGGAGCAGGCTTACCTGAGGTTGCCCTAAAGCTGAGCTTGCACTTGAGAGGTTTAGGGCAACCTCAGGTAAGCCTGCTCCCAATTTATCTATTGCATTGTATGTCCCAAATGGGGCTCTCAGAGATTAGAGTTAGGACTGCACCCCACAGAGGCACTTTGGCGTAGTGGTGCAGCTTAAGCATACTTCTGCAGATGTGTGTGACCGAGTCCTCTGTTTTTAACCAAGTTTAGAGACAGATTATAGGCTGGCCTGCAAGCTAACAGGGTTGAGTGCTGTGGCTCCTTTAAGACTTTTGTATCCTAATTGCCCTGCTAACGTGCACCTCCCAGGTTAGTTATAAAATGGTCTGAGCGGCTGCCACCCCCCCTTTGTTTCTTTTAAACATATAAGATAGACTCTTATTCAGAGTGAAGGTCCGCTAGAAGGAACTAGAGTGATAGAGTCTACTGTTTACGCTGAAAGGGATATGGTATTCTCGCGACAATGAATTATTTTTGAATGCTTATCAGATTTCCGTTTGAAAACCTAACATGTCTATGTAAAACATGTCAAAAGAAGATTGTAACTGCTATGAAAAAAACTTAATCTGCTCTGTTTGCATAGGAGCTCACAAATAAAAGATTTGGGAAAGTCAGCCTATGATTAATAAATATTCAACTGGAAATCTGAGCCTCTGCTTCGGTGTGTGCAGGTTCTAGCTTTTCAAAGGCAATAAAGATTGTCTTATGCTGGTGTCCAGTTTATAGGTGAAACAACATTTCATGAGTATTCATGAGTATCAACAGAAATGTATATTTGATTACCAGTGTTTGGGAAAAAAAAAACAATGCTAGTGAATTATCTCAGAAACCATTGTTTCTGTAAGGGGACAGGCAATACCATGGCCCAGGCTATTCAGCCAAATATTGTATATATAATTTTATGGACAGTAAAACAGAAGATATTGTGGACTATTAGATATTACTGGTTCTGATATCACTGTATTAGGAACGGATAGACAAGTTAATAGCAGAGAAGTGCTTACACATTGATTAACTGTTTGATTTTTGGCACTACACAATGATCTTAAAGTGTCAAATTAAGCTAGCTGCCAAAATATCTGGATGTGATATAATTAATTCAGGATTTATACTTTCATTTATACTTCTGTAGTTGGCTTTCTAGGCGAAAAGAGGACATATTTTGAGAAAACTGGTAACGTTCTAATCATCATCTCATTAAGGAACATTCTTAGGAAGTTGATGGAGAAAAGAAAATTGCAAGTGTGGGCCTATTGACAGAAAAAATACCAGAGATGAATTATTGATCCAGAACAGCCCAGCTTGGCTGTGAACCGCCTTTCCACTATACTGCTTGATCACAAATGGGGGGCATCTGACTAGAAAAAGTCAAACAAGGGCTTTATAAACTTTTCATTGTGCAGTCCTGAAATACAAACCAAAACGTATTCACATCATAATGGATTCTACGCATGCCATTCTTACTTTCTCGTCATTTACCAACTCAACAAGTAAGCTTTGGAAAATTGGTTGTGAAGTTGCTTTGTATAAATAGGTTGTGAGTGGCAAGTATAATACATCATCAAAATCTCCAGCCGGGGTTCAACATCTGACAAAAAATAAAACACCTGTAAGCAATAGTATTGATACAGTAAAAAGACTGTTGAAAGGGCATCTTTCAATAAAAGAAATCTTAGGAAAATTGGCCTGCCACACTTGAGTGCCACCTAGTAGGATTCCAATGCTGCTGCATAGTAATGTTTGCTCCTGCATCCCGCCGTTGCTGCTCCATTCACTTCCCGTTTTAGCCCTACTCTGCTGTGCTTCTCAAAAATCTTGCAAGCAGCAAGATTTGTGGGCTGCTGCACATCTAGGCTTGATGAGGTAGCTTGAGCACTTGCTCACATTCTATCGAGGAACTTTCATGGGCGGACACAGTGCTCTCCCATTTCTGTTGCAATTGGCTATGGACATCTGGTGTCTGCCCATAGGAAGTTCCCCAATCATAATTTATAATGTACATTGTTGTGTGGGGTAATTCACATTTGTGAAATCCAGTGCGCCGCTGCCCGTAATTTTAGTTGCGTGCTGATGCGTTCATAGGAGCCAGAGTGTCTCTGTCAGGCAGGTGCTCTGAGCTCAGCAGCAGGTGGGAGGAGTTGACAGGAAGTGAGGGGGTGGATAGCCAGAGCGTGATGGACAGGAGGTCACACTCTGAGCTCACAAGCAGATGCTCATGAGTGTCCTGGGACGGCCAAGAGACAGCGACCAGGAACGTGACTGCGCTGAACAGTGAAGACTGTTGAACGTTATAGAAAATGGGACAAGATACATTTAAACGAAAAATGAAGGGGAATGAGGGAAAGGGAATAGGGGTGTATAGATATCCTGTTAACTGGAACTATAGAGCTGTTAAGCTTCTTTGATCATTCGAGGGGTGGGCCTCAACCACAGGTCCCAAATATTCCGAAATTTAGAGTAGGAGTCATTTAAAATAGCTGTGAACTTTTCATTTATCATAAACCCATCTACCCTAGCACAGAACTCAGAGACGTTGGCAAAGATTTTTTTTCTGGACACAGCTATCAACTGCTGGGCTGCCAAGATGATAACAGTCATGAGGGAGTTCCAGGGATCAGGTTTAGCTGTTTCCTTAACAAGTTAGAAAGTAATCCCTTAATATGTGACCAAAATCTGCCCACCCGTGTGCAGGTCCACAGAATCCCTTCCCTCTGCACCACAGAATATAAAGCAGGGGCGCACAGCCTTTTTTTTGGTTTTCGGGCCACGTTGACATTTTGTTTTAAATTAAGGGGCCACAATAAAATGTAAGTTGCAAAAACGCTAACAATTTACTACAGGAAAGCCGTAACTTCAAATCATTATATCATCAATCATCAATAAACCCAGCCTAATGATGAATGAAGAAGAAGAGGAGATGAGAGAAATTACAGAAGGCTTTGATGACTTAGTTAAGACACCTTCAGATACCTTCTACAGAAAGAAATGGCCGTTAGATGGCATATAAATACACTAGAG
The DNA here is from genome assembly GCA_027917425.1 of Gastrophryne carolinensis. NCBI lineage: Eukaryota > Metazoa > Chordata > Amphibia > Anura > Microhylidae > Gastrophryne > Gastrophryne carolinensis. The sequence continues at coordinate 121,561,276 of CM051244.1, read as the reverse complement.
GTCTATATACAGAAGGGCCTAATCCCAAGAAGCCCCAGTGAGAGAAAGTGGGGAAAGATGAAGGGCAAGACTTCTTTACCCAGTGCAGTATGGACCTCATGAAACTCATCAAAAAAAGAAAGAAGAAAAAAGAGAACTCCAAACCAACCTTGTAGCTTGTAGAGACTTAAGTGAATATCAGGAGCATATCACAGCCATCACAGAAAGACTAAGAGTTTTTAAAACAACAAAGGAAGCTCAACATAGATCTGATGGATCACAAGAGCAACTCCATTTATGAGTGGCAGAAACAACAAGAATCACTAGAACTACAACCACAAAACAGACACATATCAAGTTCAAAGCACAACTTCAGAGAAAACAGACATCAACTTCATTAAGAGGACTTACTCTAATAAAAGGGAATAGGAATTCAGAAACTCAAACACTCGGAGACATGGGTGGGAAAGGAAACCGAGAATTAGTGAATATAGAGCAGATGATCTCTTTAGTTCCCAACCAACCAACAATAAGAAAAAAAATAAATTTAATCAAAGTAAATATAGATCTCATACAACACACAACACAGAAAGGCATCATCCAAGAACATCCCTACATCTGAATCAATCTCACCGCAGATGAAATCCCCTACAAAGAAAGAAGCATTAGAGACAGAGAAGATGAATATGAGGACAAAAATGGCTCTGGACAACAAAAGAATATACATCCCACTTGTTTTTTAGATATGCCAAAAAAAGGCTACAAGAACACTAAGGGATCCGAAAACAGGAAGTTTATTTAACCTTACTATTACTTTCTTTAATACAAGTGAAATCAATCTTCACAACAAAGGGATCAAATTTGCCCCCACTACCAGTATGAACATATTTGAGGCATTCGTAGATATTGTAAAATTCACTACAAAATGAAATATTAAAAACATTTTCACAGAAAAAAAACGCAACCCAAGAATTAGCTAAAACACTTTCCCTCCCAAACATGTTTTGGGTGGAATCCACAAGTCAACAGCAACAATACCAGACAGGCAATTCAGAATCTTCTTTTCAGCACAATAATCTAAGGAACAATACTACCTTCAATCCGCAGGACCACAGTGGAGCCATTGGTGTGTTTAAAGAATTAGTCATTAAGGATCTGAAAAAGTTGGAGTGTAAGAGTAGCAGAAAATTTAGTTTACAGAGAAGGAAGACCAAAAGGCAATAAGAAATAAGAAGAAAAAAGGAAGGAATCATCATTAAACCAGCTGATAAGGGAGGTGGTCTAGTTATTTTTGAGAAAGAGAAATACATTCAAGAAACAGAAAGGCTTTTGGCTGACAAAACAACATCTGAAAAGTTGAAAATGGATCCAACCAAGCAGTACCATCTATAATTGAAAGACTTCCTAGACAAAGGAAGGACGTGGAGCCTTACAAAAAAAAAAAAAAATTATATATATATATATATATATATATATATATATATACTCGAGTATAGGTCGACCCGAATATAAGCCGAGGCACCTAATTTTACCACAAAAAACTGGAAAAGTTATTGACTCGAGTATAAGCCTAGGGTGGGAAATGCAGCAGCTACCGGTAAATTTCAAAAATAAAAATAGATACCAATAATGTTTTTGAATACCGTATTTATTTCAAAGAAAAACAGTAAACTTGCTCTGTAAGTGGAAAAGAGGGTCAATAAAAACAATATGGTATCAACAATAACTTTAAAAGTACAAAAACCTTAGCTCATTCAGCAACCAAGCTACAACACAAGAGTTAAAATCCTTCAAAACTGCATTCCTCCTCATCATCTGTATTTCCAAACAGAGCTTCAGCATTAGCTGGTGTGAGGTTATCAGCATAGACATTGTCATCATCACTGAGTTCGCAGTCATCACCATTTACTGCTGTCGTTCTCATACAAAGCGCTGTCTTCACTGCCATCCATAGCATTACTAATGCCACATTTCTTGAAGGCGCGTTGCACCATGTCCTCCGGAATCTCTTCCCAGGCATCACGAACCCACTTTGCTATCAATCCTATGTCGGGCTTCATCAGATTTCCACCTTTTGTCAGTCGGGCTTGACCGGATGACATCCATTCATGCCACATCTTTCTCACACGGTCTTTGAAAGGTTTATTTAAACACACATCTAGCGGTTGCAATACAGATGTAAGCCCACCTGGAATATGGGCTCTGAACATATCCCAAACTAGCAATGATGATCTTTTCTTTAAGGCTGCTCCTGGTCGTCCTTTCCAAATTTCTTCCAGCCATTTTTGGCTTCATCCATCCAGCCTTTAATATGTGCGCGCACTGTAATTCGTGGTGGGAAGTTGATCTTTTTAGACAAGGTCTTTCTTTTAAAAATAATGACAGGCCGCAGCTTAGTTCCATTAGCCAAACATGACAGAACAACTGTGAAATGTTTTTTTTCATTTCCTGTAGTTCTGAGATATATAGATATAAAATAGTTTTGTCTCCCAAACTTGCCACAGTTCTGTTGCTTGGAAGATCAAAGGTCATAGGTGTTTCATCCATATTTCCAACATCTCCCAGGTCATAGTTATGGATCCTTCTTTGTTTTATGATGAATGAATGGAATGACATCACTTTTTCATCAAGGTCTTTTGGCAACTTCTTGCCGCAAACATAGGGCAAACCTATTCATGAAGCGGGTACACCATCCTGCTGACGCAACAAATTTTTCAATGCCTGGTGCTTTTAATGTGTCATCTTTAGCCATTTGAAGGGCACGTAAGCGAATTCCCATGCGTGTTACGCAGTAACCATTTTGACGACACTCCATAACCCATTTATGCAATTCAGTCTCTAGAGCCCCATATGAAGTTGTTAAACCACGTTGAGCTTTTTTTGCCTTTGGAATCTTTTCCTAGTCAGCTTTCTTTTTCCGCCATTCCCTCACTTGTTTTTCATCAACACAAAATTCCCTACTTGCAATACAGTTATTGCTTTCTTCTGCTCTTGACACAACCTTAAGTTTGAAACCAGCTTCGAATGACCTGCGTTTTTCTTTTGGTCCAGGATTACCGGTAGAAGTATTGGGATCCATTTCTAACAGGATAAAAAAAAAGACTTTTACGGGTACCGTACGGTACGGTATCTTTTGAGGCCTAATGCAGGCTGATATTACAGAAAGTGATGACATGACTGTTTGCATGTGATGACATGACTGTTTGCATAGAGCAGCCTGTGTTAGGGCTCATAATATACATTCTACCAGTGTCCTGCCTGTGCCCATTAAATATACAGCCTGCCTGTGTCCATGAAATATACCGTACAGCCTGCCTGTGTCCATTAAATATAATGCCTGTCTGTGTCCATTAAAGGAAAACTGTCACATACGGTAAGCATAACCGCACTAACCAGTGGCCCAGGCTGGTAGTGCTGTTTATGCTGAGTAAATACCTGCCGTTTGATTGCCCGATCCGTTCTGCCGTTATACCGGTAGTTGATTGCCGCCTTCCTCTTCAGCGCTCCGGCTCCCTCTATACATCCGGAGCCGGCGCGCTGAAGAGGAAGGGGAGGACGGCGGATCACTGTACCAGAGGAGGCGGGACATCGCTCCCGCAGCTGCACGAGACATCAGCATCATGAGGCATCATGAGGGAAGGGGAGGACGGCGGATCACTGTACCAGAGGAGGATCACTGTACCAGAGGAGGCGGGACATCGCTCCCGCGGCTGCATGGGACATCAGCATCATGAGGCCATTCACGAGCGTCACCCAGCGGTATGGCCCTGCCCCTTTTTCTCCTCCATTTCGGCCAAAATTCTCACTGACTCGAGTATAAGCCGAGGCGGCTTTTTTCAGCCCAAAAAGTATATACGGTATATATATATATATATATATATATATATATATATATATATATATAATTTAAATTTAGAGACACCAAGAATACCAATGCTTTACCATTTTCAAAAATTCATAAAAATAAGGACAACCCACCAGGAAGGCCTATCGTCAGTGGAATTGTATCCTTAACTAGCAAATTAGAGGAATACATTGACTCCTTCCTACAGCCATTGGTACAAAGAACACCATCATACCTAAAAGATTCAGGTATGTTTCTCGAACAACTTAAACAATATGAAGACCATCTGGAATATGTAATGGCCACAGCGAATGTGAGTTCACTATATACTATTATACCTCATCATCGCAGCATAGAAGCAGTTCAATACTTCCTAAAGACAGTCAGTTTCCCCTAATCCAGATAGAATATTTAAATGATTGCCTTCAGTTCTATCTTACACATAACTACTTTTGGATCCAGGACACATTTTACTTATAGTGAATAGGCGTAGCTATGGGTGGCAAATGCCCCGAGCCGAGTGAATTTTTTTATGGCCCTATAAGAACATGAAAGTTTAGAGCCAAAGAACTAATCTATTACAAAATATATATTGACAATTGTTCTTTCTTATGGGATGGAACAGAAGTTGGATTACAACGGTTTCTAGAATCACTCAATAACAATAACTAGATGCAATAGAGACTACACGCAGTTAGCAAATATAATTAAAAAACATTGGAATATACTTCAAAGAGATCCGACATTCAGAAAAGTAATCAAAGGCCATCCCAAATTTATTTATAGAAAACCTCAGACTATTTTGCAATGCTTAATCACTAGCTTTACCAATCAACCCATAAAAACAACTAAGCAAAAAAATAAATTCTTTGAGACCTTCAAGTAGAAGCTCTAGTAGAAGCTCTAGTAGAAGCCCAAGTAGAAGCTCTTGACTGTTGGAGCAAGGCTAACAATCTTATACTGAACACACATAAAACAGTTGAACTTATAATTGACTTTAGGCGATCCCACCAATCACACCATCCCATTTTGATTGGTGAGGAGGCTGTCAAGATTGTAACCAGTGCCAAATTTCTTGGTACCCATATCACACAGGACCTGAAGTGGAGCAAGCAAGCGTCTGCTATCCTAAAGAAGGCCCAACAGAGGTTATTCTTCCTCAGACAGTTGATAAAATTCGGGATGTCCAAAAAGATCTTGAAGGCATTCTACAATGGTGCCATTGGATCAATCCTGACCAGCTCATGTACAGTGTGGTACGGCGGGGCCTCAGCCAAAGACAAGCAGAGGCTGAAAAGAATAACCAAGATTGCGGAGAGGTTGATTGGATCCCCCCTACCTTCCTTGGATGATCAACACATGAGTAGAATCTCCTCAAGGGCAAAGAAGATCTATGGCGACGTGGCGCACCCAGGTCATCACTTCTTCAGGTTACTACCGTCTGGCCGCAGATTTATGGCTCATGCAACCAAAACTTCTAGGCACAGAAACAGTTTTTTTCCTCTCGCAGTCTTGGCGTTGAATAATCCCAGAGCATGAGTGGCACTTTATTACTTCCTGTTCTGCATCACTGACAATTGTTAGTCACTATAGTTACCTGTACTGTATCATTATTCATTGTATACTTTGTTTTCATGTAATTGTTATAGCTCTCAAGGAGTTTCTCCTTACCAAAAAAGCATTCCTTGTCTGTACACTGTACTTACTTGGCGGTTCAATAAAGTATTGAAGTATTGAAGTATCAATCCATTAACAAACAAGAAATACAGAGTAAAGGGAAATACAACATGTAATACCAAAGAAATAGTTTACTGCCTACAATGTCCATGCAAATTGCTATATGTAGGTAGGACCAAGAGACAGTTAAAAGTAAGATTGGCAGAACATCTCAAAAGGCCTAAAAACGCAAATAGTTTCTGCCCACTTTACTGATCAGGTAGATAGAAAATGGGGCCGAACGAATACACAAAAAGAACTCTCAAGAATGGAGACCTGGATATATGAACTAGATACATTAACACCGAATGGTTTAACCCTTTAAACGCCAGCCACGTAAAATTTACGTGGCTGCCTCCCCTGCAGTTAACCGCCAGCCACGTAAATTTTACGTGCCTGACTTTCTCCATTAATAGAATAAAAAGTAAAAAAATAAATCACTTACCTGACCCCTCTTTTGATCCGGCCGGGTCTCCTCTTCAGCCAGAGGGGCTCCTCCGGCTGCAGGGGAGTGCCCAAAATAGGGTGCCCCCCCCCCCCCCGTTTCAGCAGCCGCCGGGATTTGCCTGCAAAAAAAAAAAAATTAAAAAATGACAGTTACTCACCTCCGCGCCCGCCGGCTCCCGCCGCCTCTCTTCTTCATGGGGGGGGGGGGGGGCTCCGATCACCCCCCCGCTCTTCCGTCTTCTAGAGGGGGCATAACAACCCTTCTCCCTCCGCAGCTTCCGATGGCGGTGAGTAGGGTAAAAAAAAATATATTTTTTTAATAAACTCATTTGAAAAAAGTGTGTTTGTCTTTTTTTTTACTTTTAACCCTTTGTGAACTGGTAAGGGGTCCATGTGACCCCTGTACCAGTTCACAGGGCTCGGGGGTCTGGCAAGTCACCTGCGTGACTTGCCATTAACCCCTGTCCCCCCAAATTACCTGCCTCCCCAAAGCCCAGGGGGGGCAGTTATTTTTAAAGTGTGTCTCTGTGTGTTTTCTTTTTACTTTTAACCCTTTGTGAACTGGTAAGGGATCTACGAGACCCCCAGACCCCCAAGGCTCTGGGTCTGGCTAGTGGGTGAATTGCCATTAACCCCGAGACCCCCCATTACCTGCCTCCCAAAAAAGACCTTAAAATTCCTGTGAAGGGGGACCCCACACCATTTTTTTTATTTAACCCTTTATTATGTGGATAGTAGTTGTATTTTATTTGTAAATGTTATAAAGTGCTCTTTTCAGTTTAGGGAATCACCTGGACAGGAACGGGGGGCTACCGATACATATGTGGTATCATTGTAATCGGGAGAAATGGGGCTTTCACATGCAATATGGTTTTCTTTAATAAAATAAATGTTTTTGTTAAAATAAAGGAGAAAATTTAATATATATATATATATATATATATATATATATTTGTATTTTTTTACTTATTTACTTAACAATATATAAAAAAAGTAGAAAAAATACAAACAAGACATTTCATGTTAAAGCCTAAACTCTGCCACAAAAAGAAAATATGCAAAAATCACAGTTAAACATCACGCAAAATGGTGAAAAATATCCTGTCAGCAGAGGGTGACAAAATCTCAAGTAGGCTGGCAGTTAAAAGGTTACAGGTACCTATGCATGTTGGGTATTGTTCTGCTTGGGGGACCTTGCGCTTTCAGATTTACCTTGTTTTTCTTATTTGCATATTGATATTTTGGGAAAAGGTGTTTTTTATTCTGCTTTTTTATACATTTTTTGTGAAACCCTGTGCAACCTAAGAATTCTTCGAGATATTACTTCCAGAAAGATGAGCCCACTACAACACGCTGGGTATGCTTAGAAAGCTTAACATGTGTACTTTCAGGGAATATATGGTTTATCGGGGATATTCCAAATGTAAAGGGTTGTTTTGGTAGAAATAGCACAATATATCACTTTCCTGGGAAATCCCTGGAAATCCTTTCAAAAATCACAGTTGAACATGGGCCGCGTAAAATAGTGCAAAATGGTCTGGCAACAAAGGGTGACAAAATCTCAAGGTAGGCTGGCGGTTAAAGGGTTAAACATAGAAATAGATTTTAACTGCTTCCTAGAAAATAAATAACACTATGGAGAATATATTTGCCGTTTATTCAACTATCAACCTTTATTACATCGGAATCCATTTGAACTTTACACTAGTTTCATACCAACAATTATATACTCACATTTAGAATTTAAGGTTGAAGTATTTATTTCCACAACTGATAGCTCCAGAAATAAATTACAAGTTTGATAACATTCATTTTATTTGTTTTTCCATGCAATTATGTGTGATTTATTTGTATTATACTCCTTTGCCATCATTTTATTTCATTATTCCCTTAAAAAGATTTTTTATACAATTCAAATCCTGCTTTTAAAAGAAAATCCTATGCCAGACAAAAAATTGCCACCATTTTCTTTTTCTCTCTCCTTCGAAGCCAATCGATCTCCCAATCTGGGAAAGTATCAGGGATTGAGAAAAGAATGAAAGGCACCTTGAAGAAAAAAGAAAAACCGGGGCGGGTTCCAAAGCAGCAGCATCGCACCTGTATAACCAAAAGACTCTCAATAAACTACAGCTCTCATCATGTTCTAGAAGTCAAATGTCACGACAATGGAAATTAGTAACCTGTCATATGGAAGATCAGGCGCCTACACAGACAGCACCCTGAAGACGTCATCCAAAGATGAAACGTGTGTCGAGATTTCAGCATTGCACTAGTGCGGCTGACCATCTTGAACTTTTTTTAGAGAAACTATTTGTGGAAGTGTTACGTGACGGAAGGAACACTCTTTGAACTAGCGAACTCTTGCTTTTACCCATTCAAACTATCTTACTCTTTTATTTTACCATAAGTCTATACTATATATCCAGCATATTTTAATCCTTTCGCGGGCAGGTAATAAAGGAGCGCAGCAGCCAGCAAGGTACACTGGAGAGCCGTTTTGAGGGATTCAACCACAGGTAATCCATTGGAGCTTTCATTCTTCATTCTCCAGGGCAGGTTTTGGACCCCCGGGTCCTGATGGTAAGTTTCTCTCTGTAATCTTTTCATTGTTTCCTATATTTGAGTGACACTTACTGTGCACAGGTTTTAATACTGATTGATTGGCTGAAAAAAGAGCTGATAAGTACTCCAATTACAATATTAATAATCCTAGAGAGGCTAGCTCAACCCCACCAAAACATATTTGTCTGGGATGCAGTAGCTTTCATACATACATGCTTGTAAGCGGGCCTGTTCCCCCATTTTTCAGATATGAGATTCCAACCCTGTATCAGTTAAAATGTTTTTTTCTTCTACATTATATGTATAATAAAAAGGACATGGGACCTGGTATGTTTGACTGCCAATGCTTTCATAGAAAACGTGCAAGCAAATGAATGTGTTGGGGACAGCAACAATTGGAATGTCCCCGCACTGCGTACTAGGTGGACCAACACCTATTTAATGTAAAATGGGCATTGAGACAGTTTAAGTATGAATCATGCTCACAATAAACTGAAAAGAATGAAACATCAAACAAAGTAAGTCAAATGGTATGTACTGTACAATATGGTAACTATACATTGAAACACTTAACTATAAAACTACAGATTAGTAAACTTTAGTCTTCATAAGCCAACAGTAACAGAGTAACACTATAGCATGTTTCATTTAGCCACCCACTATGTTACTTAGAGAAACTAGTCAACAGCAAAAAACATATTCTTACATTTGTAATACATTTTTAAATATTGAAAAGTTTGGTACAGCTATATAACTTTAAACTGCCATAGTTTATTCACAAAACAATAAACTTCATTCTGTGTCCAACATCTAATTCTTAGTATGATTTCTGGTGTTGATTATTTTTCACCAGTTTTTGGATATTAGGCCTTAGGTCAGTTGTGGCTATTCATGAACAGCTTGGAGATTTTCGTTAGTAAGTCAAGTTTTGACTTGTTAATATTCATAATGGAAAATGCCTGCTCACATGAGGATTTTGACCCAAATAGGCTGGCATAAATAGATGCTTTTTCTTTTAATTGATGAATATTTATTCCCCGGCATACATTTGTAGTTCAGCAAATCTGAATTTATTTCATAGACTGAAGAGCAATGAGTTACAGTTACAATTTTGGAGATGCTTCCTCAGGAACAATAAAAAGGGGTCTGAATACAATTCAGGACCCTTTTTCTCATTTTTAAAATCAGTAAAGCGGAGCTCGAAAATTTATTGGAAATGTGCAATGTGACCAAACCGGTAATGAATGTGTCTGTATATATATATATATATATATATATACAAAATAAAACTAAAATAAAACTTGTTTCATTAGTGCTTGAATGCTTGCACTACTGCATACCTTGCCTATTGCTTAAATGTAGCCCCAATATTAAATATAGGTAAACAGGCAAATAAAAAACTTGGAAAATGAATGCATGCAAAAATAACATATGAAAAACAACATGCAACAGTCAGGAAAACAATGCTCTGCCCCAAAAATGCACACATACAGTTAAGAATGCCTACTGGAAAATCTGAGCACATTTCCCAATAGTTTTTGCTTGCTACAGCCTTTTTATAAGCTCTTTGAAAATTTTATGACCGCATTTTCACACACATTCAAGCGCACATATTTAATTCGACCCCTTTGCTTAATCGCATGAAAAAGTTAAAAATTCATGCAAGTGATCCAATTTTCTAAGCAAAACGTTTTTTTTTCTACCTTTGTTGAATCAAGCCCACTGACTTAAACTTACAGGTATGTAAAGGTACAGTATTGTCTGGACCAAAACAAAAAAAGTCTTTACTTATCCACTGCTCCTCAATGCAGTGCCTGCATACTCATACCTACTAATTGTGGGGATCAAGTAATCCCATGTTACAGCGCCCCCTCATGGAGGTCTCCATAGAATCTTGTTTACAACCCCATACATTTACTCTATTCATTGCAATGCAGGGGTGATCCCATAGTGAGTTCAGCACTCCTGGCCTTGGCCCATTGCAATAAATGGAATAGGAGTGTTAGGGGACATAAAGCCATATTGAAGGACGCCGCCATGTCCGCCCACCTATGGAGGAGGAAATCGTTTTTTTCTCCCTCCATGCGACCCCTATACCAGTTCACAAGGCTTAGGGGGCTGACTTGCCATTAACCCCCAGACCACTACTTTCCTCCCCAAGCCCGAGGCCATTTAGGCTGTGTTGGCTTGTAACCTGCAGTGTATGGGGCCACTTAAGTTGGCCCCTGTACTCTGTTCTACAAGCCCCCATAGCTGGTCCCCAGGCTGGTTATGCTGGGTAGGGGCGACCACACGCCATTTTTTTCTTTGGGTTTTTAAGGTTTTTTAACCCCTTAAAAATCCCCCAAAAATGGGGTTCTCCCTTTGGGAGGGGGATCTTATGTCATTTGTTTTTAATTAACCCTTTGTCTCCTGTTGCCAAGCAGGTATAAAAGGCTTCCAGCAGGAGAGCAGAAGCCAAAGTGGTCGGCGTGGGACAGTGTTCGGGGATAGGTCAGAGGTAAGTATAAAAAAAAAGAAAAAAAAGGAAAAATTTGTTGTGTGAGTGTTTTTACATTTAACCCTTTGTGAACTAAGGGACCCATGAGACCTCTATACTAGTTCACAAGGCTCAGGGGCTGGCAAGTCACCTGCAGCTAGTGGGTGACTTGCCATTAACCCCCAGCCACCATTACCTGCCTTCCCAAAGCCTGTGGGGGGGAGAACCCGGGGCCATTTAGGCTGTGCTGGCTTGTAGCCGGCAGGGCAGGGGCCACAGAAGCTACTTCAAGCCCCCATAGCTGGTCCCCAGGCTGGTTATGCTGTGTAGGGGGGCCCCACACCATATTTTTGGGGTTTTTTTTAATTTTGTTTTTAATTTAACTCTTTATAGCATGGATAGTAGTTGTATTTTATTTGTCAATGTTATAAAGTGCACTTTTCAGTTTGAAGGGTCTCCTGGGCAGGTGGGGACTATCTATACATATGTAGTACAGTAGTAATCAGGAGAAATGGGGCTTTCACATGCAACATGCTTTTCTTTACATCAATATTTTATTTAAAATAAACAAGACTTACAAGAATTCTTTGAGAGATTACTTCCACAGAGATGAAGCACTACAACAAGCTAGGTACACCTAGAAAGCTTACCACATGTACTTTCAGGGAATATATGGTTTATGGGGGGGGATTTAAAATGTAAAGGGTCATATTGGTAGAGAAAACGCAAGGTGCACATTTTCAGGAAAGATTGCCGTTAAGCACATGCTTTACTCTGGGGTTTTTGGCAACTTTTCCCTTGACAGAACCTATGCATGTTGGGTATTGTTCTGTTTGAAGGACCTTTCTTTTTCAGATTCAACTTGCTTTTTCTTGTTTGCATATAGTTGTAGAGAAATGTGATGTTGATTCTGCTGTTTTTAGGGAAACCCTGTGCAACCAAATAATTCATCAAGGGATTACTTACAGAAAACTTCCCCCACATCAACAAGCCTAGTACACTGAGAAAGCTTGAGGGTTGTACTTCCAGAGAATTAGCTTAAAATTTCCTAGAGCACTGTTTCAGTTTGGTGGAATCTCCTGGGCATGAAAGGGTGCCTACCAGTACATATGTGGTACCGTTGTAACTGGGATAAATTGGGCTTTTACACACAATATGATTTTATTGAAATACGTACATTTTTTATTACAAAAAAATGCATATATTTAACCCCAAAATATTGAGAATACACTAAAAAATTACAAACAAGACATTTCAAGTTAAAGCCCAAACATTGCTGTTAAAAAACAATATATCATTTCTAGGAAATCCCTTCAAAAATCGAAGCTGAACATGGGTAGCGAAATAATAAAAGATGGTCTGGCAACAGCAGGTGATAAAATCTCCAGGTAGGCTGTCAGTTAAAGGGTTAAGTCTAGGAGGGAAAGGAATTTTTTTTTCAGTTTAAATTTGTGTCAGCATTAACATCACAAAAATAAACCTGCTGTAGTTTGTATCTTATTTACCAAGTGAACCCAATTTCTCACAACTTACCACAGGGGTTCCTGCCTTAACTCACACTTACGAAGCAGCACTTACAGAGCTGGCCTTGCAGAGCCAGGTGTGCTATTTGTTTTTGTATTTAGCAGGTGGAAATGAGCAGAAACTCCAATTTTGCGCCGCTGGAAACAAGAAGTGGAAGGACTTTGGCCCAGGTAACCTCTGTATGTGTGTTAGAAATTTGTAGAACAGGTGAGGGGTGCTAAGGTGTCAGCCATCCATTGGTAAAATAGTAGGTACCTCTGTAAGTGCCCTCAGCCCAGTTTGAACAAGTTTCCAGAGGCCTTGACATGCTGCAGCCGGCAGCTACATGACATTTTTACCCATCATCACGAAACTGAGTTGCCTATTTATAGAGCAAAACAAGGCCAGTGGTGTGTTAACCCAGGAAATAAAAATTATATTTTTCTGTGGTTAATTGGCTCCTGCAACATATTTTGCCACCTCCGCCCTCCAATCAGTGCTATCCATCCTTTGCCACACTTTTGCTTTCCCCACAAAAGGGTATCACTCCCCCAGGGTATCCTCTCCCCACTCACCTCTCTGTGCCATTCTATGAAGGAGGCCTAATAAATCTATGACCAGTTCAACTTATGTCAGCGTTTTTTTTTCCCACAAGTTCCACATAGGGGGTCAAGTTCAAAGGAAAGGATGGCCATCCAAAGTAAAGCGCATGGGCCAGAAAGGATTACAGGCAATTGACCAACACGTCATGCCACTTGCACATTCAGGATGCAGACAACCATATTGTAATTCAAAACATGTTTGTAGGCCCCTTTACACAATCTTATCACTTAGCTGAGGGGGCCCATGCTGACCATCTGCATTCTCGATGCTGCTTGCCACCCTTTGGCTCTGCTAGCGGCTAAGTAGTTTAAATAAGCCATGCTGAGACAAGCAGATGCAAGTTTGGGGTTGGATGTCTTCCATCTCAGTTTAGAGCAGTGTGTGTGTCCGCAGTGGCAATTGTGCAAGGCCTAGTGCAGCTTAGTGGACAGCTGGAGGTGATGTGTCCGGCTTGGGGTTTCACACAGCGTGACATCCCAATTTTGTAGCCCACAAGGACTTTTAATTTGACAACCATGTATTTTTTTTAGTCTCACTGGTTTACCAAGTTCCTGTACAAGCTACTTATATAAATATATCTGCTGCTATTAACAACAATAGAATTAAAAACTATTTACAACAACTGCACTTGGTTCAGCACCTCTTGCAGCAGGGCTCTGTTCTCCTGCATGTACAGCCACATGCTGGGGAGTACACATTGTAATGCTATAAGGGACAGAAAGAAAAAAGCTTTGGGTTTTTGCAAGAGAGGAGCATAATGGTCACAGCACAGACTAACAAAGAAACTGTCAGACTACCGGGTGTGTACCCTGATTGCGGAGACTAAGAACCAGCTCACCTCTCGACCGGGAAGCCTGGAATCTAAGGACCAACCTGGTTTTCACTAGAGCCTCTAAAGGTGAGGATAGGTTGGGCTGCAGGAAGGCCCCAGGTCAGGCAACCTAGGAGTGGGTTTTGCCTAGTTCTGGGTAGAAGACAGACCAGAGCTGGACTGGAAGCGTGGAACAAGCTGATGTCATGGCTGGCAGAACAGGAATGAAGTCGTAAACAAGCCGAGGTCATGGGCAGGCAGAACAGGATCGTAGTCGTAAACAGGCCAAGGTCGTGGGCAGGCAGAACAGGATCAAAGTCGTAAAGAGGCCAAGGTCATCAGGAGATCAGGAGCATAGTCAGGAACAAGCCGGGTCGATACACAGGAATGGAAGACTGGAACTCAGGATCAGGCAGGATAAATGACCAACTGGCAATGGATCTTAGGGCTCGCCTGTATCTAAAGCCCCCTGCGCATGCACAAAAGCGAGCGCATTTCCGCGCGTCTGCAATGCGCATGTGAGCGCATTATCGCACATGTACACAAATCCATTGACTTATACGGGGCACAAATGCGCGCATATTTGCATATTTACTGGCCTTACTATGTCTATTGCGAAAATGCTAGTGCACGTGTAACCGTGGCGCCCTCTGCTGGGAAACCATAGGAACAGTCCTGGTTCTATGACATTGCCCCCCCCCTTAGGGGAGGCCTGCGGCCGACTCTAGGACCAGGTTTCTTGGGGTGGGACCTATGAAAGTCCCTAATCAGGCGAGGAGCGTGGACATTTTTAGACGGCTCCCACGGATTCTCCTCAATCCCATAGTTTTTCCACTTAATTAAATATTGAAGCCCCACTCCTTTGAGACGAACATCCTAAATCTTTTCAACCTCATATTCATTTGAGTCATCCTCAAGCAATGAATCAGAACCGTCACCAGAGGATTCAGTGGAGAGTGCTGGTTTAAGTAAGGAAACATGGAACACAGGATGGATGTGGAGTGATGCCGGCAGGCGGAGTTGAACAGCCACTGGGTTGATAAGTTTCTTGATCACAAACGGGCCGACAAATTTAGGACCAAGCTTCTTGGTCAGGCAACCTAAGGTTTCGAGTGGTTAGCCACACCTTGACACCTTGTCTCCACGTAAAGCGGAGATGGTTGACGATGGAGATCCGCATTCTTCTTATATTGTAGCCTTACAGAGACATTCTCTTAACTCTCAATGAGTCTCGGCCAAAGAAGAAGCCAGCTGGGAGGCTGGTGAATTGATATCCCTTGGAAGATTGGGTAAGATATTGGGGTGAAACCCGTAATTTGCATAAAAGGGTGACTTGGAAGTGGAGCTGTGGCAAGAGTTGTTATATGCAAATTCTGCCAGGGGCAGTAGTCGATACCAATCATCTTGGAGGGCTGAAGAATAGCAATGTAAGTACTCTTCCAGCGTCTGGTTGGTACGTTCAGCTTGCCTGTTTGAGGAATGTGCCAGAGAAATTTGGAGGGATTCACACAGACAGGACCAGAATCGGGAAGTGAATTGAGATCCGAGATGATCTCGGCAGGCATGCCATGGAGCCGGACCACCTCCCGAATGAAGACTAAAGCAAGTGTGAGTGAGGAGGGAATGCCCATCAAGGGAAATGAGCCATCTTTGAAAACCTATCCACTACCATTAGGATGGTAGTAAATCCTTCAGAAGGAGGCAATTCTACAATGAAGTCCATGGAGATGTTGGACCAAGGTCTCTCAGGCACCAGCAGAGTAAGAACCAATCCCATAGGTCTGGAAGATGAGGCACAGACTTGACAATGGTCAATAAAAGAAGTGCAGTCTTTTTTAATGAAGTCCACCAGAAGTGTCGATGAACCAATTCTTGAGTCTTACATAGGCCGAAGTATCCTGCCAGGGGATGGTCATGGAATGTTTGTAAAACTGCAGTTCGGGAGGTCTTATGCACAAATATCTTGCTTTGATGAATAAACAAGCCGTCGGAACAAGGCAAGTTTTCACAACCTTCTAGTGGTCGTTCAGAAGAAGCTCTGCGAATCTGGGAAATTAGTTCAGACTCAACACCGGAAAGTGTCCTTCAGAGAGAATTGGTAGCTCAGAGGAATCAGTCTCATTGGAAGAGTCTGGAAAAGGGCGTTAGGCTTGATGTTATGGCTGCCAGGCCGATAGGTGACATGAAAATAAAAGCGAAAGAAGAACAATGACCAGCGAACTTGTCGAGGTTTTAAATGTTTGGCAGAGCATAGGTATTCCAAATTCATGTGATCAGTTAGGATAAGGATATCCTAACAGGTACTGCCACTCCTCGAGGGCCAGTTTAATAACAAAAGTTCTCGGCCCCCTACATCGTACAATTGTTCTGCTGCTGCTAATTTGTGGGAGAAAAGGCGATAGGATGCAGAACCGCCTATTCTCCTGATCGTTGTGACAGAACTGCCCCCACAGCAATGGATGACGCATCAACCTCCAAGACGAACAATAAAGTGGAATCAGGATGTGCGAGAATAGGGGCTGCAGTGAAGCACGTCTTTAAGGTCTGGAAATCTTGCTGTGCCGATTCAGTTCATCCAAATGCATTGTCCTTCTTGGTTAATTCAGTAATAGGCCAGACTATGGCGGAAAAGTTACAGATAAACCAGTGGTAGAAATTGGCGAAACCAATGAATCTTTGGACCTCTTTACGGGAAGTAGGTGATGGCCACTCAAGCACTGCTGAAACTTTACTAGGGTCCATGGAAAACCCTTGATCCGAAATGAGGGCCCCCAGAAATGAGATGGACGTTTTTTCAAATTCGCACTTTTCTAATTTAGCATAGAGATGATGTGTTCGAAGTCGAGAGAAATTCCCATGTTTGGGAAGATTTGCCGAAAAATGAATGTCGAAGAATGTCGTCCAAGTAAGCGATGATGAAGATATCAAGGAAGTCTCTGAAAATGTCATTAACCAAGTGTTGAAAGGTTGCCGGGGCATTGCACAAACCAAATGGCAAGACCAGATATTCAAAATGTCCATAGTGAGTACGAAAAGCCGCCTTCCACTCGTCCCCTTCTCTTATGCGGACAAGATTGTAGGCCCCTCTTAGATCGAGTTTGGTGAAAATCTGTCCTGAATTGAGGCGCTGAAAGAGATCTGACATTAGGGGTAGAGGGTAGTGATTCTTTACAGTTATCTTCTTTAGTTCCCTGTAGTCAATACAAGGTCGTAGGGTCCCATCCTTCTTGCCCACAAAGAAAATACCTGCGCCTGCAGGCGATGTGGAAGGCCAAATGAACCCTTTTTTTAGATTCTCATCCAGGTACTGACGAAGTTATCAACTCTGGATCCGATAATGGGTAAATCCTGCCAAAAGGAATGGATGCCCCAGGCAGAAGTTCAACAGGGCAATCATACGGACGATGAGGTGGTAGAGTGTCTGCGCCTTTCTTGTCAAAAATATCCCTAAAGTCCTTATAAGCCTCAGGTACATCTTGAAGATCCTCCCTCTTGGCAGACTCAATCAAAGCCAGTTGATGCTTGGCTGTAGCATTAGAGGAACAGGCCTGAAGACAATAAGGAGATTCAAAAAGAACAGTACCTGCGGACCAATTTATTGAAGGGTTATGTGCCAATAGCCAGGGTAGTCCCAAAATAACAGGGGGATGGTAGGGGATGGTATGAGATCAAAACTGAGCCATTCAAAATGATCTGGATCGACACATGCGCTAATGACAAAGTCTGTAATTGGACCGGTCTTGAGCGCGGAACCCTTAGCCAAAGAGATAGTGAGCAGAAAGGGAAGTTGCCGGGAGGGAATTTCATGGATCCTAGCAAATTCCAAGTCCATAAAACAACTGCATGCTCCCGAGTCGATAATGGCTGCCACCTCAGTTCCTCTTCCGGGCAACTGTAGACAGAGCGTAACAGAGATATGATTAGCACCGGAGAGCAGGAGGGAGCCTGAATGATGTTTAGTAGGTAACTTCTTACCCAGGGGACAGGCCAGGCATCCGTAAAGGAAGTGGCCAGCTTCCCCACAGTAAAGGCACAGATTGTGCTGGCGTCTGCGAAGGCGTTCCTCAGATGTCAATGAAGGACGAGAAACCCTGAGTTGCATCGGCTCAGAACCACTGCTAACAGCAGAGGGGGTTGCACTGCGGAAGGAAACATCTGCACGAGGAGGAACCCAATGGAACGACTGAGGATTATTTTTCTCAAGATGACGCTCCCTTAGTCTCCTATCAATCTTGATAGAGAGTCTGATCAATTCTTCCAGAGATGCAGGGAGATCAGCACGAGCCAGTTCATCTTTAATGGAATCTGCCAGACCTAAACGGAACTGATGGCAGAGAGCGTGGTAATTGCAAAGAGTCTCGGTACTCCAGCAACGGAATTCAGCCACATATTCCTCGACAGTTTGGTGTCCTTGGTGAAGGGTCCGAAGAACCACCTCAGCTGAAGCTATGCACCCAGGGTCATCATACATAGTCGCCATGGCATCAAAGAAGGTTTCTAGAGAGAATATGATAGGGTCTGATTGTTTGAGTAACCGATGAGCCCAAATCTGGGGGTTTCCCAGCAGCAAAAAGGTGACAGTTTTGACCCTGATGACCTCAGTGGGGTATGTCTTGGGTTGGAGATCGAACAGCAACTGGCAACTATATTTAAACGACCGGAAGCGGCTGCGGTCCCCTGAAAAACGTTCAGATAAAGGATACAGAGCTGGATTTGTCGGCAGCCAAAGGCATGACAGAGGCTGATGGCGACACAGAGTTAGTAGCAGCAGGAAGGCTGGCTTGCACCGTATCCAAGCGGGACTCGAGCTGTAAAAATCCCCTGTGTAAATTGCTCACTGCCTGAGTCATAACGGTCATCTGCTGGACCAAGGCATTAAAACCCGGGTGATCTCCGCCTGAGCTCATTATTGGCCAGTTGGTACTGTCAGACTACCGGGTGTGAACCCTGATTGCGGACTAAGAACCAGCTCACCTCTCAACCGGGAAGCCTGGAATCTAAGGACCAACCTGGTCTTCACTAGAGCATCTAAAGGTGAGGATAGGCTGGGCTGCAGGAAGGCCCCAGGTCAGGCAACCTAGGAGTGGGTTTTGCCTGAGTTCTGGGTAGAAGACAGACCAGAGCTGGACTGGAAGCGTGGAACAAGCCGGGGTCATGGGCAGGCAGAACAGGGTCGAAGTTGTAAAGAGGCCAAGGTTGTCAGGAGATCAGGAGCATAGTGAGGAACAAGCCGGGTCGGTACACAGGAATGGAAGACTGGAACTCAGGAACAGGCAAGAGAAATAACCAATTGGCAATGGAGCTCAGGGCTCGCCAGTATTTAAAGGCCCCTGCGCATGCGCAAAAGCGAGCGCATTTTCGCACACGTCTGCAATGTGAATGCGCACATTATTGCACATGCGCAAAAATCCATTGACTCATACAGGGCACAAATGCGCGTGCATATTTGCACGCTTACTGGCCCTACTATGTCTTTTGCGAAAATGCGAGCGCACGGGGAACCTTGGCGCCCTCTCCTGGGAAACCATAGGAACAGTTCTGTTTCTTGACAGAAACTCAGTCATGAAGCACTTGACATGCTTCAATGCCAAATGAAGCACTACATAGAAAAAAAATGTCTTACCTAAGGTATACATCTCAATGCTTACTGTAGCTTAACACATCAGTTCCATCCTGTAAGATAGGGGGCACTGTGGGTGAATAACCTAAGTAGTTTGGCAGCTGTTACCAAGGAAGAGGTTGTTACCAGCCCAAAATTAGTAACACACCCAACTTTTGCATGCGGAGGTCTGACCACCCTAATGAGCAACCTAACAGCCTGTACATTCCATTTACCTAACATGATGACACCAAGAGCTAGCTAACTGCTTGGTCAGAAAGTGCTGCCATTTTTCTATGTCGGCACTGGTTTTGTTGAAGCTGAAACAGTAGAATCCCAAATTAGAAGAGCAAGAAGGACTTGTTAGTCTATTGGATTTTGTTCTTTGCCCCGGGGACACCCCAAATCGGGTTGCGACGCTATGTGAAACCACCTTTCCCCTTTGCCATGGCGCATGTGCAGCCTCTCTTCTAATCAGTGTCACTCAGCACGTCAAAACGGCTATGACTGAGCTAATGTCTGAGTTTAGAATGTTGTTGTGGCAACCATGCACCATGTCGATAATGCAGATCTAAAGTGGGAACACCCCCATTGTAAGGCCTAGGCCTGTCAGTCAAGTGATGTGCATGTATTGACAGGATTAACATGCCTAGGCCTTAGAATGTTGCTCTGGCCACTTTAGATCTGTATTGCTGACATGCAGTATGTAAGTAATACAGAGCTAAACCAGGCACACACCCATTGTAAGGCTTAGGCCTGTCAATCAAGTGATGTGCATGTATTGACAGGCCTAGGTCTTAGAATGTTGTTGTGGCCACTTTAGCTCTGCATTGCTGACATGCACCATGTCAGCACATGCGTCATACTACATAGTCCTGTATTCTGAAAAGTGACCAGTAGATGGTGATGCTATAATAAAATTCTATGGAACAGTAAACAATAAAAATACATACGTGATTTATAAATCTGAATATATTGCTGGAGGCATAACAGCTCTTTTATGGTTACTATGTACAAAATGAGTCGCCTATTTACCTTTTTATATAATAATAAAATAATGTAACTATGTATGTTTTCACAGGGATTGCTCTGTTGTTCCCTTGTTTATTAAGTTAATGCTGTGAACAATCCCTAGCATTCACATAGAACTCATTTGATTGATATTAACTGATGTAACAGGGGAGCAAGCCTATTTAGGGAGAGATCCATGTTAGGCCTAATAAATTGGGTTCAAAAGGCCAAACGGCCCCCTATTCAACGATACAAGGTAAAGAGTGCTTTCTTGATACATTAGGAGCCTTATTTTTTTTTTTTGTTTTGTTTTTAGCTGCAGGCACTTTTTTTTCCCTGTGGGTGCTAAATGAGTGTCTCTTTCGAGGCGCTCTCTGCGCCCGCACTGCAGAGCCTTCAGGAGACAGGCACTGCTCTGCGTTCACTCGCTCTCAGACGACCGCTGGGTGCAGGGTTGTTAAAAGTCAATGCGTTAACGACCCCTAGCATAATCTGGGAGCGATCATTGTGAAAAGGGGATTCTAGTGCCTGTTGCGATTCCCGTTTTTTATTTTTGGGGTGTTGGCAGCACATTTAAAAAAACACAAAAAAAAGGGCATTGGGGGACATTTGAAAGACATGACACAAGTTTTGTATGGCCCAAATAACAAGTTTGCAACGCAACACAAAAATGCATACAAAAACAATTGCAAACAGGCAAGGGCTGTCCAGGCACATGCACCAGCCAAAAAAATAACATCCATTCCAGCCAACTGAAAGCTATGGGATAATGCCACACAGTGCAGGGTGAGCGCCTGGTCTTATCTTGCACTGTAGGGAACTAAATGCTGAAACTCATCCTATGAGAGGAGCTCTGTTTTTTTGACTTGATAACTACACCTTTTGCACTGGGACCTGACATTCACCTCACGTTCATCTAGCACTACGTGGCCTTGGCGTTTCTTAAATAAACCCCATAGTATTTACATGGCTTATTGTCTTTCTGATATGTCAAGTGTCCAGAAAGAGCTGGCTGGGTGTACAGTATTTTAGTATATCTTCTAATATTTACATCAATTTATCGCTTATACTCGTGTTTGGGGGCAATGGTACTTGTCAACTCAAGGCTGGAAGTGATGGTTGTAGGTAAGACCCTGAAATGGCTTGGACCTTTGGTACTGTGCTCTCAAGTCCTACCTTGTGCAGGATTTTCAGGAGCAGTGGTCCCCAACCCTCCTCTTCAAGGCCCACCAACAGGTGATAATTTGTGTATCTTCACAGAGATGGACAGGTGAAGTAATTTGTGCATGAGCAGAGCTATAAAACCAGCACAAGACATGACCTGTTGGGCTTTGAGGAGGAGGGTTAGGGAACACTGTTCTAGAGGAGAGCAGAGATGATCTAATTGATCTCACCACTCTTTTCTCCCTGCACATCCTAGGTTACTGTCCTATGTAGGTCCTCCATCATGGAAAACATCAGTACTTGCTTTACAGCCAGTAGTCAATACAGCCAGCTGATATAGATGGCTTTTATACATCTATGCGCTGTTTTGTGTGGCATATGTATTGTGTTTTACATGTGATGCATTGTGGTGCACTTAAAAGGCTATACATTCAGTGCTTCCGGTCCGATTGCTTGTCTCCACTGCTGTCACCTGTCCTTTCCGGCTTCTGCCACAGGCACACACACCCGTGTCCCGCTGCCATGGTTTTTCTGCCAGGTCCTCCTGCTGCCACTATTGATGATGTGTATTCCTCCTGCCCCTTTCAATGTTGGGGTCCTCCTACTACCAGTGATGCCAGGCTCCTCCTTGTGCCATCGCCGCTATCACCTACATTTCACATGATGTATTCCAACATACTTTAACTGTACATTAAAATATCATGTAGTACACCTGAAATATAACATTTATGGAATTATTTATATTTTTTATTTAGTACGGCAGCATAAATTGGACGAAACTTAAATTCATTAATTCCTAGATTTTCTTTACCTGTCCAGGCATAAACCACAAAAAAACGATACCCACCTTTTGTCCCCCACAGCCTTGTGACATATGGGTAAACCAAATACTTTTGTGAAGGCAGCACAGCGACTGCAGCCACCGTTGCCGATTGCTGTCAAAAGGTGAACAGCAAAAGTATCTTAGCACAATTTTGTCTTTTTCTCCAGGTTCCACAGCAGCCCGGCATACTAATTTGGGATACCTGGAGGCCTTATGGGTGTAGGTCCAAATAGAGGGCATTTATACAAAGAACCACCTGGGTAAGTGGTATTCTCAGACGCTTTCTGAGACACCATAAATATTAGATACTCATATCACTTATTAGTCATCTTTAAATAATTAAAACCAATATTTATTGTTGACCTCCACAATGTCACTGGTCAATAATGGTTCTCTGTTCTATAATTAATGTTATTCACAGAATTAGGGACAAAAACAACACTGTTATCCATTTGAATTAAACCAACAGAATATGCAACTTTTTTCCCAATATCAGTACGCCAGAGCATTGATGTCAAAAATTTCTGCTGGCAGAAACTTTTCAGATCCCTACGCGTTCCATATGTTCTTTAGGGGATCATAGGGTAGCTATAAAACAATAGACACTGAACAGTAATCTCAAACAATAAACATAAATGTAATTATAATTGTTATATCCATTTGCTCTTTTCTCCATTCCCAAATAGACTAGACCGACAACAGTATTCTCAAAGTCCAGTATTATAATCTATTTATTTTTAAAGAATAATAAACTGCTCATATGATACTCTAAATACTCTTATAGATTAGAGTTAGGACTGCACCCATAGAGGCACCTTGGCGTGGTGGTGCAGCTTAGCATACTTCTGCAGATGTGTGTGACCGAGCCTCTGTTTTTACCAGATTTAGAGACAGATTATAGGTTGGTCTGCAAGCTAACAAGGTTGAGCGCTGCAGCTCCTTTAAGTCTTTAGAAATACATTTCTGCTTGCTGTCTGCCGGTCCTCCAATGCCCAGTGCTCCACACATACACACACACAAATAGAAACATACAGGCACACATGCATAGAGACACATGCATGCACACATGCACATGCATAAACAAAGACGCATGCACAGAGACAGAGACACACAAACACACACAGACACACACACCAGCATAACTACAGGCTACTGCAGCTGATTTCCTTGCTTTGTTGGGTGGGTGTGGCCTATTTACCAGCTGTGCTAGGGGCTGCCGTGTGTATAACTATACATCGGTGCCATCTATTACTCTCAAGGCATCTAAAGGGATATCATATGTACAATGTTCATCATCTAAATCTATCTTCACCAACAGTTATTGCCTAGACTGTGTTAATTAAATTACATCCTACTGGTGTAGTAATAATACGGCATCCCTCATCAAAGGCAGGTTGCAGGCTCCCCCATTACAGCAGGTGAGTGCCATACCTCATTACAGGCAGTAGGCGGCATCCCTTATTACAGGCAGTGTGCGGCATCCCTCATTACAGGCAGTGTGCGGCACCCCTTACCCAATTGTAAGTGTGGGCTGGGAATGCATTGGAGGACCAGCGGGCAGAAATAAATTTCCGCTTGCTGGTCCTCCAATGCCCAGTGCTCTAAACATACACACGCACAGACATAAACATACAGACACACATGCACAGAGACACATGCATAAACAAAGAGGCATACACAGAGACAGAGAGGCACACAGGCACACACACCAGCATATCTACAGGCTCCCGCAGATGATTTCCTTGCATTGGCAGGTAGGTGTGGCTTATTTACTGGGTGTGCCTGTGATTGGACGCCGGTCGTTCATAGGTTATGCCCACCCACACATAAGCCACGCCCACCCACGGAAGCAAAGCAGGAAGCAAGTGCTGCTGCTTTTTTACATTCACTTAATAAGATGCAAGGGCATTTCCCCGAGCTTTGGCGGTGTGTCTTATGGAGCGAAAAATAAGGTAATATTAATACATTTGCACTCTATGCTGTATTTCATTAGTTATGATAAATTGTAGACCAAGATATTTAATAAAATTCATAGTAAATTAAAAATGTATTCATTAAGCCTATATTCAATTTTAGCATGTAGGCGAGTGCAGATGGCAGCTCTCACTATGGTGGGAAGGTGGGAACGTCACTCCTCCCTTCTCTTTGATGACATCACAGCGCTGAGCCTCTGCATGGATTGCACGGGCCCTGAAAGCTGACACCCCAGAAAGGAAATCCGGACAGCGTCATACATTGGGTGACGTTGTCCATCTGACAGTGGTCAAAGCCTGTTAACATGCTTGTGCCACCAGCTATACACTGGTACTGTCTATTAGCCTCAAGGCATCCAAAGGGATATCATATGTAAAATGTTCATCATTTAAATGTATCTTCGCCAACAGTTATTGCCTAGACTGTGTCAATTAGATTACATCCAACTGGTGTATTAATAACCACGCCATTTATATAAAAATAGTTTGATTTATTTTAATTGTTTGTTAAAAATTATAAAGTTATATATTATACAAAAACCTTTGTTCTTTTTTAATTTTTGTTGCTACCCCTATTATCGGACATATCAGTGCCCAATTTCTGTGAGACACAAATTACAGTTAGTAATACTCAAAATAGCCACCAGGGCAGAGCCCAACACCACCACCACCATTGTATCATCATTATAATAGTAATTAATAATGAGGATACAATGGTGGTGGCTATTGTGGGCATTACTGTAGGACTCCCCTTTACATCCTGTTCAGCAAGTTATAGTTGCCATAAAGCCCTCAGGGTCATCAAGGGTTGAAGAACTGTACCAGTATCAGATGGGCCATATTTTATACTGTATTTCAGGTTTCATATTAGGTTACTGGACTGTGGGTTGGTTTTGGGAACAATACAGACCATGCAGAGAAGCTGTGTTGAGCTCTTGGTAATTTGCTTAAAGTAATACTGCAGGCAAAGTTAATAGTTATAACATTGCGTTACGTTTGGCACTGTCCTAAACTGTTTTCCATTTTTAAATTGAAGCAGAAATAGCCGAGATATCGGGGTTTACAGGTTAAGCCAATGACTCTTTTCATCCTGTCCCCCAAGCAGCCTCAACAGTGCGGGACAGGATTGCTGGTCCCTCCCTCCTCCCGCCCCTCTGCTCTGCCTCCCCCCGCCCCTCTGCTCTGCCTCCTCCTCCTCCATCACATTGCTGATTCTTATGCAACATCACAGATCCAAGAGCCACACTCATTTTTTTCAGAAGTGAAATCATGATGTGAAAATGTAAACCTCAATATCTCGACCATTTGTTCTCCAGTTTAACAATGGAAAACAGTTTAGGACAGTGCCAAGTGTAGCCCGATGCAAAGGTGTAACAATTACCTTTGCCTGCAGTAGCACTTTAAATTGCTGGAGGGTTTGGGGTTGTGGGTACTGATCAGCAGACATGTTTGCTAGTTGTATCATTTTTTATAAGGACTTTTATAGGTTAACGTCTAATTTTCTAATCTTGCCAAAACGTATTATTTTAGCTAAAAAAAACCTCTTTAGAGAACTTTTATGTTTTATTAAAAAACGTCTCCACCTCAAAATCCTTTTGAGCTCCATGAGGTTACCGAATATACCCGAATGTACCAAAAAAGGGCATGGGCTAGAGCTGGGGTATAAATACTGTAGACTGTAAAGGCAGCAGTGGTGCAGTTTTAGATGTATCTGCTCCCTCCACACGTCCACTCCTGATAGCATATCAGCAGTCTGCAAATAGTCAATTAGGGCAACGCGTCTTGTAATTGGCAGCACAATATGTAATAGCAGAGGCACTCTTACCTATAATGTGGTCGGTGCAGTAGCTAGAGGTGCCGTTGCGTATCCAAGAACAACAAGAAAGCCAGAACTCCAATTTGCAGTCACTTATATTGTGAAAAATGTCAATAAAGTGAATAAATTCCATAAACATGGACTTGTGGATCATTATTGATTATTGTGCATATGGATGGATTATTGTTATTATGGATGACGTTATGGACTATTCCATTTATTTACATGTATACATGATTGGATTTTAGTGACCTTTACACATTTAACCCTGGCAGGGCTGTGTTCTTCTGCTTTTTTGGTCCCTGATGAAGGGACGTCGGAGCCCTGAAACGTTGGACGTATGGACGAATACAAGTGCGATTCTGTTTATGGGATTTTTTCTTTATATTTATGTTTTCACAATATAAGTGACTGCAAATTGGAGTGCTGGCTTTCTTGTTGTTCTTGTGATGTGTTCAGTGAGACCACCTGGGAAGTACGCTATTAGCTGTGGTGCTGCTGAGTTCGCAGGATATCATGGAATTAAGCCAGCACATGGGGGGGGGGGGGGGGGGTAAGGTGTAATTTTTTGGTTGGCTTTGCATAGACATGAATTTAAAGAAAAGCCTTACAATTTCCCTGCAGTTAATCGGGTCTGTTTCAGTCATTTAAAACATACTGGTTAACAGGATTAATTCCCGCACCATGCCATCCCCATTTTGTCCCCCCCCCCCCCACATTCAGTCATATTGCAATAGGGTGGGGTTTCAGGCCTCTGTGGCCTATTCTCCAGGCACTATGGCTGATAGCCAATTTCAGTAACCAGTATCCCTAAGTCTTATCTCATAAACAAAATATAATGTAACTCATCATAGTTGTGATGGGGGTTCCGGATATAACAATACACACCAAAACCTTAGGCCCTTATTTAACAAGGGGTAGCGACAGGTAGCGCCTGGTGAGCGACCGGTAATGACGGGCACCGCCGCAAGAACGCCGGCTCCCCGCCACAATCACACATTTATCAAGCCAATCCTGCTTACCGACTGAGATAGCGCCAGATAGCCACTCATTCATCATTATTCCAGCCTCACCCCACAGCGCCAGCGTCCGACCTTGAACAGCGACAGGTAGGACCTCTCGCTACCTGGCGCTCTCCAATGCATTTCAATGGAACAATCTTTAAATATTCATAATTAATTCATATTTATGTTTTTTTTTTTTTTTTTTTTTTTAATGTGAAAAATTCTGTGACCACTTCTGCCATGTTTTTTTTTTTAAGGTAAAAAAAAAAAAAAAACTTTGTGCAGAATTGATATTACAGGTCTGATATTAATGTATTAATATTACAAAATGTTATTAAAAACTTGCTTTTTTTGGTTTCCAAAAATATGGTTGTTTGGGGGTTAAAAAACTACTTTTAACCCATCGCCGCCAGCACTCTGGGGTTTAAACATGCATTTCACAGCGCGATAATTTTTTGACCGTGATTTGTTAAAGTGGACCAACACCCAGGATTTTGACTATCCTGGGTCTTGGTCCACTTCGGTGGGGCACCCCCGATCGGGGTGCCCCGCTGTGTGGAACCCCCCGAACTCACCTCTGTCCGCGGCGACGGACAAGCCGCGGACAAGCGGCTCCTCCATTCACAGACGGCGGGCGCGCGCACGTCTAGAGGGGCGCGAGGGAAACTAAGGTAAGGAATTTGGGGTGTTTGGGGGGGTTTCACCCCGCGGGACATCCCGATCTCGGATGTCCCGCAGGGAGGGAGGTGATCGGCCCGGGAATTTTATAGATTCCCGGGCCGATCACCGGTGGGTGTTGGTCCACTTTAATGAATATGGTGGGAGCCGGTCGCTATGGCCAGTCGTTATCATGCGCTCCCATACAGCGCGGAACCTGTCAAATAGCGACTCCTCACCCAATATTCAACATTACTGCACACCGACTGAGTCGCTGTCAACAACCGAACAAAGGCCAAGCACAGCGACTACTAGCGGGCACTCTGAAAATGCTGCTACAGTCGCTCAACTGTCGCTACCTGCCGCTATTAATGAATCGGCCTCCCCGTCTATTGTTCAATAGAATTCTCCATCCATAATATACTACAATTTTTGACCTGTCATAATAAGGAGCATTCACTGAACTAATAAATATAAAACATAAAAACTTTTTTTACAGTTGCTTGGACAGTCCCTTAAGTGCAGTTAATGCAGATGCCTATAGAAAGACACACCAGCCGCAGGAGAGGATTGTGCTAGTATTTTATAGTCAATGAATAAGCTTCCTTTATTTATTAAACAGAAATAAACCATTTCGGTGCCACCAGCTAGGTTGTTTTATTCTAGTTGCACTTCTATTAATGCAAAACATATTAAAAAATGACATTCTTGCACAGATCACCTTAATGTTCATGTTTAAAGGGTTAAACTTTATAGTACATGAGAGGCGGAAAACCTTTTCACAACTATATCCAAGCCGTGTGCAAATTGTCTTCCCTCCCATCTCTGCCCCTCCCTGTGCTCAACAAAACCAGAAGCTGAGCTGCTGAGCACTCACTGCTTGTTCTCTCCAACATCAGCATCACCATGCCCAAGTGTCCCAAGTGCCAGAAGGAGGTCTATTTTGGTAAGTAGACTGCGCTGGAGCAAGTTTGATAGGACAGAGTAAGAAGGACATTTATTCATTCAAAATGACTGGAAGAGAAATCCCTTTATCCGTCTAGATAAGAATTTAAGTGGTTCTGATAAAGTCATTTTATTGTCAATTCACGCCTTATACAGTAATATATATATATATATATATTCATATTTTAATATAATACATCTTTAAACATATGTATATATATTTGAGTTTGCTATTGGATACTTTTGGATGTTATATCTTTTTATTTTTTACATACATTTTTAAAAAATAGGATTTTTTTCTGGATTCTTTTGGTTGTTTTCTAACAAGTGGCTGAATATTTTTATTATTGATGTATATGATTTCTTTTGATAGTCTTTCCTGTAATCATATACATTGAGCATGATCACAGTACGAGAACATTCATTCTTTTTTTTTATTAGTGAAATACTGCTACTGTATATAATAAGTATTAAAGCCAGTTAGTTAAGCTTCTTGTAGGCGACATTCTTGGTGCATTTTAGGACTCCAAAGCCTAAAGGGGTAATACATAGGACCTAATATATTATATAAATTATTTAGTATTTTTTTTAAATTAGAGTTTGATTTATTAAGTAAGTATATAGTTTTTTATTTATTTTAAAACCCAATAGATTATGCACTGGATTTCTTCATTTTATAAAGAAACCATCATG
Organism: Gastrophryne carolinensis; assembly: GCA_027917425.1. Lineage (NCBI taxonomy): Eukaryota > Metazoa > Chordata > Amphibia > Anura > Microhylidae > Gastrophryne > Gastrophryne carolinensis. The sequence goes on along the minus strand of CM051244.1, from coordinate 121,531,647 downwards.
CAAAAGGGTGACAATGGGCTCGATAATAAAGGTAGAAAAAAATTCTCATGGTAGTAAAAAATTAAATTCATGAGAAAAAAGCCCGAGAATGTCACTGTTACTGAATCACTAGAAAAAAAGACAATGAAAGTCAATGGTACTTTTTACTACTAAGGAAAAGTAGAGAACTTTTTACACTGTAGTAAAAGCTGCCATTGACTTTCATGGTCTCTTTTTCTGGTGATTCAGCAACAGTGACATTCTCAGGCTTTTTTCTCATGAACTGAATCTTTTACTACCATGAGATTTTTTTTCTACCCTTATTGAATCGAGGCCAATGTGTATGGCTGCCACTATGCCGGGAACGCTGGGGCAAGCAAATCTGCAGCACTGCCTCAGGGTAGCCAATTAGAGGCTGGCTAGTTGCCCTGGGCAGTTGCTTATATTTAGCACCAGTTTTACTTGCCTAAGTGCAACCCATAACCTGCTATTTACTCCCTCTGTTCAGCCACCCAGTAGCTGCAGTGCTTGCAGACTTCATCAGCAGTCACTTCCATGCAACTCCCACCCAAGTGATGCAGCAGCCTCTAGGGCAGGGGGCCCCAACTTTTTAATCAAGTTCCAATTTCCATTTTTTTATTGGTTGCTCTATTTTTATATCTTTTTTAATGTGTTGTCAATAACCTACACATGGGTTAAAGTGGACCAAAACTCAGGATTTTGACTATACTGGGTTTTGGTCCTTTCCCCCGATCGGGGTGCCCCGCTATTTGAAACCCCTCAGATCGGCCACATCAACTCACCTCATCCTGGTCCTATGGCGCATGCACGGCCACTCGTCCAATCAGCGCGCTCGGAGCCGCTGAGCTATGGACTTTTAAGCCGACGTCTTAGCACAGTGACTCCGAGCACGCTGGTGGCCGCATCGCCCGGTTCCCTCTAACAGGAGCATTCCCGCGCCAGCCATTCACAAATGGCTGGTGCCGGCATGCGCCCTGCTAGAGGGATAGTGGGGATGTGGCTCGCGCATGTGTTATTGGACCGGGATTAAGGTAAGTGTAGCGGGCGACCTAGGGGGTTTCACACAGCGGGGCATTCCCATTTTGGATGCCCTGGGGGCGGGAATGGATGGGTGATCCCCCTGGGTTTTGGTCCACTTTAAAGTGCACAAGAATGATCACCTTTTGCAGTAGGATTTTAGTTATGAAGCTAATCAGGCTTGGGTAAAGTATAGATGACAACAGATCAGGTTGGGGTACAGTTTGGTGAGTACCACCTGGTAAGATCATGCATACCACCAATGGTACGTGACATGGCTATAATTCATGTTTTCAAATGCCTTCCTCCCTCCCAACCACTTCAGCTCTACATGCATTTTTAGATATGGTTGTGGCCCACACTGCCAAATAGTGCAGCAGAAACCAACCTAACACTGCCACTGGTAAGAGACATGGATTGTTTTTTTTCTAATACGCTTGGACTGGAGTAGAAGATGATTTGCTATTCAAAGAGTAGGAAGGTTGATGGCTATGCAAACATTCAGAAATCAAGACTTTACTAAGACTGGAGAAATCGAGCAAATATATAGCTTCTACTTTGCAAATAAATATTTTTCTTTCTAAGGTTAAAACTGACTCTCTAAAATAGCAGCAATGCCTAAAACTTAACTTTAACTTATTTTGACTATCCTGGGTTTAGGTGCCCCACTGAGTGAAACCCCCCAGGTCGCCCAAAAGAACTCACCTTTTCCCCTGGTCCTATGGTGTATCCCATTCGACTAGGCCCATTTAAGGAGCCGAGTGTGCCAGCGGCTGCATTCCCGCTACCCTCCAACAGGGCATGCACCCTGCTAAAGGGATAGCAGGAGAGAAGGTGAGTATACCGACCTGGGGGATTTCACTCAGTAGGGAATCCTGATTCTGGATGCCCCGGGGGAGGGAATTCTAGCGGTCCTGAAATCTTAGAGATTCCAGGTCCGATGGCTGTGGGTTTGGTGCCCTTTAATACATACTTAAAGCACAACTTTTTCTCTGCTAATGGGTGTGGGTCCTGACACATTCAAACAGGCTCGGGATGGTTCCCCAGAATGCTGGAGCCTCCCCCAGGCATCACCACCCAGAATAACCGCAATTCTCACCTCTTCCTGGATCCTTGGCTGGAAATGCAGTCCTGCGATTGGCTGCCGGCGGTCACTTGGTTGGCCCTTTTGGCAGTCATAGCTGATGACGCGACCCCAGCCCACAGGGCCGCTGGAGGCTAATCATGGTGTTGTATTTCCTATCACTGTTTTTGCTTACCCTGAGATACCCCTGGGCTACTACTGCATCGGATCGAGGCCTGAGGGAGGGTATTTTATACATAGTGGAAGAGGACCCAGCACCACAAGATTTGGACAACAGCATTTTCAAATCCCAGCCACTGGGCCATGATGCAGTCCGGCTGGTCCTGCCACTGAAGCACCCACCAAATTTGTGGCAAGTGCTTGAACTATTGCCTGTGGCAGAGCTGCAAATTTTTTTGACCTCATATTACCTTAATGTTGGTGCCCACTTTTAAGCCGTAGTTCTGTCTGTACTGCTCTCATGGCAGCCTAGACCTGTGGGGTGAGGAATGCACGGGATAGTTGTAAAGAAAAATATGCATACCTCCCAACTGTCCCGATTTTCGCGGGATTGTCCCGATTTTTTCCCTAAATCCCGCAGTCCCGGACTGTCAAAAGCTGTCACGGGACACCCTGCGCCGTGGAGGTGTTCCCTGGGCCGCCACGACACTGGGCAAGGGACTTGCTGTGCGCCGCCCCGTGAGGCCGGTGTCTTCTGAATTAATGGTTCCCGGTGCCTGCGGGCGCGAAGAGACTTCCTGGCATGCGGGTGAGCAGGGGGGGGGGGAAGGGGGCTGATGGAAAAACTTACAGCTGGTGTGCAGGGGTGAAGGCAGCCGACATCACTGCTGTCAATCTGCGAACAGGGGGCGGGGCAGTCGTCCGCTAAGCAAGTCTGCTCCCCCGGGTGGTAAGCAGCATTCCCTGGAAGCCTGTAACTGTTACACCCTATCTCCTAACCAATCAATCAAATAGGGGCGTGGCTTAATTTACATACTGTCCCGATTTCCCATTCTAAAAAGTTGGGAGGTATGAATATGTTTTGTCTAGTTTAATACCAAATGCATGTGTTAAAGGCACTATAAACTCAATGGCAATAATAATGGAGTAAGCAGGCCATTGGATGCCTGTCCCATGTGCCTCTCCTCCATTTCTTGCAATGCAGTGTAGAAGCCATACCCTGTTTCCCCAAAAATAGGTCTCTCATAATAACTTTTGTTCTAAAAGATGCGTTAGGGCTTATTTTCAGAAAATGTCTTATTTTACCCTAATATATGCCCTGGAGTGGAGTGACTCCAGTGGCACTTGTAAACTCTTATTGTTTTGGGCCTTTTAAGTGCAATTTTTTGGGGTGTGTCTGCCTTTCTCGGTGAAGGATCTATCTGTCCTGCTGCATTTTATTGCCAATTGATTTTACTTTTTTACATGTATAGCTGCCTGGACACAATTTCAACAATTATTTTTATATAAACTATGGCTTATTAGGGCTTATATTTCAAACATGCTCCAAATACTTGAGAAATCATGCTAGTTCTTATTTTTAGGCTAGGTGTTTTTTGAAGGAAACAGGGCAGTAAGGCTCCATTCTTTCAATGTCATTCCTCCAGGGCCACACAAAAATGTGGTCTAACTGCCACTGTCCCTTGGAGCTCTCAGTGTGGGCATGGCAAGCCACAGTGGTCCTGCAGCAGTCTCTGAACACAGCAATGCATTCTAAAGACTCATGAAGCTGCACCATGTCACACCAATTTCTAGCTCAGCCATACCCAGATATGACAGCATAGAAAGCACCTTCACTTATAATACATAATGTGTTTACATATATGTTTACAGCTGGGTCATGACTGAAGTGCTCTTCAGCAAGGTATCTAACCCCCCCAACTTCTGGCGCCCTAATTAGGGCAGCCCACAATTCAAACACATAATGTGCGCATCTATGCCCCCCAAAAATAGTACATTGTATACAGATCCTCCTTGGAGATAAGGGGGGACGAGGTTAGCGTGTGATTAACACATAGATGTGAATTCATAGGTTTAAAGTGTACCAAACCCAGGATTTTGCCCATCCTGGGTTTTGGTCTTTGCCCCCCGGGCACCCCGATCTCACTATGTCCTATGGTGCATGCACGGCCCTCTCGTCCAATCAGCGTGCTCAGAGCGTGCTGGTTTCTGTATCCCCCACTACCGTTTAGCAGGCAGTTTGCCCGCATTGGCCATTAACAAATGCCTGGTGCGGGCATGCGCCATGTTGTTGGACTGGGAACAAAGGTGAGTTTTCAGGTGACCTGGGGGGTTTCACACAGTGGGATATCCTGAATCTGGATGCCCCGGGCGAGCGGGTGTGCCTGCCCTGGAGTCTCATTGACTCCAGGGTGGGTTTTGGTCCACTTTAAAGAGGAGCAAATCAGTTCAGCCAAAGTTTAGCTCTTCCTTATTCATTGTATGGCTGCCAATTATGTGATTGCCAATGACTAACTGGGTTTACCAAGTGAGCTTGCCAGGGACATAGCTGGAGGGGGGGCATATGCTCCGGATGCAGCAGGTCAGGAGGGCGCCAAAGGGGGGACTGGGCACAGGTGGGGGGTCGCCATTTCAAATATTTGCCCTGGGTGCCAGAAAGCCTAGCTACTCCTCTGGAGCTTGCTAATCAAACCTTTATGAGGTTGCATTATTGGCTTCTACATGCTGCCTTTCAAAGAAGAAGTGGTTCTTGACCTACTCTTTATAGCTGATTTAGATTTTGGATTTCATTTCTAACCCAGAAAAATATAAAAATTGGGCCAATAAACTTTCCACATCTGTACTACTCTTGTGCCCATGTGAACCCTATTGGCCACCAGCAGTGAGGTACATAAGCCGGTGTGGTTGCCAACAACCCAGGAACACTGAATGATGAGTTTAAGACAAAGTCTCAGGCATTTACAGCAGGCTTACATCTGTCAGCCCACCCCAAGGGTAGTGAATAAGATACCCCTATAGGCCTTTTAAATGAGATTCTTGTTTACATATTGTGGCCATTGCAAAAGTGTAAGTGAATCTCCCATTTATTGTTGTTATTAGACCAAATTCCTGTTGTCCACCTGTATTGTTAGCGCAGAGCAGGTATAGAATATATTTGGTGTGAAATAGGTATATCAGCACATGACATCGTGTTTTCATGCCTGGTGGGTATCCTTTCTGCGCAGTAGCTTTTGTGGTTCACCCAATTATTTCCCAATCATGCTAAACAAGTTCAGGGAAATGCACAAACCACACCCGGTCAAATCGACCTGCGTTCTTCTGGAGTTTGTTATGGAATGTGCTGAAGGTGCGGCACTGCAAACACCTTAACTAAAGTCTGTAGTATGGATACCTGGTCCTAGACCTTGCCGGTGCTAAAGTAAAAGCGTCATTTCAGCTGTAGCTAAAAGGCCAGGTAAATATGAGATTACCTATTAACTAGATTTTTCTAGGTTTTCAAGGCCGAATGTATAGATGCTTGCAGTTATATTACAGTATCTTGAGGCAGGCTTTTAATAATAATTGTAGAAAGAAGAAAGCCAGCCAGCAATCGTTTAAAATTCTTCAAGAATTTATTATCTCGATTTAAAATCAGTAATCCAACAGGTCAAAGCATTCATCAAAATGTACATGACGGGCCCCCACGCCAATGCGTTTCGGACAGCAAGTACTTAATCATGACATCCAACGGAACTAGCAGAGTTCCATTCATTCGCGCGTTCAACAACCAGCCTGTTGATCATTAGGGTAGTTTATGACTGACAAACACATCATCCTATCCGAGTCAGTGTATTAACCCCAAGAAAACAGGAATCCTGGTTGTCATCTGGAAAGTATATAAGAGTAAAATTAATATATAAAAATATATAATAATAAATGTATAGAACACCATCATATTCCATTGCGCTGTGCAAGGTTGAAATTCTGTCTGATGTGACAGAAATGCATAAATGCATTATGGTCTATTCATGGTCTTGCGCATAAGCCTAGGCGCATGATTCATGGCAGCGTGCACCCGAATGGCGCACAAAATACCTCTTCTGATTCCTTCTGCCTCAAATTCTATTATTCTGTGCAAATGGCCCTGGCCCATGGGCATTTGTCTGCCTAAGCCCTTAACTGGTCCCCATGGCCCCCATGTTTCTCCCCTTTCTTTAACTTTTCCGAGATTGTCTCTCCAGCTTCTGTGTTTTAAGGAAATCTCTATTCCCCAAATCAGAGTGTATTCCCTGTTAGCTCGCTTGGGCGCATATTTGCACCTTAAAGTGATACTGCAGGAGAAGGAAATTGTTACACCATTGTGTCGAGCTACATTTGGCACTGTCCTAAACCGTTTTTAAATTGAGGAAGAAATGGCCGAGATATTGAGGTTTACTCTTTCTCGTTATGATTTCTCTTCTGAAAAAAGTGGGTTTGGCCCTTGAAACTGTGATGCTGCATAATAATCAGCATAATGTGATGGATCTGGTGGTGAGTCCTGTCCCACTCTGCTGAGCTGTTCTGTTGGACAGGATGAAAAAGAGAATGTCATTGGCTGAACCTGTAAACCTTGATATCAGTATCACTTCAAAAAATGAGCTTCACATTTTGACGCCCATAAATCAGGAGGAAGACTGAGCGTGACTTGGTGCTCCAAAAAGCGTGCGCAAAAGCACAGGCGCATGATCATGAATTGACCCTATTGATGCTGAAATACACTAGGCATGAGAGCCTTGCCATTGCAAGCTCTAAAACAGGGGTTTACAACCAGTGGTACCACTGGTGTACCCCAATCTGAGCTGCTGACATTAATACTTTGTTCACTCTGGATTTGCTCTTTAAATGGAAAGTCCACTTTTAATGGCATTTTGAAACGTTTATATTTTTAATTTTTTATGTTAGCTAATATATACTAATATAAAATATTTTCACTACCTACAATCTGTTGCATATTTGCCAACGTAAGAAAAAATAGCTAAGCTCAGCACCTGGGGGCATCATTTTACACAGGTCCTCCTTAGGGATAAGGGGGGGGGCGAGGTTAGGCTATGGCTGCTAATCATGTGATTGCCAATGATTAACTGGGTTTGCCGAGTGGGCTTACACATCAAACTGAATGGGATGTGGTAACCGGATTTTGCAGCGTTGCAGGAGCACCTGCAAGGTGAGTTTACAGGCGACTCCTGGGGTTTTAAACAGCGGGGTATCCTGCCCCAGTGGCAGGGCTACGCCAAAAGAGTTTTGGTCCAATTTAAGTGCAAAATAGTTTCAAAAGGTGATAAAAACTATGTAATTGTATTTCTTGTGTGTTTAATGCACTTTAATTTTGCGTGACTGATAACCTGTACCTACCACCCAGGTGATGCTTGATATAATTAGTTGGTGGTACTTGATTAAAAAAAGATTGGGAAGCCCAGATCTAGAGGATTACTGGTTGGAGATGAAGGGTAGGTCACAAATAGTATGTATTAAGCATGGTGGCAAGTGATCTAAAGGTATCAAGACCAGATGATAGGCTTGTATGATTTGTTTAGTTTTGAGGGCACTTTTAAAGGGTCGGGGAATGGCGATATGTATAGGAAAGGGAACTCCAGAGAAGTGGTTGTGTGTGAAGTCCTGAAGGTGAGAGATGGAGGAATCAGTGTTGTTTACAGGAGAAAGTCCTAGGGAGAGTAAAGGCTGTTTCTGTGTTGATCCACAAAGAAATCTGGGATAGGACCTGCTTGCATAAAGCTTTGTAGGTTAGGAGTGAATGCTAAGTTCTCTCAGATATCGTCAGCCAATGGAAGGACTGACAAAGAGGAGCAGCACTGGAAAAACGAGAGGTGGACAGCATAGTTCAGAATAGATTGGGGGGTTAGTATGTTTGCCGGTAGACCACAACAAAGTGTGTTGTAGAAGTCGAGTCAAGATGGGTTGAGGTCATGCAATAACATTTTAGTGGTTTCAAGTGTGTGGAAGGGACAGATATGGGGGAAACCAAAACCCAGGATTTTGACTATTCTGGGTTTTGGTCTTTGCCCCCAGGGCACCCCAAACCAGACCGGAGCGCGCTGACGACTGCATCCTCGCTGCCCTCTAACAAGGAGCGCGCCGGCACCGGCCATTCACAAATGCCTAGAATGGGGGAGCGCCCCGCTAAAGGCCCAAAGCTTGTGCATGTGCCATTGAATCGGGAGAGAAGATGAGTTTACCTGGTGACCTTTGAGGTTTCACACAGTGCAGCATCTCGAATTTGGATGCCCTGGGGGGAGGGAAGTACAAGATTCCAGGGCCGTATGGCCTGAGTTTTGGACCAATTTGAATATATAATAAATGTCATAAACAATATGTGCTTAGTAATAAGTATCTGCAGTGTAATGTCAGTAAGGTAAGTTATCATCAGAGCAGTAACTGAAAGAGTGTCTTAACTCTTCACAGACTCTGAAGGGTTGATTCAGAGCCCCTTTCTCACCTTTTGTTTGCGTGAATATTTCCATGCTCGTTCATTTTTTCCCCTCGTCTAATTCAGCAAAGCCTTTTTTCTGCCAGAACTTTAGTGTGAAATGTTTTCATTTTTGCATGATTTTTCGTTTGGTAGCAAGGCCTCCATAAAAATGATGAGAACGGGGCTCTGAATCAACCCTTGAGACCTTAAAGATCTGAATAAACTGATATTCAAAGTTTCATCACCATTCAAGAGTATTAAAAAATGAACATATACATTGTATATGGTCTGTAACTAATTCTTAGTGATTATAGATTGCAAATTATATGCTTCTGTAAACACTGACACATTCCCCAGGTAAGATAAGATGATAAATATCATCGTACCATGATGATCCCAGGATTACGTGTGATGGGTTCAATGAAATGGTGAGGAATAGTTGCTTTGGGTTAAGCATGCCTGACGTGATCTTCCGGGAGCCGTTACTGGAGCTTGGTCAAGTCAAGTGCAGTATCAGCTCAGTTAATTTTCTAGAAACCACAAAAAAGGAACTGAAAACATAAAGCTCTCTGCAGCGGAACATAAATGTGTGCCTGTGTATACCTCTCGAGAGCCAGCATGAGGCTCCCATGAATTTCATGTTTGTTTTTAGGATGTGAGAACTTTGATATACTGCCACGTTTACAGACATTTTACTAAATGAACAGCTTGCTAACATAATCAGTCTGGTCTTAGGTTTGCCAAACTCGCTTTTCTTTGCTTCCCTAATTCTGACTTCCTCTCAGCTTCATTCGTACTCCCTGGTTTCCTCCAACATCCCCTCTAGGTCTCCTTTAGAGAATATAGGTGCTAAAGCTGTGGAGCATACCAAGGCATGTGTTGCCTTCTACATCTTATTCTGGATGTTTGCCATAATTATGACATTGCCTGGTGACCAAGGGTCGGGGATCACTTATGACACATGCTTCAATTTGAGCTTTGATAGGTTATCTATTAAAATGGGGTAGACTTTTTACCTGATGTGTTAAAGCTGCCTCCCCAGGTGCAAGAAAAGAGTTTGCCAGCACTCCAGAAGAGAAATGTAAAATGTCCAGTTAAATATTAAATCAGTAATCCACATGCATCGGGTAAATCCAGAATAAAAGCAATAAATGGCATCAGACCTGAGCGAGGTAGACAAGTGCTTATCCTCTAACGTGTTTTGGAGCTGATATATGCGTCCTTAGTCAGGGATGGTTGGGACTATGACTAAGGACGCATATATCAGCTCCGAAACACGTTAAAGGATAAGTACTTATCTGCCTTGCTCAGGTGTGATGGCATTTATTGGATGTACAACCAGAATTGTTGGTCATCTGGCAAACCTGATTGGTCACTGGCAGGATGTACAACCAGGGTTGTTGGTCATCTGGCAAACCCGATTGGTCGCTGGCAGGATGTACAACCAGCCAGGGTTGTTGTAGGACCTCTTATGATCAGTGCTGAATCAGCTTCAGTCTGGGAGTAAGGGGGTTTTAAGGACAATCAAAATTCTTTCTAATGATACCTCCCCTAGTACTGGGGTTCTCAACCAGTGGTGTTACGCAAGATCAAGTGGGACACAGGAGAAGCTGTAGAATAACCTGTACCCAAAACTGATCTTTCATCATCTTTACTTCTTACTTCCAGCCTGATTTGCTTCAGAAGTAAAAAAACAGTTTTAGGTGGCTGACAATCCATATGTACCACCCAGGTGGAAAAATTAGAAAGTGATACTTGGGAAGCCCTGTCCTATTGGAATAAAATTAAAGACCCCAATAAATTGCTTTTGTTTAATTAACATTTATTCTGCCACAGCTGCTACTAAAGACTGGGGGGGGGGCATCCTTATTGCTAATGCCCTCCTGCGCATATCCCCTACAAATCTATGCCCACTGAGCTGGAAGCTCACCGGTCTTGGTCGCCAACAGATGCACACCTGGGACCGGAATTGCAGGGAGATCTATGTCGCGGCCCCTGTGCACCCCACCTGGTATGTAAAAGATTACAGGACTGACCACTAGCCTCCCCCCCGGGCAGCTCCCGTGATGCCATCTTCCCCGGCTTCCTTGTAGCTGTGCGCGCTTTCTGCGCTGCATAAAGGGCTGATTAGATGAATGCATGCACCATCGGAAAGGTGAGTGAAAGTGGGCGATCTGGGGGGTTTCACACACGGGGCATTGGGATGACCCCAGGACAATGACCAATCACCAGGATATTCAAAATCCAGGTGATTGGTCCATTTAAGTGATAAATTAACTCACAATAATAATAAACTATAGATATTTAATTAGCTCTGAAGATGTGGTATACAAGGTAGCCATCAGGGCAGGGAAGGTAAGACTCCAGTATGGAGCACAAGGGGCCCAGCTGTGAAAAGAGGACCCCAGATGGGCGGCCCTGATGCCAGTTCAAACTAGCTACCACATAAGACTTTAGTGTTATTGTATATAGTAAAAAGCATTGCTACATGTGTTTAAGTCAATAAGGGATTCCATGGGGAAAGAAATAAACTAACTGAAGAAATTTAATCCGATCACAGGAGCACATCTAATTTTTTAGCAGGACAGAAGGTCTCTATCCTCTAGTAATATCTAGCGACAGCTCATTGTAACTAAACTAACTTGACTGCTCAGTGGCTACTGTCCTGTCATCCATCATTTCTTTTTTAACCCCCCGGAGCATGATGTTCATTAGCCCCTATAGGTCGGCGGAGATTTAAGCTATGTAATGTCAGACTGAATTCAGCTTGACTTTATATGGAGCTCAGCTGGGAACTCGCTCACACTGAGATTCCCAAATGTTATGTTCCAGCTGTCCAATTTTAGGCTCAGCAATTATCTGGCTGCTGGAATTTTCCAGGCCTGTTGCGCACAGATAAAACGTGGCTTCCTGTCGTCCAACGCAAATTATCTTGATGGGACTTTGCCGTTAAAGGTGTCACTAAGCATTAAGGCTTACCCCCTGGATTTGGTGTTTGTTTTGAAAGATCTGCTGATGCTTTTTGTGGTCAGGGTAATCTGTGTAAATAGATAGGTTATCATAGAGGAGTGACGCTCATAGAAAGCCCATAAAGGCTTTGGAGACCTCGCTGTCATCAGAGGTCATTGTACAAAGTGCAGTCAAAATACACTGCAGATAAAGCGATCAGTGTTTGTTCCAGTAATTCCCTCTTTATTTTCAAGTCGTGTATTTGGCTTTGACTGAGAAAAGTTTTATTTTTAGCTTAATACAGAACAGAGAATGCACAATGTAAGCTTCAGAGCTATTCTAAAAACATCCGTTCTAAAAGAATGCTCAGATGACATGACCTTATTGCCATTGTTACCAGCGGAGTCAACTCCATTGAGCATCAGCATCTCGGGAATGTGTACCTACTGCATTGAGGTCATGTGAAGTTGTTCCGTTTTTTTCTTTTCACACAATATAATTGTCCACTTAAAATATTTTAAGTTTTAAAGGGCATTTATAATCTAGGTGCACATTTGCTTCAAGTAAAAGGCAGAAACAAGTTCTGCTCATGGTTTCTCTACCCACAAGAAACGTATAAAGTATTATGTAATAAATTATTACAGAAAGGGACTCCATGGGGCTGAGGCAACCAAAGCATAGACATATCAACCCCCCCCCCCCCCCCAGTGTTATCATTATAGAGGTGGTGAGACTGCATCCAGGCTCATTCATTCATTTCTGGTGAAGCCAGACTTGTGGTGTGCATTGTGGTGTGGAGTGCAACCTGCATCTCGGTGAGGTTTTTAGTTTTAACACACAAAAAAGTGCAAAAAAAAAAAAGGTTGTCCTCTGTTTTCTCTAAAAAATCACCTTATCTGTGTTTAAAGTTTAGATGCATTACTTTTTCAGTGATGTAAGGATAAATGTTTAAAGTTTGGAAATAACAGCACCCTATGGACCATGCTAAAGATTTTGCATAGTTTTTCCTGCATAGCCCATAGGGTTCTGTTGATTCCAAATTTAACAACTAATATCCTTAATTCATTGGAAAAATGAAAGCTTCACCTGTAAAAATGCTCCATCACCGTTACAGGTAATTCGGGGGGAAAAAAGTGGAAAATAAACTTTTTTGTGTATAAACACTAAAAAGCTCACCGAGATGCAGGTTGGAATCCACACCGCAATGCACACTGCAAGTCACACTGGTTATAGTGTACTATCATGGAGGTGGCCACAGAGTTTGGTGGGAACATTTCAAACTGTGTTTTCCAGGCAATTACATTAGTTTGGAACTTACAGAAATAATTAATAATTGAGGCAATGGGTTTCTATTGCATGCTATATAAAAAAAGATTTGTTTTTTCACTTGAGGTCTGCTTGATCTCTGGTTCAGCTAAGCCTTGCTGGTTTGCTCTCTCAAATTTATTTTTAGCCAGACCACCTTCTGTTACGATCAAGGCTGTGTCCTGAATCCTATTTTCACCTGTATCGCATTGTGTTAACAGCTCAATTCACTGTGTGCAGGAAAAGTCTCTCAGCCTTTTTACTATGCAACAGCAGTAGGACTAGCTATAGAACAGGGGCTTTGACTCGGCAAGTGCACTCTTCTGCACTGGAGAGTAGACCATAAAGGATCAATTGCCCCAGGGGTAAAGCAAGATGGACTCATTTTTTTTTTGTTAGTGCAGTTGTGGATATGGTCACTCTTAAATCAAAGCTACTCATTCTTTAGTATTCTAGGGGGAGCTCATATGACCGGGGTGGGTATGGAGGGGCTAGGGAGGGAGGAATTAGATGAGGGACAGTCCCAAAGTTGCTGGTTTGCTCTCTCAAATTTATTTTTAGCCAGACCACCTTCTGTTAGGATCAAGCATGTGTCCTGAATCCTATTTTCACCTGCATCACATTGTGTTAACAGCTCAATTCACTGTGTGCAGGAAAAGTCTCTCAGCCTTTTTACTATGCAACAGCAGTAGGACTAGCTATAGAACAGGGGCCCACGTCTCCCTGTGGCTAGTCCACCCCTATCTTTGGGTAGAAAACAGGAAGCAGGATAAATCCCTCCAGCCCTCAATGGGAACAAATACATTCTAAAGCTCATCCTATTCCCAAACTGGATAAGTAATTAGCACCAATTCAATTCTGAACAATTCCATCATACAAATCACAGACCCGGCATGTGAAGCTGAGTAACGTGTTTTGGGCTTTTCAAGCCCTTATCATAATATACCTACCAACTGCCTCTTATTGGTTGGAACAGCCCCCATTTTCCTTGTTGTCATCTTTCATTTTAGGTTTAATTTATGTGTCTGCCTAAATAAAGGCTTCATTTACCCAAAGTTTTTATTTTGCTTTGGACTTTCTGAATAATGTTTCTTCTTCTGTATTTACCAAAAACTGCATTGATTTATAGTAGAATCAAATGTGGCTTGTGATTGTTATTATTCATTTGTATTAATTTGCTCAAAAATCAGTCTTTAAATTATTGCTTTTCATTTATGTTTCCTTGCAGCTGAAAGGGTAACCTCCCTTAATAAAGACTGGCACAGACCCTGCCTAAAGTGCGAGAAATGCAACAAGGTTCTGACTCCCGGAGGTCATGCTGAGGTATGATATAATATTAATACATGACAAACCACTTACATTCATTGTGGGGACCTGCAAAATGGAATCAGTGGGAGGGGGGCAGGTTCCATAGGGTTTATCAGGAAAGGCAAAGCACTGGTGAATGAAGGACGTGGGCTCTGACATTGAGCGTTAGTTAATTAGACAGTGGGATAATTTAACCCATTGCCCCGACTGTCCCTTAACTGTAAAGTAGATCTCCAAGATGTTGATGAAAGAGCAGTAGGAGAATATTAGATAACATTGCCTCCACTAACATGTGTTGCAGGAATTCTCCTTTACCTATACTTTATGGCATGGTCAGACTGGGACCAAAACCAGGCTAGGATGTTATTTGCCCTGTCTAGGCTATGATGAGCTGCTGCTCCCCAATGTGCTTCCCAAAGGCCAAAGGGATTTTTCATGAAGAAGGTTAAAAAAAAATTAAACAGCAGCCTATCTTGCCAAGCATCTCAGCTTAGCACCCTGAATGAGGATCTGCCTCTCCAGCGCCACCCTGCCTATGAGGGCCACCAATACTAGCTTGAGGAGCTAGGCCAGATCACACTCCCCTCTGTATTGATGGCTTTAATTGCACTCTCAGTTCTGTCATTCATGTCCAGATAACCTCCCCCTCCTCCCCACCCAGCCTCTTCCTAGGAAGCGCTCTTGGTCCCAGTGCCGCCCCACCCGGCATCACAGCTCCAAGGCCATGTCCACCTGCTTCGGAAGAGAAATCATGAGCTAAACCTGTAAGCCTTGATATCTCGATTTGTTCAGAATAAAAATAGAAAACATTTTAGGACCGTGCCAAATGTAGCCCGACAATTGCCTTTGCCTGAAATATCACTTTAAGCGCAGCTGATGCTTTATAATTGTTGGTGGCAGAACATAGGCCGGTGGTGGATATAAGATTTACTATAGCAGGGACAGATTATGTGTTGGGTAGATATAACCTCCTACAGCCATTGTGCTAAGGCAAGGGTGTTTTGGTTGGGTGGTTACTGTGTGGCTGTGTATTGAGGGACTCAGGACGCATGGAGTGTTAGTAGAAAAACGAGTGAATTCCAAATGCAGACTAACATATTGCTGTTATTTCTACTTTTCAAATTTAAGGGCCTTGTTGTAAACTGGGTGCAGTGGCTGGTGGTGGGCAAACGTAGAATAGTTGGAGAAGGCCACTGTAAGCCTATAAGTTGTTCTTGGGGCTTGCCCGCCGCAGGTGGGATAGATCAAGTCCCAGAGTTTTAGAGGCCTGACCGTGCAGTGCAGTGCGGTGGCCAGAACTTTTTTAAACTCTATTCAGACAGATAAAGTGGGAGTTACAGCTGGCTGCAAATGAACAATGTTTCTTTTTTTTTATTGCAGCATGAGGGCAAACCCTACTGCAATCAACCTTGCTATTCTGCATTGTTTGGGCCAAAAGGTGACACATAATATTCAATGCATTTCTTGTGGATGTTCTGTAGACTGCTCAGCAGCATCTACATGGTTTATCTACCAGCAGATGGTTAAAGTTCTTTCTTTGTGTATCTTAGGTTTTGGACGCGGTGGAACAGAAAGCCACACTTTTAAATGAGTAAGTAGACGTAGACTTGTGTTCCGCACAATTTATTGCATTCCTTTATTGGGTTTGGAGGGTTTCCATAGTTTTTGAGTCCTTCAACTAGAAAAAAGACAAGCCATTATTCATGCAGCGATTTCAAATAACATGATTAATGGACTCCATCGTTATTGTAAATAACAAAGAAATGTAAAATGAAAAGCAGACAAAAGTTGGGAAATCAGACTAATGAAAAACAGTCAGGAAATTGAACAAACAATCTCCCTTTGCTTTACTAGAATTAATCATATCAGTGTTCCCCAGGCTTTGTTTAGCCGGGTGCCACCTTGACAAACGTTCAAGTGTCCTTGTCTTACCTGTGCTGCTAAAGGTTGCCAGCTATTTATCCTGAGGACATCCAGACCCACATACAGGCCCTGTTCCCTCTAATAGCTGAGCTTAGAGTTGTGTACAGGCATAGTGAATCCTACCTACCATTAGCATGATCCTCTATAATATGATATAGTCCAACATCTAGGTAAAAAAGAATTTGTATCGTTAAGAAAGCTCCCCATCTCGCTTGAAGAGCTTCTTTGCATCCCTTGTCCCCGGGCCAAATTCTGACCTAGCCAAGTGCATCTTAGGTTTATGGTGGAAATCTTCCTAAATCAAGTTGTATTGTATTGTAAATTTTAAAAACAAAATGGCGTCTCATGAAACTCCGCCTGCAAACAGGAAGGGCTGCTGGGCTTCCTGTTACTGTGCATTGTCAGTTATGTCAGTTGAATCCAGGCAGCAGTATGGCTGAGATGCTGGGAAAAGAAGCTCCAAAATGGCTGTTACCAGCCAGAAAATCTGTGAGGAGGCGTTCCAGCTTTGAGGGGATGCAGGAGAAAATGTAAGTGCTGACAATGCTTCAGTATCATGCATACAGATGGGGCAAGTGAATTTGGGGAGTTTTCTTTTCCAACTGCGCCAGGCTTTTGGTCCAGTTTAACACCTAAAGAGACACTATAGTCATGTTTGGCAGAAAATGGCAGCCAATCACGTGACTACCAGCAACAATTCAGGTTTAATGTGCAAGCCCTAATTGGTACTAGCAATCACCTAATAGGCATCCATATAATGAATGAGGAAGTTGGCAAACTTGACAATAGTACTGCAAAAGCCTTATTCCCTCCCCCGGGGCATACAGTTTCAGGATGCCCCACTGTGTAAAACCCCCTGAGTCTCCTTTATAACTTACCTTCTCCCTGATCCAACCACGCGTACATAAGCCGCAGTCGCCGTTATTTATCCCTTAAGCGGGGCACACGCTCTCGCCAGGCATTTGTAAAATCTCGAGCACACACCTTGTTAGAGGGTAGACTGAGCACTTAATGGAGTCTTAGCCGATTTTGACGCACACAGCCGAGCACGCTGATTGGACACTCTAGAGTTTTGGCCCACTTTAAAGTAATACATTTATGTAGCCCTAACTGTACAATCATTACATTTAACCCTTTCCTATTTCTTGACGACCACTCTTTAATCCCTCAGTCATAGCCACATGAAGCTTGAGAATAAAGGGGTTGACATGCTTGCTGTGGTGGTGGCTCTGTCCTGATTCTCTCCAGCAGTGGTCCTGTGGCCGGTGCTGAGGTGCCTCTCTGATGCCTACTACACCAAAACTAATACAATGCAAGTGCACAAGAAAACCGCTCACCTGCTCAGAAATTGCAGTCTCTGCTGTGTGCATGAAATAAAAATGATTAACAACAATAGCATGGCAAAGTGACATACTCATAATGCTCCATACTGCCACTGCCGACCAATGTTTGTCACAGCAGTTGTGTCACTGTTACCCACCATCAGTTGTGCCGGCTGTCAGTGGACCCTATAGAAGGTGCATGCTAATTTTTGAGGGATGCCCAAAGAAGCAATAAACCGCTGCTGCCAGACTACTACATCATTTAGAAACTGGTCAGCAATCGCAGCATTCAGTGTGCTGTCAATCCAATGTTTACTTTAAGTTACTCTTCAACCGCACTCACCAACCTTTGGAGCTGTAAAATAATCCACACTCTATCTCTGATAATTTCCGAAAGCTTTAACTGTTGTTTCTATGGGTGTGTTAATTAATTTAGTAGGTGAAGGATCAGTGTCCAGCATGCCTGCGGTAACTAGACACCATCCTTGCCTCACTGACTTTAATAAATGAGCAGCTACATTTATGGATTGCCGATATCTATGCATTAAGACAAATATACAAGTCATGAACAAATATAGACAAACAAGTGTTTGTTTCTCATTAGAAAAGAGGTCCTGGTTGGGCGACCTTGCAGGCTTCATCCTATAGGGAACTGATTTGTGGAATATACCACTATAACTATGTTTCAGCAGCTAGAACCTTCAAATGGGACTCTCAGACTCACACCAACGCAATACGTGTGGGGAAAGAGGGGCTACCTATTCCACTGCCTTTGGGAAAGTCCGGTCATTAAACTGTTCTGAAGAACAATACATAGATACGTAATTACTAAACTAAAAAAGTAGGCAATAATTGGATCAATAGAGACAAAGGACTTAATGCATAGAAAAACATTTGCGGACTGACCCTGGAATCTAAAAGATTCCAGGGCCACTTGCTAGTCTGCCCCTTGGGGCTTCCTATAACGGGATGTGTGAAACCGGTAAACTCACCTGTCCTGGCAGCTCCCACAATGCTTCATTGTCCTGCTTTCCTGTACCTGTGCCTATTTGAATGGCTGGGTGTGGAAGTGCGAGTGCACTCAAAGCGAAAACTGGCGATGTGGACAGCCAGCTGGGTTATGTCATCTGGGACTCTTGAGATCAGGCAATCTTTGAGTTGATGTGACCTCAGTGGTGAAAACCCCCATCTTTTTCTAAAACACCGAAACGAAAATAAAAAGGGGCTGACTCCCCCCCCATCAGTCCCTGCTTACCCTTTGGATCTTGCCACGGCCTGCTGCGGTGACATCTGGCTGCTTCATGGCCTGATTACTGCCCTCACGTCGGCTTAGCCTTCAGTTAGTGACAGCACTGCTTTAGGCAAGTTCTTCAGAGTCCCGCACCAATCAGTGAAGTCCCCACTCACAGTACCTTATGGGATGCAAGATGGCGCCACCAGTTGGAAGGTCGCCCGGAAACTGAGGGACCTAGAAGATGGATCCCTTGGCAAAGTGAGTAAAGAATGCCCTACGGTAAAACTGAAGGGAGGGGGGCAGCAGATCAGTGAGGCTTGGAGGAGGTTTTAACCCCCCTCATTTCCCTCTTTAAAAATGGCAGCATTTTCTGAGGCACTCGCCAGGGAAGACGGGTAGAAGGCACAGAATGCCCCAAAATGGTTTTGCTCCAGTTGGATAGATGGGGCGACAAAATATTAATTAATAATCACAAAAGAAAATTGTTCTCCAGAGCTGGATCCACACAAATGCCCCCTCCTTCCCGCACTATATGGAGAAGGTACAGCAAAAATATTAAATTCGATTGGGCTTACGTAGTACTGGACAAAGAAAAAAAGACCAAAAACTTTTTCAGAACTTGAGAAAGCTTTATTGACACATTACATGTGTACGTCAGACACAAATTATACCAAATCTTCAAATACACCACTTTGTACATGACGCAAATAGTTGAAGGAGATCATCCCATAAACCTCTCTGGTGCACGGGCTATCTGGTCGTCGCGGTCTCATTCTGGGCACAACCATACTCAATGTGGGCTTGGGTGTGAGACCCACGTGAGGAGGCCACATTTGTTCAGCTGTTGAAGCAATACTTGAAACCTGAAAGGAACCTCTCCCTATGGACTGGTCATATGCAGTATCTTGTGGTTTATCAAACATTGCATAAACCCTGCTAAGCATACATGTTGTATTATTGATATTTTACAAAGTATTATAGATAGTAAGGCTGAAAAAAGACGCTAGTTCATTTAGTTTAGCCTTTTTCCCCATTTTAGGAAACAAATATGGCAGTCAGATGAAATCCTTGGATGAACTATCTACTTCCACTGGTTTACTAGCCATAGGTGGTAATACTATTTTATGCAGGGAAAGCATCCAGGCCACTTTTGGGGTATTTCCCATGACACTTTCATCTGGCAGTCTCACTGCTTTTACAGTAAAATGTCTTTCCTCTAGTATTAGCAGAAGGCCCCTATTTATTACTTTACTTGTCTGCCCTTGAACATTCTCAAACTCTACTGGTGCCTGAAACTGTATACACAGTATTTCAATTGGCGGTCTGACAAGATATTTGTAGGGTGGTAAAATGGCGGTCTTGTCATGGGCACCTATGCGCCTTTAGGTGCACCACTTATCTTGTGTGCCTTGGCAGTTGCTGCCTGGAACTGGTTGCTGCAATCAATCTTAATGCAGCTGTATCGCAAAATTGTGTAATATTAAAAATTCATATAAACACGTTGACTAATGAGAGGAGGGGTCATTTATACACCCGAACTGAATAAAACTCCCGCCAAGCTTGAGGATTATTCTCTCATGGTAGGAATAACATCCAGGTGTGCCATGTTTGAGTGTATCAGGCATTAAAAGAAAGAAGCAAGTCCGACTGGATATTTCTTGAGGCCGGTTGCATGTGACCCCCCATTACCATCCAACATATTTACAAGGGTTTTTATCATCAGGCCATTTTTTCACGATAGTGCTCCTTTGTTAACTGAAATCCCTAGGTCGTTTTCCATGGCTGTTTTACCCATACTTTTTCAATATAATGCATGCAAAACATTTACCTTGTTTCGTTTTTTCTGTTTCATACTTTTTACTTTTATGCCTAAAAATAATAAACATAGCGGGACAATTTGATGACCTTTGGTGAAGTATACTTATAGCGGGCCAAAACCCACATTTTTAACTAGCATTCCCTGAATTGCTCCCCCCCCCCCCCCCCGAGGAGTACCATTTGGCAATTTTCACTGCTCCTCCTTCACTCTAATGCCAGATAACGCTGCAGGTATTAGCTGTAAAGCTCCGCCTCCTCTATTCATTGCCACTGTTGTGTGTGGCAATTATGTCATTGCCACACCTATGCAATGACTGAAAAATTACAGAAAAATAAAATGTGTTCCAGGACGATTCAAAAAGCGAAAATATCCATTTCTAGTTCTACATCCTAAGATTGGTATTGGTGGGGACTCTGGCCAAATTTATTTCACAAGTTCAGTGGGTTTTGGTCCGCTTTAAAACCTGGGATTCAATGTAACTTTAGTAAATTACATAATATGGAGATATATATATTATAATGTGTATATTTTCTGCATGACTCCAATTGTGTTTTTACTTTTTATAGGTCTTCGTTTTGAAAGCTAGAAGAGAACCCCGTATCTGTTTGCAACGACCGCCTGCTCCATAAAGAATCACCTAATAATTACATAGAAATGCCAGTATTGGTGATCCTGTGTTTAATCCACTACTGCAAAATATGTTTTCTAAAACCACTCCACCTGATAACCGTGACTGTTTCTGACTCTTTTTATACATAATATTAATATTATGCAGCTGTATATGATTGTTACTCAATAAATGAACAGAGAGAATACAATGTTTGCGTTGTGATGATTTGGAGAATTGTTACATGTGTGTATAGCTCACTTTACAGTCACACATAGGATGTCACATGACCAGATTTACATCTGAAGGGCCCATAGATGCGGAAACCTTAAAGTGGACCAACACCCACAGGTGATCGGCCCGGGAATCTATAAGATTCCCGGGCCGATCACCTCCCTCCCCGCGGGACATCCGAGATCGGGATGTCCCGCGGGGTGAAACCCCCCCAAACACCCCAAACTCCTTACCCCAGTTTCGGCGGCGGCCGGCCCCCGCCGCCTCCCTCGCGCCCCTCTAGACGTGCGCGCGCCCGCGCCGGCCGTCTGTGAATGGCCGGCGCGGGCACGCGCGCGTCAAGAGGGATGCGCGGGAGGCGGCGGCGGAGGAGCCGCTTGTCCGCGGCTTGTCCGTCGGCTCGGGGAGAGGTGAGTTCGGGGGGTTCGGGGGGGTTTCACACAGTGGGGCACCCCGATCGGGGATGCCCCACCGAAGTGGACCAAGACCCAGGATAGTCAAAATCCTGGGTGTTGGTCCACTTTAAAGGAGCTGTATCTTGGTGACTTATATTTAAATGGTACTTTGAATGTAGGTAAGTGTTGGAGTAAGAATTACAAATTTAGAAAAAAATGATGTGTGTGTTGAGCAGCTGGAGACTAATAGCTCATGTTTATGTCTGCTGAGTGTTGGAGCCCGACACTCTGGCCTGTTCCATGCTGAGGAGAGGGGTGAAACAATGTATCAAAGTATCAGCTGTTCAGTGCTGGCAGCCGTCCAGCATAAGATAACCTCTAAGCTCGTCCCCATTGATTATATGTCTCCTCTGCCCTATTCATTCCTGTCCCCTCAGCACTGACCCATCTTTCCTTATCCCCTCACCTCCGCCCCATCTATCCCTATCCACTCAGTCCTGATCCATCCCTGTCTCCTCATCCCTGGCCCACCCATCCCTATCCACTCAGCCATGACTCAACTGTCCCTATCCCCTCAGCCCTGACCCATCTGTCCCTATCCCCTCAGCCCTGACCCATCTGTCCCTATCCCCTCAGCCCTGACCCATACATCCCTATCCATTCAGCCCTGATCCATCCATTCCTGTCCCCTCAGCCCTGAACCATCCATTCCTGTCCCCTCAGCCCTGATCCACCCATTCCTGTCCCCTCAGCTCTGCCCCCTCCATCTCTATACACTCAGCCCTGACCCATCCATCCCTGTCCCCTCAGCCCTGACCCATCCATCCCTGTCCCCTCAGCCCTGACCCATCCATCCCTGTCCCCTCAGCCCTGACCCATCCATCCCTGTCCCCTCAGCCCTGAACCATCCATCCCTGTCCCCTCAGCCCTGAACCATCCATCCCTGTCCCCTCAGCCCTGACCCATCCATCTCTATCCACTCAGCCCTGACCCCTCCATCCCTGTCCCCTCAGCCCTGACCCATCCATCCCTGTCCCCTCAGCCCTGAACCATCCATCCCTGTCCCCTCAGCCCTGACCCATCCATCTCTATCCACCCAGCCTTGACCCATCCATCCCTGCCCCCCCCCCGTTCCTCACCCATCCATCTCTATCCACTCAGCCCTGTGGGGTTGTAGGGCAAGCAGCCCTCCTTAGTCTTTCTCATGGAATTTATAGACCCCCCGGTTGGACCTTCATCTCACAACAAACAGTGAATGAGAAATGGCCGTCCGTCGTATCATTTTGGCCGACCAAAAATGTATCGCTCAATGCTTGATGGCTGAAATGTGGAAAAAGAAGTCCCCCCGAAATAAATTTACCTATAAGAATGAGCGTCACAAGCATTAGTGATTACTCTAGTAACCAATTAACCAACTAATCGTCGCTGTCCGAACGCAGTTGATTCCCTTGCAACTTATCTGCTCTTAAAACGGGCCATAAGTCTTCATAATCTTTAATTTCTAGGCAGAATAATCATGTATAGCAATTAGCATCCCCAGGTTTGTGTAGGTGATATGCCTGAGAGATTAGGCAGCAACTGAAAACTTCCACCGGCGGGCAGTATGGACAAAGATGATAGCATGCAAATTTAGAAAAAATAAATAACCTAAGGAATCGAATTGCATAAAAGGGAACAACAATGTAAGCTATTAGATCGGAGGGGAGAGGGGGGTGCAGAGCAACTGAGTATGTTATTACTTAGACCTCGATTCAGTGAGGGTTGAAAAAAATTCTCATGGTATTAAAAAATTTACTTTATGAGAAAAAAGCCTGACAATGTCTCTGTCACTGAATAACCAGATAGGAAGACAATGAATGTCAATGGCACCTTTTACTACAATGTATAAAGAAGTAAAAAGTTCCACTAGTACTAGTACTAGTTCCAATAGTACAACTGTTTTTTTTCTAGCTGGTGATTCAGTAACAGTGACAGTCTCAGGCTTTTTTCTCATGAAGTGAATTTTTTCAAGGCCCATGTGTCAGTCCACTTAAAAGAAATCCAATGCCCCAATGCTCCCTGCACATGCACTGCTGCCAAAATAACTTACCTTATCCTAATTCCACCAGTAAAATTCAGAGGCTGATTCATTAATAACTATAAACAACCAGAAACAGGGAGTCCCACTACTCCCTAACCCACCCAGGCAAACACGTGGCACCACCAACTATCTTAATATACCAATGTTTATTGCAAGTAATAGTACATGACATACAAACATATTAAAACATACTGATTAAAAAACATATATACTTCATATGTCCTCTCTAAGGAACAAGGGAAGGGGCAGGGGGTAACTACATCGGTTTAAATAATACAATAGGTAATAAGGACCTTGGAGGACACTATAAGATATTTGTATGGGTTTAGGTCCGCCTTAATCCAGACTATGCCTCACCTATAATACTCATATGCCTGTATATGTGAGCCTGTGCAAAACGTGCAATGACAAAAACAATCCTACCTATACAATCCTCTAACTATCAATAAAGTGCTGAGTGCCTATATGTAAACATACCTTATGTGCAATTCCTAAAGTTTAAGCCATAACTTGGATCAAGAGGACAGAGCCGAGTCAAGACAAAGGACAGACCCGTCTAACCATGTGCAATACCAACAACAATAAAGCCTCACGTGTCCAATGGATATATGAATCTCCGATGGGGGTCCCCCCACCCCAGCCGACGCGTTTCGTGACGAGCCAAGCGTCACTTCCTCAAGGCAGAACCTGCTCCTCACCGTCACCCAGCTCCTTTTATATTCACCATGCCAGGCGTGCCCGTGTCCCGCGCCGCCCGTGACTTCCGCATTACTGACACGCTCCGGCCGGAAGCGCGTCAGCATGCGTCATCCCGGCGCCACCCGACCGGAAGTCCGTAGTCAGCCCGGCCTGCGTTCCAACTACCGGAAGCGCTGGGTCCGTGTTTTGATATTTGTGGACAGAGCTATAATGTGGTGCCACATAATGGTATCTAAATTGTATACCGGCGACCCCTGTAAATGGTCATGGCGCATAACTAGATACCTGGCAGGTAAATATAAAGGAGCAACCCGGTGACTCTACGGTGCCCCACAGGCAGTATGACATAACCTGGGAGCCCGGACGAATGAGTGAGGAGCAAGGACCTACTTAAAGAGAGACAACATTTACCCCTACACAACACACTAACATATAATGCATAAATATGAACAATCTACTACTTATGTTATCCTAATCTCATTTGTAAATATATACAACTGTACACATATATACAATCAACCATGTCATAGATACTAACACAGACTGACAAAATATATATCGAGTATACCTAGCCCATCAGGGCTGGCCTCAATACAGGGCATTAATATACTAATTCGCCAACGTAATACTGAAGTCTAACTGAGTCCTCCTTTCAATCACTAGGGGTTTCTCGCCCTATTACTCACAAATGTGTTTCACTCCTAATACAGGGAACTATGTATACATATAGGGCACCTGTCCCTATTCCCTGCCAGTGTATGTCCACTTGTACACATACTTCTCTATATTATCCCAAAAATGCCCACATGGGATGCCCCTAACAAGGAGGGGGATACAAGATGACAGATCGATCACATGCATCTGTAGCCACATTTGTTCAAGTGGTTCACCAGGGGATTTTCATCCTCTGATCTTCATTCATTTCTCCTGTGTTAAACCACTTCTTGCCGCTCCTTCGGTTCCCAGGACTGATGTATATGTTCAAAACCCGGGCTGATTAAGGACCTTGTCAAAATCCAAGTGCACTGCAAACTAAACACAACATCATAAGTGCTGAACCCCGGTGTGCATAACTATAAAATACCTTAGGTGACTACCATCCCCCCAACCCCCCCCACCCTAGCCCCCCCCAACCACCCCGCCCCCCAACCCCCTTCCTTATAAAACATACCTCATTCCATAACCACAACCCAGCAAAACACAAACCCTCCAAACCAAACCAACCTACCCCACCCTGAATTAACACTCTGTATTGCCCCATCTGCCCAAAAAAGTGTGATGCTCTGTACACCCCGTGCCATAATAATATCAAACCATCCCCAGTGATGTGGTTGTTTATAGTTATTGAATCCCACCCCAGGAGTTGTGCACGCCAGAACTGGTTACACAGCTGGTGCGGTCTCAGCAGCGTCTAGTTTCAAGTGTACCCACTGGTGCATAGGAGTGGATTATCTCCGTTCTCAGCACCTTCAGGGACCTGCACAGCACCATGTCAACCAATCTAGAGGTAGAGAGACACAGTGGAACATGAGATTACAACAATGGAAAACACAGACTGACAAAGAGGGTGTGGGCGGTCGGTCCTTAACACTGAGAGAGACGTTTCACCAGATTAAAAAGGAACATGTCAAATATACCAAATTATGGTGGAACATACAGAGTTTAGAATTGTACAGAGAACAGTCCCTCATCCCTAGGGGGTTGAGGGTTCAAATTTTTCCGGCTTGGGAGGTACCATCTGAGACTAGGGCGAGATGGGAAGCACATTTAAACAAATGTGCTAACAGCTTGATCGAGGAACTGATCAACTTGGATAAAATAACATTGGGAAAAACAAAAGATATCTTGGCTGCTTTGTATGATAGCATCCCCAAGGATACACCACAGGGGGACATTGATAGACTACAGAGTATTTTGGATAATGACCTTAAGAGACTTGAGGATGGGATCATCAACAGTAAGATGGACAAACTAAATAGGGATAAACATGATTTTGAGACGGGACGGGTGTACAGGTGGAATCATAGGGGGAACAGCAGGCTGGCCTACACTAGGGATAGCAGACCATCTAGCCGAAGAACTTCAACATCTAGTAGATCATCAGAGGAGAGCTATAACACACAGGAACGTTTTTTAGGCGAGGGCAGATCAAGAGGACACGCCGGGGGGGGAAAAAGAGGCGCAGACATGTCCAGCATAACCGAACGGTGGGATCACCGCAGATTGCGATCGGCCACAATAAAGTGATCTCGATTGGGTCCCAGCCCCTAGTGAGGGCTCCCACCAAGGATCACATCTCCCCCTTTATAAATGAAGAGTCAGATGATCAAATTGCGAACCAAGAATTGACTGTGACCAATCTCTCGGAAATAACATTGACCGAGGATGAGATGTCAGTACTACAAAAAGGGTTAACTTTTGCACCATCTAATAGGCTTGATAAATTCTTAGCGATTAAGGATCTTTACGTGTTCTGCAGACGTCTTTTGCTTAAAAAACAGTTCGAGACCCCGGTTAACGTTTTGACGGGTATGACCCACCAAGAAGGACAAGCAGTGGAAGATTTGACATCATTATTAGAGGAACAAACTCCTGAGGTGAGTATCCTGGGAAGATTGTATAAACCCTCTATGTACATGCCAGCATGGTCCTTAAGCCCGGCAGTGCATATGTTCTTTAAGGTGGTGAGTGACAAAATTCAGAAACTCCCAGAGAGGAAGACAACTAGTAACCTCACACAAGGAGAATTGGCAGCTGTCTCAGGCCTCCGTGCCCGCAGTGAATCATAATTAAAGAGGCCGATAAAGGCGGGAACATTGTGGTGATGTCACGGGAATTCTATCGCACGGAGGCCTTGAGACAGCTACAAAACACTGCCAATTATGAGAAGCTGTCAGGCAATCCAGTGACGCGATATAAGGTGGAATTTGACTCCCTAATTGAGAAAGCATGGACAGAGGGCACTATCAACCGCAGAACACGTGATTTTTTATTGGTTGAATTTCCAGTTGTACCAACCTTTTACATATTGCCCAAAATACACAAGAACCCCCGATGCCCACCAGGAAGACCAATTGTGGCGGGGATAGGAGGGCTAACGGAGAAGGCATGTGTATACATTGATAAAGCGTTACAGCCCTTTGTAACGTCTTTGAATTCTTACATCCGTGACTCTATGGATCTATTGAATGTTTTAAATTCTGTCTGGGTGCCAGAGGGTGCAATACTAATCACCATGGATGTAGAAGCCCTGTATACTAGTATCTCGCACTCGTTGGCATCCCACACGTGCCGGTACTTCCTCGGCATGCACGGCCGTACCTCTCCCCCCATCCAGGAATTTGTGATAGATCTTTTGAAGTTTGTGTTGGCACACAACTTCTTTACATTTGATGACCAGTTTTACCTCCAAATCTGTGGAGTGGCCATGGGGGCGCGTTGTGCCCCCTCGGTGGCCAATTTGTTCCTGGGATGGTGGGAGAGGGAGGTGGTCTTCAGCGAGAAGTACTTAGACTATCACCGGCACGTGTTGGGGTGGCATCGTTATATAGACGACATACTGGTTATTTGGCAGGGCACGATGGCACAATTCAATGAGTTTCACAATGCGTTGAATAGTAATGATCTGAACATCTTTCTCACTGCGCAGATGTCTTTGAAACAGGTGACGTTCCTGGATCTAACGATCTCGATCATGGATGATGGCTCGTTGTGTACGGGCACGTTCCGTAAGGAGACTTCAGTTAACTCCCTACTACACTATGCGAGCTTTCACCTTGCAAGCCTTAAAAGAGGAATTCCTATGGGGCAATTTCTCCGTATTCGCAGAAATTGTTCCGACAATGAGGAGTTCGTTGATCAAGCCAAGAACCTTGCTGATCGTTTCAAACAAAGGGGGTATCCTAAACATGTGGTGAAAAAGGCCCTGGAGCGGGCAGCCAAGACCCCAAGAGCCAATTTATTAAAACCTAAAAAAAAATCAGGTGATGCCTCCCAGGTAAGATTTATTTCCCGTTATAATGAGGATTGGTACAATCTAAAACGAATATTCCGTGATCATTGGGATATTTTGAGGGCCGACCCGTATTTGAGTAAATGGGTCCGTGGGGGACCACGAATGACGGCACAACGAGCCCCGAGTATCCGTGATAGGGTTTGCTCTAGTCATTTTGAGGGATCCCGCAATTGGTTACATGACCATGGTGGAATCTGTGGTAGTTTTCCATGTGGGGATTGCTCAATATGTACTTACATGAGGAAAGAGAAAGTCATCAAGAACCTACAAACACACAAAGCATTTCAGATTCGGCAATTTATTAATTGTAGATCCACGGGGGTCATATATGCATTGAGTTGCAGTTGCCCCAAAATGTATGTGGGGGAAACAAAAAACAGCCTTAAAGCGAGGATACAAGCTCACGTGTCAAGTATCCGCCTTGCAGCTAGGAATGCACAGCAGGGCAAAGTGATTCCCCCTGTGGCCCTGCATTAATTACAGTGACCTTAGGGTCATTGGCATTGAAAGGGTGAACTTGGGCCCTCGGGGGGGGGAACCTGAAGCAAGCATTACAAAGGAAGGAGCTGCGTTGGATATATAATTTAGGTTCCCAGGCCCCTATAGGGCTGAATGAGGACCTTGCCTTCACACCGTTTTTGGGTTAATGAGGGGTCACTATATTGAGTAGAAGGAGGGCTCTGTACACTTTCAAGAAGGGGCTATCTGCACATCACTGGGGATGGTTTGATATTATTATGGCACGGGGTGTACAGAGCATCACACTTTTTTGGGCAGATGGGGCAATACAGAGTGTTAATTCAGGGTGGGGTAGGTTGGTTTGGTTTGGAGGGTTTGTGTTTTGCTGGGTTGTGGTTATGGAATGAGGTATGTTTTATAAGGAAGGGGCCTGGGCGGCGGGGTGGTTCGGGGGCGGGGGGCTAGGGTGTGGGGGGGAGTGGCGGGGGGGGTGGGGGGGTGGGAGTCACCTAAGGTATTTTATAGTTATGCACACCGGGGTTCAGCACTTATGATGTTGTGTTTAGTTTGCAGTGCACTTGGATTTTGACGAGGTCCTTAATCAGCCCGGGTTTTGAACATATACATCAGTCCTGGGAACCGAAGGAGCGGCAAGAAGTGGTTTAACACAGGAGAAATGAATGAAGATCAGAGGTTGAAAATCCCCTGGTGTGTCTGGGGAAGTACCAGGCCGAGGGTAGCCAAGGCTACTATGTTTAGGCACAGGACAGAGGGTGGGCTGGGAGTCCCGTGCGTGAGCAAATACTACATAGCAGCGCAAATTGCGCAGTTGCATAGCCTACATCTCGAGGTAGAAATCCCTCTCTGGGTCTCCTTAGAAGCCATGGCAAGTGATCCCGTCCCCATAGACAGCTTGATTTGGATCCCGCCACAGTATAGACCCCACATTAGGTGTCCGATTTTGGGCCACACCCATGGATGGAGTGAAATACTCGGGGAAGCTGATCTCACCGCATCTCCCAGCAATGCGTCTATTTAGAAACCCCTGGTTTCTTCCGGGGATGGAGAGTTCTGAAGCGTTTGCGTGGTGGAGGCGGAAAGGTATTAATAAAGTGTGTCACCTACTAGATCGGGAGGAAATAATCCCTTGGTCAACATTGGTGTCGAAGGAGGGTGCACCTGCCACCGAATGCTTCAGATATGTTCAGATCCGGCATTGGTTAACTCCCTTACTGAAAAACAAAGCCCATGGGGTGGATAAAACGACCTTTGAGAGGGTATGTCTTCGGGGGACGCCGGCACCGGGCCTTATCTCCACGATTTACACCCAGCTCACGGCATTACCGGACAATCTGAAACATGGATACATGACAAAATGGGAAACAGATTTGAATCTAGCCCTGGAAAGGAAGGAATGGATGGATATCTGGGCAGGGATCAACAAATGCTCTATAAACATCACCACACTAGAGGCGGCATATAAGATGCTTACAAGATGGTACCTGGTACCATCCCGCGTGGCTAAAGCTGTCCCAGGGTACCCAGCCACCTGCTTTCGAGGTTGTTCCACAGAGGGGACAGTCCTCCACATTTGGTGGGATTGCCCGAAGGTCAGGAGGCTCTGGTCTCGGGTCTTTAGCATGCTTTACAGTCTCCTACATGTCAACTTGCGCAGGGACCCCTGGGTTGCTTTGCTACATGTGAAGCCAGAAGGAATCACTAAGTCCCAACACGCCTTGCTGACTCAGGTCATGCTGGCGGCCAAATTAGCTATTGCAAGCTCATGGAAAAAAGGGAGTGTTCCATTCCAGTTGGTAAAGGAGAGGCTGAATGGTATTTTCATCAACGAAAAACTGACGAGCATCCTGAGAGATACTCATGAGAAATTCATGAGGATTTGGGATCCGTGGGTGGAATACTCGTTTCCAGATTTGAGAGAAGCCTTGTTGCGGTGAAGAGTGGTTTACGAGCCTTCCCCTTTAAATGCATATTACATTTGTGCACTCCCTTTCCCCCCCTTTTTTTTTTTTTCTCCTCTTCTTCTCTCTCTCTCACTCTCTCCTTCTTTCTTCCCCCCATGTTTCTCGTCTGTCCCCCTCCTTCCCTCTCTCGTCGTTCCCCCCCCCCCCCCAGACCCCTCACCCTCCACCTGACACCAGAGGGGTGGCGGTGTGGAGAGTATGTGGCAAGAGCGGATAATCTCTTTACCCTCAACTCGGGTGAGGATGTCTATTAGTTAATAGGTGCTGATTTTACGTCGCTTATGTTGGCACATCATTGAACAAGGGCCCGAACATATTAAATGTGCCTTAGCAACTTATTGAATATGTCACACCTGACTGAGACACTGTATGAAAAATGACAACTCATGTTTGTAACAGTTTATTTGTAAATGAACAGAATGTTGTATTGTATATCTTTTACACCAAAAATACAAAAAATTTCAATAAAAAGATTGAAACAGAAAATCCCCTGGTGAACCACTTGAACAAATGTGGCTACAGATGCATGTGATCGATCTGTCATCTTGTATCCCCCTCCTTGTTAGGGGCATCCCATGTGGGCATTTTTGGGATAATATAGAGAAGTATGTGTACAAGTGGACATACACTGGCAGGGAATAGGGACAGGTGCCCTATATGTATACATAGTTCCCTGTATTAGGAGTGAAACACATTTGTGAGTAATAGGGCGAGAAACCCCTAGTGATTGAAAGGAGGACTCAGTTAGACTTCAGTATTACGTTGGCGAATTAGTATATTAATGCCCTGTATTGAGGCCAGCCCTGATGGGCTAGGTATACTCGATATATATTTTGTCAGTCTGTGTTAGTATCTATGACATGGTTGATTGTATATATGTGTACAGTTGTATATATTTACAAATGAGATTAGGATAACATAAGTAGTAGATTGTTCATATTTATGCATTATATGTTAGTGTGTTGTGTAGGGGTAAATGTTGTCTCTCTTTAAGTAGGTCCTTGCTCCTCACTCATTCGTCCGGGCTCCCAGGTTATGTCATACTGCCTGTGGGGCACCGTAGAGTCACCGGGTTGCTCCTTTATATTTACCTGCCAGGTATCTAGTTATGCGCCATGACCATTTACAGGGGTCGCCGGTATACAATTTAGATACCATTATGTGGCACCACATTATAGCTCTGTCCACAAATATCAAAACACGGACCCAGCGCTTCCGGTAGTTGGAACGCAGGCCGGGCTGACTACGGACTTCCGGTCGGGTGGCGCCGGGATGACGCATGCTGACGCGCTTCCGGCCGGAGCGTGTAAGTAATGCGGAAGTCACGGGCGGCGCGGGACACGGGCACGCCTGGCATGGTGAATATAAAAGGAGCTGGGTGACGGTGAGGAGCAGGTTCTGCCTTGAGGAAGTGACGCTTGGCTCGTCACGAAACGCGTCGGCTGGGGTGGGGGGACCCCCATCGGAGATTCATATATCCATTGGACACGTGAGGCTTTATTGTTGTTGGTATTGCACATGGTTAGACGGGTCTGTCCTTTGTCTTGACTCGGCTCTGTCCTCTTGATCCAAGTTATGGCTTAAACTTTAGGAATTGCACATAAGGTATGTTTACATATAGGCACTCAGCACTTTATTGATAGTTAGAGGATTGTATAGGTAGGATTGTTTTTGTCATTGCACGTTTTGCACAGGCTCACATATACAGGCATATGAGTATTATAGGTGAGGCATAGTCTGGATTAAGGCGGACCTAAACCCATACAAATTTCTTATAGTGTCCTCCAAGGTCCTTATTACCTATTGTATTATTTAAACCGATGTAGTTACCCCCTGCCCCTTCCCTTGTTCCTTAGAGAGGACATATGAAGTATATATGTTTTTTAATCAGTATGTTTTAATATGTTTGTATGTCATGTACTATTACTTGCAATAAACATTGGTATATTAAGATAGTTGGTGGTGCCACGTGTTTGCCTGGGTGGGTTAGGGAGTAGTGGGACTCCCTGTTTCTGGTTGTTTATAGTTATTGAATCCCACCCCAGGAGTTGTGCACGCCAGAACTGGTTACACAGCTGGTGCGGTCTCAGCAGCGTCCTGATTCATTAATAGCCGCAGGTAGCGACAGTTGAGCGACTGTAGCGGCATTTTCAGAGCGCCCGCTAGTAGTCGCTGTGCTTGGCCGTTGTTCGGTAGTTGATAGCGACTCAGTCGGTTTGCCGTAATGTTCAATATTGGGTGAGGAGTCGCTATTTGACAGGTTCCGCGCTGTATGGGAGCGCATGATAGCGACTGGTCAGAGCGACTGGCTCCCACCATATTCATTAACAAATCACGCTCAAAAAATTCTTGCGCTGTAAAATGCATGTTTAAACCCCAGAGCGCTGGAGGCGATGGGTTAAAAGTAGTTTTTTAACCCCCAAACCACCATATTTTTGGAAACCAAAAAAAAACAAGTTTTTAAAATAATTTTGTAATATGAATACATTAATATCAGACCTGTAATATCAATTCTGTACAATTTTTATCTTTTTATTTTTTTTTACCTTAAAAATATTATCTAAAATGGCAGAAGTGGTCACAGAATTTTTCACATTTAAAAAAAAAAAAAAAATCATAACAATTAATTATGAATATTTAAAGATTGTTCCATTGAAATGCATTGGAGAGCGCCAGGTAGCGAGAGGTCATACCTGTCGCTGTTCAAGGTCGGACACTGGCGCTGTGGGCTGAGGCTGGAATAATGATGAATGAGTGGCTATATGGCGCTATCTCAGTCACTAAGCAGGATCGGCTTGATAAATGTGTGATTGTGGTGGGGAGCCGGCGTTCTCGTACCGGCCGCTCATCCGTCGCTACCTGTCGCTATTCCTTCATAAATAAGGGCCTCAGTCTTGTGACTGACACGTGTTCTGGACTCAGTCAGCTGCTGAAAGCAGTGCAGAGCACATGAACACTGGCAGCAATTATGGGGCTGTTTTACAGGTGAAACAAGGAGCAGGTAAGATTTTCCTGGGCTTGCCCCCTGTATCACCAATCGCCACCCATTTCCTTTGAAAAGGGTGTGAGGCCCTATTAATAAAATATTGTGTCGGCCACCTTCCAAAAAAATCATATGACTGTGGAAAAATGTGGACCAACAACCCCAAATTAAAAATACTCCAGGGCTGGCCAACTAGGTGCCCCACTGTGTGACCCCCTAGATCGCCCGCAAAAGCCTTACCCTTGCCCGGCCCTCGCACCGATCAACAGCATCCCTGCCATTGCTGCAGCTGTGCAGAGGGCAGCCAGCATGCTGATACACCGCTCAAAGCAACGGCTTTATGCCATGCATTAGTATGCACGCCACACCACGATTGGACGAGTGTTTGCGCATGCACAATGGGAAAGGCATAAAGGTGAGTACAGTAGATGATCTGGGGGGTTTCACACACTGGGACACCCCAATTCGGGATGTTCCTTATGCAAGGACCAATCACCAGGATTGGTCCACCTACAAGAGGACCAAAAGTCTTACGGTAAATATAAAGAAACTCAGAGGACTTAGAGCCTTATTTACGAAGTGATGAAATCTGGCGCTGTAGCTCAAGATCCCATAAAGCACAATGGGCAGAACTGTATTGAAGTGTTTAATGCTTTTAATTATATGACACACATTTATTTGTACAGAACTTGCATTGCGACTTGTCAGTAATTGAAACGCAGGACCTGGATGGGCCAAAATGTCTTTTTTTAGGTTATTAAAATAGATTTTAATTTCTTGGACACCAACATCTAAAACGCAGCTATAAAGACACTGTAAAGTTTGTCCCCAGCAATAATTATTTGTAATTGTAATGAAGAAACACTGACCAGCACCGGAAAAATCCAGCGCCAAATATTTGAAAAATCATAAATATGCTGGGGAGCGCCGGAATAACGGCAGTACAATGTGGCCCTCACTGGCGCTGGGATAATCAGCCGGCGGGTCCAACAGGCACTGACATATGCCGGCCAATACCTCAGTGAAACAATCAAAGGTAATTATTTGCATTCTGCGCCAAAGTATTACACAGCACAACGCCAGATAACATGATCATCCCTGCGCTCTGAAACTGGCGCTATAGCCACGAAAAGTTATGCTAAAAGGTGTACATCATAAATAGGGCCCTTACCTTCCCTATGCAGGTCCATATGTCCCCGCAGCACACAGCCATTCACAAACGCCCGGCGCGGGAGCGCTCCCTGCTAGAGGGAAGCGCGGGAGGCGGCTGCGGACGCGCATGCGCCGCTGGAACGTGGAAAAGGTAGGATTGTGGGCTTCCTTGGGGTTTCACCCCGCGGGACATCCCGATTTCGGATGCCCCGCGGGGAGGGATCTGATCGGCCTGGGACTCTTATAGATCCCCCCCCTGACCCATTAAGGTAGAACATATACTGTATTGACTGCATGAATATACCTTTCTTTTTAGATTTGCAGTTAGGCAAAAAATTGTGTTGCAATATACTTAAAAGGTTAGTTGCTATTATTTTGGAAGTCATACGCATACTCTGGTAGACTTGCTAGACTGCGGGTTCTTTTTTTTTCTCTCTTGCAAGTTCAGAGTCCAGAGAACTCCTGTAAGCACTTCTAATGAAAGGCGGTTATCCGACAAACGCTCCACAGTTTATTATTTTCGGAAACACGGGATAGTTTAAATATTTTTTTTGGCCTGTCTGGGAGATGTTCCAAGGAACTTAATCATGTGCTTGCAGTGAACCGACATTGTATATTTCATTGTGTACTGGCTATGCCTTTCTTTTTTCTTTTTGTTGCTTTATTAATCTGTCAACTTTTCGATTGACTGTTATAAGTGTTAGAAATGGCATTTCATTTATTAGGTGAGTCATTTTCACCTGTATTTGAGTATATTGTGTTACTGTTATTAGGCGTAGCATGTGAAACTGTATCTCAGAAACTTGGCAACAGGCAACGTGCTCATGATTGTTGAAACAAGATATATTTCTAGTGGTTATGTAAAGTTGCATATCAGTTAAAGCGTTTACCAATCTCCCTGGTTGAGACCACTTGAGAGCTAGTGAAGTGATAAGCATCTACTAGAGCTAATTTATTTGTAGTGCTTCAATATTTTTTAATATAGTACTTATTCTGGGGCCCCCAAACGTTTTTTAGACCAGTTAACACTTGTCATCTTCCAGTTATCTTAAGTTGTACTAATGGGTTGTCATCTTAAGCCACCAGGAAGAATGTCGTCAAGGGCCCATATTTGGACAATTTTCCTTGTGGGGCGATTCAGGGCCATGTTTTTTGGGCCTAGTTGCCCTTTTTGCAGGAAAATGCGGCATGCGTATGCCAAACCGAGTATTGCCGAGTATATCGCCATATTTTTATGACTCAAAGCATTAGTTAATTTACAGTCTGCTGTTGCAAGTGATTCTGAGCCCTGATTTGGTCGTTTTCGGCCTATAAAATCCGTAGGTTTACGTTTCAAATTACGCCCTCCTTTTGCTAGTGGGAACCTACGATGGAGCCCCTTGATGAGTTTCGTCAAGAATGCGAGCATGTGCAGCATCAGGGGTTGCTAAAGTGGACCAACACCCTGCCTGATCGGCCCGGGAATCTATAAGATTCCCGGGCCGATTTAATCCCTCCCCGTGGGGCATCCAAATCGGGATGCCCCGCTGTGTGAAACCCCCCGGGACGCCCACAAACCTTACCTGAATCCCGGTCTAACGGCGCATGTGCGGGCCGCGGCCGCATTTCACGCTCTCTAGCAGGGCGCGTGCCCGCACCGGCCATTCACTAATAGAGAGAAGCATGGGATGCGTCCGCCAGCGTGCTAGGAGCCGCTGAGGTTTGACGCCGCTTTGACGCACATACCTCAGCAGCTCCTAGTGCACTGATTAGACGAGCGGCTGCGCATGCGCCGTAGGAGCGGGGTGAGGTGAGTTGTAACTAGGGATCTGGGGGGTGCCCTGGGGAAGTGGACCAATACCCAGGTTAGTCAAAATCCTGGGTGTTGGTCCACTTTAACCATGTACCTTCCTGAGCTTAGACATACCCGCAGTCACCTGGATATCAATCAAATGACCAATCAGCAGGTGTTCAAATTGACCCGACTGAACCGCCTTTCTCTTGAGAAATTTTACTCAGAGCTGCGGTCATGGTTGGCCCCTGACACAAGAAAGGGGCATGCAATTGGAGGTATGACCAAATTGGTTGCCTGCCTCCAATTTTTAGCGATTGGGTCCTATCAGAGTCTACGGGCACTGTCAGTTGGCACGTCCCAGCCATCACTGGCAGTGCCCTCCAATATAAGCCGGAGAAGGTCATCAAAATCATCTTTGCCTGTAACGCCCTCCACAAGTTTGCCTTTGACAAAGTGAGTGGCAGCATATGTGGAGGAGGCAAACCCTGGTTCTGCTCCAGAGATTCCAGGTCACCTTTTTTCGGGAACCCAGAGCCATGCTACCCAAAGCATTCGCCAGCATTTTCTGGACTCCTCTTTCTCTTAATTTTTTATTATTTTGTGCCCTTATGTTATTTTAATATTAGTCTAATCCTGTGGATTTTGTGGGTGTGATTAAAAAACCAAACCAAGGTTTTTGTCATTTATTGTAAAGAATTAAGTGTTAAGGGTCAAAAGTTGTTGGGTTATGGCACAACTCTGGATGCAGATAAACATAAAATTGGTGATAAAATATGTGCCTGTCCAGCTTACAAAAAGTTTGTGGACCCCAAAGTCCAGCATTGCTCGTTAGGGTGATGTTGCCTGGCTTACTCTGTTGGCTACTTGCTGTGCCTCCAGCCTTTGTGCAGCAACCTGGTTGGCCTCTAGCCTGGCCAGCCTTTTGTGTGGCGACCTGGTTGGCCTCCACAATAGCCCCAAGCAACACCTCCATCTGTTGGTGGTAGTGCTGCTGCTCCACAACCACTACAGCCAGATCTTAATGGAGCAAATTGGCGATCCGTTGAACCACTTTAAAATATATGTTGGAGTTTTGCCTAAAAGAGGTGCTGTCTCCCGCCAGTTTGCCCCCATATTTGTCGCTGCCTCACCAGAGACAGGTACTGCCTGGCTGTAGGGCACGGCTGGCTTCCTCCTGGGTGCTCTGGGGAGCTGGTGTGGCTGCTGCTGGCAGAAGGAAGATCTTAATGCTGAGAGGTTACTGCAAAGTCAAGGTAAATGCATTGGTAGTTTACTCTTTACAAAATATGTGCCCCTTCAAAATCACAACAAGGGCTGCACACTTGGACACACATCAACGTGGGGCCCCTAAAAATATGCTGCTACCACTATGTTAGGTGTTACGTTTATAGATTGACAAATCAACTTGATTTGTGTTGTAGGCCAACATGTGTGTCGCAGGCAAGCCCTTAAAGTTGGAGATGCATGTAGGCACTCAGGTTGGTGAGTTTGGTGTTTAGTCGGCCTGCTCCCCCTTGTGCCAAGCTACAATTAGCAGCCAAGTCTTACCACTGGTGGGCAAATGCCGCCTATCAGTTTCCCTAGTGCCTCGCACCCCCTGGTAGCTATTGGGGTGGAGCATACCTGCCACTAGCTCCTCAGCATTGGAACAAATGAAAGTTTGGCTTTAGAGAGTTAGCTAATGTTTCAGACACAAACATCCCTCTAGTTGATCTTGTTGAACAGTTACCCCTCAGCCCATCAGGTGCTGAGTTTACACTGAACCACCACTTTCAGTTTGTCCCACTTTTTCTTTGCCTGGGCACCATCTTTGAGTACTGGTCTTGCCTAGGTCATGTTGGTCAATCTCCACCCATAACTTTTCCCATAACCATCTGGGTGTCAACAGGGACCCAGACAGATAATCATTTTGGGAAATACCATGCAGCAGAACCTCCAGCACCCAGGGTGAGTGGCCGATGCTGTGGTCTGCTGGGTGGTGTCTCAGCTGAAGGTGGAGTCATGCCCACTCCCATGCCCAGAATGGATGGATTCTATACTACTGGCTGAGGGAAGTGCGGGCCTGACTGCAGTAGCGCTGCTCAGCTTTTGGCTCCGCCATTCTCTCTGTAGGGGGCTCCGCTGTAGACTCCACATGCACACTACATGGGAAGCCCTAGATGCCAGCAGGGGGAGAAGGAAAGGACTTAGAAGGACATGCACACTACATGGGAAGCCCTAGATGCCAGCAGGGGGAGAAGGAAAGGACGTAGAAGGACATGCACACTACATGGGAAGCCCTAGATGCCAGCAGGGGGAGAAGGAAAGGATGTAGAAGGACATGCACACTACATGGGAAGCCCTAGATGCCAGCAGGGGGGAGAAGGAAAGTATGTAGAAGGGAATGCACACTACATGGGAAGCCCTAGATGCCAGCAGGGGGAGAAGGAAATGATGTAGAAGGACATGCACACTACATGGGAAGCCCTAGATGCCAGCAGGGGGGAGAAGGAAAGTATGTAGAAGGGCATGCACACTACATGGGAAGCCCTAGATGCCAGCAGGGGGAGAAGGAATGTATGTAGAAGGGCATGTACACTATATGAGAAGCCCTAGATGCCAGCAGGGGGATAAGGAAAGGATGTAGAAGGACATGCACACTACATGGGAAGCCCTAGATGCCAGCAGAGGGATAAGGAAAGGATGTAGAATGACATGCACACTACATGGGAAGCCCTAGATGCCAGTAGGGGGAGAAGGAAATGATGTAGAAGGACATGCACACTACATGGGAAGCCCTAGATGCCAGCAGGGGGGAGAAGGAAAGTATGTAGAAGGGCATGCACACTACATGGGAAGCCCTAGATGCCAGCAGAGGGATAAGGAAAGGATGTAGAATGACATGCACACTACATGGGAAGCCCTAGATGCCAGTAGGGGGAGAAGGAAAGGATGTAGAAGGGCATGCACACTACATGGGAAGCCCTAGATGCCAGCAGGGGGATAAGGAAAGGATGTAGAAGGACATGCACACTACATGGGAAGCCCTAGATGCCAGCAGGGGGATAAGGAAAGGATGTAGAAGGACATGCACACTACATGGGAAGCCCTAGATGCCAGCAGGGGGAGAAGGAAAGGATGTAGAAGGACATGCACACTATATGGGCACACTGGCGGGGGACAGCGGGAAGCAACCTAAAATAGCAGGAAAAAATCAAATGCCGGAAGGACACACCTCCCAGAACAATGGTCTCCACAGCAAGTTTTGGCCAAAAAGAGGTAAAAGCTCGGCTTCCGAGACGAGTTCAGCAGCAAAACAGTAAATGCTCAGCTAAACCATATGCGTACGCAAAGCGAATACGGCCGCGTACACATAAACAAACTATTTTTGGAACACAGCTCTTAATCATACGAGTGTTTGCAAATTCCTGGTTTCCAAAGAAAAATGAGCATTCACAGGCAGGCTCTGAATCAGGCCTCTTGTTTATTGCCGATATGTGTATTGTGTCTAAACGTTTGGCTTTTTATTTTCTTATTTGCTCTAGTACCACCTGTTTGGCTGACCAGGCAGTCAGTCACAATTAGAGCGGTAGCTTGGAACGTCTTGGAAACACCCAAATCTAAGAGGCCGATTCATTAATAGCGGCAGGTAGTGACAGTTGAGCGACTGTAGCAGTATTTTCACAGCGCCCGCTAGTAGTCGCTGTGCTTGGCCATTGTTGATAGCGACTCAGTCGGTGTGCAGTAATGTTGAATACGGAGTGACGAGTCGCTATTTGACAGGTTCCGCGATGTATGGGAGCGCATGATAGCGACTGGTCAGAGCGACCGGCTCCCACCACATTCATCAAAAAATCACGCTCAAAAAATTCTCGCGCTGTGAAATGCATGTTTAACCCTTTTGTTGCCAAGCACGTAACACCTACGTGCTGGCTTGGCTGGGCCTTAAGTGCCAAGCCCGTAGGTGTTACGTGCTTGACTTTCCTCGCTTGTAGTTTAAAAAGTAAAAACAACAAATACTCACCTGACCCCTTGTTGGATCCGGCCGGGTCTCCTCTTTAATTTGGTGCCATCCGATCCCCCGTGGGGGGTCGGATGGCTCCAGGAGAGCCCCCGGAATAGGCCGCCCCCCCCCCCCGCTTCTGCAGCAGCAGCTTCTAACTGTAAAAAAAAAAATAAATAAAAATGACATTCACTTACCTGTGTGTGCGCTGGCTCCCGCTGTCCCTCCTCTTCACCTGGGGGGCCTCCGATCCCCCCCCAGGACTTACCGATCTTCAGGAGAGAGCCTGGGAGGCTCTCTCCTCTCTTCTGCACGATGGCGGCCGCCATCATGCCTCTAAGCCCCGCCCCCTTGGGGGCGGGGCTTATGAAGTCATCCCGGCCCCGATCTCAGGCTTCAGCCTTCTCAGCTTCTCAGATGCCGGTGATCGGTGCCCTGGAAGGAGGTGGCAGGAGATCCTCTGATCTCCTGCCTTCTCCTTCTCTGGATGCCGATCACCGGCATCTGTCAGCTGAGCGGCGAGGGACAAGAGCTTGCAATCGAAGGTAAGTACAGTAAAAAAAAATTTTTTTTTTTTCTAATAAAATACTTTTTATTATTGTGTGGTGTTTTTTTTTCACATTAACTCTTTGTGAGCTGGTAAGGGGTCCATGAGACCCCTTATACCAGTTCACAAGGCTGGGGGGGTGGCAAGTCACCTGCCCTAGCGGGTGGCTTGCCATTAACCCCCGCACCCCCATTACCTGCCTCCCCAAAGGCCAGGGGGGGGCAGAAGAGCCCGGGCCCACATAGGCTATGTGGGCTCGTAGGCTGCAGGGTGGGGGGGCCACCAAAGCTGGCCCCCCCACTCTGTGCCTACAAGCCCCCATAGCTGGTCCCGGGCTGGTTACTTTGGGTAAGGGGGACCCCACGTCATTTTTTTTTTTTGGATTTTGAAGGGTTTTTAACCCTTCAAAATCCAAAAAAAAATGGGGTCCCCCTCCCCGGGAAGGGGGACCCTATGTCATTTTTTTTTTTAATTAACCATTTGTCATCCAGCAGCTATAAAAGGCTTCTGGGCAGGAAAGGGTGTCTACCTATACATATGTGGTATCGCTGTAACCGGGAGAAATTGGGGTTTCTCACGCAATAAGATTTTATTGACAAACGTACATTTTTTATTACAAAAAAACTCTACAAATTGTAAAAAAATGTTTTTTTTTTATTTTTTTTCACACATTTCACCCAAAAAAATTGAGAATACACCTAAAAAATACAAACAAGACATTTCATGTTAAAGCCCAGACTCTGTTGAAAAAAACAATATATAATTTTCCTGGGAAATCCCTGGAAATCCCTTCAAAAATGACAGTTGAATATGTGTAGCGCAAAATGGTGAAACATCGTCTGGCAACAGGGAGTGGCAAATGCTGCAGGTAGGCTGGCAGCGAAAGGGTTAAACCCCAGAGCGCTGGCGGCGATGTGTTAAAAGTAGTTTTTTAACCCCCAAACCACCATATTTTTGGAAACCAAAAAAAAAAAAAATTATAAAGAATTTAGTAATATGAATACAATAATATCAGACCTGTAATATCAATTCTGCACACATTTTTTTTTTTTCCTTAAAAAAATTATCTAACATGGCAGAGGTGGTCACAGAATTTTTCACATTTAAAAAAAAAAAAAAAAAAAAAAAACATTAATAACAATTAATTAAGAATATTTAAAGATTGTTCCACTTAAATGCATTGGAGAGCGCCAGGTAGCGAGAGGTCATACCTGTCGCTGTTCAAGGTCGGACGCTGGCGCTGTGGGCTGAGGCTGGAATAATGATGAATGAGTCGCTATATGGCGCTATCTCAGTTGCTAAGCAGGATCGGCTTGATAAATGTGTGATTGTGGTGGGGAGCCGGCGTTCTCGTGGCGGGGCCCGTCATTACCGGCCGCTCACCAGTCGCTACCTGTCGCTATTCCGTCATAAATAAGGGCCTAAGTTCCTGTGGAGGGATGGGTGCCGAGTGAGAGTTAAGTAGCCTGGATCTTTATGGTACAAATGCATTCAACTTTGTTGTGTCTGTTTTGTAAATAAACTAATCAGCTAAATAAGAAAAACCCTTTTATACCAACACTGCAGAAGTCATTAAAGATAAACGCTAAATATGAGGTAGACACCTATTTAAAGGCTCACTAATCTTTGGTGTTAGTTTTACAGTATGTCCAAAATCCTGTTGAAAGTTGAAAAGCCGTCT
Organism: Gastrophryne carolinensis; assembly: GCA_027917425.1. Lineage (NCBI taxonomy): Eukaryota > Metazoa > Chordata > Amphibia > Anura > Microhylidae > Gastrophryne > Gastrophryne carolinensis. The sequence goes on along the minus strand of CM051244.1, from coordinate 121,488,711 downwards.
CATAAAGGTTGATTCTGCACCATGCAAGAATGCATTCTCGCATGGTTTTGAGTGAGAAAAACTTGCTATCGCCCCTCTCGATTCAGCCCCTAACTTTTTTGAGAGAATCTTCATTTTTGTGTGAGGTATGCCTTAATACAATGGAAATGTTGTGGAAGGACACAAAGCAACATAACAGAATTGAAGTTTCTATTGTATAGAACAATTGGTTAGAATTTCTCCAGGAAAGTGCAGTAAATGTTTAGATGCAGTGATTACAGGGGGAGGGGGCTATTAGATACCAATAGCAAAGGTTCACATGCATATTGCATTGCATTTTCCTCAATAAGTAAATGACTACCGGCAAATATATTTTACTTTGGTTGTGTTAATTTGGTTCATGTATCTACTTTGGGAATATCTGATGAAATTTTCAGTCAAACTGATGAAGCAATATATTTTTTTTTTAATTGAAAGTTTTTATTAAGGATGACACGAATCACAGGCCAACATCAACAGAAACAATCAGAAAGGCATCAGAAGTGAGCATGAGATAATATGACAACTGAGTTATTATCTATTGATAGCCCAGAACAACATCACATGGTGTATAATAAAGCTTTTCCGGACATAGGCTGCGTCCTGCCTCTCCTTATAACTTTTTAAAGGATAACGACACATACACGAACTAAAGACAGAAACGAGGACACACCACTGGTGCATGACAAAGAAGAGTGGAAGAAGGGAGGGGAGAGAGGAAGGGGAAGGGACGAAAGGTAAGAAAGGGGGGCTCCCCCATAGCCGCCCCCAAGGTCACTCCTGGAGGAATTTAAGGTAATCTGCAGATAACGTGAACTGGGCCCAAGAACGCCAGGTCTCCCAATGCCTCCCACCGTCGTCCCTGAGAGTGGCCGTGAGCTCCTCCATCCTGCAGATGTCCCCAACCCGCGACAGCCACATAGCCGTAGTGGGTGGATCTGACGATTTCCAGCAAGTGGGGATGCAAGTCTTCGCAGCGAGCAGAAGAGGGGCAAAGAGAGATTTCCCCCTAACCCGCATGGAGGTGGGCGCAAGGTTCAAGATTTAACTTGCCGGGTCCACCCCCAGGTCAATACCTGTGAGGCGCTCCACAATCACCCTCACGTTGGCCCAGAATCCCGATAACCCAGGGCAGTCCCAGAATATATGGATCATAGTACCCCTATCCTGTGAAAACTGATGAAGCAATATATATCTTTTGTAGGTGTAAGAAGGTCTCTCCTTTAATCTTAGAGGATGCAATAGTTACAGTCCTGGGTATAAATAGATCGTGGTACAGATCTTTGTGTTGACCCAGGCGCCTCTTTTCCAAACAATTTAATCCTAATTTCTAATGTCTTCAATTCTTAATATCTTAATTTCTTAAATTCTTTCCATTTCCTTATTTACCGTATTTGCCGGCGTATAAGATGACTTTTTCCCCCTGTAAAACATGCCTTCAAGTGGGGGGGTCATCTTATACGCCGGGTGCGCCTGGGTCCAGGGCCGTATCTCCCGCAAGGCAGACCTAGGGCGCTTGCATGGCAGGGGGGCAGCCATCCGTGTTTGCTGTGGCAAAAAAAAAAAATTCTGTGCGCCCGCGGGGCTCCCGCGCGTATGCCCACCAGCAGCACGTGCCCGCGGGGGTATTTGCGCTGCTCGTTCGGAGGCTCCGGCGCCCCCGCACATCCCGCCTCCACCTGTGTCGACGCCTCTGTCAGTGTTCCTCCTTGACTGGTGGACCCGCCCCGGCTATTGGTTAAGGAGAAGTGCCGGCGCGGGACATGAGAGCAGGCCGCCGGGCTCCGCCCACCTGCTGAGTCACAGATGCGTGACTAGGTGCTGCTGCATAGACCTGAGAGGATAAGGTAAGATTTTTTTAAACTAAAATAATATTTAAAATAGATGATTATTTTGGAGAGGGAGTGTGTCACCGGCTCCACCCCCTGGCATCATGCACTCCCAGTGCGGGATAAAATGCATGCATGGGTTGCTCCCAGAGACAAGTGAAATGTAATGGGTGAGTGGGCAGGGTAGTGTACAGTCAGAGACTGGGGTGGGAAGGCAGCACCACGCTTTCTTTTAAAGTTATGTGATGAACGGTCCATGCCCATGCTGCACTGTGAAAGTAGGTGACCCGGGCACAAGCAGTTCTGTTATATCAGTCCCGGATGTGTAGATCCTTGGCCTGCCCCTAACATCCATCTCTCTATCTGCACCTATCCTCATCCTGCCCCTAACACCCACCCATCTCTCCATCTGCACCTATCCTCATCCTGCCCCTAACACCCACCCATCTCTCCATCTGCACCTATCCTCATCCTGCCCCTAACACCCACCCATCTCTCTATCTGTACCTATCCTCATCCTGCCCCTAACACCCACCAATCTCTCCATCCGCACCTATCCCTCACCTGCCCTGGTCACCCACCCATCTCTCTATCTGCACCTATCCTCATCCTGCCCCTAACACCCACCAATCTCTCCATCTGCACCTATCCTCATCCTGCCCCTAACACCCACCAATCTCTCCATCCGCACCTATCCCTCACCTGCCCTGGTCACCCACCCATCTCTCCATCTGCACCTATCCTCATCCTGCCCCTAACACCCACCCATCTCTCCATCTGCACCTATCCTCATCCTGCCCCTAACACCCACCCATCTCTCCATCTGCACCTATCCTCATCCTGCCCCTAACACCCACCCATCTCTCCATCTGCACCTATCCTCATCCTGCCCCTAACACCCACCCATCTCTCTATCTGCACCTATCCTCATCCTGCCCCTAACACCCACCCATCTCTCCATCTGCACCTATCCTCATCCTGCCCCTAACACCCACCCATCTCTCCATCTGCACCTATCCTCATCCTGCCCCTAACACCCACCCATCTCTCTATCTGCACCTATCCTCATCCTGCCCCTGACACCCACCCATCTCTCTATCTGCACCTATCCTCATCCTGCCCCTAACACCCACCCATCTCTCTATCTGCACCTATCCTCATCCTGCCCCTAACATCCATCTCTCTATCTGCACCTATCCTCATCCTGCCCCTAACACCCACCCATCTCTCCATCTGCACCTATCCTCATCCTGCCCCTAACACCCACCCATCTCTCCATCTGCACCTATCCTCATCCTGCCCCTAACACCCACCCATCTCTCTATCTGCACCTATCCTCATCCTGCCCCTAACACCCACCCATCTCTTCATCTGCACCTATCCTCATCCTGCCCCTAACACCCACCCATCTCTCCATCTGCACCTATCCTCATCCTGCCCCTAACACCCACCCATCTCTCCATCTGCACCTATCCTCATCCTGCCCCTAACACCCACCCATCTCTCCATCTGCACCTATCCTCATCCTGCCCCTAACACCCACCCATCTCTCCATCTGCACCTATCCTCATCCTGCCCCAACACCCACCCATCTCTCCATCTGCACCTATCCTCATCCTGCCCCTAACACCCACCCATCTCTCTATCTGCACCTATCCTCATCCTGCCCCTGACACCCACCCATCTCTCTATCTGCACCTATCCTCATCCTGCCCCTAACACCCACCCATCTCTCTATCTGCACCTATCATCATCCTGCCCCTAACACCCACCCATCTCTCCATCTGCACCTATCCTCATCCTGCCCCTAACACCCACCCATCTCTCTATCTGCACCTATCCTCATCCTGCCCCTAACACCCACCCATCTCTCCATCTGCACCTATCCTCATCCTGCCCCTAACACCCACCCATCTCTCCATCTGCACCTATCCTCATCCTGCCCCTAACACCCACCCATCTCTCTATCTGCACCTATCCTCATCCTGCCCCTAACATCCATCTCTCTATCTGCACCTATCCTCATCCTGCCCCTAACACCCACCCATCTCTCCATCTGCACCTATCCTCATCCTGCCCCTAACACCCACCCATCTCTCTATCTGCACCTATCCTCATCCTGCCCCTAACACCCACCCATCTACCCATCTGCACTTATCCTCATCCTGCCCCTAACACCCACCCATCTCTCTATCTGCACCTATCCTCATCCTGCCCCTAACATCCATCTCTCTATCTGCACCTATCCTCATCCTGCCCCTAACATCCATCTCTCTATCTGCACCTATCCTCATCCTGCCCCTAACACCCACCCATCTCTCCATCTGCACCTATCCTCATCCTGCCCCTATCACCCACCATCTCTCCATCTGCACCTATCCTCATCCTGCCCCTAACACCCACCCATCTCTCCATCTGCACCTATCCTCATCCTGCCCCTAACACCCACCCATCTCTCCATCTGCACCTATCCTCATCCTGCCCCTAACACCCACCCATCTCTCCATCTGCACCTATCCTCATCCTGCCCCTAACACCCACCCATCTCTCCATCTGCACCTATCCTCATCCTGCCCCTAACACCCACCCATCTCTCTATCTGCACCTATCCTCATCCTGCCCCTAACACCCACCCATCTCTCCATCTGCACCTATCCCCAGCCTGTCCCTGACACCCACCCATCTCTCCATCTGCACCTATCCCCAGCCTGTCCCTGACACCCACCCATCTCTCCATCTGCACCTATCCCCAGCCTGTCCCTGACACCCACCCATCTCTCCATCTGCACCTATCCTCATCCTGCCCCTAACACCCACCCATCTCTCCATCTGCACCTATCCTCATCCTGCCCCTAACACCCACCCATCTCTCCATCTGCACCTATCCTCATCCTGCCCCTAACACCCACCCATCTCTCCATCTGCACCTATCCTCATCCTGCCCCTAACACCCACCCATCTCTCCATCTGCACCTATCCTCATCCTGCCCCTAACACCCACCCATCTCTCCATCTGCACCTATCCTCATCCTGCCCCTAACACCCACCCATCTCTCTATCTGCACCTATCCTCATCCTGCCCCTGACACCCACCCATCTCTCTATCTGCACCTATCCTCATCCTGCCCCTAACACCCACCCATCTCTCTATCTGCACCTATCCTCATCCTGCCCCTAACATCCATCTCTCTATCTGCACCTATCCTCATCCTGCCCCTAACACCCACCCATCTCTCTATCTGCACCTATCCTCATCCTGCCCCTAACACCCACCCATCTCTCTATCTGCACCTATCCTCATCCTGCCCCTAACACCCACCCATCTCTCCATCTGCACCTATCCTCATCCTGCCCCTAACACCCACCCATCTCTCCATCTGCACCTATCCTCATCCTGCCCCTAACACCCACCCATCTCCCCATCTGCACTTATCCTCATCCTGCCCCTAACACCCACCCATCTCTCTATCTGCACCTATCCTCATCCTGCCCCTAACATCCATCTCTCTATCTGCACCTATCCTCATCCTGCCCCTAACACCCACCCATCTCTCTATCTGCACCTATCCTCATCCTGCCCCTAACACCCACCCATCATTCCATCTGCACCTATCCTCATCCTGCCCCTAACACCCACCCATCTCTTCATCTGCACCTATCCTCATCCTGCCCCTAACACCCACCCATCTCTCCATCTGCACCTATCCTCATCCTGCCCCTAACACCCACCCATCTCTCTATCTGCACCTATCCTCATCCTGCCCCTAACACCCACCCATCTCTCCATCTGCACCTATCCTCATCCTGCCCCTAACACCCACCCATCTCTCCATCTGCACCTATCCTCATCCTGCCCCTAACACCCACCCATCTCTCCATCTGCACCTATCCTCATCCTGCCCCTAACACCCACCCATCATTCCATCTGCACCTATCCTCATCCTGCCCCTAACACCCACCCATCTCTCTATCTGCACCTATCCTCATCCTGCCCCTAACACCCACCCATCTCTCCATCTGCACCTATCCTCATCCTGCCCCTAACACCCACCCATCTCTCCATCTGCACCTATCCTCATCCTGCCCCTAACACCCACCCATCTCTCCATCTGCACCTATCCTCATCCTGCCCCTAACACCCACCCATCTCTCCATCTGCACCTATCCTCATCCTGCCCCTAACACCCACCCATCTCTCCATCTGCACCTATCCTCATCCTGCCCCTAACACCCACCCATCTCTCCATCTGCACCTATCCTCATCCTGCCCCTAACACCCACCCATCTCTCCATCTGCACCTATCCTCATCCTGCCCCTAACACCCACCCATCTCCCCATCTGCACCTATCCTCATCCTGCCCCTAACACCCACCCATCTCTCCATCTGCACCTATCCCCAGCCTGTCCCTGACACCCATTCCTATATCAGCACCTATCCCCAGGCGGCCCCTGACACCCATTTCACCATCAACACGTATCCCCCACCTGCCCTGGTCACCCACCCATCTCTCCATCTGCACCTATCCTCTTCAAGCACCTGACATCCATCCCTCGGGAGTAGGGATATTGAGGGAAATAGAGGGAGTAGTCTTATACTGCGAGTATATAACAAACTCTATATTTTGAGTGGAAATGTTGGGGGGTCGTCTTATACGCCGGCAAATACGGTACTTGCCCACTTTTGAACACACTCCGTGTAAACATATGTATCTTCTAAAGAGTTATTTATGAATTGCACCATTTAGCATCTTTGTGGTGGCTCCAGCGCATATTTTGGGGCACCAGAATTTTTATTCACACACTTAATAACTGGCTGCTAGAGAGATTGTGCGTGTGAAGGGAAACCTGCAACAATGTTTCTTTATCACTGTCAGCGTAAACATATGTATCTTCTAAAGTGTTACAATTCTTTTAGCTGTTCATTAGAGCAATAAGTCATTATAGTTGATGGCTTTCTACCAGAAATAAATCAGGATTGCACTGATATGTGAGGCAATTTTGACTGGTGGATTGGGTTATTATATTATTGGGTTATTATATTATATGGCAAGCTTTATGTGGCAATATGGCCACTCCCATGCAGTTATGCAGCATTTTGGAGAGGAAGCTCCAAAATGGCCGCTACCACTAGAAAATCGGTGAGGAGGTGTTTCAGCTTTGAGTGGATGCAGTGATTCAGTATTATGCATGCAGATGGGGCAAGCGAGTTTTGGGGAGTTTTCTTTTCCAACTGTGCCAGGCTGTTGGTCCAGTTTAAAGCAGACCAAAAGTCTATTAGCAAAGAAATTAAAAAAGTTCTACTCATCGCAGCAGCCCATCAAATCTTAAATCTATTACAATGCTCTGCAGAGTATCCTAGTAGTCCACTTCCGCATGTATGGAGTGCAGGCCATTCCCTTTCCGCAGCATCTGTAATCTTGCGCTGACAAAGCCGTTTGCGCACGCTCAGTACAGCCAGCGGCAGGGATGAGGAGTCAGCGCTTGTCCCTGCAAGGTAGACTACAGAAATGGCGCATGTGCTGTGCAAATGGCTGCGGGGCGAGGGGGCAGCGCCTGCATCTGCAAGACATGTCTCAGTACCAGCACTCGCGCAGGGCATCCGGTCTAAATAGAAAACGCATGCTCCCAGCTGAGATAACCCAGCTCCCAGCACAACAAAGATGGTGGCGCCTACATCACAACATGTGTATCCTGCAGGAAGCACAGTATCTCTTTGTTTTCAATGAGGGGGGGTTATATCGATGTCTATTTAAAAAAAAAATTTTACTGTTAGTCTGCTTTAAAAGGTTGGCTGTTACAGGACATGTCATCGGAAACTGTTAGAGGCTGCTAACGTGCCACATGAGAATTTTGGTGGCCATTTCCATATATAAGTGGGATCTGTTCATTTCTTTCACTGGGGTTTATCTCAGGGTGACCATCATATATCATTAATATCATTGTTATATTAACTATCATGTTTCATTTAATAAGATGTTCAGTTTAATAATAAAATAAATACATAAAAAGTGATATTTCATTGGAAAGTAAAGCAGTAGTTATAATCCTGATTATACAGATGGTATAATCAGGATTTAAACAGGTATAGAAGCTAAGGGGTTTTTTAAGAAAGGATAGCGCCAGGTAGTGCTTCGCCATGCACTGAACGCAAAACAACATTCATGAAAGCAAATCTGGTGAGCAGCTGCATGTAGCGTCACATGAGGCGGCTCAGCGTATAGTGCCAGCGTTCTAGGTTCAAGAGCACCAGGTATTATCTTTCGCTCAGTGTTGCTCTCCCATACATTTTAATGGGCTTTCATTTGTTTGTGTTTAAACAGCGTGTTTGGCAGCGTGTTTGGCAATTCATTTTTTTTTTCACTCTCCTGGCTGCAAACAAACACTTTTATACATTTTTTGGACTTTTTATATTTTTATGCTGAATTGTATTTACAGGTCTGGCACTAAAGTGTTATTGTCACAGTATTAAAACAATGTAATTCCATGTGTTTTCGCTTTTTTACAGGTGGATTTGTGTTCAAAAACAGACTTTAATCACACAGCGTCTGGCGCTCTATGCTACAGCGACCAGATTTAGAGCGGCAACGCTGTGTGTGTGTGTCCTTTTTTGTTAAATATGGTGTTGAGCGCCAAGTGCTGGACGCACTGAGCTGGCGCTACCTCTCGCTTGCTGCAGCGTTATACTGTTGTTAGAGCGCCCAACAAACATCATATTCATCAATGCCGGCCAGGTTACTACAGCTCTAAGCGCCACTATACAGACTCTCATCTGGCAATACGTGGCGCTAGTAGTGAATCAGCCTGTAAGTGAGAAGCTTCATAATTAGGCCTTATGCCGTCTGAGCCCACAAAGACTAAGGACCATATTTATGAAGTGCGCCATTTAGCATCTTTCTGCTGGCTCTAGTGCAAATTTTGGAGTGCCTGTATTTTTATCTTTTCTGGCGCTGAGCTTTAAACTTCCAAATGCTAACTTATTAACTTTGATTGTTGCACCAGGAATCGGCCGGAATGTGTCAGCGCCTGTTGGCCCTGACTGCCGATTATTCCACCACCAGTGAGTACCACTTTGTACCGCCATTTTTTCCAGCGCTGCATAACGTATTTATGACTTTTTACTCTTTGAAAAGATTGGCGCTGTATTTTTTAGGCACTGGTCAGCATTTCATTGTTACAGTTACAAGTAGGGTTGCCACCTGGCCGGAATATTTTTTGCGGCTTTTCCCATCCTCAATTACCAGTAAAAAAAACAAATACCAGCACTGCTTCGCCAATGGCTTAGTTACAATAAATCACTGCTGTGGACAAAAGGGGCAAATTTACAGTGCATTTAGGCTGCGTTTTAGTTGTCCAAATTGTAATGAAAAGAAGCCACAAATTTTTTTTTTTTTTTTCTAAAAAAAAATGTCATTTGATGGCATCTAGGTCCTGCGTTTCCATTATTCACTACGCAACTTCTGTACAAATAAATGAGTGCAATATGAATTTTAAGCATAAAACACCTGTTCTGCTCATTGTGCTCTATGGGATCAGGGGTGAGCATATCATTTCTGGGGCCCCATGCGAAGTTGTGTCTGGGGGCACTAATCAAAGGCGTGTTTATATAACATTATACAATAATAAAGAGGAACAGATGACGGAGAGAAGCTGCTCTTTTATCATGTAGCCTCAGCACTGACATAATCACCAGTATTACACAAGCCGCTTCCAGTTTTCACTGGAGCAGAGTTCTGGGGGGCCCATTGCATTTGCATGGGTTGTGTGGTGGCTACAGCGGCAGGTTTCATCTGGCGCTGCTTCAACCAGAGCGCCTGAATGCTGAGGTAAAAAAAGTGGTGCTGTGTGGCACTGACGCTACATAATAGGCCTCGTCCTCTCTGGTAACCTGGCTGCTCTGTGTAGCGTGGAGGCTGATTCATTACTAGCACCAGGTATCGGCAGATGAGCATCTGTGTAGCGGCGCTTAGAGCGACCGCTAGTAGATGCTGTGATTGGCTGCTGTATCAGAGCGCCTCAGTCGCTGTAGTAACCTGGCTGGCATTGATGAATGAGATGTATGTTGGGTGTTCTAACACCAGTACAGCGCTGCAGGGAGTGAAAGGTAGCGCCAGCTCAGTGCGACCGACTCTCAGCGACTCACACCATATTCAACAAAAAAAAACAGACTCACAGAGTGACGGCGCTCTGGATTTGGTCACTATAGCATAGAGCGCCAGACGCTGTGTGATTAAAGTCTGTTTTCGAAAACATATCCACCAGTAACAAAGCGAAAACACATGGAATGACATTGTTGTAACATTGTGACAATAACACTTTAGTTCCAGACCTGTAATGACAATACTGCATAAAAATATAAAAAATAAAAAAAGTTTTCAAAAATGACTTTTTCTAGGCCAGGAGAGGTGACACAATTATTTGAGAGAAAAATAAATAAATGAAAAACAAAAAACCCTGTTTAAACAGAAGAAAAGGAATGTTCATTGAAATGAATGGGAGAGCAACAGGTAATACCTTGGCGCTCTGGAAGCTAGAGCGCCAGCGCTATATGCTGAGCCACCTGTAATGATGAATTGGGGCGCTACATGGGGCTGTTAGAGTCACTCACCAGAATCCCCTTCATAAATGTGGTATTGCGTACAGCGCCCAGCGTTCACTAGACGCTGCCTGCCGCTACGAGACGCTACCTGCCGCTATCCCTTGATGAATAAACCCCATAGACTGCAGATCTATCAGAGCAAAATCTATTCAGTAAAATAAGTAATGAATATGGAGGGAAGGAGCTAAGAAGTGGGAAATATGAGGGGTGGCAAGTAAAAAAAAAAAAATCGGGGCTAAGACAGAAATATCTGAGAGGAAGGAAAATGAGAGTCTGGGAGGCTTAGAGGAGGGAAAACTGAGGTAAAATGTGGGGAGGAAAAGAAAACAACCTCATTTCTCAGGTAAAATGCCCACCCCATAACTTCTTCCCCCACGCTGCAAAGCTTTGAGGCAAAGTTACTCCATAATATAGTGGGGTGGTTACCGCTGCCTGCTTCATGGACATGAAGTGTAAAAATAATGGTTGTACAGCTGGTGAAAAAATCTTGTGACTAAACTTGACTGGCAGATCATCGGATTGTGCTTCTTCTTGTTGGTCATATACCGATATGTTAAACGAAGGATTTTAAAGCGGACCAAAACCTGTTCATGTCAGCCCGGGAATCTAAAAGACTCCAGGGCTGGTCACTTACCTACCCAAGGGGCATCAGTGTAATGGCCCATTATGTGAAACCCTAGGATCACCCACAAGATTCACCATTCCGGGGCTGCCACTGCACTTTGAAACAGCCCATTTCCCTGCCTCCCATGAGAGAGTTGGTGTGTTTTAAGACATTGAGGCCCTTATTTATGACGGAATAGCGACGGGTAGCGACTGGTGAGCGACCGGTAATGACGGGCACCGCCACGAGAACGCCGGCTCCCCACCACAATCACACATTTATCAAGCCGACCCTGCTTAGCGACTGAGATAGCGCCAGATAGCCACTCATTCATCATTATTCCAGCCTCAGCCCACAGCGCCAGCGTCCGACCTTGAACAGCGACAGGTATGACCTCTCGCTACCTGGCGCTCTCCAATGCATTTCAATGGAACAATCTTTAAATATTCATAATTAATTGTTATTAATGTGTTTTTTTTTTTTTTTTTTTTTTTAAATGTGAAAAATTCTGTGACCACTTCTGCCATTTTAGATAATTTTTTTAAGGTAAAAAAAAAAAAAAATGTGTGCAGAATTGATATTACAGGTCTGATATTATTGTATTCATATTACAAAATTCTTAAAAATTTTTTTTTTTTTTTGGTTTCCAAAAATATGGTGGTTTGGGGGTTAAAAAACTACTTTTAAGACATCGCCGCCAGCGCTCTGGGGTTTAAACATGCATTTCACAGCGCGAGAATTTTTTGAGCGTGATTTTTTGATGAATATGGTGGGAGCCGGTCGCTCTGACCAGTCGCTATCATGCGCTCCCATACAGCGCGGAACCTGTCAAATAGCGACTCGTCACCCCGTATTCAACATTACTGCACACCGACTCAGTCGCTATCAACAACCGAACAACGGCCAAGCACAGCGACTACTAGCGGGCTCTGTGAAAATACTGCTACAGTCACTCAACTGTCGCTACCTGCCGCTATTAATGAATCGGCCTCTAAATTTATCTGCCTACAGAGAGAAAAATGGATGGAATGGGAGGAGAGTAAATGAAGGGAATAGAGAAAAACAGGTACAGAGGGAAATGGAGGGAATTTTTTTTTAAAAAAAAGGAGGGAACGTAGAACAAAAGAGGGAGATAAGGGAAATGTGAAAAAAGGGACTGAAGGAGGGAATGTAAAAAAGAGAGAGCAATGACTAAATGTGGAAATAGGGCAAGATAAAGGGCATGTGAAAAAGAGAATATGGGGGAATGTGGAACAAAAGAAGGACATGTGAAAAAGACTAAAAGAAGGATGGATGTGAAAATAACAAAGGTGGAGGGAATGTGGAAAAAGGAAGCAGAGGGAATATGAAAGAGAGACAGAGAATGTGGAAAAGAGAGTAAGATGGAGAGGATTTGAAAAGGAAAGATTGAGGAAATGTTGAAAAGAGGCTGATATTGGGGAATTGTGGAAAAAAGAGAGAAAGATGGATGGAGGTTAAAAAGTGAAAATGGAGGGAATGTAAAAGGAGAGGAAATGCGAAAAAGACTAAAAGAGGAAATGTGAAAATGAGAGAAAGATGAAGGTATATGTAAAAGAGAGCAGGATGGGGGATTATGGAAAAGAGAGGAATAACGAAAGAATGTGAAAACAATAGAAAGATGGGTGGAGAGCAGCAAGTCAGTCACACTATTGTCACTCCTAGGATGATGGCACCCTGCGTGGGCGCTCTATCTGCACACCCCAAAGGCCAGCCCAGCAGATGGCAGTAGAGTGACTGGGGCCTCTGGAGTCTTATTAGCAGCTAATCACCCATTTCACAGGGGTTATTCTGTAAATGGGGACTTCAATAGGCAAAACACCCAGGAAAAATGAATCTGATACTGTGTTTACTCAGCGATAACCGGCAGCTGAACAGATGTTTTGGACCATCTATTACTGTAGGTGGATAGAAACGTTTGGGCTGATTTTTTTTTCGGCTTCTGGGGCCACTCTCTGGCACTGCTTATCCCAGCCTGTGGGTTATTAACCTGGGAAGCACTATAATATAGTTGTAGCTTGTTTATTGTGGAGTTGTGCCAATGGTTTGGTGACCTCTAACACACTCTCTTGTGTGTCCCTCTTAATAGAAAAACAATAAAGACTAATGGCAGAAAAAGACTCCATCAAGTCTGCATCCTTCTGGGTTTTTTTTTTTTTAATTATAATTTTTATTGAGGAGACAGGCATCCTTCTGGGTTTTTTAGTTTATACACAGGATAAACCTGTGTTCAACCAAAGCTTTCTTTTGTTGAATTTTTTTTTTTAATCAAGTATTTACTGTATATTTATATACATACAAATACACAAGGAATTCTTTGTGGCCTGTTATCAGTGTACAATGGGTATGTAAACTGAGGTAATACAACCTACATACAAGATGGTACGGTTAAAGCAGATCTATACTTTTCCTTTCAGTTTGGTGCCATTGTGGGACCAGGTTCACGTAGACTCTAAACTAACCTAACCTACCTGCCACTATCAGTGAGCAGTGCATTAGAGAGATACAAAGAGGGCGATTCATTAATAGCGGCAGGTAGCGACAGTTGAGCGACTGTAGCAGTATTTTCAGAGCGCCCGCTAGTAGTCGCTGTGCTTGGCCGTTGTTCGGTTGTTGACAGCGACTCAGTCGGTGTGCAGTAATGTTGAATATTGGGTGAGGAGTCGCTATTTGACAGGTTCCGCGCTGTATGGGAGCGCATGATAACGACTGGCCATAGCGACCGGCTCGCACCATATTCATTAACAAATCACGCTGAAAAAATTCTCGCGCTGTGAAATGCATGTTTAAACCCCAGAGCGCTGGCGGCGATGGGTTAAAAGTAGTTTTTTAACCCCCAAACAACCATATTTTTTTAAACCAAAAAAAACAAGTTTTTAATAACATTTTGTAATATTAATACATTAATATCAGACCTGTAATATCAATTCTGCACAATGTTTTTTTTTTTTTACCATAAAAAAAATATATAACATGGCAGAAGTGGCCACAGAATTTTTCACATTAAAAAAAAAAAAAAAAAAAACATTAATATGAATTAATTATGAATATTTAAAGATTGTTCCATTGAAATTCATTGGAGAGCGCCAGGTAGCGAGAGGTCATACCTGTCGCTGTTCAAGGTCGGACGCTGGCGCTGTGGGCTGAGGCTGGAATAATGATGAATGAGTGGCTATCTGGCGCTATCTCAGTCGGTAAGCAGGATCGGCTTGATAAATGTGTGATTGTGGTGGGGAGCCGGCGTTCTCGTGGCGGTGCCCGTCATTACCGGTCGCTCACCAGGCGCTACCCGTCGCTATCCCTTGTTAAATATTGGGCCTAACTTTTACCTAGCAAATCTGTGTCTATTGGAGAACAGTTAAAAGCTACACACGTGTGGAATCTGCAGCTCATCCAACTGAAGTCATGCTTCATGCTGAAGTTCGCAGCTAATTCCTGTCCCCATCATAAAAGGCTTAATGCCTGTTCTTGGCTTCTGAAGTAACATTAATTGAAGAGGTATTCCACCTGGGATACCCTGGGGTAGAGTGTAAAAGAAGACGGGGAGGCCGATTCATTAATAGCGCCAGGTAGCGACAGATGAGCGACTGTAGCGTGATTTTTACAGCGCCAGCCAGTATTCGCTGTGCTTGGCCGGCGTTTGCTTGATGACAGCGACTCAGTCGGTGTGCGGTAATGTTGAATACGGGCTTAGGGGTCGCTGTTTCACAGGTTCAGCGTTGTATGTGAGCGCCTGACAACGAATGGCCAGAGCGAACGGCTTGCTTCATATTCATTAAAAAATGACGCTCCGAATTTGCTGGCGCTGTCCATTCCTTGTTTAAACCCCAGTGCGCTGGCGGCGATGGGTGTTAACTAGTTTTTAACCCCTAAACAACCATATTTTTTGATTGTAACGTTATACATGTTTTGGAATCATTTTGTAATATGAATATATTAATATCAGACCTGTAAGATCATTTCTGCACAAATTTTTTTTTTTTTTTTTTTTTACTTTAAAAAAAAACCTAACATTGCAGAAGTGGGCTCAGAATTTTTGACATTAAAAAATATATATATATATATAATACCAATTAATTATGATTAATTAAAGATTGCTCCATTGAAATGCATTGAACAATGCCAGGGAGGTACAGGTCATACCTGGCGCTGTGAAGGAATTTGCAGCGGCGCTGTTCGTTCCAGGCGGCTTCATGATGAATCCCGCGCTAGCCGTTGCTCTCGCCGGCGCTAGCCTCATTTAGCTTGATAAATGCGTCATTGTGACCGCCGCCGGGCGTACTTGAGTCGGTAGCCGCCGATAGCTGGCGGGACCTGGCGCTCGTCAGACACTACCTGGCGCTAGCCCGTAATAAATAAGGCCCAAAGTCATTTCGATGGTTGGTCGGCTATAAAAAGGCCATGATTGGTGTCCGAAGAGAGGGATTTGGGTTCTAGGATGTTAAGGTTCAGCGTTATGTTGTTATGTATTCTTTAACTGCTACTTTTGTGTCATATTATTTTAGCATGGCACTTGAAGCAATTCTGGTGTGGTGGATAGTAAATAACAGGGCAGGGCCTTGATGTAGATACTCTGTAGCACTCTGGGGGTTGTGGGTGTCATGAGAATTGGTATCCCTGAGTTCAGGAGTGGGGGAGGGAGAGCACACAGTAAGCACCGGATAATTCATGGTTGTTTTGTGTATTTCCCCCAAAAAGTGTTGGGGGGGGGCGGAAAAAACAGGGGCATAACATGAGGGAGTGCGACTGTACCGGAGTCCAGAAGGTCAGGGGCCCCATAGGCTCTTCCACCTTATCATATATCTGCTCACTTGGCATATGAAGACTGCTGTTTCAGTCTTTAGATGTCTAGCTGCATCCAAATGAGAAAAAGACATAAGAGGGGATAATTATGATCCGTGAAAGGGCCCTGTTTAATGTTCACACCAGGGCCCTGTCACATTTAGTTATACCAATGGCCAAGGAGGAAGAATAAGCTCTAGAACAAGTGTATTACTCTTTTTTTGTTGGTCACCCAACAGCCCTCTTTCTTTGTGGCATCCAAACAGCTGAGGTTTATAGAATAGAAAGCTTGAATCTCACAGGAATTATGAGTCGCACCCTCTTGTGGACTGCAGGTTCTCCACATTTCCTTCGTAATGATGCGCACAGATGTTCTGGTTTCTGATGAACAAACATGATATAAGCAGAATTCAGGTTCATGGCCTTCAGACCTTCATCACCAGCAGGGGATTCGGCGGCACATTCTCCCCATTGAAGTCAATAAGAGCTGTTTGTCGAATTGCATGGTAACAGCAGATGGATCTCATTGGACGAGAGCCCACAAATGCGCTGTAGGCACGACAAAGAGGTGGGTGCATTCTTGGGTGTTTCACACAGCAGGGCATCCCAATTCACGATGTCCCAGGGGAACGGAACATGGAATGTCAAATTTACAGGCTTTTTTCCACTTTAAAGATACAAACCCTATTTATTTGAAATAGTATTAGTGTTTATTGTGCGCTTATGCACACATGGAATGTGACGTCTGCATTTTCCCATCCGTGAACTTGTGACCATACACTATATATAGTGAATAAACACTATATCAGTGACTACACACAGGTGAATTACACTCAGTGAGCAAACACTATATCAGTGACTAGAGATGAGCGAACTTTTGAAAAATTCGATTCGACTGATTCGCCGAATTTTCCGACAAAAATCGCTTCGACCCGAATAAATTCGCGACGAATCGCTATTAAAAACGGCTATTTCTGAGCCTCCTAGAGCCTCAATAGGGTTGTAAACCATTCAGCCTTGCTGTAACACGCACAGGATGCGTGCTGGGTTAGTTAAATAATACTTTGAAGAAATATCACATGCAGATCAGAGGCATCGCTAATAGAATCGCAGAGCGGCACAATTGCAGAGAGTTGAAGTGGCATCACAATGAGGGGCAGAAGGAGCCCAAATATACACTGGAGTTGGCCTCAGGAGCCCAAAAATTGGATGAATCACACCCTGGAGTTGGCAGAAGTTGGCAGCAGCAGCAGCAGGAGCCCAAATATACACTGGAGTTGGCTTCAGGAGCCCAAAAATTGGATGAATCACACCCTGGAGTTGGCAGAAGTTGGCAGCAGCAGCAGCAGGAGCCCAAATATACACTGGAGTTGGCTTCAGGAGCCCAAAAATTGGATGAATCACACCCTGGAGTTGGCAGAAGTTGGCAGCAGCAGCAGCAGGAGCCCAAATATATACTGGAGTTGGCTTCAGGAGCCCAAAAATTGGATGAATCACACCCTGGAGTTGGCAGGAGTTGACAGTAGCAGCAGCAGGAGCCCAAATATACACTGGAGTTGGCTTCAGGAGCCCAAAAATTGGATGAATCACACCCTGGAGTTGGCAGA
This sequence comes from Gastrophryne carolinensis, assembly GCA_027917425.1. Taxonomy (NCBI): domain Eukaryota; kingdom Metazoa; phylum Chordata; class Amphibia; order Anura; family Microhylidae; genus Gastrophryne; species Gastrophryne carolinensis. The sequence goes on along the minus strand of CM051244.1, from coordinate 121,471,256 downwards.
AGTTGGCAGCAGCAGCAGCAGGAGCCCAAATATACACTGGAGTTGGCCTCAGGAGCCCAAAAATTGGATGAATCACACCCTGGAGTTGGCAGAAGTTGGCAGCAGCAGCAGCAGCAGGAGCCCAAATATACACTGGAGTTGGCTTCAGGAGCCCAAAAATTGGATGAATCACACCCTGGAGTTGGCAGGAGTTGACAGTAGCAGCAGCAGGAGCCCAAATATACACTGGAGTTGGCTTCAGGAGCCCAAAAATTGGATGAATCACACCCTGGAGTTGGCAGCAGCAGCAGCAGGAGCCCAAATATACACTGGAGTTGGCCTCAGGAGCCCAAAAATTGGATGAATCACACCCTGGAGTTGGCAGGAGTTGACAGTAGCAGCAGCAGGAGCCCAAATATACACTGGAGTTGGCTTCAGGAGCCCAAAAATTGGATGAATCACACCCTGGAGTTGGCAGCAGCAGCAGCAGGAGCCCAAATATACACTGGAGTTGGCTTCAGGAGCCCAAAAATTGGATGAATCACACCCTGGAGTTGGCAGGAGTTGACAGTAGCAGCAGCAGGAGCCCAAATATACACTGGAGTTGGCTTCAGGAGCTCAAAATTGGATGAATCACACCCTGGAGTTGGCAGAAGTTGGCAGCAGCAGCAGCAGGAGCCCAAATATACACTGGAGTTGGCCTCAGGAGCCCAAAAATTGGATGAATCACACCCTGGAGTTGGCAGAAGTTGGCAGCAGCAGCAGCAGGAGCCCAAATATACACTGGAGTTGGCCTCAGGAGCCCAAAAATTGGATGAATCACACCCTGGAGTTGGCAGAAGTTGGCAGCAGCAGCAGCAGGAGCCCAAATATACACTGGAGTTGGCTTCAGGAGCCCAAAAATTGGATGAATCACACCCTGGAGTTGGCAGAAGTTGGCAGCAGCAGCAGCAGGAGCCCAAATATACACTGGAGTTGGCCTCAGGAGCCCAAAAATTGGATGAATCACACCCTGGAGTTGGCAGGAGTTGACAGTAGCAGCAGCAGGAGCCCAAATATACACTGGAGTTGGCCTCAGGAGCCCAAAAATTGGATGAATCACACCCTGGAGTTGGCAGAAGTTGGCAGCAGCAGCAGCAGCAGCAGGAGCCCAAATATACACTGGAGTTGGCTTCAGGAGCCCAAAAATTGGATGAATCACACCCTGGAGTTGGCAGGAGTTGACAGTAGCAGCAGCAGGAGCCCAAATATACACTGGAGTTGGCTTCAGGAGCCCAAAAATTGGATGAATCACACCCTGGAGTTGGCAGAAGTTGGCAGCAGCAGCAGCAGGAGCCCAAATATACACTGGAGTTGGCCTCAGGAGCCCAAAAATTGGATGAATCACACCCTGGAGTTGGCAGGAGTTGACAGTAGCAGCAGCAGGAGCCCAAATATACACTGGAGTTGGCTTCAGGAGCCCAAAAATTGGATGAATCACAACCTGGAGTTGGCAGAAGTTGGCAGCAGCAGCAGCAGGAGCCCAAATATACACTGGAGTTGGCCTCAGGAGCCCAAAAATTGGATGAATCACACCCTGGAGTTGGCAGGAGTTGACAGTAGCAGCAGCAGGAGCCCAAATATACACTGGAGTTGGCCTCAGGAGCCCAAAAATTGGATGAATCACACCCTGGAGTTGGCAGAAGTTGGCAGCAGCAGCAGCAGCAGGAGCCCAAATATACACTGGAGTTGGCTTCAGGAGCCCAAAAATTGGATGAATCACACTCTGGAGTTGGCAGGAGTTGACAGTAGCAGCAGCAGGAGCCCAAATATACACTGGAGTTGGCTTCAGGAGCCCAAAAATTGGATGAATCACACCCTGGAGTTGGCAGAAGTTGGCAGCAGCAGCAGCAGGAGCCCAAATATACACTGGAGTTGGCCTCAGGAGCCCAAAAATTGGATGAATCACACCCTGGAGTTGGCAGGAGTTGACAGTAGCAGCAGCAGGAGCCCAAATATACACTGGAGTTGGCCTCAGGAGCCCAAAAATTGGATGAATCACACCCTGGAGTTGGCAGAAGTTGGCAGCAGCAGCAGCAGCAGGAGCCCAAATATACACTGGAGTTGGCTTCAGGAGCCCAAAAATTGGATGAATCACACCCTGGAGTTGGCAGGAGTTGACAGTAGCAGCAGCAGGAGCCCAAATATACACTGGAGTTGGCTTCAGGAGCCCAAAAATTGGATGAATCACACCCTGGAGTTGGCAGAAGTTGGCAGCAGCAGCAGCAGGAGCCCAAATATACACTGGAGTTGGCCTCAGGAGCCCAAAAATTGGATGAATCACACCCTGGAGTTGGCAGGAGTTGACAGTAGCAGCAGCAGGAGCCCAAATATACACTGGAGTTGGCTTCAGGAGCCCAAAAATTGGATGAATCACACCCTGGAGTTGGCAGAAGTTGGCAGCAGCAGCAGCAGCAGGAGCCCAAATATACACTGGAGTTGGCTTCAGGAGCCCAAAAATTGGATGAATCACACCCTGGAGTTGGCAGGAGTTGACAGTAGCAGCAGCAGGAGCCCAAATATACACTGGAGTTGGCTTCAGGAGCCCAAAAATTGGATGAATCACACCCTGGAGTTGGCAGAAGTTGGCAGCAGCAGCAGCAGGAGCCCAAATATACACTGGAGTTGGCTTCAGGAGCCCAAAAATTGGATGAATCACACCCTGGAGTTGGCAGAAGTTGGCAGCAGCAGCAGCAGGAGCCCAAATATACACTGGAGTTGGCCTCAGGAGCCCAAAAATTGGATGAATCACACCCTGGAGTTGGCAGGAGTTGACAGTAGCAGCAGCAGGAGCCCAAATATACACTGGAGTTGGCTTCAGGAGCCCAAAAATTGGATGAATCACACCCTGGAGTTGGCAGAAGTTGGCAGCAGCAGCAGCAGGAGCCCAAATATACACTGGAGTTGGCCTCAGGAGCCCAAAAATTGGATGAATCACACCCTGGAGTTGGCAGGAGTTGACAGTAGCAGCAGCAGGAGCCCAAATATACACTGGAGTTGGCCTCAGGAGCCCAAAAATTGGATGAATCACACCCTGGAGTTGGCAGAAGTTGGCAGCAGCAGCAGCAGGAGCCCAAATATACACTGGAGTTGGCTTCAGGAGCCCAAAAATTGGATGAATCACACCCTGGAGTTGGCAGGAGTTGACAGTAGCAGCAGCAGGAGCCCAAATATACACTGGAGTTGGCTTCAGGAGCCCAAAAATTGGATGAATCACACCCTGGAGTTGGCAGAAGTTGGCAGCAGCAGCAGCAGGAGCCCAAATATACACTGGAGTTGGCCTCAGGAGCCCAAAAATTGGATGAATCACACCCTGGAGTTGGCAGGAGTTGACAGTAGCAGCAGCAGGAGCCCAAATATACACTGGAGTTGGCTTCAGGAGCCCAAAAATTGGATGAATCACACCCTGGAGTTGGCAGAAGTTGGCAGCAGCAGCAGCAGGAGCCCAAATATACACTGGAGTTGGCCTCAGGAGCCCAAAAATTGGATGAATCACACCCTGGAGTTGGCAGGAGTTGACAGTAGCAGCAGCAGGAGCCCAAATATACACTGGAGTTGGCCTCAGGAGCCCAAAAATTGGATGAATCACACCCTGGAGTTGGCAGAAGTTGGCAGCAGCAGCAGCAGCAGGAGCCCAAATATACACTGGAGTTGGCTTCAGGAGCCCAAAAATTGGATGAATCACACCCTGGAGTTGGCAGGAGTTGACAGTAGCAGCAGCAGGAGCCCAAATATACACTGGAGTTGGCTTCAGGAGCCCAAAAATTGGATGAATCACACCCTGGAGTTGGCAGAAGTTGGCAGCAGCAGCAGCAGGAGCCCAAATATACACTGGAGTTGGCCTCAGGAGCCCAAAAATTGGATGAATCACACCCTGGAGTTGGCAGGAGTTGACAGTAGCAGCAGCAGGAGCCCAAATATACACTGGAGTTGGCTTCAGGAGCCCAAAAATTGGATGAATCACACCCTGGAGTTGGCAGAAGTTGGCAGCAGCAGCAGCAGCAGGAGCCCAAATATACACTGGAGTTGGCTTCAGGAGCCCAAAAATTGGATGAATCACACCCTGGAGTTGGCAGGAGTTGACAGTAGCAGCAGCAGGAGCCCAAATATACACTGGAGTTGGCTTCAGGAGCCCAAAAATTGGATGAATCACACCCTGGAGTTGGCAGAAGTTGGCAGCAGCAGCAGCAGGAGCCCAAATATACACTGGAGTTGGCTTCAGGAGCCCAAAAATTGGATGAATCACACCCTGGAGTTGGCAGAAGTTGGCAGCAGCAGCAGCAGGAGCCCAAATATACACTGGAGTTGGCCTCAGGAGCCCAAAAATTGGATGAATCACACCCTGGAGTTGGCAGGAGTTGACAGTAGCAGCAGCAGGAGCCCAAATATACACTGGAGTTGGCTTCAGGAGCCCAAAAATTGGATGAATCACACCCTGGAGTTGGCAGAAGTTGGCAGCAGCAGCAGCAGGAGCCCAAATATACACTGGAGTTGGCCTCAGGAGCCCAAAAATTGGATGAATCACACCCTGGAGTTGGCAGGAGTTGACAGTAGCAGCAGCAGGAGCCCAAATATACACTGGAGTTGGCCTCAGGAGCCCAAAAATTGGATGAATCACACCCTGGAGTTGGCAGAAGTTGGCAGCAGCAGCAGCAGCAGGAGCCCAAATATACACTGGAGTTGGCTTCAGGAGCCCAAAATTGGATGAATCACACCCTGGAGTTGGCAGGAGTTGACAGTAGCAGCAGCAGGAGCCCAAATATACACTGGAGTTGGCTTCAGGAGCCCAAAAATTGGATGAATCACACCCTGGAGTTGGCAGAAGTTGGCAGCAGCAGCAGCAGGAGCCCAAATATACACTGGAGTTGGCCTCAGGAGCCCAAAAATTGGATGAATCACACCCTGGAGTTGGCAGGAGTTGACAGTAGCAGCAGCAGGAGCCCAAATATACACTGGAGTTGGCTTCAGGAGCCCAAAAATTGGATGAATCACACCCTGGAGTTGGCAGAAGTTGGCAGCAGCAGCAGCAGCAGGAGCCCAAATATACACTGGAGTTGGCTTCAGGAGCCCAAAAATTGGATGAATCACCCTGGAGTTGGCAGGAGTTGACAGTAGCAGCAGCAGGAGCCCAAATATACACTGGAGTTGGCTTCAGGAGCCCAAAAATTGGATGAATCACACCCTGGAGTTGGCAGAAGTTGGCAGCAGCAGCAGCAGGAGCCCAAATATACACTGGAGTTGGCTTCAGGAGCCCAAAAATTGGATGAATCACACCCTGGAGTGGGCAGAAGTTGGCAGCAGCAGCAGCAGGAGCCCAAATATACACTGGAGTTGGCCTCAGGAGCCCAAAAATTGGATGAATCACACCCTGGAGTTGGCAGGAGTTGACAGTAGCAGCAGCAGGAGCCCAAATATACACTGGAGTTGGCTTCAGGAGCCCAAAAATTGGATGAATCACACCCTGGAGTTGGCAGAAGTTGGCAGCAGCAGCAGCAGGAGCCCAAATATACACTGGAGTTGGCCTCAGGAGCCCAAAAATTGGATGAATCACACCCTGGAGTTGGCAGGAGTTGACAGTAGCAGCAGCAGGAGCCCAAATATACACTGGAGTTGGCCTCAGGAGCCCAAAAATTGGATGAATCACACCCTGGAGTTGGCAGAAGTTGGCAGCAGCAGCAGCAGCAGGAGCCCAAATATACACTGGAGTTGGCTTCAGGAGCCCAAAAATTGGATGAATCACACCCTGGAGTTGGCAGGAGTTGACAGTAGCAGCAGCAGGAGCCCAAATATACACTGGAGTTGGCTTCAGGAGCCCAAAAATTGGATGAATCACACCCTGGAGTTGGCAGAAGTTGGCAGCAGCAGCAGCAGGAGCCCAAATATACACTGGAGTTGGCCTCAGGAGCCCAAAAATTGGATGAATCACACCCTGGAGTTGGCAGGAGTTGACAGTAGCAGCAGCAGGAGCCCAAATATACACTGGAGTTGGCTTCAGGAGCCCAAAAATTGGATGAATCACACCCTGGAGTTGGCAGAAGTTGGCAGCAGCAGCAGCAGGAGCCCAAATATACACTGGAGTTGGCTTCAGGAGCCCAAAAATTGGATGAATCACACCCTGGAGTTGGCAGGAGTTGACAGTAGCAGCAGCAGGAGCCCAAAAAATGGCCTAAAGACATAAATATGTTTTGCACCATTTGGAAAGTGTAAAACGTGGCACCATGCTGAATCTAGTCGCATGCATCAGGCATTGGTGGGTGGAAATCCTGGCTGATCCATCCCTGATTCATTTTGACAAAGGTGAGTCTCTCCACATTTTTAGTTGACAGACGAGTTCTCCTCGCCGTAACTGTGGCCCCCGCCGCACTAAACACCCGCTCAGATGGCACGCTACTTGCCGGGCAGGACAGCTTTTCCAGGGCAAACTCTGCTAGTTGCGGCCACAAATCAAGTTTGGCTGCCCAGAAGTCCAGCGGATCCTCAAGGTGTGTTGGCATGGTCATGTCAAAGTATGACATGACCTGCTGGTTCAGGTCCTGCTCCAGGTCTTCCTGCTGCTCATGAGTAGCCTCACTATGCGGGTGTAGAAAGCTACTCATTAGCGACTGAAGACTGAGGCTGCTGCTGCTGATGGAGCTTCTGCTGCTGCTGCTGCCAACCCCCCCAGCGGCCATGGCAGTGGAAGGTGAGCGCAGAGGTCCCCTCGAGTCAGACCTGCGAGAGTATGGACCATGGCGCAGATAGGCATCGGCCAACTGCCTACGTAGAATGTCTTTGTAGTAGTTGAGTTTGTCCTCCCTCTCGGTGGGTTTAAAAAATGCCCCCATTTTGTGCCGGAAGCGAGGGTCCAATAAGGTGGACAGCCAGAAGTCATCCCGCCGACAGATGGAAACAATTCTGGGGTCACTACGCAAGCATGTGAGCATGCTTCGTGCCATTTGCGCAAGTGACTCGGATGGACTACCTGTCTCCATCTCCACTGCATACTGCCACGGTGTGCCCGGGTCCTCTGTCTCTCCTTCCTCAAAAACCTCTAGCTCCTCTGGCTGCTCCTGCTCCTCCTCTCCTGTCCGCTGACTAGATAAACCAGCCATTTCGCCAAGCCTAAACTGTGTTTCGCTGGGCAACTCCTCCTCCTCCTCTTCCTCCTCCTCCTCCTCCAGTTCAGCTCCAACGGGGTTCATGTGGCCGTAAGATGTAAACGCCATGTCTCCAGTGCCCTGACCAGCCATGGTTTCCAACATGTGCTGTAGTACATGAAGCAGTGGAATCACGTCGTTCATCCCGTAATCCTGCCGACTGACAAATAAAGTGGCTTCCTCAAAGGGCCTGAGCAAACGGCAGGTGTCACGTATGAGCTGCCACTGGTTGACATTGAAGTTACACAGGGGAGTCCCCCTATCTGCTTGGATCATCAGGAAATCCGTGATGGCTTTTCTCTGTTCATATAATCGGTCCAACATGTGAAGGGTGGAATTCCAACGGGTGGAAACATCGCAAATCAGACTATGTTGGGGGATACCATTCTGACGCTGTAGCTCAAGAAGGGTGTGTTTGGCGGTGTAGGAGTGGCTGAAGTGCATGCAAAGTTTCCGTGAAGTTGTTAGGATGTCCTGCAGATGGGGGGAACACTTCAGAAACCGCTTGACAACCAGATTGAAGACGTGAGCCATGCAGGGGGCATGGGTCAGGCTTCCTTGGCGCAGCGCAGACAAAATGTTCTTCCCATTGTCGGTAACCATGATTCCCATTTTAAGTTTTCTCGGTGTAAGCCATGTTTGGATTTCCTGATGAATACATTTAAGCAGTTCCTCCCCTGTGTGACTCCGTTCGCCAAGACAAACCATGTGAAGCACTGCGTGACACCTCCGTGCCCTGCACACATGGTAGACTGGAGGGGCACTGAGACTTGAGCCAACAGTGGAGGGTGAGGAGATGGCGGAGGATGAGGAGGCCGAGTCGCACGGTGTCACAGGCCCAATGGGCAGAGAGCGCGGAGGCAGAAGCGGCGTGACCTGTCCAAGTTGCTGCTGCAAAGGGACCACATTCACCCAGTGGGCCGTAAACGACATGTACTGCCCCTGACCGTAGTTACAGCTCCAGATGTCGGCGCTGCCATGTATTTTGCTACACACCGACAGGCTCAAGGACTGGCCCACCTTCTGTTCAACAAAAGTGTGCAGCGCTGGTACTGCCTTCTTGGCAAAGAAATGACGGCTTGGGACTCTCCACCTCGGCTCGGCACAAGCCATCAGTTCTCTGAAAGGTGCAGATTCCACCACCTGAAAAGGGAGCGACTGCAGCACCAGCAACTTGGACAGGAGCACATTCAGCTTCTGCGCCGTAGGATGAGTGGGCGCATACTGCTGTCTCTTGGACATGGCTTCGCTGATGGATTGCTGGCGGGATGCATGACTTGGAGGAGGAGGAGGAGGAGCAGGAGCGACAGAGGATGGGTATGACGCACAGAAATTGGGAGCTCACTTGGTGAGGAAGCAGACTGGACCACCCCTTGGGAGCCTCGGTTCTCCCAGGTCGTTTTATGGTGACGCATCATATGTTGACGCAGGGCCGTGGTGCCAACATTTGGACCCTGGCCACGCTTCACCTTTTGCCTACATATCTTGCATGTGGCCATGTTACCCTCCTGCGGATGCCTCAGGAAAAACTGCCACACTGCCGAGTAGCTACTTTTCCCACCCCCTGGCCTCACTGATTCACTGCTGCTGTTGCCAACTCCAGGAACCCCTGCTCCACTACCTCCCGATAAGGTAGACTGCCGCACAGCAGGTGCTCTACCCCGGCCCCGGCCCCGGCCGGCTCCAGCCTTTGGAATTGTGCCCCCATGCTGACTGCTACCACCTTGCTGCCTCAGCTGCTGACTCCGGGGCAACCTGCGCCCCTCTTCTCCTGATGATGACGATGAAGCCCCTTCATCACCCGGTTCCCAAGTGCGATCGGCTTCATCGTCATCATCATCATCACCGAGTTGTGGCTGTACGTCACTGATGTTCGTGGATTCGTCAACAGTGTCTGGCGCAGGAGCTGGAACGCTCGCAGCACCCACGACACTGTCCACATCACTATCTGTCTGCCTAGCTAGAGAAGCCACCTCCATTTCTTGGCTGGGCAGTAGCTGCTGACTGTCCTCTATCTGATGGTCCTCCTCACTAAAGAGTGGAGCTGAACCCAAAGCATAGGATACGTCGCTGGGGGAGGGAACGGCGTAGGACAGAGGCAATGGGAGGACAGGGACTGCTCTCGGGGCATGCCAACTCAGGGTTGTGTCAGAGGAACCTACCGACCCTAGACTGGGGGTCTCAGACGTAAGTTGTGATGATGTTGTTGATGAGCGCGTCAACCAATCTACCACGGCAGATGCGTTACTGGTGGAGACCCGACCGCTAGCAGATACTGGCAGATTAGGTCTCTCAGCGTGACTCCTGCTGCTACTGGCCCCCAGTCTGATGCGAGCTCTGCCTGCGGAATCTTGGCCTCTGCCACTCCTCTTTTCACTTCCAGGCACTTGTCTGCCCGACATAGTCTAACTGGCGTGGGAGTAGGTGATATTTTAAGATCCCCCGGGCAGCGGTGGGTCTATATGAAACAGAATATAATGCACACCAAAAGTGAGCAGTAACACTCAGCCTCCAACAGGCCTGCTTAGTGTAAATAAGAGAGCTGCTTAGTGTAAATAAAGAGGGGTATGCTATGTTACAGAATGGGATGCCTCAACAGAAGTGCACCTGGCAGGCAGCAGTAAGCCTATGCCCAGCAAAAGTGTCTTATAATATAAATATAATAAGAGCAAATGCTTATATGGTCTTAAACAGAGGCTGCTTTAGTCACAGAATGGGATGCCCCCAAAAAAGATCCAGTAGTACTATGCCCAGCAAAAGTGTCTTTATCAGGCTAATTTCAAATATGATAAGAGCAAATGCTTATATGGTCTTAAACAGAGACTGCTTTAGTCACAGAATGGGATGCCCTGGCAGGGACAAGTAGTGCTATGCCCAGCAAAAGTGTCTTTATCAGGCTAATTTCAAATATGATAAGAGCAAATGCTGATACGGTCTTAAACAGAGGCTGCTGTAGTCACAGAATGAGATGCCCCAACAGAAGTGGACCTGGCAGGGTCCAGTAGTGCTATGCCCAGCAAAAGTGTCTTTATCAGGCCTAATTTAGAATATGATAAGAGCAAATGCTTATATGGTCTTAAACAGAGGCTGCTTTAGTCACAGAATGGGATGCCCCAACAGGAATGGACCTGGCAGGGTCCAGTAGTGCTTTGCCCAGCAAAAGTGTCTTTATCAGGCCTAATTTCAAATATGATAAGAGCAAATGGTTATATGGTCTTAAACAGAGGCTGCTTTAGTCACAGAATGGGATGCCCCAACAGAAGTGGACCTGGCAGGGTCCAGTAGTGCTATGCCCAGCAAAAGTGTCTTTATCAGGCCTAATTTCAAATATGATAAGAGCAAATGGTTATATGGTCTTAAACAGAGGCTGCTTTAGTCACAGAATGGGATGCCCCAACAGGAATGGACCTGGCAGGGTCCAGTAGTGCTTTGCCCAGCAAAAGTGTCTTTATCAGGCCTAATTTCAAATATGATAAGTGAAAATGGTTATACGGTCTTAAACAGAGGCTGCTGTAGTCACAGAATGGGATGCCCCAACAGAAGTGGACCTGGCAGGGTCCAGTAGTGCTATGCCCAGCAAAAGTGTCTTTATCAGGCCTAATTTCAAATATGATAAGAGCAAATGGTTATATGGTCTTAAACAGAGGCTGCTTTAGTCACAGAATGGGATGCCCCAACAGGAATGGACCTGGCAGGGTCCAGTAGTGCTTTGCCCAGCAAAAGTGTCTTTATCAGGCCTAATTTCAAATATGATAAGTGAAAATGGTTATACGGTCTTAAACAGAGGCTGCTGTAGTCACAGAATGGGATGCCCCAACAGAAGTGGACCTGGCAGGGTCCAGTAGTGCTATGCCCAGCAAAAGTGTCTTTATCAGGCCTAATTTCAAATATGATAAGAGCAAATGCTTATATGGTCTTAAACAGAGGCTGCTTTAGTCACAGAATGGGATGCCCCCCAAAAAAGATCCAGTAGTACTATGCCCAGCAAAAGTGTCTTTATCAGGCTAATTTCAAATATGATAAGAGCAAATGCTTATATGGTCTTAAACAGAGGCTGCTTTAGTCACAGAATGGGATGCCCCAAATAGGAGTGCACCTGGCAGGGTCCAGTAGTACTTTGCCCAGCAAAAGTGTCTTTATCAGGCCTAATTTCAAATATGATAAGAGCAAATGCTTATATGGTCTTAAACAGAGGCTGCTGTAGTCACAGAATGGGATGCCCCAAATAGGAGTGCACCTGGCAGGGTCCAGTAGTGCTTTGCCCAGCAAAAGTGTCTTTATCAGGCCTAATTTCAAATATGATAAGAGCAAATGCTTATATGGTCTTAAACAGAGGCTGCTGTAGTCACAGAATGGGATGCCCCAAATAGGAGTGCACCTGGCAGGGTCCAGTAGTGCTTTGCCCAGCAAAAGTGTCTTTATCAGGCCTAATTTCAAATATGATAAGAGCAAATGCTTATATGGTCTTAAACAGAGGCTGCTGTAGTCACAGAATAGGATGCCCCAAATAGGAGTGCACCTGGCAGGGTCCAGTAGTGCTATGCCCAGCAAAAGTGTCTTTATCAGGCCTAATTTCAAATATGATAAGAGCAAATGCTTATATGGTCTTAAACAGAGGCTGCTGTAGTCACAGAATGGGATGCCCCAAATAGGAGTGCACCTGGCAGGGTCCAGTAGTGCTATGCCCAGCAAAAGTGTCTTTATCAGGCCTAATTTCAAATATGATAAGAGCAAATGCTTATATGGTCTTAAACAGAGGCTGCTGTAGTCACAGAATGGGATGCCCCAAATAGGAGTGCACCTGGCAGGGTCCAGTAGTGCTTTGCCCAGCAAAAGTGTCTTTATCAGGCCTAATTTCAAATATGATAAGAGCAAATGCTTATATGGTCTTAAACAGAGGCTGCTTTAGTCACAGAATGGGATGCCCCAAATAGGAGTGCACCTGGCAGGGTCCAGTAGTGCTTTGCCCAGCAAAAGTGGCTTTATCAGGCCTAATTTCAAGTATGATAAGAGCAAATGCTTATATGGTCTTAAACAGAGGCTGCTGTAGTCACAGAATGGGATGCCCCAAATAGGAGTGCACCTGGCAGGGTCCAGTAGTGCTTTGCCCAGCAAAAGTGTCTTTATCAGGCCTAATTTCAAATATGATAAGAGCAAATGCTTATATGGTCTTAAACAGAGGCTGCTGTAGTCACAGAATGGGATGCCCCAAATAGGAGTGCACCTGGCAGGGTCCAGTAGTGCTTTGCCCAGCAAAAGTGTCTTTATCAGGCCTAATTTCAAATATGATAAGAGCAAATGCTTATATGGTCTTAAACAGAGGCTGCTGTAGTCACAGAATGGGATGCCCCAAATAGGAGTGCACCTGGCAGGGTCCAGTAGTGCTTTGCCCAGCAAAAGTGTCTTTATCAGGCCTAATTTCAAATATGATAAGAGCAAATGCTTATATGGTCTTAAACAGAGGCTGCTGTAGTCACAGAATGGGATGCCCCAAATAGGAGTGCACCTGGCAGGGTCCAGTAGTGCTTTGCCCAGCAAAAGTGTCTTTATCAGGCCTAATTTCAAATATGATAAGAGCAAATGCTTATATGGTCTTAAACAGAGGCTGCTTTAGTCACAGAATGGGATGCCCCAAATAGGAGTGCACCTGGCAGGGTCCAGTAGTGCTATGCCCAGCAAAAGTGTCTTTATCAGGCCTAATTTCAAATATGATAAGAGCAAATGCTTATATGGTCTTAAACAGAGGCTGCTGTAGTCACAGAATGGGATGCCCCAAATAGGAGTGCACCTGGCAGGGTCCAGTAGTGCTATGCCCAGCAAAAGTGTCTTTATCAGGCCTAATTTCAAATATGATAAGAGCAAATGCTTATATGGTCTTAAACAGAGGCTGCTGTAGTCACAGAATGGGATGCCCCAAATAGGAGTGCACCTGGCAGGGTCCAGTAGTGCTTTGCCCAGCAAAAGTGTCTTTATCAGGCCTAATTTCAAATATGATAAGAGCAAATGCTTATATGGTCTTAAACAGAGGCTGCTTTAGTCACAGAATGGGATGCCCCAAATAGGAGTGCACCTGGCAGGGTCCAGTAGTGCTTTGCCCAGCAAAAGTGTCTTTATCAGGCCTAATTTCAAATATGATAAGAGCAAATGTTTATATGGTCTTAAACAGAGGCTGCTGTAGTCACAGAATGGGATGCCCCAAATAGGAGTGCACCTGGCAGGGTCCAGTAGTGCTTTGCCCAGCAAAAGTGTCTTTATCAGGCCTAATTTCAAATATGATAAGAGCAAATGCTTATATGGTCTTAAACAGAGGCTGCTGTAGTCACAGAATGGGATGCCCCAAATAGGAGTGCACCTGGCAGGGTCCAGTAGTGCTTTGCCCAGCAAAAGTGTCTTTATCAGGCCTAATTTCAAATATGATAAGAGCAAATGCTTATATGGTCTTAAACAGAGGCTGCTGTAGTCACAGAATGGGATGCCCCAAATAGGAGTGCACCTGGCAGGGTCCAGTAGTGCTTTGCCCAGCAAAAGTGTCTTTATCAGGCCTAATTTCAAATATGATAAGAGCAAATGCTTATATGGTCTTAAACAGAGGCTGCTGTAGTCACAGAATGGGATGCCCCAAATAGGAGTGCACCTGGCAGGGTCCAGTAGTGCTTTGCCCAGCAAAAGTGTCTTTATCAGGCCTAATTTCAAATATGATAAGAGCAAATGCTTATATGGTCTTAAACAGAGGCTGCTGTAGTCACAGAATGGGATGCCCCAAATAGGAGTGCACCTGGCAGGGTCCAGTAGTGCTTTGCCCAGCAAAAGTGTCTTTATCAGGCCTAATTTCAAATATGATAAGAGCAAATGCTTATATGGTCTTAAACAGAGGCTGCTGTAGTCACAGAATGGGATGCCCCAAATAGGAGTGCACCTGGCAGGGTCCAGTAGTGCTTTGCCCAGCAAAAGTGTCTTTATCAGGCCTAATTTCAAATATAATAAGAGCAAATGCTTATATGGTCTTAAACAGAGGCTGCTGTAGTCACAGAATGGGATGCCCCAAATAGGAGTGCACCTGGCAGGGTCCAGTAGTGCTTTGCCCAGCAAAAGTGTCTTTATCAGGCCTAATTTCAAATATGATAAGAGCAAATGCTTATATGGTCTTAAACAGAGGCTGCTGTAGTCACAGAATGGGATGCCCCAAATAGGAGCGCACCTGGCAGGGTCCAGTAGTGCTTTGCCCAGCAAAAGTGTCTTTATCAGGCCTAATTTCAAATATGATAAGAGCAAATGCTTATATGGTCTTAAACAGAGGCTGCTTTAGTCACAGAATGGGATGCCCCAAATAGGAGTGCACCTGGCAGGGTCCAGTAGTGCTATGCCCAGCAAAAGTGTCTTTATCAGGCCTAATTTCAAATATGATAAGAGCAAATGCTTATATGGTCTTAAACAGAGGCTGCTGTAGTCACAGAATGGGATGCCCCAAATAGGAGTGCACCTGGCAGGGTCCAGTAGTGCTATGCCCAGCAAAAGTGTCTTTATCAGGCCTAATTTCAAATATGATAAGAGCAAATGCTTATATGGTCTTAAACAGAGGCTGCTGTAGTCACAGAATGGGATGCCCCAAATAGGAGTGCACCTGGCAGGGTCCAGTAGTGCTTTGCCCAGCAAAAGTGTCTTTATCAGGCCTAATTTCAAATATGATAAGAGCAAATGCTTATATGGTCTTAAACAGAGGCTGCTTTAGTCACAGAATGGGATGCCCCAAATAGGAGTGCACCTGGCAGGGTCCAGTAGTGCTTTGCCCAGCAAAAGTGTCTTTATCAGGCCTAATTTCAAATATGATAAGAGCAAATGCTTATATGGTCTTAAACAGAGGCTGCTGTAGTCACAGAATGGGATGCCCCAAATAGGAGTGCACCTGGCAGGGTCCAGTAGTGCTTTGCCCAGCAAAAGTGTCTTTATCAGGCCTAATTTCAAATATGATAAGAGCAAATGCTTATATGGTCTTAAACAGAGGCTGCTGTAGTCACAGAATGGGATGCCCCAAATAGGAGTGCACCTGGCAGGGTCCAGTAGTGCTTTGCCCAGCAAAAGTGTCTTTATCAGGCCTAATTTCAAATATGATAAGAGCAAATGCTTATATGGTCTTAAACAGAGGCTGGTGTAGTCACAGAATGGGATGCCCCAAATAGGAGTGCACCTGGCAGGGTCCAGTAGTGCTTTGCCCAGCAAAAGTGTCTTTATCAGGCCTAATTTCAAATATGATAAGAGCAAATGCTTATATGGTCTTAAACAGAGGCTGGTGTAGTCACAGAATGGGATGCCCCAAATAGGAGTGCACCTGGCAGGGTCCAGTAGTGCTTTGCCCAGCAAAAGTGTCTTTATCAGGCCTAATTTCAAATATGATAAGAGCAAATGCTTATATGGTCTTAAACAGAGGCTGCTGTAGTCACAGAATGGGATGCCCCAAATAGGAGTGCACCTGGCAGGGTCCAGTAGTGCTTTGCCCAGCAAAAGTGTCTTTATCAGGCCTAATTTCAAATATGATAAGAGCAAATGCTTATATGGTCTTAAACAGAGGCTGCTGTAGTCACAGAATGGGATGCCCCAAATAGGAGTGCACCTGGCAGGGTCCAGTAGTGCTTTGCCCAGCAAAAGTGTCTTTATCAGGCCTAATTTCAAATATGATAAGAGCAAATGCTTATATGGTCTTAAACAGAGGCTGCTGTAGTCACAGAATGGGATGCCCCAAATAGGAGTGCACCTGGCAGGGTCCAGTAGTGCTTTGCCCAGCAAAAGTGTCTTTATCAGGCCTAATTTCAAATATGATAAGAGCAAATGCTTATATGGTCTTAAACAGAGGCTGCTTTAGTCACAGAATGGGATGCCCCAAATAGGAGTGCACCTGGCAGGGTCCAGTAGTGCTTTGCCCAGCAAAAGTGTCTTTATCAGGCCTAATTTCAAATATGATAAGAGCAAATGCTTATATGGTCTTAAACAGAGGCTGCTGTAGTCACAGAATGGGATGCCCCAAATAGGAGTGCACCTGGCAGGGTCCAGTAGTGCTTTGCCCAGCAAAAGTGTCTTTATCAGGCCTAATTTCAAATATGATAAGAGCAAATGCTTATATGGTCTTAAACAGAGGCTGCTGTAGTCACAGAATGGGATGCCCCAAATAGGAGTGCACCTGGCAGGGTCCAGTAGTGCTTTGCCCAGCAAAAGTGTCTTTATCAGGCCTAATTTCAAATATGATAAGAGCAAATGCTTATATGGTCTTAAACAGAGGCTGCTTTAGTCACAGAATGGGATGCCCCAAATAGGAGTGCACCTGGCAGGGTCCAGTAGTGCTTTGCCCAGCAAAAGTGTCTTTATCAGGCCTAATTTCAAATATGATAAGAGCAAATGCTTATATGGTCTTAAACAGAGGCTGCTGTAGTCACAGAATGGGATGCCCCAAATAGGAGTGCACCTGGCAGGGTCCAGTAGTGCTTTGCCCAGCAAAAGTGTCTTTATCAGGCCTAATTTCAAATATGATAAGAGCAAATGCTTATATGGTCTTAAACAGAGGCTGCTGTAGTCACAGAATGGGATGCCCCAAATAGGAGTGCACCTGGCAGGGTCCAGTAGTGCTTTGCCCAGCAAAAGTGTCTTTATCAGGCCTAATTTCAAATATGATAAGAGCAAATGCTTATATGGTCTTAAACAGAGGCTGCTGTAGTCACAGAATGGGATGCCCCAAATAGGAGTGCACCTGGCAGGGTCCAGTAGTGCTTTGCCCAGCAAAAGTGTCTTTATCAGGCCTAATTTCAAATATGATAAGAGCAAATGCTTATATGGTCTTAAACAGAGGCTGCTGTAGTCACAGAATGGGATGCCCCAAATAGGAGTGCACCTGGCAGGGTCCAGTAGTGCTTTGCCCAGCAAAAGTGTCTTTATCAGGCCTAATTTCAAATATGATAAGAGCAAATGCTTATATGGTCTTAAACAGAGGCTGCTTTAGTCACAGAATGGGATGCCTCACAGCAGACTTAAGATCAGTTCAGTATATATGCACAGTTAGTATAAGCAGCCTGAAAACGCTAACAAAGCCTGTCAGGCTGGATGAAAAAAAAAAAAAACTGACAGCCTCCGATTTTCCCTTCCTTTCCCTGTTTTTCGCTGACTTTCTGTCTGTCTCCTGTCTGTCTCCTGCCTGTCTCCAGCCTGTCCCTGTCTGTCCCTGCCTGTCTCCAGCCTGTCCCTGTCTGTCCCTCAGCTACACAGCGTTCTGTCTCTCACGAATGCAATAGAGAAATGAGGAAAAGCAAGATGGCCGCCGTTAAATACCGCTGTGTGACGTCACCGGGCTTGCTGGCTGCTGATAGGCTGCATGTGACTGCCCCAGCTTGCACTGGCGCGGGATACATGTCCAGACATGTCCCGTCCGCCATCTTAGAATGCCTGTAAATGTAAATGAATGGATGTTAAAGGAAAACTTCGAGTGATCGAATCGCGGGGAAATTCGGATTCGATCCGAATCGAATTTTTCCTGAAATTCGGATCGAATCCGGATTCGTCCGGATCGATTCGCTCATCCTATCAGTGACTACACACAGGTGAATTACACTCAGTGAATAAACACCATATCAGTGACTACACACAGGTGAATTACACTCAGTGAGCAAACACTATATCAGTGACTACACACAGGTGAATTACACTCAGTGAATAAACACTATATCAGTGACTACACACAGGTGAATTACACTCAGTGAGCAAACACTATATCAGTGACTACACACAGGTGAATTACACTCAGTGAATAAACACCATATAAGTGACTACACACAGGTGAATTACACTCAGTGAGCAAACACTATATCAGTGACTACACACAGGTGAATTACACTCAGTGAGCAAACACTATATCAGTGACTACACACAGGTGAATTACACTCAGTGAATAAACACCATATCAGTGACTACACACAGGTGAATTACACTCAGTGAATAAACACCATATCAGTGACTACACACAGGTGAATTACACTCAGTGAATAAACACCATATCAGTGACTACACACAGGTGATTGACACACTAAGGGCCAGTGTAGTGCACATGTGCCCGGAGCAGTGGGCTGCCCAAACCTCGTGCCTGGGGAGAAATTGGGGGTTAGGTGGTTGCTCAAGAGCACTTCAGTCATGTCCCATGGTTGGGAATATGAGGTTTAGAGAAATCAGCTTAAAACCTGCCTTTTAAATGCACAATGCCGCAAGGCCAATGAGTTGAGGGGATAGCTAAGGATGGGGGGCATATGCATTCATTGTTGTTGGAAGCAGCTTGGCTGGTATTATTTATTACTGTAAGTTATTTATTAACCTGAATAGGGTACTTGGTGGTCAAATGGGGGCATGTATGGGAAGGATTACAGTATTATTTCAGTGATCAGAGCACCAATGGAGGGCTATTTGGAAACAATAATAAACCAGGCCCAACATTTTGAAGCAGATTGCAAATAGACACACTTATTGCCTGGAGATGTTGGTAATGCTAAGGGAGAGCAGGGACACATTTTTCCAAGCACTATATAAACTATAAGTCTATAAAAAATCCTCTCTTGCACAAGGGTACCCCTAAAATACTGGCTGATGTGTGGCCCTCTGTTCTTTATCTGTCTAAATAAGACATGGCAATAAGCAAGACCTGTGTGATTACTGTCTTGACCTTACTGCTATGCAGAGATGACATCATAGTTTAGTAAAGAGACTGCAGGCTCGCATCCACTAATTGGCATAATAGTGTCTAATTATACAAAGGTTGTGTTGCTTAGTTTTCCTGGTTATGAATTATAATGTCAGATTTTAGGGCGGCCTCAGGACATTCTGGAGGGAGCTCAGCTGAACCTCTTGAGATGCCACAAGAGAGAAAGGCATTTTGCCTCAGGGTTTGATTTGAGTGTTTATTTTATCATTGAGGATTATTATTGGAATGTATGTGTTTATCATTGTGTAACTGTAATAAGATATTATGATAAACTGTTGTCATTCTATTAAATACATGGGAGTTTTATAAGCTGGGGCTAGATTTTTGCTGTCTATGAAGAGGAGATCCAACATAAGTTTCTGTTCGGTTGTCAAAGACAATAAAATGTTTTAAAGGACAGTTGTAGACAAAATGAAAAACCTACTCTCTGTTATAACTAAATACTAAACATGTATATGTCTGGCACTGTAAGACTATCCTCAGGTTCCTTCATATTTTACACCAGTGTATAAACTCTGATATATCAGCTTACCTGAGTCTCTCCCACTTGAATCACAGGCTGGAAAAGAAGGTAAATGTTTAAACCTTCATATCTCTGTAATTTATTCTTCAATTTTAAAGCTGAAGCAGTTTAAGACATTGTAGCGCTACACAACAGGCTAACACTTGGCTATACCTGGACAATGCCTTTAATTTGGAAGTCTCTTGCTAGCCGTTGCCTGCCCACCTGGGAAATGCTAATTCATTAGATTAGAATATTATAATATGACAGCTAGGGACATCCCACAAAAGATCATCAAAATCCTGGGTCCCTGGCTGCAGGTTGTATACGGGGAGGCTGATTCATTACTAGCGGCAGGTAGCGACAGATAAGCGTCTGTAGCAGGCATTTCAGAGCGCCTACTAGTAGTCGCTGTGCTCGGCCGTGGCTCGCTAGTTCCTAGCGACTCAGTCGCTTTGCAGCAATGATGAATACATTGTTAGGAGTCACTATATGACCAGTACAGCGCTGTATTGGAGCGCATGTTAGCGACTGGTCAGTGCGACCTACTCACAACGTATTCAGCAAAAAAACAGCCTCACACACCTCCGGCGCTCAAAAATGCTTCGCAGTAGCCCATAGCGCCAGAGGCTGTGTGATTAATGGTTGTTTTCTAACATGTATCCACTAGTAACAAAGCGAAAACATATGGAATTACATTGTAATAACATTGCAACATGAACACATTAATGCCAGACCTGTAATGTCAATTCTGCATAAATATATAAAACATGTAAAATATTTTCAAAAATTGCTTTTTCTATGCCAGGAGAGGTCACAACATTATTTAAAATTATTAAAAAAAAAATCTAAAAAACCCCTGTTTAAAGAAAAATAAAAGAATGTCCATTTAAATGTATGGGAGAGTGACAGGTAGCGAGAGGTTATACGTGGCGTTCTGCAAGGCTGACCGCAGGCGCTGTACGCTGAGGCTGGGATATTGATGAATCGGACGCTACATGGTGTTATCCCAGTCGCTCAAAAGATTCTGGTTGATAAATGTGTAATTGCGTGCTGTGTCCGCCGTTCACCTGCCGCTACCTGACGATACCTGTCATTTACAAGGCAATACCTGACGCTATCCCTTCATGAATAAGGTCCTCAGTCTTTAATTTGGACTAAACCAGGACCTCTCAAAGTGGCACCGTGGAATGACTACCTGGGCAGATTCACAAAGCTACCACTACTAGAGATGAGCGAATCGATTCTGACGAACCTGAATTCGTTACTAATTTCAGGAAAAATTCGATTCGTTACGATTCCGAATATCGCCGCCATTCGATCGCTCGAATCTCTTCCTTAAAACTCCATTTACTACTATCCAGACCATCTGAAATGGTGGATCCACATGTCAGGGCATATGTCCCATGGGGCAAGGAATCCTGGGTAGGTGTCACATGCTACCTATCAGCAGACAGGCTTACCGATGATGTCATCCCAAATACTAGCATAAATATTACAAGAGTACCTGTCTACTAACTGGTTGCATTTTGTAAACAAAGTCACTTTTTCACGATAAAAGCAGCCAACCTGTGTATTTGAAGAGGGGGCATCCCAAACACTAGCATAAATACTTCAAGAGTACCTGTCTACAAACTGGTTGCATTATGTAAACAAAGTCACTTTTCCACTATAAAAGCAGCCAACCTGTGTATTTGAAGAGGGGGCATCCCAAACACTAGCATAAATATTTCAAGAGTACCTGTCTACTAACTGGTTGCATTTTGTAAACAAAGTCACTTTTCCACTATAAAAGCAGCCAACCTGTGTATTTGAAGAGGGGGCATCCCAAACACTAGCATAAATATTTCAAGAGTACTTGCCTACTAACTGGTTGCATTTTGTAATGAAAGTCACATTGTCGAATTGCCAGCAGCCATTGCCTTTAACTGGGGGGGCATCCCAAATATGCTAGCATGTGTCTTTTAAGAGTACACACATTGGAGTTGGCAGCAGCATTAGGAGCCCATATATTGCCTGAAAGACACACATATGAGCTGGCAGCAGCAGCATAGGGAGCCCATATATTGCCTGAAAGACACACCCTGGAGTTGGCAGCAGCATAAGGAGCTACCATGCATCAGCTACTACCATGGATCAGCCATTGGTGGCTGGAAATCCTGGCTGATCCATGCCTGATTCATCTTCACAAAGGTGAGTCTCTCCACATTTTTCGTGGACAGACGAGTTCTCCTTGGCATGACTATGACCCCCGCCGCACTAAACACCCACTGAGATGGCACACTATTCGCCGGGCAGGACAGCTTTCCCAGGGCAAACTCTGCCAGTTGCGGCCACAAGTCAAGTTTGGCTGCCCAGAAGTCCAGCGGGTCCTCAAGGTGCGTTGGCATGGTCATGTCAAGGTATGAGACTACCTGCTGGTTCAGGGCCTGCTCCAGGTCTTTCTGCTGCTCATGATTAGCCTCACTATGCGGGTGGAGAAAGCTACTCATTAGCGACTGAAGACTCAGGCTGCTGCTGATGGAGCTGCTGCTGCTGCTCTTGCCACCCCCCCAGCAGCCATGGCAGTGGAAGGTGAGCGCAGAGGTCCCCTCGAGTCAGACCTGCGAGAGTATGGACCATGGCGCAGATAGGTATCGGCCAACTGACTATGTAGAATGTCTCTGTAGTAGGTCAGTTTGTCCTCCCTCTCAGTGGGTGTAAAAAATGCCCCCATTTTGTGCCAGTAGCAAGGGTCCAATAAGGTGGAGAGCCAGAGGTCATCCCGCTGACAAATGGAGACTAATTCTGCGGTCACTACGCAAGCACGTGAGCAAGCTCCGTGCCATTTGTGCAAGTGAATATGGTGGGAGCCAGTCGCTATGGCCATTCGCTATCATGCGCTCCCATACAGCGCGGAACCTGTCAAATAGCGACTCATCACCTTGTATTCAACATTACTGCACACCGACAGAGTCGCTATCAACAACCGAACAACGGCCAAGCACAGCGACTACTAGCGGGCGCTGTGAAAATACCGCTACAGTCGCTCAACTGTCGCTACCTGGCGCTATTAATAAATCAGCCTCTAAGGGCCAGTGAAGTGCACATGTGCCCGGAGCAGTGGGCTGCCCAAAACTCCTGGGGAGCAATTGGGGGTTAGGGGGTTGCTCAAGGGCACTTCAGTCATGTCCCATATATTACAAGAGTACCTGTCTACTAACTAGTTGCATTTTGTAAACAAAGTCACTTTTCCACGATAAAAGCAGCCAACCTGTGTATTTGAAGAGGGGGCATCCCAAACACTAGCATAAATACTTCAAGAGTACCTGTCTACAAACTGGTTGCATTATGTAAACAAAGTCACTTTTCCACTATAAAAGCAGCCAACCTGTGTATTTGAAGAGGGGGCATCCCAAACACTAGCATAAATATTTCAAGAGTACCTGTCTACTAACTGGTTGCATTTTGTAAACAAAGTCACTTTTCCACTATAAAAGCAGCCAACCTGTGTATTTGAAGAGGGGGCATCCCAAACACTAGCATAAATATTTCAAGAGTACCTGCCTACTAACTGGTTGCATTTTGTAATGAAAGTCACATTGTCGAATTGCCAGCAGCCATTGCCTTTAACTGGGGGGGCATCCCAAATATGCTAGCATGTGTCTTTTAAGAGTACACACATTGGAGTTGGCAGCAGCATTAGGAGCCCATATATTGCCTGAAAGACACACATATGAGCTGGCAGCAGCAGCATAGGGAGCCCATATATTGCCTGAAAGACACACCCTGGAGTTGGCAGCAGCATAAGGAGCTACCATGCATCAGCTACTACCATGGATCAGCCATTGGTGGCTGGAAATCCTGGCTGATCCATGCCTGATTCATCTTCACAAAGGTGAGTCTCTCCACATTTTTCGTGGACAGACGAGTTCTCCTTGGCATGACTATGACCCCCGCCGCACTAAACACCCACTGAGATGGCACACTACTCGCCGGGCAGGACAGCTTTCCCAGGGCAAACTCTGCCAGTTGCGGCCACAAGTCAAGTTTGGCTGCCCAGAAGTCCAGCGGGTCCTCAAGGTGCGTTGGCATGGTCATGTCAAGGTATGAGACTACCTGCTGGTTCAGGGCCTGCTCCAGGTCTTTCTGCTGCTCATGATTAGCCTCACTATGCGGGTGGAGAAAGCTACTCATTAGCGACTGAAGACTCAGGCTGCTGCTGATGGAGCTGCTGCTGCTGCTCTTGCCACCCCCCCAGCAGCCATGGCAGTGGAAGGTGAGCGCAGAGGTCCCCTCGAGTCAGACCTGCGAGAGTATGGACCATGGCGCAGATAGGTATCGGCCAACTGACTACGTAGAATGTCTCTGTAGTAGGTCAGTTTGTCCTCCCTCTCAGTGGGTGTAAAAAATGCCCCCATTTTGTGCCAGTAGCAAGGGTCCAATAAGGTGGAGAGCCAGAGGTCATCCCACTGACAAATGGAGACTAATTCTGCGGTCACTACGCAAGCACGTGAGCAAGCTTCGTGCCATTTGTGCAAGTGACTCGGAGGGACTACCTGTCTCCATCTCCACTGCATACTGCCACGGTGTGTCTGGGCCCTCTGTCTCGCCTTCCTCACAACCCTCTAGCTCCTCTGGCTGCTCCTGCTCCTCCTCTCCTGTCAGATGACTAGATAAAATGGCCATTTTGTCAAACCTAAACTGTGCTTCGCTGTGCCCCACCCCCTCCTCCTCCTCCACTTCAGCCCCCACAGGCTTCATGTGGCCGTGAAATGTAGACGCCATGTCTCCAGTGCCCTGACCAGCCATGTGTTTTAGTACATGAAGCAGTGGAATCACATTGTTCATCCCGTAGTCCTGGCGACTGACTAATAATTGGCTTACTCAAAGTGCCTGAGAAAACGACAGGTGTCACGTATGAGCTGCCACTGGTTTACATTGAAGTTACACAAGGGAGTCCCCCTATCTGCTTGGATCATCAAGAAATCTGTGATGGCTTTTCTCTGTTCCTATAGTCGATCCTGCATATGGAGGGTGGAATTCCAATTGGTGGAAACATTGCAAATCAGACTATGTTGGGGTATATCGTTCTGACGCTGTAGCTCAAGAAGGGTATGCTTGGTGGTGTAGGAGTGGCTGAAGTGCATGCAAAGTTTCCTTCCCGTTGTTAGGATGTCTTGCAGATGGGGGAAGACTTCAGAAAATGCTTGACAACTAGGTTGAACAGGTGTGGCATTGTCAGTCACCATGGTTCCCATTTGCAGTTTTCGTGGAGTAAGCCATGATTTCATTTATTGATTTATGATTTTTGGCAGTTCCTCCCATGTGTGGCTCAAGGCAAACCATGTGAAGAATAGCGTGAAACCGCCGTGTCCTACACACATGGTAGGCTGGAAGGGCACTGAAAAAAAAAATAAATAAATAAAAATACTGGAAAAAAAATATTTAGAAAAAACAAAATCCCCAAAAAATAAAAAAATGAAAAAAAAAATTGTAAAAAAAAATAACAAAATATTAAAAAAAAGACAATGAAAAAAAAAAAATAAAAAAAAACTAAATCCAAAAAAAAAATTAAAAAAATATATATTTTTAAAAAATACAAAATATAAAAAGAAAAGACAATGAAAAAAAAATACAGAATTAACCCAAAAAAAAAAAGAATTTGATAAATTTTATGTTATTGTTACTATGTTTTATGTTATTGTTATTATGTTATATGTTATTATATGTTATTATTATAAATGTGTTCAAATAAGATAAATGTTAACAATTAATATGTAATTGACAATTAGGCACTTTTTTCTGTGACACCATTGCTAAGTGCAAGTGCAGCCTCTAGCTCCTTTGGCTGCTCCTGCTCCTCCTCTCCTGTCAGATGACTAGATAAAATGGCCATTTTGTCAAACCTAAACTGTGCTTCGCTGTGCCCCACCCCCTCCTCCTCCTCCACTTCAGCCCCCACAGGCTTCATGTGGCCGTGAAATGTAGACGCCATGTCTCCAGTGCCCTGACCAGCCATGTGTTTTAGTACATGAAGCAGTGGAATCACATCGTTCATCCCGTAGTCCTGGCGACTGACTAATAATTGGCTTACTCAAAGTGCCTGAGAAAACGACAGGTGTCACGTATGAGCTGCCACTGGTTTACATTGAAGTTACACAGGGGAGTCCCCCTATCTGCTTGGATCATCAAGAAATCAGTGATGGCTTTTCTCTGTTCGTATAGTCGATCCAACATATGGAGGGTGGAATTCCAATGGGTGGAAACATCGCAAATCAGACTATGTTGGGGTAGTTGTGGCAGGTAGTTGTGATGAAAAACTGCCACATCGCCGAGTAGCTAATTTTCCTACCAACAGTCCGCACTAATTCACTGCTGCTGCCGCCGACTCCAGGGACCCTTTTCCACTACCTCCTGGGAAGGTAGCCTTCCGCGCAGCAAGTGGTATGCCCCGAGCACATTTGCCTCCATACTTTCCCCTTCTGCCACCATGCTGACCGCTAAATCTGTCACTCTCCATCACTCCAAGCCTTTAAAAGTGCACTCAAAACTGAATGATATCTTCCTCAGGTTCCTCAACAGTGTCTGCTTAAGAAGCCAAAACGCTTGCAACACCACCTCCCACGTCACTCTCCTCATCACTACTTGCCCGCCTAGTGAAAGAAGCGGCGAGTGTCTCCTCCACTTCTTGGCTGGGCAGTAGCTGCTGATTTTTCAGATTATCAGCTCGTCCTCACTGAATAGTGGAGCTGAACCCAAAGCATAGGATATAACTGACAGTTGACTGGGGGTGTCAGATGTCACTTGTGATGAACTGGATGATCGTGTTAACCAATGGATGACGGCAGATGGGTTGCTGGTCGAGACATGACCGCTAGCTGATACCAGGAGATCAGGCCTCTCACTGAGACTCCTGCTGCCACTCACCCCAAATCTGCTGCGACCTCTGCTTGATGAATTTAGGCCTCTGCAACTTCTCTGTGCCCATCCTGGCACTTCTCTGCCTGACATACTTAGTGCGTATATGAGGGGAGGACAATACACTACACTTAAAACAGGATTTGTTGATAACAGCAGCAGGTGTGTAACTATCTATGGCCTTTCACTAAGTAGTAACTAGACCCTGAAGACTTTAACAGGAACAAAGTGATGAAACTCTTAGATGTGTATATGTGATGCTCTGATGAGGGCAATTCATTGTGCTCCAGTACGCTTGAAAAATGTTTTTTTGAGAGACTGGCCTGCGTGAAAATGAATCGGGCATGGATCAGCCAAGATTTCCACCCACCAATGCCTGATGCATCAGAGTAGATTGATCATGGTGCCAGACCAACACTAAAGAAATATGGATAGTGCAAAACAGATTTAAGGCGCTGCTCTCCAGTTACAGACATTCCTCCGCATCAGACCACAAGTAATTATTGAGGTAATGCTTTACGTTAATCTTAATTTTTATTAATATTCTTAGGATAAGATATATGGGCCCCAAATCTGTATATGTTCTCTTCATGCTGCTGCCAACTCCACTGTGTGTCTTTCAGGCAATATATGGGCTCCTAATGCTGCTGCCAACTCCTGGGTGTGTCTTTCAGGCAATATATGGGCTCCTAATGCTGCTGCCAACTCCACTGTGTGTCTTTCAGGCAATATATGGGCTCCTAATGCTGCTGCCAACTCCTGGGTGTGTTTTTCAGTCAATATATGGGCTCCCTATGTTGCTGCCAACTCCGCTGTGTGTCTTTCAGGCAATATATGGGCTCCTAATGCTGCTGCCAAATCCAGGGTGTGTCTTTCAGGCAATATATGGGTTCCTTATGCTGCTGCCAACTACAGGGTGTGTTTTTGAGGCAATATATGGGCTCCCTATGCTGCTGCCAACTCCAGGGTGTGTTTTTCAGGCAATATATGGGCTCCCTATGCTGCTGCCAACTCCAGGGTGTGTTTTTCAGGCAATATATGGACTCCTAATGCTGCTGCCACCTCCAGTGTCTCTTTCAGGCAATATATGGGCTCCCTATGCTGCTGCCAAGTCCAGAGTGTGTCTTTCAGGCAATATATGGCTCCTAATGCTGCTGCCAAATTCAGGGTATGTTTTTCAGACAATATATGGGTTCCTTATGCCGCTGCCAACTCCAGTGTCTCTTTCGGGCAATATATGGGCTCCTAATGCTGCTGTCAATTCCAGGGTGTGTTTTTCAGGCATTATATGGGCTCCTAATGCTGCTGCCAACTCCAATGTGTCTTTCAGGCAATATATGGGCTCCCTATGCTGCTGCCAAATTCAGGGTGTGTTTTTAAGGCAATGTATGGGCTCATCATGCTGATGCCACCTCAAAGCTCTGTTTTGTGCAGCTCTGCGACAGCGAATCTGATAGCGACGCCTCTGATCTGCATGTCATACTTCTTTATAATACTATTTCACTAACCCAGCAGGCATCCTATGCATGTTACAGCCAAGCAAGACGTTCTGCAACCCTATGGAGACTCTTGGAAGCCCAGAAATAGCCGTTTTTAATAGCGATTCGTCGCGAATAAATTCGGACCGAAACAAATTTTCCCGAAAAATTTGGCGAATCGGCCGAATCAAATTTTTCAAAAGTTCGCTCATCTCTAACCACTACATCTCTTGATTCCTACTGTTACCCTCCCGGTGCAATAAGCCTGCCCGCTGAAAGGTGATAAAGTGCAATACCAGCGAAGGTGATGTGATTTCATTTATACAGTACTAATGGACAGAAGTTAGGAAAATGGACAGTGGCGGTGCTGTTAAGGAGGTGACATATGAAGGAAACGAGTGTGGACGAGCTGTGCGCGAGGAAAGATATACTGTACTGTGACTGATGACATGGGACACTATATACAATTTAAACAGAACCAACAGCCTTGCACAGTTGGAAAAAAAACTTCCCAAAACTCACTTGCCTCTTCTGCATGATAATAAATCATTGCCAGTACTTCACCGATTTTCTCCTGGTCACGGCCATTTTGGAGCTCCCGGGAGACATCCATTCCCAACATTGCAGCATGCTGCTGCCTGAACTGACCCACAATGCACAGCAGCAGGAAACCCAGCAGTATTTTCTTATTTCAGGCTACTGCCAGCTCTTTAGGACACTTTAATATTTTGATTAATCAGTAACACAAATAGATTAAGCCAAGCAAGACAAACAGGAAAATAAAGAAAGCACGGAAGGTCAGATCCTCCATGAAGATCACTTTTGCCCAGGCTTCTTTCACCAATAGAGGAATATACCTGGTTCACGCTAGTTTCTGTATGTTCTGAGCTGATTGCGCTGCAGGAAATTTTCCAGTTTTTAAGGGAAGTAGGTGTGTCTTAAAACAACATTTGATTTATTAAGGATTTTTGTGACATTTTTTTTAACATTTATTGAGTTAAATTTAGTAACTAGCCTTATGCTAGTATATATTATCTACCAAAGCAAGTACATAGAAACCCTTTGTCATGCTTGTGATTTACTCATCAGGCCCAAGCGAATAAAGAATGTGAAGATTCCGTATCACCGAGATCACGTGGTATGGTCTCTTATTGCAGGTCTTCAAGGCCCTGACAGGCTGCTGGGCCCTATCACTACCACCAGTGAACAGACCCCGGCCAGCTCCGTAGGAATGTCACCTGCCCTGATATACCCCCAGTCTGTTACCTGGAATATATCAGCCCAGAAGCTAGTCCAGTAGCATGTACTATAACCAAGAAGCATGTACAAGTGGATTAGGGATCAAGATAACAGAGCCGCCCTCGATTAAGTTAAATGCTTTACCCAATTAGCGCCTGCTACATGACTCTCACGTAACTGCCTCTCCAACCGTTTAAGTGCCAGCAACGTGAGACCTTCTCATTATACGCTACAGGGGGTGTGTAGAGGCTGATGGATCCTGGCCCCCCATCACACATCACACGTGACTCCCAGAGAAAGACAAAGGTTCTAGGGCTTGTCAGAGCTTTATACACAGGTAAGACACTCCCCCTTGGCTTGATGGATGGTCATAGAGAGACCCAGCTGCCAGCCGACCCAATCGGGCGCTGCACACACTATGAGCCCAAACACAGCTCTTCTACATGGCTTTTAACCTGAGCTCTCCGAATCCCAGCCCCTGAGCATCTGGAAATATCAGGAGACACACGTTTGCGTTTGTTATTATCTCCGTATTATAAAAATGTTATCAGTTTATGTGTGATATGAATGGGATTTTAATAATTCTACATAACCTTGAGGTGCCAAAATGTCTGGCTGTCTTGTTTGAAGTGAAATGGCCAGAGTAGGCTCACGGCAGGGGGTTCGGATGGTCGTCGACCTTCTGTCTCCATTTCTGCTTAGGTGTGAACTTCATCAGAGGCTCAGGCCCACTGTGTGGGTAGGGGGCACAGACAGGCACAAGCTATGCATTTTTAATAAGTTCGGTCTGTCCCTGAGTCAGCCAGGAGAGATGCAATATTATATTTCTATATGAAAAACATACTAATGCCAGCCTTATAAATGCGATTTTTTTCCAGCAAAAAGCCTGATTTACATCTAGGTTCACAGAACACTTGGTTTATCAATTATTGGTGATTGGTAGGAAACATTTCCTGTAAGAAAGGAAGTCCTCAAAGGGACATCTGGATTTCTATTTGCCTGCATATGCTTTAAAGATAGATTTGCACAGACATCATATAAGAACCAATCCTGGATTTTAGCTTATGTTTAGATGAAGCAGAACAAATTCAGCCCTCCAAAAAAAATTTGAAAAATATGTCAGTATCATCAAGAAAGGTGACAGTTTTGATACTTGGATTTAGATGTTATCTGTCAGTTCTCGGCAGACCATGCAATTGTTGACTTTGGTTACCATGACAGTCCTCCAAACAGAAGCTCAGGCTTCCTGTTCTCCCCACTACAAAGAAATAACTGTTTCTTTGAAGAGACTGGAACCTCACCCACTGGGCGTTGGCACAACATCCAGCAACGGTGTCGAACACTCTAAATTACATAATGTTTACGCTGCCAGGAGTGTCCCTAGATGAATGACACGTCTACTCAGAATAAAAATGCCTACCGAGTGTAACAGTCTGACTCTTGTTTTATAACAGACGTTATGCATCAAAGTGTCTCGCCTTCAGCCCACTTTAGCGAGACAGAAAGGGTTTTTGTTTTAAACTTGGAAAATTCATCTATATTCAGCTGAGTTCAGGAAATGACCACTTCTATCAGATATTTTGTTGGATTATTCACTTCAGATAAACCTGTATTTTAAACTGGATCAGAAGACTTTAGGGGAATACATTTGATTGTGTGGGTGCAATTATGTTTTTTCTGTTTAACCCCCCAAAATTGGCATGATTAATTCTGCTTTTTAAGGAAGTTATTACAAAAAATATGTTCTCTCCAGGCAGTGAGCAATAATGATTCAGTAGACAATCTCTAAATATAGGCTAGAAAAACATGTGCAACTATTTTGTTCCACCCTTTTTCGTAATGAAGCTTGTAAATTGTGAGAATTAGAGTTAGGCATGAATATATTACTTTTTGTTTAATCAGTAACATAAGTAGAGAAGGCAAGCTAAGTAGAACAGAGACTGTGAGGAGTCCGTACCTTGACTGACATTACAGCATCACCGGGATACAGGCCTTCAGGACTCTGACAGGCTGTGGGGCCCTTTCTCTACCACCAGTGAACAGAGCCATGCCATCCCCGTAGAAATGCCTCCAACTCTATTTGATATAGTCCCATTCCATTAACCTTTTAACTGCCAGCCTACTTTGAGATTTTGTCACTCTCTGTTGCCAGACTATTTTTCAATATTTTATTCTATACCTGTTTTTGGAGGAATTTTCCAGAAAAAATCGAAAAAATCAGCAGAGTCTCGCCTTTAATATGAAATGTCTTGTTTGTCATTTTATTAGTGTACTTTCAATATTTTTGGGTGAACTATGTGCAAAAAAACTACAAAAATATTTTTTGTTTACAATTTGTAGTGTTGTTTTGTAATAAAAAATGTAAGTAAGTTTTTCAATAAAATCATATTGTGTATAAGAGCCCTATTTCTACCTGTGACAATGGTACTTCATGTATTGGTAGACACCCTTTCCTGCCCAGGAGACTCCCCCAAACTGAAACATTGCTTTAGGAGATTTTCAGATAAAATACAACCGCTATGTGCACCTTGCAGGTTTTCAAGAAAAACAACCCTTTACATTTGAAATATATATATATATATATATTATATACATTAAGTACACACCTCAAGCCTTCTAGGTGTACCAGGCTTGTTGACATGGGTGCAGTTTTCTGGAAGTAATCCTTTGATTAATTATTTGGTTGCACAGGGTTGCCCTAAGCAGAATCAAAGCAAAATTTTCCTAATAAAACAATATGCAAACAAAAAAAACAATACCCAATATGCATCGCTACTTTCAATGGTAGGGTTGCCAAACACCCCAAAGTAAAGCATGCGCATAAGGGTAATTTTACTTGAAAATTTTAGCTCTGCAGACAAAGTGCACACCTTGCGCTTTTTTAAACAAACCTTTTACATTTAAAATATCCCCACAAACCATATATTCCCTGAAAGTACACACATTAGGCTTTCTAGGTGTACCCAATTTGTTGTAGTGGGCTTGCTTTCTGGAAGTAATCCCTCAATTAATTATTTGGTTTCCCTAAAAAAGCAGAATAGAAAATCCATTTTCCTAAAATATCAATATGCAAACAACAAAAAACAAGCTAAATCTCAAACATGCATAGCTACTTTCAACTGCCAGCCTACTTGAGATGTTGCCACCCTCTGTTGACAGATAATTTTACACCATTTTGCGCTAGTTTTTTTTATGCAATATGTGGGCACCTAATGCTGCTGCCAACTCCAATGTGTTTTTCAGGCAATATATGAGCTCCTTATGCTGCTGCCAACTCCAATGTGTTTTTCAGCCAATATATGGGCTCCCTATGCTGCTGCCAACTCCAGTGTCTCTTTCAGGCAATATATGGGCTCCTAATGCTGCTGCCAACTCCAATGTGTCTTTCAGGCAATATATGGGCTCCATATGCTGCTGCCAAATTCAGGGTGTGTTTTTCAGGCAATATATGAGCTCCCTATGCTGCTACCAAGTCCAGAGTGTGTCTTTCAGGCAATATATGGGCTCATCATGCTGATGCCACCTCATGGCTCTGTAATTGTGCCGCTCTGCGACAGTGAATCAAATAGCGACGCCTCTGATCTGCATGTCATACTTCTTTACAATAGTATTTCACTAACCCAGCATGCATCCTACGCATGTTACAGCCAAGCAAAACGTTCTGCAACCCTATGGAGGCTCTTGGATGCCCAGAAATAGTCGTTTTTAATAGCGATTCACTGCGAATGAATTCGGACCGAAACAATTTTACCCAGAAAATTCGGCAAAATGGCCGAATCGAATTTTTCAAAAGTTCGCTCATCTCTGTTTACAACCACTTATTCCACTGAATTTAAGGAAGTAAAGAAATTGATAAGAAAGAATCTAACAATTCCAGTAGACATCTGGGGACACTAGCCACAAGGCTATCACCAAGGTTCTTCCCATGGAAAAAAATAGAAGTAGGAATTGGCTTGCCACCAAGGGTACCTATAAGTGCGGTTCCAAGCCCTGCAGTTGCTGCCAGTATATCCAACTGTAACACGCACAGTGTAATATACTGTGCGACTTGTGGTGGTAGCAAACAATATGTGGGGTACCCGCACCCGGCGAGGGCACGCGATTGGCTAGGAGGGGAGTGGGGGATGCGGCCAGCCCATTCACAGCTTCACGATGTGCCAGAGTCTGAGGTTGCGTTGACAGGGAAGGGAGGGTGGGCGTGACTGGGGAGACGCAGACTGAGGGGAAGGGACATTGTTTGAGATGAGGGACCAGCACTGAGGAATGACGAGCAGAAAGTGAAACTGGAAGTGCAGGGGAATAAGCTGTCAGAAAGGAAGTTTGGAGCAGAAGAGAAAAGTGAAACTCAGCGGACATCATTGATGTAAGTTTACTATGCTTAGCTTTTTTTTGTCCTTTGCCTTGCCTAAAGTATGAATTTAATGTTCTAATGTATTATCCTTTCGTCCCCAAGGTGCAGTTTAGACATCAGCTTTCTGCTTTATGGAGGATATCTCTACAGGTCATGGCCTGTTGATTTGAAATTCACATGTTGATCTGGGAATACATAATAGGGTGTGAGTGAGAATTTGTGTTCTAACAACTCCCTGTTTAAAAACCGTAAGTAATGTGATATTCTTAAAAGCTGCCATACATAATTTGCAAGTAAAAAGTCAGCTATAGTTCAGGATTTTCTCTCTGGACATCACTGTTTCAAGTAGCTGCCCAAGACTGGTAATAGATTGAAACTGCAACCAAAAAAAAAACAAAAAAGGTTATAATCATCAAACATTTAGTTTTGAATTAAGTAGGTAAGGGTTATAACCAAGGTGAGATTAGTTTTGGAATCTGTTATGAGGATTTACCTTTATTTTCTGTTTGTCAGATAGCATAAGTTTCTTAAAGAGAAAATCCATGAATGCCAGTTGGACAAAAGTCAGAACCCATCATAAAAAAATTATATGCTCATTTACAAATAAGAAGCTTTCACCGACTGCCTCTAAGCTACTTATGGTTTATTTTTGGATAGCATAGAGTATGGGATAAACTATTTTAATTCAGTTATAGTGTATTTTTCAATTCTAAATCTAATCTATGAGAGCCCCCATACAAAGCAATAAATACATTAAAAGCAGCTTATCTGAGGTTGCCTTATACCTCTTGTGCAGCACGCTTTAACATACATCTGCAGATGTGTGCCAACCAGACTCGATTTTAGAGACACGCGGTGCGTGTTACTAGCTAACAGGGTTGTGCGCTGTGGCTTAAGATGGACTATTGTAGTTGGTCTGCTCCAGTGCCCAGGTTAATTATAAATTGATCTGAGGAGCTGCCACCTTTCTGTAGTGTATTTTTAATGCAGCAGCAGCAAGCTGTATTTTGTGACATTATTACTTTTTTATGATTGTGGTTTACTGTTTATTGTGGATCTGCAGTTAGGTAGGTTTTTTGGGGGGGAAGCAAAAGGAGAATGAGATAGAAATTGTAAAGGTTGGGGGTTTATGGTCAAAACGTGTAATAGGCAAGTTACTAAGATCAACAAGTGTGCAGGTCTGGAGAAAATAAGTTTTAAGACGTAGCAGTATATGTTGTGACAAGCCTGACAGCTAGTTATGTTAAGGAGCTAAGCAAATGTTGAAATCATCATGGATTATCCATCCTTCAAATATGTACACCCATCAAATGAGACACTTTGTAGAGGCCAAAAGGCAAAGCTATCCAGAAATGATGAGGGACAGGTGATTAGCATACAGTAGAAACAATAAAATAAATTGTATGTTTTATGATTATTAGTATGATTGTAAACCGGACCTTCACCCTGAATTAGAGCTCATCTTATATGTTCCCCCACCCTGTACATACAGATTGCACACATTAAAATCATCCTACCTGCCCCTACTGCATTTTGTAAACCTTTAAATATCCAAGATGGCAGCCCATGGAGTCTCAGGCTGCCTGCCAACAGGAAGTGTCTTCAGACTCTGCATTCTGGGATTGCTGTCCTTTTCCTGACCCCAGTTCTGCTCTGTCTGTGCAGAGCACAGTTATAACCAGCCCCCTGTCCTCTACTCAGTTTGTGATGCTTCAGAGGCAAGATGGCTGCTCCCGTATCTTTGAGTGCTGAACAGAGTTGTAGCCCAGTGTAGGAAAGAATAATAAGTAAGCAGCTAAAAACATAAAATATATTAATTTTAGATGCAGCAGAATATTTTTTTAAAGGTTTGGCCTTTTCATTAAATGATGCTGAAGGTCTGGTTTAAGTAAATGCTTCAATGGGCAACCTCTTGCTGTGCTGTGCTCTCTCCCAGATGCAATTCCAGTGGCCATTGGCCACTTCACTATCACCATCAATCTGGAAAACTTGTCTGGAAGGCTATTTTGTATTCTCTATCCCTTGAGTTAGGCGACACCGATTTTGCTTGGTATACCTAAAGATAAATCCAATTTTGCATTAGTTACATGGTCTATGGGCAGTAAGGGATGCTACACATCTGCTTACATATTGTACAAACTTCATGCAGTTAACCAAAACAAAAAAAGTAGGCTTGGGGCCAAACAGTAACTTGATTCTGTAGTTGATCATGAATAATGTAGGTCAATGGATATAAAAACAGACAAAACTGAGCTACAACAATGGTAAATTAGGAGGTGATTGTAAACGTTGTAGGAGATGAACAATGTGAAATAAAATCATTGGAAATGAGAATTATATTAATAAAAAGTGATGGAAGAGGAAAGGGAATAAAAACAAATGTTATAATAACGAAGAGAAAGGTTATTTTATGTTAGCCTGGGGAATTTGTGTGCAGGCCAAGTATTTGATATTATTTTTAACTTGGCCAAAAATGAAGCCCCTGAACACAAACTCCAACAACAAATAGTCCATTAGAATAACCGGTTACACATATCTGGTTCTTGTCTTTGGCCACGCTATAAAGTTCTACATATTTCACCCTACTATAATGCTAAAAGCCATCATGTATCATTAGCGAAGACAACCATGAATTATTTCTGTGACGGATTAAGTTCAAGTAGGTCGCAGATACCTGTGATTATAAACAAGTGAACTGGTATATTCTGTATGTGGGGGGGGGGGGGGGGGGGGGCACTTTCTATGATCAATTTAATAATTGAATGCAATTACTCTGAGGTGTTGAATACACATACATGCCTAGAGGTGTGAATTATAAGAACTTTGGAGTAGCATAATGTGTTTCTTTATTAATAAAAAAGCAACGTGGCATGCTTTGTTTTCTTAAAGCTGCTCCACCACAATCCCAAATGCCATTGTAAAAACCTTAGAGAGAAGTTTGATCCAACCCAACAATTTATGCTCATCACTATTGAATAGAGGAAGGTTGCAACATGTGTATATGTTAAGGGGGAAAATAAGTGTAAACATTATAGGTATATTTATTGCACTTTATATGATTACAGGTATTCCCCAAATTATAATCCGGAATTCTTAATAACAGCCAAATAGGATGTGAGCCTGAGATCATGCCATTTGTCTATAGTGAACAGACCATGCCCCAGTAATACAATAGACTGGGCTGAATGTTAATATTTACACCTATATTCAACCCAGTAGCCTCAATAGCTGAGCAGTGCTCTGAGCTGCAGGTCGGTTCCTCTTGCAAATACACCTACATTAGATGATATTTATGAAGAGTGATGTAGAGGCGGGTTGTAGGCAGATCCTTTAGACACACCCAGGAGGCTGGGAATGCTGGCCACACCCCATAGTGTTTAGTAGATTAGGAATGGGACATTGAGAGACCTAAAGGCCAGATTTGAATCTTTGGTTCAACAATATAAGGAGAGCCCTACTGGAGGTCCGTTTGGAACAGGAGTGCCAAACATTTATTATGTGTTTGGCTCACGATATAGAAAAAAGGATCCGATCGCTAAGCATAGATATTATTTACAGGCTAACAAACATGGGTCATAGCTAGCAAATAGACTTAAAGCTACATTTTAAATCTAGCAAACTTAAGATAAAGATAACTTGTAACCCTCCCAAGATCTAATTTGCTTGGAAATTATCAGAAATCTATGCTTCGGGGAGGGAATGCGTTACATTTCTTAGACTCATTGGCTTTAGGAATCTAGTTGTGACAGACGCTCTGTCTTTTGGATGTCATCACTATTCAGTTGCCCACCGGGTCATTCCCTGACCTTTTCTTAATTAGGTCATTGTATTTTGATACTGTTACAGGCAACGTCATTGTATTTTGACTGCCATTGTGTATTGTTGATTACGTCACAGTCAATGGCATTGTCCTGATTGATTGTATTACGGCCTGCTATTGTTCTACTGATTGCGTCACCGGCAGAGTTGAGGGATTGTTTGCCCTGCTGCTATTGGTCGGTGTGTGTGTCATGCAATAGAGACTTGTGTATATAAGGCCTAGAGTGGCACTAATAAAAACACTTCACCTTCACCCTCAATACTGAGTTCTGTCTCTTATTGGGGGAAACGCTATATTACAATTCACTAGCCCTTGTAAGGGCTGTTCCTGTTTCCTCACGGACGACTCTGGAATTCCAGCAGCACCTCTCACCATTGGGAAAAGGACGTCTCGGGCGGTGAAGCCCTCCGGCGATAAGGGTTATCGCTACACTAGTATTGTGACATCACAGTTTTGGAAGTACAGCAGACCATAACCTCTTTGAAACCGAATAAGAGGCTGGGGCCTGATGGCTTCATTTGTTTATATGACAAAAATTTCATGGAGGTGTTGGCCCCTCATCTTACTGCACCTTTTAGTTCTCTAATTGCAGGACATCAGCTTTCTGGGGGATACCTTGCCGGCCGCTATAAGTGTGATTCCCAAGCCGGGTCTTGATCATCAGGTTTGGTCTAACTTTTGGCCGATTTTTGGGGGGATCAGGTGGGTTTTGTACCGAATAGACAAGAGGGGCGCCTTCTATCTTTAATCAATTAATCTCACCATAGGGGCATTTCTAGTATGCTCCTGACTTTGGATATATAAAAGGCATTTGACACTGACTCCCAGACCTTCCTTTATTTGGTGTTGCAGAAATGGAGGTTCAACCCTAACCTGATCTCTTGGATCAGAGCATTATATCATATGCCACACAGTTTGCAGGCATCACCTCATCTCCATTACTGATTCAGAAGGTAACTAGGCACCTGTACCTTCTGTATTGTATTTGCATGATACCTGAGACTTTGCCAGACAGATTTTCTGACGAGTGAAATGTACTTTTTTCATGCTTTATTCAATAAAGATATTGAAACAGAGAAAAAAAATTGAACCAAATGGATTGCTAAAATACCCCCCACATCCCAATAGCAGGCAGTGTGGCAGAACTCCACGTCACTAAGAACCCCATTACAGACAATGAATCCCCCTCCCAATCACTCAATAACAAGCTATGTGTAGAATCCCTCCTAATCACCTCTTAACAGGCAAGGTGCAGAATCACCCCATAACAGGCAGCTTGCATAATATCTCCCCAATCACCCCATAACAGGCAACATGCAGACTAATCTCCCCCTAATCACAGCATAACAGGCTATGAAAGATTGGGCAAATGTGTTAAGGCAAAGGGTGGCTCATCGAGGTCTTTAATCCTATCGACTGGGTTGTACTAAGTTGATTATGCTATTTATAAGGTTTTCCAAACACCTATGAATGGAGAAAGTAATTCAGATGCGTAGTGTGATGACATCAAGTGGACAGCAAACCCAGCTGTGTAAATAGTGCTGGAGATAATAATTAACTGAAAATAAAAAACATAGGTAAGTGGAAACAGATGTCTTATACTGGCTTCAAACTATTTCATGTTTCCTTGGCCTCTGGCTACCCCCTTCTAAAACTGATTTAGACAGGTGTACCTCTTTATGGATATTTCCCCGCAACTTAGCCAGTAGAAGATTTAAAGTGAAAATAAGCAGAACAGCCTGAAAGAAGTTCTCCATATTGAACATGGCAAAAACTGAGGCGGTATAAGTCAGGAAGTAGTTATGGGGGATGCAGAGGTTACAACTGCATTGGGGCCAATCATGGCTGCTCACATTTTATGATGTACAGGAAGAAAGCAAAATTAAAACCTAGCGATCTGCCAGAAAAAAAGGCATGTTTTTGATTTATAGAGAAATTGTGCAAAGATAAGAGGATTCTGTTTGAGGGTTTTCAAGGGAGTACATACACTCTTTTACCAAATTCTCAACCAAATCAGAATTTTCCATCAAGGGGGGTTTCTTCTAGGTTGAAGTCCTTCCTTAGCCAGCAGCAGGGAAGAATTTCAGTTTCAGGTCTTCACTGTCAGTCACTAGAAAGCAAATCTTGTTGCTGGGCAGTGCATGTAAACGTTTAACCTCAATAACTATTCAGCTTCCTGTAGAAAACAATGTGTCCTTCAGGGCAATACCCTCTGTTTTTTAGGAATGATGCAGATGTTCTGGCATGTACTGTTGAACGTCTTCCTTGTACTCCTAATTTCCTGAACATGCATGAAAACAATGAACATATTTATGGCAAAAAACTAGGAAGCCACTTTTTTCAAAGGTCTTTTCTCTGTAGTGACCTAAAATGCATATACACATCTGATGCATTTGAGATTTTATTTGTATGATGGTGTAGCATAGAGGTATTGATGGTGATCGTGGTTTGGGTATACAAATCTGTTAAAGCAGGGAAAATGGATTTCAGCTAACACACACAGCCACAAGTGGGGTGGGATCAGGTGGCCTCTCCTCAAGGAAGCTCTCGGATAAGATTCACACCTCAAACAGGAGAATTCAAATTCTTTCAGTAGACATGCCCGGACCTGAATTTCATGTAGAAGTTTAAAACTTTCATGCATGTTAGCCACTACCATTTCACAGTCTCAGGTTCTGGCTAGCATCATGCAAGCGTCTGTTGGATCTCCCATCACCCCAGCATCCTCTGGTGCGGGAGGGTGGTGAACTCAGATTGGTTTCATAGCATGCACAATGCCCGACTGGGTCTGTTGGCACCAGTTCTATCTATGACATTTCACCAAAAATTCATGACATATATTAGTTTTTGGAAATTTTGGATAGGAGATCCCTGGGCGAGGAGACCACAGAGGCACTTTGACGGAGTGGTGCAGCTTAAGCATACTTCTGCAGATGTGTGTGACCGAGTCCTCTGTTTTTAACCAAGTTTAGAGACAGATTATAGGCTGGCCTGCAAGCTAACAGGGTTGAGTGCTGTGGCTCCTTTAAGACTTTTGGGCGAGGAGACCGAGGCCCATCCCCGGACGGAATGTCCCACCTATATATAAAGGTCTGAGACCCGAGACCCTTTGTCTATTTCTGGGGGGGTTACCAACCATCATGTCAGAAGAGACTAGGAATAACGAGACTCAACATAACTCCTGTGGCTGTCTGCAACACAATTGTCACAGAATAACAATTCTGCAATGAGGTAACTGACACTTTAACTGTTAAATTCCGATTGCAACTACTCACTTGTATTTGCCCTTCTGACCTGCATTGTATCTATTTATTGTGTGTATATAATATGTCTAGTGTGCCCTTAAAACAAATTTATATGTAACTTAATCATGAGCTGCTCTGTTCTTGATCTCAAGCAGGGGCCTAACTATAGGGGGTGCAGAGGTTGCAACCTGTAGGGGCCCCATTACTGTTGTTCCTAGACCTTATTTATTATATTTGTGCTCTTATTCAATGGCCATCTATGCCCCAAACCCCCTCCCCCCAAAAAAGTATCATGTACAGAAAAAAGAAACACCATTTGTCACTGCTCTATCTGTTTTTAAATGGCCACTCCAGCCCCTTCCAACAAAATAAAAATGGATTCGGGGTTAGGGTGTTTTTCTTTTACTACATGGGTTTAATCGCTATTTAGCGGTGGGGCAGGGTGGGGTTATTTTTATTTTGCTGATAGGGGCTGGAATGGCCCTTTAATTGTTTAGTTGTATCCACTTTAGTTAGAATGATGGGGCCCAAGTCAGTGTTGACACCAATGTCCAGTCACATTTAATTATGCCACTGATCCCAAACCCACTCACCTGTGCTTCTCTGTTATATTACACACTACGAGGCTGGCTTCTGGGCTGATATAATCCCATTAACCCTTCTAACGTCAGCCATATAAAATTTACAAGGCTGCCTCTCATTCCGTTACGCTTTCCCTCCTGCTAGCAGCCACAAAGATAAAAAGATGCTCATCTGACCCCTCAATAGATCTGGCCGGGTCTCCTCTTCACCCGAGGGGCCTCTGATCCCCCCCCTTGAGCTCTTCCGGCTTCAGGAGAGGGCCCAGAATAACCCATCTGCTTCCGCTGAAGATTGCTGGAAAAAAAGAAACAAAATACACTTACCTCTATGTGTGATCCCTTCCGCTGGGTCTCCTCTTCACCCGGGGGGCCTCCCATTCCCTTACCTGGGCTCTTCAGGAGAGGGCCTGGAACAGACGCCACTGCCGCCTCTAGCCCTGCCCTTTTGGGGATGGGTGGATGACGTCATCCCGCTCCCAGCCTAGCAATCTTCAGATGCGGTGATCGGTGGAGAGAAGGGTGAAGGGCAGCCTGATCCTCTGATTCCCCACCCCCCCCTCCACTGATCACTGCATCTGTGATTGGATCAGTGTAGGACAAAGAATATATAGCCCATATGGCCCATATAGCCTCCAGGGCCGGGGGCCACTGAGGCTGGCCTCTGTGCCCTGATCTACAAGCCCCCATAGCTGGTGCCTGGGCTGGTTATGCTGGAAAGGGAGGGATGCCATTTTTTTACATTTTTAACCTTTAACCCTTCAAGCGCCAGCCTACCTGGAGATTTTGTCACCCTCTGTTGCCAGACCATGTTGCACTATTTTGCACTACACATGTTCAGCTGTGATTTTTGAAGTATTTCCCAGGAAAATTATATATTGTTTTTTTTCAGCTTCAACGTGAAATGTCTTGTTTGGCCTTTTTTAGTGTATTCTCAATACTGTTGGGTGAAATATGTGCAAAAAATGTTATTTAAAATCTATTTATTACAATTTGTAGTGTTTTATTATAATAAAAAATGTAAGTTTGTCAATAACATCTTATTGCGTGTGAAATCCCAATTTGTCCCAGTTACAAGGGTACCACATATGTATTGGTAGACACCCTTTCCTGCCCAGGAGACTCCCCCAAACTGAAACAGCGCTTTAGGAGATTTTCAGATAAGATACAACTATCCTATGTGCTATGCGCACCTTGCAGTTTTCAAGAAAAACAACCCTTTAAATTTGGGATACCCCCCACAAACTATATATATTCTCTGGAAGTACACACCTCAAGCTTTCTAGGCATACCAGGCTTGTTGATGTGGGCACAGTTTTCTGGAAGTAATCCCTCAATGAATTCTTTGGTTGCAGAGTTTCCCCCCAAAAAGTATAAAAAAAACTCTATGCAACAAAAAAGTTAAATCTGAAAAAGCAACGTCCCCCGAACAGAACAATACCCAACATGCATAGGTACTGTAAAGGGAAGTGTTGCCAACACCCCAAAGTAAAGCATGTGCGTAAGGGTAATTTGCGTTTTTTTAACCAAAACAACCCTTTACATTTGGAATACCCCCACAAACACACACAGGAGTTGGCAGCAGTTGGCAGCAGTATTGGGAGCTCATATATTGCCTGAAAGACACACCCAGGAGTTAGCAGCAGCATTTGGAGCCCATATATTGCCTGAAAGACACAATCAGGAGTTTGCAGCAGCATTTGGAGCCCATATATTGCCTGAAAGACACAATCAGGAGTTTGCAGCAGCATTAGGAGCCCATATATTGCCTGAAAGAGACACTGGAGTTGGCAGCAGCATTAGGAGCCCATATATTGCCTGAAAGACACACCCTGGAGTTGGCAGCAGCATGAAGAGAACATATACAGATATTGGCCACATATATCTTATCCTAAGAATATTAATACAAATTAAGATTAACGTAAAGCATTTCCTCAATAATTACTTGTGGTCTGGTGCGGAGGAATGTCTGTAACTGGAGAGCAGCGCCTTAAATCTGTTTTGCACTATCCATATTTCTTTAGTGTTGGTCTGGCACTATGATCAATCTACTTTGATGCATCAGGCATTGGTGGGTGGAAATCTTGGCTGATCCATGCCCGATTCATTTCCATGCAGGCCAGTCTTTCAAAAAAACATTTTTCAAGCATACTGGAGCACATTGAATTGCCCTCATCAGAGCATCACATATGCACATCTAAGAGTTTCATCACTTTTTTCCTGTTAAAATCTTCAGGGCGGGGCGTGGCTTGACATGGCGCCGTGAGGACGCGTGTGAGGGGAGCTCTGCGCTAATCTATTGATCGTGCCACTCAGGCGTTCCTGCAG
Organism: Gastrophryne carolinensis; assembly: GCA_027917425.1. Taxonomy (NCBI): domain Eukaryota; kingdom Metazoa; phylum Chordata; class Amphibia; order Anura; family Microhylidae; genus Gastrophryne; species Gastrophryne carolinensis. Next base: position 121,427,933 of record CM051244.1, on the reverse strand, counting down.
AGCCACAAATTACCCATGCCCAGGAGGGGAAAGGGAAGGGGAGCAACCAGGAAGCTCCGAGAGCGCCCCATTCCCTCATTTTTCCGTGCCCGGGAGGACGGGGCGCCGAGCGTGGAGGGACCTAAGATGGCGGCGGGACGTGAGGGAGTGAACGGCGCGACCACCCATCCTACCTGCGCTGCCCGGAACGAGCCCGACGGTCCATCGGAGAGAGAAGCCCAGCCGGCGAGTCCAGGTGAGCTCCCCGCACTGTCGGCGGCGGGCGGGAGCGGAGTGTGCGACCCGACGGGGAGGGCGGGGGGTCCCCCCCCCCTGATGCCATTGCCGGGAGACGGCTGTGAGGGACGCGACCCGGCTGCTGTGAGCAGGGACTCCCCCGCTTCGTTAGGCGGGGAGAGCGGAGTGAGCACGGCCGCACCCAGCGGGAGAAACTACATCGTAGTGGAGGCCCAGGTCCATGAAGCGGCGGACAGGCGCAGCGGGAGTACCGGAGGACCACCCGGCGGCGCAATGACAGGTGACCCACAGGGAGACAGGAGTGGGGGCTCCGACCGGATTGGGGGTCAGGTGGGGCTACAGCCACATGAGGCCCGTAATAAGCCAAACCAGAGCCCGGGGCGGAGTAGTGGTGGGGCTCCCCCTCTGTATGTGTCGTCGCAGCAACACCTGGATTCGGCTGGCAGTATCCCAGACACACCGCCCCAGAACTTGGGACCACCACGAGGGCCACCGTTCAGTGGGGACGCGGCGCGGCACTCACCCGAGTCCTTGACTTTCTCACCCGGGCCGGGAGGTTCGTCGGACGCTCCAACGCCTCCAGAGAGCCCCGCCCTACCTTGGGGGGACCGATCCGAAGCGGCCCCAGTCGCGGAGCTGTGCAACTACCAGCCTTGGGTCCCACATGGTCAGCCGCTGTGTGGGGGACGCGGCCGCCTCTCCTCAGCTCGGGGTGATATGGCATCTTCTCTCCCTGCTTTATTCCGCTCAGCTGAGCGAGACCCCCACATCCCTGGAACCGGATCTCGTAACGGGAGCACACCCCTACACAGCCCCAGGCTTCCGGAGTACGACCAGGGTGCATGCCCGTCTATCCCGCTGGATCTCTTGTCGCAGGTGGTAGCTGAGGCGGTAAAGGTCAACATCAAGGAGGCCCTGTGTGGGCTCCCTACCAAAGGAGACTTTGATGGCTACGTATCCAGAATGGAGGGGGCTTTCAAGAAAGAGTTGACGGCCCTACAGGGAGCGGTGACGGAGGTCTCGCTTAGAGTGGATGGCGTTGAGAACTCGCATGGGGCTCTGGCGGCCCGCGTGGCGGCCCTGGAACAACAGCAAGAAGATAGCAAGCGTCATGTGTCCGACCTTCTCCTTGCACATGATGATGTTGAGAATCGTAACCGCCGGAACAACCTCCGCATACGGGGGATACCTGAATCCGTGGAGCCCCGCGATCTTGCGGCAGCGATAACATCTATCTTCAACGAGCTGCTGGAGCTTCCCAGTACCAATGGCATTGAGCTTGACCGAGTGCACCGCGCGCTGGGCCCACGCCCTGCGGACCGCGACAGGCCCAGAGACGTTATATGCAGAGTCCACTTCTTTAAAATTAAGGAAGAGATCACCCGTCGAGCCTGGGAGAAGGGTCCTGTCGCGTTTCGGGGCGCCCAGGTGATCGTCTTGCAAGACCTGTCCCGTAGGACCTTACAGATGAGGAGACTCCTAAAGCCATTGCTTGAGTTGGTCCAGAGTCGGGGAGCCTCTTACCGCTGGGGCCATCCCTTTCAGCTGAGAGTGCGGAGAAATGGCGACCTCTTTGTTCTGAAATCCCCAAGCCAGCTTCGGGACTTGTTTCGCTTTCTGGAGACTGCTCCGATAGAAATCCCTGACTGGACTGCACCGGACCTCCCCGCTGTCGGGGGTCGTCTGCCGCGGGGAGCTGGCGGCCCTATTCGAGGAAGAGAAAACAGACGGGGTCGCTGATGTCCCCGCTGTGGTGCCTTGTCCCTCCCTGTGCCGGTTAGTCCCGCGACCCAATGATTTACAACGTGGGAGTGGGCGACCGGGGCAGGCGAGGCGGGTGAAGTAGTGGCACGACAATCTGTCTTGGCGCGACCTGCTAAAGTTGCTGTTGACCGGGCCCCCGGCGGGCGACTCACCCTGGGTGGGTTGTCGGTCGGATGCACGGAGTTAAGTTGTTGAGTTAAAAGTTATGTGGCATCTTGGCGCGCCGCCCCACGCGGATGGGCCGCTTTGGTCTCTTCGCGCCGGGCGGGGAGCGAGGCCACGAGACCCCTCCTTATACCTTTCTATGGGAATGTTGTTTATGGATATGTTGTTGATGCCCCGTTATTGACTTCCCCATGTGTATGTGTGCGTGGGTCTGGACCGTATCTGCCTGAGCGGAGTTGTGCGGCCGGCCGCGGGACGGGCCACTCGCCTTATGGTGGGGGGCTTGCCACGTGGTCCCTTGCAGGTGGCGGGAGTGCTGATCGGCGGCTAGGTAGAGCTGCGCGACCATACTCGCGGTAATGCTCCGCCGTTTTTGATGTGTCAGCACCGCGGTCCTCACCCGACATACCATATGCATCTTCCTCTTCGCCTTAGAGTGTAGTAGTCTGGAAAGATTTTGTTATGGCGCGGATCTCCCCCCGCGATCCGCGACTCTTGTCCTCTTCGCCCTCACTTTACCGGTGCACCCCTTCGGGACGACTTTAGTCCTCGCGGACGGGAAAGCAGAAGCGGACTGTCCCCCTTTTCCTTATTTAGGGAGATAGAGTGCAATTTCACTGCTCTCCGCTAAAAAGCGCCAATTTTGGAACACGTAACCCGTGATCCACTGGTTGACTATAATTTAGTCACTTTTTTGCTCTTTTTTCGTGTGTCCCCCAGCCACTTGCCCCCAGTGTTTTACCCCTGTCCCCATCCCCTACTTCCCTTGCTAGTCCCCTACAACCCCCGAGGTCCCAGCAGCTACCTTATTTTGCACCTTCTGCTTAGATTCCGTTCACAAGGTATCACTCAACATGGGTCCGCTGAAAGTTGTGTCGCTGAATGTCAAAGGCCTTAACACGCCAGAGAAGAGAACAATATTGTGGCAAGAGTTAAGGAGGTATAAGGCTAAAATAATTTTCATTCAGGAAACTCACTTCAAAAGAGGGGCCACTCCGAAGCTGAACAGTAAATATTTCCCACACGTCTTTACCAGCAGCTCCTCGGAGGGCAAGAAAAAAGGGGCGGCCATTTTGATAGCGAGAGACATCCCATTTTTGCTGACGGATTCCTGGGCTGACGAGTCGGGGAGAGTGGTCATGGTCAAGGGTGCAATTAACCAGAAGCAGTACACCCTGATTTCGATTTATGCTCCCAACCGGGATCAAGTTCAGTTCCTCAGGCAGACGTTGGACAGGGTTGAAAAGTTCGCGGAGGGTGAACTGATCCTGGGCGGGGATTTTAATCTCCCGATTGACCCTCTCATCGACACCTCGGCAGGCAGGTCTACGATTTCCCAACCAGCTTTGAGAACCCTGCGGAAGAAGCTGCATGGCTTGCAGTTGATAGACGCATGGCGGATTAGAAATCCCACAGCTAGGGACTACTCGTTTTATTCAAAGGTCCATGGGACCTATTCCCGAATCGACTATCTCTGGGTCTCCCATAGTTTGCTAGAGAGAGTTGCGGGTGATGGCATCTACCCCACTTCCTTTTCTGATCATGCCCCGGTCTATCTGGACCTGGACATAGTAAATAGGCCCCCCTCCCCCTTGACCTGGAGGCTGAATGAATCCCTACTACAGAACTCAGTGGTCCTGCGGGATGTAAGGGAAGGTCTCGCCTCGTATTTTAAAGAAAACGATAACGGAGAGGTCTCCCCCTTGATCTTGTGGGAGGCTCATAAGAGTGTTATCCGGGGTATCTTGATTAATCATGCCTCGCGCCTGAAAAAAGAAAACGCGGCTTTGTTAGTGAAGCTGTCAGAAAAGGTCAGTGCTCTGGAGCTCTCCCATAAACGATCAGAGGCGGCGAAGGTACTAGGTGAGCTCACGCAGGCGAGGGCCGCCCTTAAAGTGGACCAACACCCAGGATTTTGACTATCCTGGGTCTTGGTCCACTTCGATGGGGCACCCCCGATCGGGGTGCCCCGCTGTGTGAAACCCCCCCCAACCCCCCGAAAAACTCACCTCTCCGCGCTCCCAGCGCCAACGTACAAGGACGTCTAAGCGGCTGCCGCCGCCGCCGCCTCCCGCGCGTCCCTTTTGACGCGCGCGCGCGCCCGCGCCGGCCATTCGCAGACGGCCGGCGCGGGCGCGCGCACGCCTGCAGGGGCGCGAGGGAGGCGGCGGCGGCCGGCCGCCGCCGAAGATCAGGTAGGGTTTTTCGGGGGTTTTGGGGGGGTTACACCCCGCGGGACATCCCGATCTCGGATGTCCCGCGGGGTGGGGGGTGATCGGCCCGGGAATCTTATAGATTCCCTGGGCCGATCACCCGTGGGTGTTGGTCCACTTTAACGCACATTTGAGACAGAAAGCCAAACATGTGATTAGAAGGTGTAAAAGGAGTTATTATGAGTATGGCAACAAAAACAGCGCTCTCCTTGCGAGAGCCCTCAAGCAACAGCAGGCTCAGAACTTCATAGCGGAGATTATGGATGACACCCGTCAGGAGAGGAGACACACCTCAGACTCTATAGCAGGTACGTTCAGGAACTACTATGCGGGTCTCTATGGGCGGGGGGGAGATACATTAGGATCAAAGCTGATGGAGAGGATTAAGCAGTACCTGACGCGCTCCAATATGGCAAAGATTACGGAGGAGGCTGCGGCCTTAATTGAAGCTCCAATTAACACAGGGGAGCTGGCTGAGGCCATTAAGCGTACCCCGGTGGGGAAGGCGCCGGGGCCTGATGGCTTCACGTCCAGATATTATAAGACTTTTGAGCCTGTATTGGGTCCTCGGTTGGTGAGGGCCTGGAACACGATACTAGACGTGGGGAACCCGGGAGCCTTCTCATGCAGAGACCTGGAGGCACACATCACGGTCATTCATAAGTCTGGAAAGGATCCGTTGTCCTGTAAAAGTTATAGACCCATCTCTCTGCTTAACGCGGATATGAAGCTTTACGCTAAGATCCTGGCTAATAGATTGGCCCCATTAATCCCTCACCTGGTGCACCTGGACCAGACGGGGTTTGTACTCCATAGAGAGGCCAGGGACAATGTGGTTCGTGCCATAAACATTATACACGCGGCCAGAGTCTCGGGGGTCCCCCTGATGCTCCTCTCCACAGACGCCGAAAAGGCGTTCGACAGGGTGAGCTGGCCCTTCCTGAGGGAGTCCCTCCGGTATATTGGCCTGGGGGACAACATGAGACGGCTTATAGAAGCATTATACACTGCCCCATCGGCACGAATTAGAATTAATGGCCACCTGTCGGACCCGGTGTGGATTAAGAATGGCACCCGTCAGGGCTGTCCCCTCTCGCCCCTCCTCTTCGCCCTTACACTCGAGCCGTTCCTATGCACAATTAGAAATGATCCCGATATTCAAGGATTTGTCTCCCGCGAAGGCACCCATAAGGTCGCAGCCTACGCAGATGACCTGCTCTTCTTTATCACCAACCCCTCAGTGACAGTCCCGGTCCTTATGAGGGAATTTGAGATTTATGGGAGGCTCTCTTATCTGAAAATTAATTTTGACAAGTCCGAAGCAATGAATGTCACCCTACAGGGTGATACAGTTGAGACCCTGCGTCGGTCCTTCACCTTCAGGTGGGCCAAGGCCTCAATGACATATTTGGGGACCCAACTGCCGTGCTCCTTGTATAATATAGTGCCCCTGAATTTTACTCCCCTGGCCAGAAGAATTAAGATTGACCTGGAGAGATGGGACCTTCCCACGTTCTCCTGGATGGGGAGGGTTAATATAGTTAAGATGACGATCCTGCCCAGACTGCTGTATCTGTTCCAGGCCCTGCCGACCCGAATCCCTGCTGGTTTCTTTTTGGACCTTAGCAAGTCCCTCATGAGCTTTATTTGGAACAAGAGGCGACCAAGACTAGGGAAGCGCACGCTATGTAGGCCCAAGAACCAGGGGGGTATGTCACTGCCGGATATTAGGTTATATTGGGTGGCCTCACATTTGCAGAGGACATGCGAGTGGGCAACATGTCAGGACACAAAAAGGTGGGTCCAGTTGGAGCGTGGTGCGGCCCTCGCTCTGCCGGAGGTTTCCATGTGGGGCAGAGAAGCTATACCCTTAGAGCTAAAGAGACACCCAACCATTGGAGCGACTATGTGGGCCTTTAGACAGTATAGGCACTACTCTAGGATCTCCCCGTGGCCCTCCCCCATGGTGCCCATTGTTGATAGCCTCCTGTTGGCCCCGGGTTCGTCCAGGGCGGGTCTCAGGGGCTGGGGTGGATTATCCCAGTTGAGAGCGGGGGATCTGATTACTGTGAACGGGTGGACTTCTCTGGCGGACTTGAGGGTCAGGTGGGAGAGGTCGGACCTTGATCCCTGGACTCTGGTTAGATTGCAGCCCTTTGTAGCTGGACAGGGGTTGAAAAGGGAGAAGTGTAGACCTCATACTGACCTTGAACGGATCTGCCTAGGAGAGATACCGAATGACCATTTGATCTCCAAATTGTACTCGCTGCTGGTGGGGGAACGTGACGGTCCCCCGTCGTTCTGGAGGGATTGGGAGGCGGACCTGGGAGTGGAGCTAGACGAGGAGCAGAGGGAGAAGATTGCATCCCTCGCTCACGGGTCCTCTATCGCCACCAGAGTGCAGGAGTCCAATTATAAGATATTATCCCGCTGGTACTATACCCCAGACAGACTAAACAGAATATCGGCTTCGGTGGATCCCCAGTGCTGGAGGTGTGGGACCGAGCGGGGTACACTAATACACATTTTTTGGTCTTGCCCCAAGCTTCGTGAATACTGGAGGGGGGTGCTGGCCATTATTTCTCAGCTTACTGGAGACCCAGTCCCCACTGACCCGGCTCAGGTTCTACTGCACTTGACGAATCGCCGATTAGCAAATACAAGAAATCCTTGTGGGCACATCTGTTAAATGCTGCTAAATTGGTGATCCCGAGATTTTGGAAGCAAAAAGGAGCCCCCACGGTGAGGGACTGGGTTATGGAGGTGCTGAGCATCTCTGAAATGGAGGATCTCACCTTGGCTATGCAGGAGAGGGAGGATCAGTATAGGCGCACGTGGATGCCCTGGTTGATTTACCAAGAATCTGAAGAGTTCAAACAGGCCTTTGAACTGTGATCGACTCTGATGTGCCTGGTAAATGATGTAGAGGAGTTATCCCTGCCCCCCCCCCCCCCGCCCCTCCTTATGGCCCTGATGGAAACATCATGAGGTCTTTGCTGGTGATCTCCCTTCCGGTCTCCAAGCTCATCTGAACCATACACCCGTGAACGTGAGCAAAGCGATGACCTTTTAGCTGCTTTCCTGTCCCCCCCCTTGACAGACCCTTTGCCCTTTTACCCTACCTTCATTGCCTGAATGTATATTGTTTGTATTGTATGATGTATTTGTATTTTCCCCTTGTATGCTATATGTGAAATTCCTTAAATAAAGAATTAAAAAAAAAAAAAAAATCTTCAGGGCCTAGTTACTACTTAGATAAAGGCCATAGATAGTTACACACCTGCTGCTGTTATCGACAAATCCTGTTTTAAGTGTAGTGTAGCGTTTTGTCCTCCCCTCATATACACGCTAAGTATGTCAGTCAGAGAAGTGCCAGGATGGGTGCAGAGAAGTTGCAGAGGCCTAAATTCATCAAGCAGATTAGCGGTGAGTGGCAGCAGGAGTCTCAGTGAGAGGCCTGATCTCCCGGTATCAGCTAGCGGTCGTGTCTTGACCAGCAACCCATCTGCCGTCATCCATTGGTTAACACAATCATCCACTTCATCACAAGTGACATCTGACACCCCCAGTCAACTGTCCGTTATATCTTATGCTTTGGGTTCAGCTCCACTATTCAGTGAGGACAATCTGATAATCTGAAAAATAAGCAGCTACTGCCCAGCCAAGAAGTGGAGGAGACACTCGCCGCTTCTTCCACTAGGCGGGCAAGTAGTGATGAGGAGAGTGGCGTGGGAGGTGGTGTTGCAAGCGTTTTGGCTTCTTAAGCAGACACTGTTAAGGAACCTGACGAGGACATCAGTGAGTTTTGAGGGCACATTTAAAGGCTTGGAGTGATGGAGAGTGACAGATTAGTAACATATTAGTAACATAGTAACATATTAGTAACATAGTAACATATTAGGCCTAAATTCATCAAGCAGAAGTTGCAGCAGACTAGGGGTGAGTGGCAGCAGGAGTCTCAGTGAGAGGCCTGATCTACCGGTATCAGCTAGCAGTCGTGTCTCGACCAGCAACTCATCTGCCGTCATCCATTGGTTAACACGATCATCCACTTCATCACAAGTGACATCTGACACCCCCAGTCAACTGTCGGTTATATCTTATGCTTTGGGTTCAGCTCCGCTATTCAGTGAGGACGATCTGATCATCTGAAAAATCAGCAGCTACTGCCCAGCCAAGTGGAGGAGACACTCGCCGCTTCTTCCACTAGGCGGGCAAGTAGTGATGAGAAGAGTGGCGTGAGAGGTGGTGTTGCAAGCGTTTTGGCTTCTTAAAGTGGACCAACACCCAGGATTTTGACTATCCTGAATGTTGGTCCACTTAGGTGGGGCACCCCGCAAAAACTCACCTCTCCCCGCTCCCACGTGACCTCGTCCGGCCAATGACAGCGCTCAGAGCCGCTCTGGTATGCGCGTCCAAAGCCGCTTGGACGCGCATACCAGAGCGCTGTCATTGGCTGCGTCTCTCGCTTCCCTCTAACAGGGAGCGCGCCTGCGCCGGCCATTAACAAAACGGCCGGTGCGGGAGCGCACCCTGCTAGAGGGAAGCGAGAGACGCGGCCGCGTCTCGCGCATGCGCCGTTGGATCGCCGGTAAGGTAAGGATTGTGGGCCGATCCCCCCTGGGTGTTGGTCCACTTTAAGCAGACATTGTTGAGGAACCTAAGGAGGACATCAGTGAGTTTTGAGGGCACTTTTAAAGGCTTGGAGTGATGGAGAGTGACAGATTTTGCGGTCAGCATGGTGGCAGAAGGGGAAAGTATGGAGGCAAATGTGCTTGGGGTAGACCACTTGCTGCGCGGCAGGCTACCTTCCCAGGAGGTAGTGGAAGAGGGTCCCTGGAGTCGGCAGCGGCGGCGGCAGCAGCAGTGAATTAGTGCGGACTGTTGGTAGGAAAATCAGCTACTTGGCGATGTGGCAGTTTTTCATCAAGCACCCGCAGGAGGTTAACATGGCTATATGAAAGATGTGTAGGCAGAAGGTGAAGTGTGGCCAGGGTCCCAATGTTGGACCCACAGCCCTGCGTCCACATTTGCAGCGTCACCATAAAGGGGCCTGGGAGAGTTGGCTCCAAAGTGGCAGTCCAGCCTGTTGAATTACCCAGTGGCACGCCGCTCCCTGTTCCAGCCAGCCAAGGCTCCACCACCTCCTGTGTGTCATACCCATCCTCTGTCACTCCAGATGCTCCTCCTCCTCTTAATCGGAGTCAGTCATTCCACCAGCAATCCATTGGGCAAGCCATGTCCAAGAAACAACAGTATGTGCCCATTGATCCAACGTGCAGAAGCTAAATGTGCTCCTGTATAAATTGCTGGTGCTGCTGTCCCTCCCTTTTGAGGTGGTGGACCTTTCAGAGAACTGATGGCTTGTGCTGAGCCGAGGTAGAGAGTCCCATGCTGTCATTTCTTTGTGAAGAAGGCAGTACCAGCCCTGTACAATTTTGTTGAACAGAAGGTGGGCCAGTCCTTTAGCCTGTCATTGTGTACCAAAGTGCACGGCAGTGCCTACGTCTGGAGCTGTAACTACGGTCAGGGACAATACATATCCTTTAACGCCCACTGGGTGGTTCCTGCACAACCACAACAGCAACTTGGACAGGTCCCTCCGTTGTGGCCTCCACGCTCCTAGGCCGTTGTGCCTCTGACAGTGCACTTGCACTTAGCAATGGTGTCACAGAAAAAAGTGCCTAATTGTCAATTACATATTAATTGTTAACATTTATCTTATTTGAACACATTTAAAATAATAACATATAACATAATAACAATAACATAACATAATAACAATAACATATAAAATGCATCAACATTTTTTTTTGGTAAATTTTGTATTTTTTACAAATATATATTTTTTGACTTTTTTTGTATTTTTTTTATATTTTTTTCATTGTCTTTTTTAAATATTTTGTTAATTTTCTTTACAATTTTTTTTCCATTTTTTTTTTTTTTTTGTATTTTGTTTTTTCTAAATATTTTTTTTTCTCTGTATTTTTATTTATTTATTTATTTTTTTCAGTGCACTTCCAGCCTACCATGTGTGCAGGACACGGCAGTTTCACGCTGTTCTTCACAAGGTTTGCCTTGAGCCACGGAGTCACACATGGAAGGAACTGCTAAAAATCATAAATCTCCACCAAAACTGCCGATGGGAACCATGGTGACTGACAATGGGAAGAACATCTTGTCTGTGCTGCGACAAGGAAACCTGAGCCATGCGCCCTGTATATCACACGTGTTCAACCTAGTTGTCAAGCATTTTCTGAAGTCTTCCCCCCATCTGCAAGACATCCTAACAACGGGAAGGAAACTTTGCATGCACTTCAGCCACTCCTACACCGCCAAGCACACCCTTCTTGAGCTACAGCGTCAGAACGGTATCCCCCAACATAGTCTGATTTGCGATGTTTCCACCCTCCATATGTTGGATCGACTATACGAACAGAGAAAAGCCATCATTGACTTCTTGATGATCCAAGCGGATAGGGGGACTCCCCTGTGTAACTTCAATGTAAACCAGTGACAGCTCATACATGACACTGTCGTTTGCTCAGGCCCTTTGAGGAAGCCAATTATTAGTCAGTCGCCAGGACTACGGGATGAACGATGTGATTCCACTACTTCATGTACTACAACACATGTTGGAAACCATGGCTGGTCAGGGCACTGGAGACATGGCGCCTACATTTCACAGCCACATGAAGCCTGTGGGGGCTGAAGTGGAGGAGGAGGGGGTAGGGCACAGCGAAGCACAGATTAGGTTTGACAAAATGGCCATTTTATCTAGTCATCTGACAGGAGAGGAGGAGCAGGAGCAGCCAGAGGAGCTAGAGGGTTGTGAGGAAGGAGCGACAGAGGACCCAGACACACTGTGGCACTATGCAGTGGAGATGGAGACAGGTAGTCCCTCCTAGTCACTTGCACAAATGGCACGATGCATGCTCACGTGCTTGCGTAGTGACCACAGAATTGTCTCCATTTGTCAGCGGGATGACTTCTGGCTCTCCACCTTATTGGACCCTCGCTACTGGCACAAAATGGGAGCATTTTTTACACCCACTGAGAGGGAGGACAAACTGACCTACTACAGAGACATTCTACATAGTCAGTTGGCCAATGCCTATCTGCGCCATAGTCCATACTGTGATGCCCAGAGGGATACCAGCCTTCTGTAAACAGGCAAACCCCAATCTCCACTGCCGCTTCTGCCTATAGTCAAGCCCCCGTTTGCCGGGACGCTAGGTACGCCTCACCGGACACGGTTGCCCCCAGGTCTTAATAGGTGCAAAGGATGGCTGCTTACGGTGAAGGCCGATGAACCATGAGGGTATCCCGAAGCCGAGGTCTTTCACAGGTAGTCAATCTGGAGGGGTCAGAGTACAGGGATGAGACAGGTGCGTAGTCAGGGGTAGCCAAAGGGTCAAGCCGGGAGGTCAGAGATATCGGGGTATCCAGAGGGGCAGGCAGGTTCGTGGTCAGACAAAGCAGAGGTCGGTACAGGCAGCAGACAGGAATGGTAGATCAAGCGGGTTGGAATCAGATAACAACTAACAGAATCACACCCTAATCACAAGCGACTATTACGGGCACTGGGTGCTGGGCTGACTCCATATTTATTGGAGAATCGACCAATGGCTACCCTGGGCGGAAGTGTATGTGCTGATTGGTGCAACTTTCAACACTGTGAGTGATTGGACACTATTCAGGGGCTGGTCAGTCTTGGCTGCAAGGCTGATCAGCCCCTGATTCCCATCAGGTGTGGAAGACTCTGCGCTGCCTGCCACTCGCAGCACAGCGCTTCCTAGTGGCGAAATTTACAGACTGCGGGGCACATGCCTGCACATCTAGAGCGGGGCGAGGGAGGCTGCCAGAGTGACGTGCCGCGCTCCCAGCATCGCCCAGCAGACGCTCGCCGCTGGCCCCCTGGCAGAGGTAAGTCCCTTACACATACTCTCGCAGGTCTGACTTGGGGGGACCTCTGCGCTCACCTTCCACTGCCATGGCTGCTGGGGGGGGGGGTGGCAGGAGCAGCAGCAGCAGCTCCATCAGCAGCAGCCTGAGTCTTCAGTCGCTAATGAGTAGCTTTCTTCACCTGCATAGTGAGGCTAATCATGAGCAGCAGAAAGACCTGGAGCAGGCCCTGAACCAGCAGGTAGTGTCATACCTTGACATGACCATGCCAACGCACCTTGAGGACCCGCTGAACTTCTGGGCAGCCAAACTTGACTTGTGGCCGCAACTGGCAGCGTTTGCCCTGGAAAAGCTGTCCTGCCCAGCGAGTAGTGTGCCATCTGAGCGGGTGTTTAGTGCGGTGGGGGCCATAGTCATGCCAAGGAGAACTCGTCTGTCCACGAAAAATGTGGAGAGACTCAGAGACTCACCTTTGTGAAGATGAATCAGGCATAGTTCAGCGAGGATTTCCAGCCACCAATGGCTGATCCATGGTAGTAGCTGATGCATGGTAGCTCCTTATGCTGCTGCCAACTCCAGGGTGTGTCTTTCAGGCAATATATGCGCTCCCTATGCTGCTGCTGCCAGCTCATATGTGTGTCTTTCAGGCAATATATGGGTCAGAATGCTGCTGCTGCCAACTCCAATGTGTGCACTCTTAAAAGACACATGCTAGCATATTTAGGATGCCCCCCGGTTAAAGGCAATGGCTGCTGGCAATTTGACAACGTGACTTTCTTTAGAAAATGCAACCAGTAATAGACAGGTACTCTAGAAATATTTATGCTAGTATTTGTGATACCCCCCCGGCGAAAGGCAAATTTTGCTTAAAAAGTGACTTTCATTATAAAATGCAACCAGTTAGTGGACAGGTAGTCTTGAAATATTTATGCTAGTGTTTGGGATGCCCCCTCTTCAAATACACAGGTTGGCTGCTTTGATAGTGGAAAAGTGACTTTGATTACAAAATGCAACCAGTTAGTAGACAGGTACTCTTGAAATATTTATGCTAGTGTTTGGGATGCCCCTCCGACGAAAGGCGAATTTTGCTTAAAAAGTGACTTTGATTACAAAATGTAACCAGTTAGTAGACAGGTAGTCTTGAAATATTTATGCTAGTGTTTGGGATGCCCCCTCTTCATATACAGAGGTGGCCTCCTTTGATTGTGGAAAAGTGACGTTGATTATGAAATGCAACCAGTTAGTACACAGGTAGTCTTGAAATATTTATGCTAGTGTTTGTGATGCACCCTCCTCACATACAGAGGTGGCCTCCTTTGATTGTGGAAAAGTGACGTTGATTATAAAATGCAAGCAGTTATTACACAGGTATTCTTGAAATATTAATGCTAGTGTTTGGGATGCCCCCTCCTCACATACAGAGGTGGCCTCCTTTGATTGTGGTAAAGTGACTTTGCTTACAAAATGCAAGCAGTTATTATACATGTAGTCTTGAAATATTAATGCTAGTGTTTGGGATGCTCCCTTCTCACATACAGAGGTGGCCTTCTTTGATTGTGGAAAAGTGACTTTACTTACAAAATGCAACCAGTTAGTACACAGGTAGTCTTGAAATATTTATGCTAGTGTTTGGGATGCACCCTCCTCACATACAGAGGTGGGCTCCTTTGATTGTGGAAAAGTGACGTTGATTATAAAATGCAAGCATTTATTAGACAGGTAGTCTTGAAATATTAATGCTAGTATTTGGGATGCCTCCTCCTCACATACAGAGGTGGCCTTCTTTGATTGTGGAAAAGTGACTTTGCTTACAAAATGCAACCAGTTAGTACACAGGTAGTCTTGAAATATTAATGCTAGATTTTGGGATGCCCCCTCCTCACATACAGAGGTGGCCTCCTTTGATTGTGGAAAAGTGACGTTGATTATAAAATGCAAGCAGTTAGTAGGTAGTCTTGAAATATTAATGCTAGTGTTTGGGATGCCCCCTCCTCACATACAGAGGTGGGCTCCTTTGATTGTGGAAAAGTGACTTTGCTTACAAAATGCAACCAGTTAGTACACAGGTAGTCTTGAAATATTAATGCTAGTGTTTGGGATGCCCCCTCCTCACATACAGAGGTGGGCTCCTTTGATTGTGGAAAAGTGACTTTGCTTACAAAATGCAACCAGTTAGTACACAGGTAGTCTTGAAATATTAATGCTAGTGTTTGGGATGCCCCCTCCTCACATACAGAGGTGGGCTCCTTTGATTGTGGAAAAGTGACGTTGATTATAAAATGCAAGCAGTTATTAGACAGGTAGTCTTGAATTATGAATGCTAGTGTTTGGGATGCTCCCTCCTCACATACAGAGGTTGGCTCCTTTGATTGTGGAAAAGTGACGTTGATTATAAAATGCAAGCAGTTATTACACAGGTAGTCTTAAAATATTAATGCTAGTGTTTGGGATACCCCCTCCTCACATACAGAGGTGGCCTCCTTTGATTGTGGAAAGTGACTTAGCTTACAAAATGCAACCAGTTAGTACACAGGTATTTTTGAAATATTAATGCTAGTGTTTGGGATGCCCCCTCTTCACATACAGAGGTGGCCTCCTTTTGATTGTGGAAAAGTGACTTTGCTTACAAAATGCAACCAGTTAGTACACAGGTAGTCTTGAAATATTAATGCTAGTGTTTGGGATGCCCCGTCCTCACATACAGAGGTGGGCTCCTTTGATTGTGGAAAAGTGACGTTGATTATAAAATGCAAGCATTTATTAGACAGGTAGTCTTGAAATATTAATGCTAGTGCTTGGAATGCCCCCTCCTCACATACAGAGGTGGGCTCCTTTTGATTGTGGAAAAGTGATTGTAGCGATAACCCTTATCGCCGGAGGGCTTCACCGCCCGAGACGTCCTTTTCCCAATGGTGAGAGGTGCTGCTGGAATTCCAGAATCGTCCGTGAGGAACCAGGAACAGCCCTTACAAGGGCTAGTGAATTGTAATATAGCGTTTCCCCCAATAAGAGACAGAACTTCAGTATTGAGGGTGAAGGTGAAGTCTTTTTATTAGTGCCACTCTAGGCCTTATATACACAAGTCTCCATGCAATGACAACCACACTGACCAATAGCAGCAGGGCACACAATCCCTCAACTCTGCCGGTGACGCAATCAGTAGAACAATAGCAGGCTGTAATACCATCAATCAGGACAATGCCATTGACTGTGACGTAATCAACAATACACAATGGCAGTCTGTAATACAATCCAAAATACAATGACATTGCCTGTAACAGTATCAAAATACAATGACATTGTCTGGAACCTAATTAAGAAAAGGCCAGTGAATGACCCGGTGGGCAACTGAATAGTGATGACATCCAAAAGACAGAGTGTCTGTCACAATGCCCCCTTTTTGTGGAACACCCGGCAGACCCGGATTGACCCTGTTCGGGTTAACGTGGGGCTGTCCGGACTCTTGTTATGGGCAGAGTTCTGTGTAAGGACAAGTCTGTACATAGTGAGTAACCGGACTAAACATTGACGTGGGCTGTACATAGGAATCGGTCATGGGTGGGGTCCAAACACTGGGATATTGTGGCGTTGGTGAGTTCAGCACCAAAGTCCTTGGTTGGATGTGTGCACAGGTGCTCTGCTTTCTTATAGCTGGCCCAAGTTTCAATCTCTTTCCATGGAAGCTGATCGGAGAATCCACAATTTTCTGCACATCTACATCATCGTAAAAGTAGACAAAACCATAACCCTCAGAAACGCCAGAGGCATCCCTAATAATTTTGACATTCTTTACAGCGCCATACTTTGAAAAAACATCCTTAATTTCAGGCTGATTAATCCGACGGCCAATGCCCCCAACAAAAATAGTGTTTGGCATAAGTTTCCCTTCTGGAAGGACGTAACCTGATGGCTGATCCTCTTCTTGGCTTCTTGTAACAGACATGACGTGATGCAGACGAAACCCCTGGGTCTCCCCGACCAGTGGGCTGGAGTCGGCAGCTCGGGCTAGAGCCTGGGTTGTAACAGGGTTGACGCTGGCTGGTCCAGAGGTAGCGTAGGCAGAAGTCATTGGTCCTAGATCATTTCCCAATAGTACTTCTGCTGGTAAGTTGTCCATAAGTCCCACCTGTACCCTGCCGGATCCAGCGCCCCAGTCAAGATGTACTCGGGCGGTGGGGAGTCGAAACACAGCTCCTCCCGCCACCCTTACTGCAACGGTGTGTCCAGTGCGGTCTTTGTTCTTGACCAAATGAGGTTGGAGCAAGGTAAGTGTGGCTCCGGTGTCGCGTAATCCTTGCGCGGTGCGCCCATTGACTCGTACCTTCTGGCAATGGTGCTGTCGGTTGTCTTGGATGGCCGCTTGTATGGGATCAGCTTCATACAGTACCCCCAGATACTCTTCCGAACTGCTCTCAGCTTCCAAACAGTGTGCCACAGGAGTACGGGAGGTGGAAGGTTGCTTTTGCCCCCACGTGTTTCGGGGAGGCTCTAGGGCGCAATCACTGCGATAATGTCCCCATTGTTTGCAACGATGGCACTGAACTGTGGAGAGGTTCGGTTGCTGCGCTGGCCTATGTGGCCCAGAGTCACGAGTTGGCGCTGAAGCCACAGGTGCTTGAAATTTGATGGGAGGTTGTGGTTTTGGAGCGGACTGTTCTGTCCGGCGAGCATCAGTGTACTCGTCGGCTAGACGAGCAGCCTCAGGTAGCGTTAAAGGCCTCCGGTCACGTACCCACTCTCTTAGCTCTGGTTGCAGGGCATTGAGAAAATGTTCTAGTAAAAACAACTGTAGTACATCCTCAGCGGTCGTGGCTTTGCATCCAGTGACCCAGTGTGATGCTGTACGATGGAGGCGACATGCCCACTCCGTGTAAGAATCCCCTCCCTTCTTTTGGGATTCCCGAAATCGTCGCCTGTAGGCTTCCGGGGTGACAGCGTACCGGGCTAACAAAGCCTCCTTTACCAGATGGTAGTGTGGTAAGTCCGCTTCAGGGATGGCCCGGAAAGCATCGGAAGCTTTCCCAGATAGTTTCCCTGATAATATGGTGACCCATTCCTCCGTGGGTACCCGGTGTAAAGCGCACTGGCGTTCAAAATCGGCCAAAAATCCGTCAATCTCGTCGTCACTTTCCTGGAAGGACTTAAATGCTGCAAATGGAATCTTTCTCCCCCCAGTGTAACTGAGGCTGAGAGGCTGCTGGGTTGAAAGTCGCCGATCTTCCCTTCGCTTACTGGCCTCTGCCTCCGCTGCGGCAAAGACTCGGTCGATCAGTTCCTGTGATGGATTCGGGCCATAGACCGACAATCTGTTCCAAACCGCTTGAACAAGAGCAGCGTCTTCATCGATCTCTATATTGGTTTCGGTCCTCACTGCTGCATGATCCATTTCGATCAGCTCGGCTATCAGTTCCTGACGTGGGCGGTTGCTAGCTGACCTTCCCCGGCTCTCGAGTAGATCCTTCAGGGTCAGCCTTTTCAACTTGTCATACTGACTCTCCATCAGGGTAGCACTCTCTCTGGGTAGAAAGGACCATCCGACCGCTTGACACCAATTGTAGCGATAACCCTTATCGCCGGAGGGCTTCACCGCCCGAGACGTCCTTTTCCCAATGGTGAGAGGTGCTGCTGGAATTCCAGAATCATCCGTGAGGAACCAGGAACAGCCCTTACAAGGGCTAGTGAATTGTAATATAGCGTTTCCCCCAATAAGAGACAGAACTTCAGTATTGAGGGTGAAGGTGAAGTCTTTTTATTAGTGCCACTCTAGGCCTTATATACACAAGTCTCTATGCAATGACAACCACACTGACCAATAGCAGCAGGGCACACAATCCCTCAACTCTGCCGGTGACGCTATCAGTAGAACAATAGCAGGCTGTAATACCATCAATCAGGACAATGCCATTGACTGTGACGTAATCAACAATACACAATGGCAGTCTGTAATACAATCCAAAATACAATGACATTGCCTGTAACAGTATCAAAATACAATGACATTGTCTGGAACCTAATTAAGAAAAGGCCAGTGAATGACCCGGTGGGCAACTGAATAGTGATGACATCCAAAAGACAGAGCGTCTGTCACAGTGATGTTGATTATAAAATGTAAGCAGTTAGTACACAGGTAGTCTTGAAATATTAATGCTAGTGTTTGGGATGCCCCTCTTCACATACAGAGGTTGGCTCCTTTGATTGTGGAAAAGTGACGTTGATTATGAAATGCAAGCAGTTATTAGACAGGTAGTCTTTAAATATTAATGCTAGTGTTTGGGATGCCCCCTCCTCACATACAGAGGTGGCCTCCTTTGATTGTGGAAAAGTGACGTTGATTATAAAATGCAACCAGTTAGTACACATGTAGTCTTGAAATATTAATGCTAGTGTTTGGGATGCCCCCTCCTCACATACAGAGGTGGGCTCCTTTGATTGTGGAAAAGTGACGTTGATTATAAAATGCAAGCAGTTATTAGACATGTAGTCTTGAAATATTAATGCTAGTGTTTGGGATGCCCCCTCCTCATATACAGAGGTGGGCTCCTTTGATTGTGGAAAAGTGACGTTGATTATAAAATGCAAGCAGTTATTAGACAAGTAGTCTTGAAATATTAATGCTAGTGTTTGGGATGCCCCCTCCTCACATACAGAGGTGGGCTCCTTTGATTGTGGAAAAGTGACGTTGATTATAAAATGCAAGCAGTTATTAGACAGGTTGTCTTGAAATATTAATGCTAGTGTTTGGGATGCCCCCTCCTCACATACAGAGGTGGGCTCCTTTGATTGTGGAAAAGTGACGTTGATTATAAAATGTAACCAGTTAGTACACAGGTAGTCTTGAAATATTAATGCTAGTGTTTGGCATGCCCTCTCCTCACATACAGAGGTGCGCTCCTTTGATTGTGGAAAAGTGACGTTGATTATAAAATGCAAGCAGTTATTAGACAGGTAGTCTTGAAATAATAATGCTAGCACGCTTTTTAAAGAATGACACCAGGTAAAGGAAAAGCTAAATAGGCAGGTGTGTTATTAACACTAAATATCTGTCTATCTATCTGTCCCTCGCTCTCTCCCTGCCTGATCTGCTCTGGCCGCAATACAGTGTCAGAATGATCTTCCTCAAGATGGCCGCCGTTTTTATGGGGCTGTGACATTATCGGTAAGCCTGTCTGCTGATAGGTAGCATGTGACACCTACCCAGGATTCCTTGCCCCATGGGACATGTCCTGACATGTGGATCCACCATTTTAGATGGGCTGTATAGCAGTAAATGGAGTTTTAAGGAAGCGATTCGAGCAATCACATTTGTAACGAATTCGGGTTCGTCAGAACTGATTCGCTCATCTCTAGTTGTAAACACGGGCATAACCTGGATCTTATTCCTCTCCCTCTTATAGGCTAGGCTCAGAATTTCTGTCTGGGACCCCCTCTACCGTTTTCTTGTCTCTCTCTAAGATCCAGTCTGGGTACTCCCATTGTTTAAGTCAGGTACACATTTTTTGGGCTTCCTGTTAGAAGGTGTCATCTATCGTACAATTCCTCCCTGCCCATGTCATCTCCCCACAGGGACACCCTTAACGGTGTGCCCTGAGTGGCAACTGTCGGCGTGGAGGATTGTATTCACACCTCCTTCCTGAATGTCGATGTAATAATTTGTCCACTGACCACTTTCATTTTCAGGTCTAGGTACATAATTCTGGTCATGTGACATACATGAGTGAATCTCAAGTTATTGGTTTTCAAATATTGTATGAATGACTGTAAATCTCCTGTACCCTTCCAAATCAAGATCAGATTATCTATGTAGCACACATACCAGTGTATGGATGCTACATGATGATTACTATTTCCAAAGATGTACTCCTCCTCCCAACAACTCATGCATAGGTTGGCGAAAGAAGGAGAGAAAGGGGCCCCCCATGGAGGCCCACATCCTTGGAGATAGTACACCCTGTCAAATAAGTGTGTAAGAGTGTTTATCCAGTTGATGGCGTGTTGCAACTAGTGCCAAGTTATGGGGGATTGAAGAGTACAAAGAGGCGACGTCCACCGTGCACCACATTTCACTATCCAGCCAAGAAATGTTTTGGCATTGTAAGATGACATGTGTAGAATGACTGATGAGGCCCGGTAGTCTAGTCACCAGTAGCTGAAGCTGGAGATCCAGCCATTGCACTAGGCGTTCATTCAGGAACCCAATGCCCGACACAATTGGGCGTTCTGACCTCCTTCTTGTGTATCTTGGGCAGATGGTGGAAGAAGTGGCATAACGAATTGTCTACCTCCAAGTATCCTTCCTCCAGCCTCAAACTGCTTTCCTCTGCATACTGTTGCCAATTAGCCACTAATATGCTGACCCTATGCTATGGCTTTGATAGCCTAGTAGCTGAATAAAGCAGACTCTTTCCCAGACTCATTTACCTCTGCTAGGGTGTTTTGTCAGTTTAAATGTTTATCTGTTGCGGACTGTTACCTGTTTTGACCATTTTGATTGCTATATGGACCAAGTTTTTGCCTGAATTTAAAGGGACAATGCAGGCAAAGTGCATCAACAGTCATTCATTAGCTCACCTCCTCATGTCTGCCCTCTTTTTCCTGTCAGCACACAGCTGCTCCTGCAACTAAAAAACAGACAAAGAGTAGTGGCACACCCCCTGCATTTCTTTGCCATAGTCCACCAATGATAATGGCCTGGTGGTCCATAGCTTCATCCCTATTTGTCAGCTTAGCCATCAGCCTGTTTCACCCCTCCTGCTCTTGCCTTTCACCCTTAGCGCTAGCCATGGTAACCCTAATTTGCATTAGAACACTGGTAGTAGTTTATAAATGCCATATTCTTTGTCTAATGTTTGCCTTATGTCATATAACAAAATGTGCTTATAGCATATATAGTCGTTTCAAATAGTGCATATACACACACACACACACACACACACACACACACACACACACTAGCACAATATAGCCAAGGGCCACACCACATCAGTAGAAAAATCATAATGTGAAACTGTAAACCTCAATATTTCAACCATTTCTTCTTTAATTAAAAAAAAGGGAAGCAGTTTAGGACAGTGCCAAACATTGCCTGCAGAGGCCCTTTAAAGTGGACCAAAACCTAGGATTTTGACTATCCTGAGTTTTGGTTTTTGCCTCCCTGGCACCTGATCGGGGGTGCCCTGCTATATGAAAACCCCCAGATCGCCCTTTCTGACTTACCCTTCCCTGGTCCTATGGCGCCTACGCAGTCCCTCGTCTAATCAGAGCACTCGGATCTGCTCCTGTCCCTTCCTGTAAGAGCTTGTCTAAGCAAACGGATCTGAGCGCACTAGCAATCGCATCCCCCACTTCCCTCTAATAGGAAGTGTGCCCGTGCTGGCCATTCACAAATTCCTGGTGGAGGCACACACCCTGCTAAAGGGATAGGGTGGATGCGGCCGCTGCTCGCACATGCGCCGTTGGACCTGTGAAGAAGGTGAGTTTCCGGTTGACCTGGGGGGTTTCACACAGCAGGGCATCACAATTCTGCATGGCCCAGGGGAGGGAATCCAGTGGCCCTGGAATCTATAAGATCAATCGGTCCGCAAGTTTTGTCCAATTTAACTACCTTCCTGGATAAACCTTCTATTGTGTTACTTGATGGACTGACTTTTCCTAATTGTTGAGCTTAGCTACTCTACTCTCCCTATTGTTACCCCCTAGTAATACTCTTCCTAGTCTATTTACCTGTGGAATACCTGCCCCTGGGCTTGCTTTCAGTTTTGCCCTTGCCTTTCATAAATCATTAAGGCTTCAGCTATTATCCTTAGCACACCAAAGTCCTAAAGAATAACAGTGTGTTAGGATGGCACATTACAGCTCAGGGGTTCAGCTGTGGGTTAAGCCTGCACATTTTAATGTTGCTTGATGGCTGAACAAAGGCTGGTGACTGGTCATGACATTGAATACATTACATTACAATTATTTCATAATTTCAAAATGTTCCTGTTGGTTTTTAGGAACATTCTCAGAAAATTGTATATGCAGTGCTACACTATGAAAACAAATGTAACACTATTATCACAGCCTAGGACCCTTTTCTATGCTACATACAGAATAGTTTATATATGTGTGTGGCCATCTAAATGATCTTTCAATGGCTAGATCATTAGAAAATGAATATTCCGTGTATAGTCAGCTTTACACTCCATGTATGAAGAATTTGACATTTCATTAATCATTGGTTTCTATAAAGGGATTTCATCATCACGTTACAACAGCCACACTGTACAAATAATGTGTAACCATGTGTGAGATATTCCAAGAATGGGGCAATATTTTAAATACCTATTCTGCTGTCAAAGAGAAGTCAGGTTATAAAGTCAGAATAATAATTTAAAAAAAAGTATGTTTAGAAAATCACTGCTGAATTCCATATATGAGAATTATTTCTATGATCCCCACACCCAGTACATGACATGTCACAAATTGGGCTGTATTTACTGGTAAACAAAAACATTCACTTGAACTGTGATTCATAGTTTATTTTGTTGTTGCAAGACTGTGGGTTAAAACTTGTCCTAGGGGCATTAAGATTCGGGATACCCTACAGGGTTGTCACCCTGCTGCTTTGCTACAACCGGCACATGTATGGCTTCAGCAGAGTGGCATAGCTGCTCAACGCACTTTCCGTGTGTGGCAGGGCCGTGCATTTCCCTGGTGGTGGGGGGTCACCTGGGGAAGGCCCAGTTTTGGCCCATTTTATTTTTCTAATTCATTAAATAGTGTATTGGACTATGCCTGAAATATCTGTCTTTGCCAGCTTGGGGGTGGTTTAGTTGCCAAGTGAAAGTCTTTCCCATAAAAACTACTCACATATAGGTCTACTTTATAGCGGAACAAAGCCCCCCAACTGCCCCCTGCCAAAGTATCTCCAGCTTGATAGTGGCCTGGTTTTATAAAAGTGTTTATCCGCCCCGTTCTCACGCCCCTCGCCGATTGGCTGGTCGAAAAAATGCCAGATGACGTGATCTTCCTGCTGGCCACATCCCCTGCTTCCCTTTAGTCTGGTTAGCACTGCCAGCCTTTTTGCATGGCTAGGCATGGGAGCATGCCTCAGCTAAATGGAATGGATGTGGCCATGGGAGTCACAGTAAAGGTGAGTTTTGTGGGCAACCGCAGTGGTGGTGGTCATTACATTAATTTGTTTATAGGTGTCTGGAGCATTAGTACCATCTTTTGTCTCAGTAACCACGTGTACTCTTATTTTATAAGCCTGCATGGATTTATGTTACATGTTGCTTACCTAAATAGGGCATTGTTTTTTCTTGTTTGGTTACATTTTTTCCTCGCATGAATTAGTGTGTCTAGTGTCAAGGACAAAATATCATCTGAGTGTGCAAATTTCAATCCCCTTCTTTCAAAAAATAAATATATACACAGATCTATATATTTTGATTTCACTTTGTCTTTGGGGAAAGAAAGACATTGAGACATTGATTCTGCACCAGGTAAATAAAGGGGGTTATTTTAGAAACGATAACGCCAGGTAGTGCCACGTAGCGGCATGTAGCGTCTTTGTTAAGGCCTGTCCCGTCTGTGCCCGAAGTAAGAGGTCTCATAAAGCTCCAGCAGGGCTATTAATGTCCCTGGGAATTCCTGAGGAGCCTTGGACCCATGTGTCGATGGATTTTATTGTTGATTTACCGCGGTCTCAGAATAATACGGTAAGGTAATCTGGGTGGTGGCCGATTTAGTAAAATGGTGCACTTCATTCCTTTGACTAAGCTTCCGTCGGCACCCGAATTATCTCAGTTGTTCATAAAACATGTGTTTCGTAGAATATCGTCTCTGACGATAGTGCAAATCGTCTCGCGGTTCTGGAGGGTATTTTGTGCGCTTTTGGGATTTAAAATCTCGTTACCGTCGGCATATCACCCACAATCTAATGGTCAGACGGAGAGAGTTAACCAGTATTTGGAACATTATTTGCGATGTTTCGTCTCTGATTGTCAGGAACAGTGGTCAGAGTTTCTTGAATTTGCTGAATTTGCTTATAACAATGCGCCCAGTGAATCAACGAAAATATTGCTGCTCTTTTGTAATTATGGTAATAATCCCAAAGCATCTTCTCTCTCCGGTCCTTCCTCCAATTTGCCGGCTCTGGTGGAATGGCTTCAAGAGAGAATGACCATTTTGTCTAAGGTGCAAGAAAACCTTAAAGGAGCTGCCGAGAGACATAAGGTATTTGCTGACCATCATAGGTCACAGGAACCTCCTTTTCAGGTGGGGGATCTGGTTTGGGTTTCTTCCCGGAAAATTGCGCTTCGCCAACCGTCTCCTAAGTTGGGCCCTTAATTCATCGGTCCTTTTCCAATCATCCAAAAATTAAGCGATGTAACTTTTAAAGTTGAACTTCCGTCCTCCATGAAAATTCCTAACGCGTTTCATGTTTCTTTATTAAAGTCCACCGGAAATGTACAGGTATCATCGCCTCCACCCGTCATTGTGGAAGATGAACTCGAATACGAGATTAATAAGATCCTTGATTCGCGAATTTTACATAACTCTTTGCAGTATTTGATTAATTGGAGGGGATTCGGTCCTGAGGAGAGATGTTGGGTACCAGCCAAAGATGTGCATGCTAGTACTCTGATCAAGAGATTTCATTGCGACAATCCTGATAAACCTAGTAAGGGTCCTGAGGCCCCTCGTGAAGGGGGGTAGTGTCATGACTAACTCACCTCGCCTTCGGTCCTGCGCCGTCCCCGGGCGGCTGGTCGGGACTCTTCCTGCTCGGCGGCTCGGGCAGTGTCAGTGTTTTATGATCAAGAGATTTAATCGCGACAATCCTGATAAACCTTGTAAGGGTCCTGAGGCCCCTCGTGAAGGGGGGGGTAGTGTTATGACTAACTCACCTCGCCTTCGGGGGCCGCGCCGAGCGGCGGCTTGGGCAGCGGCGGCTCGTGGGGCGCCGAGCACTGCCACTCCCCCTGCTCTCAGGCGCGTCCCCGGCTCCTGCGAACGTGCAGGTATCTCTTATGCCCTCCAGCAGTGCTGCACTCAGCGCGCCTGCCGGAGGCAGAATTACAGAGCCAATGAGCCTGAGGTGGTGTGGGGCTATAACGCCCTTTTTGCGGAGTTAAGGGCCAATATCCCTTTTTGCAGAGTTAAGGGGGTTTTGGGCTATACGCCCTTTTCTCTTTAGACCAATAAAGCGTTAGGATTGTGGGTGCACCAATCACGTACACTTCCCCCTTATCCAATCCTGTCTGGAATCCTATAAATGCGTTATCCCTGCAGTGCTTCAGTGCCCGTGATAGCATTTGCTGAGTGTGCCTTGGATTGTCATTTTCACCCGTTTTGATCTTGTTGCCGACCTTGCTTCGTTTGACCATTCTTGATTGCCACCTGGACCGACCTTTGCCTGTACCCCGACCACGCTTCCATCTTACCCTCTGTACTGCGAACCTGTGACCTTCCGGATTGACCTTTGGCCTTAGCTCGACGCTTCTGTTTGCCTGTCGCTTTGGTGCTGCGATAATTTAGGACTGCCTTTCCCGTGTATGACCCAGCTTGTCGACCTTGCCCTGTCGGGCCCTTGGTTCATCTGCCTTCACCCTCCCGTAAGCTCACATGCTTTGTGCTATCAAGTCCTGGGGGCAACCGTGTCCGGTGAGGCGTATAAAGCGTCCCGGCAAACGGGGGCTTGTCTAAAGGTAAAGCTAGCAGCGGAGACTGGGGGTTGTGGGCGGGTGTCCCCCGGGGCCTTACAACTACACTGCCGAGGGGGCAGTCCTGAGCATGCCAACACAGAAGCAACAAAGTGCAGGGTTGTCAGGGCAGTGGTCCGAAAATCTAGCGTCGAGGTCCACATTCAGACCCCGGTCCACTAGTGGAGTATCACTGCTCTAGGAGGTGCCCCTGCCTTAGGACAACAAGGAAGGGGTGTGCAAATGAAATTAAATGTCCTATTGCTGTTTGGAAGATGCAGCTTGAGTGATGGGGCCGGAGACTAACGCTGGGT
The DNA here is from genome assembly GCA_027917425.1 of Gastrophryne carolinensis. Taxonomy (NCBI): domain Eukaryota; kingdom Metazoa; phylum Chordata; class Amphibia; order Anura; family Microhylidae; genus Gastrophryne; species Gastrophryne carolinensis. The sequence continues at coordinate 121,401,650 of CM051244.1, read as the reverse complement.
CTGGGGTCTGAGACCAAAATTGGCCAGCGTTTGTCTTTTCACCAGTGTAATGTAACAAATTATAATCCTACATTATATTATTGTGGTAACCTAAGGGTTTAGATTAGGGTTGCGTGTTGCAAGTTTTACAGTGGACCTCAACTGTAATATCACCCAGGGCTGCTGCATCCCCCACCATGGTATGTGGGATGGCCGTGTGTTCAATGCTAGATTTGCACAAGAAAACACTACATGCATTTCCCACAAGGCACTAGTTGCCATTCACCATTGGTGATATGGACACTCAGGAACATCTGCCAAACGCCCAGTAATACACAAAGGAGAGCTTCTGTCTTATTTCAGGGTTTCTATCGGGCTATGCATAAGTGCTATGCAACTTATTTTTAGTTTGAAAAGGGAGGATGTTAGAAATGTAACCCCATTATGAAGATGTTTGCCTTACTTTGCTAATTTGTTGATACCTAAAGCTCAGACAGCTAGGTAAGCTTTTATAAACTTGTATATATAATAGGATATAATACAAATAACATATCAAAGGTTTTCCTACGATTGTTATCCATGTTCATGGCTTCATTTACCTTGATTTAGTGAACTATCGAATAACTTTTACCCCTATTTAATCTTTTAGAGGTATACATTGAAAGAAAAGTAGAGGCAGACACAAAGTTGGGGAGAGTAAAAGAGAAGAAAGGGGAGCTCAGAGCCTTTACTTGTTAGTAATCTGGGGTTCTTATCTAGTACAGTATCCGCAGGGCCCATATTTTACTAAACGCTTAGCCCCCAGTCAGATTCTCCTTGTCAGACTTCCAGCTGTTAAAGTCAAACGTGTTAAAACTCTTCTTCGCTATATGTAACTCATTTAGCTGTAACAGCATAAGAGCTCATTGAGAACTGACCAAGGAGCAGCTCCAGAATTTATGGAGTAAGGACCCTTCTGTTGTTAAACATCTCTCAACAGTTGGGAGAGTTATAGGTCCATAATTCGTCATGACTCGGGATGTCAGATACCATCTGCTCGGGATCTTCTACCCTTGTTCTTGGCTTATTGTTGACAATGATGTTCTATGTAAATACAAAGCAAAGTAGTGCCAGCAAATATGTTCTTGTATAAGATACATTCTGTTGACATTATTCAGAGCTCTTAGTCACTGTGCTAAAATCTGGTCTTGACTACAGTTTCAAAAGTACTATTTAAAGTGTCTCAAAACCCTGGCCGGCCCTGAAATTGAAAGCACTCTAGGGCCGGATGCTAGCCAGCCCCAGGGCATCCTAAGTTGGGATGCCCGGCTGTACCTCTTAAAATACTACTTACATTCTATGCAGCATAAAAATGCATGCAGGGACCTTACAGTTATCCTCTAGAAGGTTGCCTCCATCCCTTCCTCATTCTGATATTCTCCGTGATCCACTCTTGCTGGACTTCCCCTCTTACACACAGGCTGACTATATGTCTCTCCTGGAATCCTCCCAGGTTATCCCATTTGGGAATAGTGTAAAATTAGCCTGTTTGAAACGTCTCAATTAATCGATTTTATGTAAATACCTTATGTATTCTAAGTGAAGCAACTTTACTTGCTTTCATTTCTGTGTCATGGCTGAAGCCGGAGGGGTGTCATGTAGCAGCTTGAGCATTTTCTCTTGTGGACAAAGAGCTGTGGGGCCATGCCCACTCATGCTGAGAGCATCAAAGGAGTGGCTGCAGTATGCCAACTGCCTTTACGCAGGAAGTGGCCATAACTTCATCACCTCACCTGAAGTTCGGTTTTAGTGATAGTAAGCTATGGATCTGCCTTGTCAGAATTTTCAGTTTTTTACTGATTGTTTCTTTGTTCTGTCCTTTTGTTGTCCTATTTTTTGCAATCTGCAGGATAATCATTTCTTTCTACAACATTTTTCTCCTTCTCTAGATCTGGATTCATTATGATCAGAGTGGTATACTCATCTGAAGATATGACAAGTGGTACACCATCTGACCTACCCAGGAAGTGTCCATAACTTCATTGCCTCAGCTGAAGATATTGTGACCAAGTGGTAAGCCATCTGCCCTACCCAAAAATTGTCCATAACTTTATTACCTCAGCTGAAGATATCATGACCAAGTGGTACGCCAACTGCCCTACCCAAGAACTGTCCATATCTTAATTGCCTCAGCTGAAGATATCATAACCAAGTGGTACACCATTTGCCCTACCCAAGAAGTGTCCATAACCTTATTACCTCAGCTGAAGATATCATGATCAAGTGGTACACCATCTGCCCTACCCAAGAAGTGTCTATAACTCCAATGCCTCAGCTGAAGTTATCATGACAAGTGGTACGCCATCTGCCCCACCCAAGAAGTGTCCATAAAAACTTTATTGCCTCAGCTGAAAATATCATGACCAAGTGGTATGCCATCTGCCCTAGCCAAGAAGTGTCCATAATAACTTTATTGCCTCAGCTGAAGATATCATGACCAAGTGGTACGCCATCTGCCCCACCCAAGAAGTGTCCATAATAACTTTATTGCCTCAGCTGAAGATGTCATGACCAAGTGGTACACCATCTGCCCTACCCAAGTGCCAAAATGTCATTGCTTTGTCTGAAGACCTGACAATTGGTGCGCCATTTGCCATACCCAAGAAGTGTTCATATCTTTATTGCCTCACCTGAAGATATGACAAGTGGTACGGCATCTGCCCTACCCAAGAGGTGTCCATATCTTCACTGCTTCAGATGACAATATCATGATGACCAAGTAGTACGCCATCTGCCCTACCCAAGATGTGTCCATAACTTTATTGCCTTAGCTGAGGATATCATAACCAAGTGTTACACCATCTGCACTTTACAAGAAGTGTCCATAACTTTATTGCCTCAGCTGAAGATTTCATAGCTAAGTGGTACGCCACCTGCCTTACCAAAGAAGTCTCCATACCTTCATTGCCTCAGCTGTAGATATCATGACCAAGTGTTACACCATCTGCCCTACCCAAGAAGTGTCTATAACTTTATTGCCTTAGCTGAAGATATCATGACAAGTGGTACACCATCTGTCCTACCCAAGAAGTGTCCATAATTTAGCTGAAGATATTGTAGTAGGATGCTCAAGGGACTATTAAAGCTGGTCCTCGGATAATAGGCAGTGAGACAAGCAGGCTTCTTTAGAGCAGGTGATATTTATTTCTCCTCCACTAGTCACTACATAGACTGAGCTTTCAGGTTGGTTGATAAAGCAATGTAGTCCTGGAGAAACTGCCTCAACTGTCACTAAAGCAGCACAACGCACCCTAACAGCTCTGATGCTCTTGCAACTTAGCATGATCAAACTTATCCACATTACTCCACTCACCAATGTATTTTACATTTCAATATTGAATAAAAATACAGGTAGGGACTTTCCAGCTCCACTGTCAGGACAATGGCTTGTAACACATCCACACATTTCACACTGGCAGATTATATTCTCCACTTGAGCAGCTAAATGGGGACAACCGTCTCTCTGGGCCACAGTGCCCAATTCCTTTATAAGCAGCAACAATGTGTTTTCTGTTTGTGCTTTCCTATTAAAAAACCTACCAATACAACACACCATCCTGCAGCTCCAATCTGGACCATTGTCTTGGCAATTGCTGACTCTCGTAGGTCCAGAACTGTCTCTCAACCTGGGCAGCACGCACAGCTACCTTAACAATGGCAACCACAGAATCCTCATCCTGTTCTTCTGACAGGTCATTAATAGGCTTAGAACTAGGGACCTGTTTCATCTTCTGGGATATGATAGGTGAATGACTGGCCCTCTGAATGCTACATGTTCATGCTCATGCTTTGATTTTTAGAGTTTTAATGTTTGATTTGTCAGTACTGGAGGTTTACCAGTCCTTCGGACATTGCACAGGCCCTGTACTTCCTGGATGAGGTCACTGTCTGTGGAGTCACTCTGCGGCCTGCCTTTGGTCCTCAGCTCCTGTGCTCTCTTTAACATCTCAATGAGGTGCACATTGTCAGATACGACTCACCAGCTCAGTCATTATTAGCTTCACTTGCTGCAGCTCGTCCTGTACAGTGCTGACTGGAATTTCTGCCATTTATCCTGCCATGGCATTGGCTACCATAGAAAAGTCTCTGTAATATCCACATCCCTGCCAACTTACACCAATTTGTAATAGGATTCTGAATGGACTATTGAAGTGTCCATGGCATCCTTGCCTCATCTGAAGATATTATAATCAAGTGTTACGCCATCGGCCTCATCTAAGAAGTGTCTGTGACCAGCATACCTCCCAACTTTTTAATGTAGGAAAAATTAAGCCACACCCCCTTGTTGGGGGATGGATAGGAGATATGATGTAACAGTTACAACAATATAAACAGTTTGAATAGGCAAATGAATCATTTATTGATGCGGATCTGCTGGTTACACCTCAAAGAGGGACAGAGGAGAACAACAAGCGAGAGGGGAACATGGACTCAAAAGAGGGACAGTACTTCCATATCAGGGACATTTGGGAGGTATGGACCAGTGTTACCTGTAAGTGAGCCTGCACAGAGACGGCAGCCTGACTTCAGGACATAGGAAGGAGGAGGCACAGTACACATTCATAGCCTGGCAAAGCAGACCATGTGCTCCTCCCCCTTCTGTTAATAGATCCCTCCCCTTCCACATGCCCTAAGCTGTGAAGAGCTAGGAAGCAAGTGAGCAAGTGGACGGGGCCATCTCCCCAAGGGAAACCAGGACCGTGGTGAACAAGGCAAGGGACCTGCCTACTGCTGCTCCGGCTTCTGCTGCTGTTGCTCATGGGGAAGTTTGAGGGTAAGTGCCATGGCATTCTGTGTCACACTTTTCCCTCTCTCGCTCTATGATCTGTCTTTTCATTCTTTCTATATCTATCTATCTGTATGTCTTTTCTATCTATCTCTATCTACTGATCTGTCTATCTATGGCCCGTCTTTTCATTCTATGTATCTATCTATCTATCTATCTATCTATCTATCTATCTATCTATCTATCTATCCATCCATTTATCTATAGTCTGTATTTTCATTCCATCTCTCTGTCTTTTCATTCTATCTATTTTTTCATTCTATCTATCTGGCAAATCCATTTATTAATTTCTTTCTATTAATAAATGTCTATTTATCTATCTACTTTGGTTTAATGTATTTGTTCTCTATATCTTTTTTTCCAATATATTTTTATCCATTTCTATATTTCTTTTTATGCTATCCAGCTATCTATTCATTCTTTCTTTCTATCTGACTGTCTGGATAATGGCAGCCATTTTCATTAATTTGTGGCATACACAATGAATGAGGAAGTGGTGACTTGCCTATAGTTCCTATTGAAAGTGGACCTAAAGTCAAAAAGAAAGTTTAGTAAATTGCTTCTTCCAAAGCCCCCCTCTGGCAAAAACTATTTGGCATTGGCTTTACTCAATGCAGATGTTTTAGAACAACATTCTTTGCTGCAGAACTGCATGGGAGCAGCCATATTGTCATACACATAAGCATGAGGGCAGAACTATGCCAGCAGCAGCCCACATGAAACTGGGAGAGATAAATATCTCAGACAAATGGGCAGCTTTTATAATATGTTATATAAACACACACAATGAATAACCGTCTGCTAGTGAGATTGTGTGTGTGAGAAGGGAAACTTGCAACAATGTTTATTCATCACTGTTCACATGCAGACTCTGGATTTACCACACAACATTCAGACAGTGTAAACATATGTATCTTCTAAAATGATACAATTCTGTCAGCTGTGCAGCAGAGCAATCATCACAGCTGATGGCTTTCTTCTAGAAATAAAGGAGGATTACACAGATAGGTGAGGCAATTTTAACTGTGGGATTGGGTTTTTATATAAGCTCGACTCATGTATGTGGCAATATCTGCGTGGAATTAAGCCCTCTCCAATAGGGATAAGTTATAAATTTGACTAAAATAAGTATACGTGCTTCAGGTTGAGAGCTAGTGATCTAAACTATGTCCAAATGATACGCCATCTGCCCTACCCAGGAAGTGGGCAGAACTTAGAGGGTAATTTATTAAAAAAGGTGTGTGCGGCACTTAAGCGCCTCGCCCGAGATGCTCGGCAGAGCCCACACCACTACGCTGGCTTCAGTCTGCCAGCGCTATCATCGGTAGCATTCCCGGCCAGGCAGTGTCCGCAGTGCATGGCTTGTATATGCCTATGCGCTAGCGACACCTAGTGCCAGTCGGAAGCACCGCAAGTTGTCAAAATGTATTAGAGAAATACATAGCGCTCGCAGGGACTCTCAAAAAATGGGATTCTGAGTACACAGTGCCTGTTGTAATCCCTATTTGTAATTTTTTAGGAACAGGGAAGTTTTTTTTTTTAATTGGAATTACATTGGGGACACTTGAAAGACATGACACAGCTCTTTCACAGCACATGCGCAACACAAAAGTGCCTAAAATACATACAAAAATAATGCCAAACAGCCCAGGGATCCAGTGGCACATAAACCTCTTAGGCATGACAGTTGTCTTTTCTGCTTTCTTGGGATCTTCACATCCTCACTGACATTTCTCATTTCTTCTCTTGTCCTGTCTTGTTGCTTATGGTGATGGTATGTTCATGATTCCAAACACACGCAGCAGCATGAAAAGTGGTATAAGAAAGTGAAGAAGAAACTTATAATAAGAGCTTCTAAAGGTAGTTGCTTTTGAAGTTATTTAATTCATTGAAAATTCCACTTTACCAGGCTTTAGATCTAAGAACCCTAAGAAGCGTCAGTGCCACACAGCGTCGGATTTAAGAAATTAAAAATCAATGTGGACACCAGCTAGCGCCTTATTTAAAACTAGCTCCAAAAGGGTTGCAGCGCCAGGCGCTCTAGTAGATGAAACCTGGCGCTGTTGCTTAAGATCCCATAGAGCACAATGAGCAGAACTAGATTGAAGTGTTTAATGATTATAATTAATATTAAACAAATGTATCTGTACAGAACTTGCAATAATTGAAACACAGGTCTGAGTAGTCACAATTTTTTTAAAGGGTAAATAAAATTGATTTTAATTGCTTCTTTTGCTTACCAATGTGTAATTTGGACAACAACAACTAAAATGCAGCCTAAATGCACTGTAAAGTCTGTCCCCTTTGTCCCCAACAGTGATTTATTTTTAATAGATTTTTAAGTGATTTATTTTAACTGTAATGATAAAACGCTGACCAGTGCTGGGAGAATACAGCGCCGAAGATTTCAAGGAGGAAAAAAATCATATATATGCTGTTGAGCGCAGGAAAAAACAGCAGTACAAAGTGGCGCTCTCTGGCGCTGGGATAATCCGCAGCTGGGTCCAACAGGCGCTGACATAGGGGGCATGCTAAATATTTGGAGATTATGGATTGCAACCTGCATCCCTGTAAACTTTACATACACCATAACACATAACAATAGTCTTTGCCCTACATTTCCCCCCAAAGTAGGGTGAAAATGTTTAGGTACAATAAAGTTTGGAAATAACAGCACCCTATGGGCTATGCTAAAGATTTCACCAATTCCTCGCCCCATAGGGTTATGTTGTTTCCGAACTTAATATTAAAGTGGACCAACACCCTCCCATGATCGGCCTGGGAATCTATAAGATTCCCGGACCGATCAGCTCCCTGACTGCGGGGCACCCCTAAATCCCTACCTGCTCCTCGATCCAGCTGCGCCCGCCGCCGCCTCCCACCCGTCCCTCTAGCAGGACGCGCACCCGCGTTGGCCGTTTGTGAATGGCCGCCGCGGACGTGCGCCCTGTAAGAGTGACGTGCGGGAGGCGGCGGGCGCGCTCTCTTGTCCGTCGCTGCCTCCCACTTGTCCGCCGGCGGGGATTGGCTGCAGCGGTCACGTGGGAGCGGGGAAAGGTGAGTTTTTGGGGCTTTCTGGGGGGTTTCACACCCCGATCGGGGTGCCCCACCGAAGTGGACCAAAACCCAGGATAGTCAAAATCCTGGGTGTTGGTCCACTTTAAGTACTCTTACCTCATTTGAAAAACCTGTTAAAATGGTCACATCACAGGTACAGGTCATTTGGGGGAGGTAGAACAAAACATTTTTTGCACTTTTTTGTGTTTAAAAGCTAAAAAGCTCACCAGGATGCAGGTTGCAATCCACACCGCAATGCACACTGCAAGTCACACTAACTTCACCAAATATTTAGCGTGACCACCATAGGCTGATCAATACCTGGTGCAACAATTAAAGCTAATTAGTCAGTGTTCTGCGCAGCAATGCTAGTGCCAATGTAGTCCACAGCACAGCGCCAGATAAGACCGAAATACCAGCGTTTCGGAATGGGCGCTACAGCCACAAAAAAGATGCTTTATGGTGCACATCATGAATAAGTGCCCCTTGTGGTTGACAAAGCATAAACTTTCAATAATATAGTATATACAGTCAGAGTGGGTCCTGTCATTTTCAAAGTGACTGACACTGGTATCATTGGGGCTTTTCCCTAAAATATAAAAAGCTAAAAAAAGACAACATAGCTATATTTTATTTACTAATTATGTTAATCTGCTCCTTAAAGAATCCTTAAAAAATAACAATCCAGAAAATCACTGAAAGGAGAAAAACCAGAATGCAGACATATAAGATCCAGCGCTTCAGCACCAGGGAATATGGCCGCTTCTCACTTGGGAATGACATCACCAGTACTCTTCACATTAAACAGCCCAGTTTCTGATTTCTTTCTATTGAGATTGGCTGTTCCAGTATTATTCCACAGTGCTTAGCTACATACCTACCACACTCATGGCAGCCATAGACTTCCTTAGTGAGTTTTGTTATATCTAAATGTCAGTTGAATATGGAAACAATCTACTAATACTAATACTACTGCTGGTCAATGGCAATGACAGTTTGAATTTAGGAAATTCTGTATGTCACCTATTTTGTGACAAGTATCATTTGCCAACTGCTCTGACGATGGGCTTCATGTATTTTCATCATTCACACGTCTCTGCCTCAGCTGATCAACCGCTTACTTCTGCTACTGCAGGGGAAACTTGTGACATTTAGATACAGCTGGCGAGCACAATATTTAATTCAACCAAATCCTTGTAGATGCTAGATTAAAGCCCAGTATAGCCATAAAAAAGCAATATGAATGCAGCCACTCGCATCTAATGGATGGTAAAGGTCACACTTTTCACTCCCTGTTTTCTTTTAACCATCTTCAGGATCATTGCTACCTCTTCTAGATCTTGAGTGGCCAATTCTTTTTTGCCAGTGTCAGGAGACTTCAATAAGCATTTGCTACAATATTCTGGACAGTGATCCTTTAAAGCAGACCAAAAGTAAAAAAAAAAAAAAGAAAGTTGGGCAGAAAGAGAGGCAGCTGCAAGGAGTTGGCACTGATCCCTCGCTCGCTCCTGGCCAGCGGTGTTAGAGCCAAGCGTTTACCTGTTCGCACTCTTCAGAGTATCCAAACATCAATGCGGAATCACAGACTGACACGCTTAGGGGCCCGCGCCTCATATGCCTTGTAGCGGCGTATTGCAGCTCACTGTGTGTCAGGTCTGGAGTTCCTCCGCAGCTGTTCAGTACTGTTGGCTGGCTCCTTTCTCTAGACTTTCTCCCTGCTATATCCCGCTCCACCAGCAGACGGTCCTCTCTTGCAAAGGTGTTGGCAATTAGCCAGCACCTGTGTGACTTCCTGGGCTATATAAGCTGATCCACCCATTCAGCTAGTGGATCAGCATTGAGTCTTTGTCTGTCTGTACCCTGAACTCTGTACCTGGAATCCTGTACCTAGATCTGGACCCTGAACTCTGTACCTTGGACTTTGAACCTTGAAACCTTTAACCCTGAACCTTGAAGCCTGGATCCCTGCCATAGCCCTTGTGTTTTACTTTTCCTGTTTCAGCTCAGTATCTGCATTTGGACTTTCCTTGGATTCCTATGTATGTATATTTCCTGACTTCACAGCAATCTGAGTGTTTCATGTTTTCCAGTTTATCTGTATATCTGCACAGCCGTGATTACCTGGATTCTTGTATAGTCACCATAGTAGATTTATTTTCCCATTGCATGGCACGGCCTGCTTCATGAGGTCATTACATCTGGGTAATCTGCCACAAGGTGGCGCAGTGCACTGCAGAAGAGTTGTGGCTCCTCCCGGTACCATATAAAAACGGAACCACCATAGACTTATCCAGTTTTTCCTCTGCAGTGATTCTGCGAAGATAGAAGATGGCTCTCTCTATTGCGCAGGTGAGCAGGGCAACCAAGCCTGCGGCCCTGCATGGCTATTTCCACCCGTTTCCGGACCCTCTGTGCCTCCCAGCCCTGGCTGTCGGATCGGGTGAGGGTAGAGGAGCACTAGGGTCAAGTGCTCGAGAAACGCTGCTCCAAGCCGCAGACCCTGTACCACAAAGGGTAGCCGGCCATAGGCTTTATGGTGAGCCTACTAGGGATGCGGAGTTCCTGTCCCAGCTTCTGAGGGGCGTAGTGCTTTGTGGACTGTTTACTTGTTCTGGCGTTGTGCCCCCCCCCCCGGCGACGGTGTTTTTTGCTATTTTCAATCTGTTTTTACTGTGTGTTTAACTGTTTTTCGCCGCCTCACCGCTTTGTACTACGCTCCGCGGCGGGCGGCGCTATATCTCTGAGGCGCTTTTTTCTACTGTGTGATGACGCCGGCAAGGTCACGTGAGCGCCGTTTTTCGCACTCTTCGGAGGGGCGGGGCCGGAGGATGCCACGTATTGCGTCGTCCTCCCGCGGCCCGCCACTCAAGGTTCCTCTGCTGGCGCCATTTTCATTCTGCTGCGCGTCTGGGGCCCTTCTTCATCCCGGAGCTGCGGCGGAGATCCCTGTCTGTTGTCGCTTCCTCCTGTGGTCTGGCGGCTGGTGCCCTTGCCCTGCTTGGTCCGTGAGTCCCCTTCGGGGGTTTTTGGTTCCTTGGAGCATATGTTGCGGGATGCTTATGTGTCTTTGCTTATGTCTTTCAGGCGGGACAACTGTGGGTTGTGGTTTCTTCCGGTCCTATCCCTTACCATCCCTCATCTTCCCTTGCTGGCTTCTGGGGGCATCCCTTGGGGGGGCATCCCGGGTGGCTTTTATTAGCCTTTACCCTGTGCTGGCCTGTTGCGCCTGTATTAATCACCATATGGAGGCTTCTGGGGATAGCGTGCTTGGGGGTCCTTTGGGGCAATCCCTGCTGTGTTCCATGTGTGGGGTATCCCCTGTGAGTAACAATGTCATGGTGTGCGTGCCGTGCGCCCAAGGTATCATTGCGCTCCAGGCTGGGCTGCCCGCTTCTTTCCCCAGTTCTGCGCCCCCTTCAGCATCGCCTACCCCGCTGTGCCTGCATTTAGCCCCCAGTGAGGGGGATACTAGCAGGGGGTCACAGTCTGATCTGGGTGTGGCCAGCATTGAAAGGCAGCTTGCCAGGCCTATTCCACGTAAGGCCTCTAGTAAGAAGCGGCACCTGGCTCCCACGCCTTCCCTGTTTATGGAGGAGCATGGGTAAATTGATCTTTTTGATGACCGTTACTCCCTGGAGGAGGGGTAGCTTTTCCCGGGCTCTGATTCCTCTGGGGACCAGCATGTGGGCTGCGACAGTGACCCTGGGTCTAAGTCTTAGGATTCCTGGTTCCCTGAGGACACTGTTAGTCTGTTGTCTCACATTTTTGAAATATTGCACATTGTCCCCCCTGAGGTGGCTAAGAGGAAGCAGGGTGAGCTTTTTCGTCCTGTTAAGCAGCGTCTGAAGTTCCCTGAGCAGAGCCATTTCACTAATATGGTGGGAACGTCCTAGTAGATTGCCTGCGGTGCCCAAAGGGTTGGATAAGAAGTATTCCTTTCCTGCTGACCTGGTTAAGCGATGGTGGGGTCCCCCCGAGGTGGACCCTCCCGTTCCAGGGCTGTCCAACACCTCAGTCATGCCTTCCCCTGACACTACTACCCTGCGGGACAGCGAGGACCGGCATATGGATCAGCTGGCCTGCCATGCTTTTACATTTGTGGGGACTGGGCTGCGTCCGGCCTGTGCCGCTGCCATAACAGCTATTGCCCTTAAGAAACAGCTCAATCGTCTCCTTGATGGCGCTACAGCTGGTAGGGAGGATTATAGTGCCCTCTTGCTTTGCTCTGATTTTCTTGCCTTTATCCTTACTGCCATGGGTGATGTGGTACAGCTGAGTAGTAGGGCCTCTGCCCTTTTGGTGGCTATGCGCCGCTCTGTTTGGTTGCGTCAGTGGGCAGCTGATGCTGCTGCGAAGAAGGCTCTCACTGGGCTCCCCTTTGTGGGGCTGCGGCTCTTTGGTGAGCGTCTGGATGTTCTAGCCAAGGATGGTAGCCTGCCTCAGTGTAGGAGGCAGCCTTGGCCCTTTCGGGGGCCATCCACTTCCTTCTCCTCCTTTCGTGCTCCCAGAGGAGGTCGAGACTCCCTCTTTTTGGGTACCCGCAGGGATTCTTGGACCGTGGCAGATCCCGTGGTCACCCCGGTCTCTCATGGGGCCCCAAGCCCAAACCTCCTCCCAAGCCCCCCTCAGGCATGAGGAGGCGCCCTCACCCATCTGGGTGGGGGGACGGCTTCGGCTCTTTGCTCACGTCTGGAGGCTCCACGTCTCAAACCGGTGGATTCAGGAGGTGGTGTCCTCTGGTTACAAGATAGAGTTTGCAGCCTGGCCGCCCGCGAGATTCATCAGATCCCGGATGTCTCAAAACCCTCTGTCAGCTCAGGGTTTGCGCCTTGCCGTTCAACGTCTGTTGAGTCAGGAGTCATTTGCCTGGTGCCTCCCCAGGAACGGGGTCAGGGGTTCTACTCCAATCTTTTCACAGTCCCCAAAAAAGACGGGTCTTCGAGGTCCATCCTGAACCTGAAGGGTCTCAACAAGTTTGTCAGGTTCAAGCACTTTCGCATGGAGACGATACGCTCAGCTGTCAGTACTCTTCGCCCGGGCGACCTCATGACCTCCGTGGACATCAAGGATGCTTATTTTCACGTGCCAATTTTTCCAGGTCATCAGAGATTTCTCAGGTTTGCTCTATAGTATCAGCATTACCAGTTTGTGGCCTTACCGTTCGGTATCACCTCGGCGCCTCGGGTGTTCACCAAGGTGCTGGCTGGCGTGATGGCTCTGCTGCGGAATCAGGGCATTCGCATCCTTCCTTACTTGGAAGACATTCTGATTGCGGCTCAGTCTCTTCATCAGGCCGAGAAGGATACTCAGGTGGTGACATCCACTCTCGAGTCCTTACTTGGAAGACATTCTGATTGCGGCTCAGTCTCTTCATCAGGCCGAGAAGGATACTCAGGTGGTGACCTCCACTCTCGAGTCCTTCGGCTGGGTGATCAACTACCCCAAGTCTTCACTGTCTCCGTCTTTGGTGAGGTCCTTTCTGGGCATGACCCTGGATACCTTTCAGGTCAAGGTATTCCTGCCTCAGCTGAAAGTGGAGGGCCTTCAAAAGCTGGCACGGACTCTGCTCTTGTGTCCCCATCCCTCCATCCGGCAAGGGATGCAGTTAGTGGGCCTGATGGTGTCCTGCTTCGAGGCGGTCCCCTTTGCTCAGTTTCACATGAGACTTCTTGAGTTGCACCTTCTATCTGTTTGGAATCGGGACCCTGTGTCAGGAATTCACTCTGTCCCCTCTGGCCAGACAGTCCCTCTCGTGGTGGCTGGACTCAAGTAACCTGCTAGTGGGCAGGACCTTTCTGCCCCAGTGTTGAGAGACTGTCACCACAGATGCCAGTCTGACCGGTTGGGGGGGCATTTAGAAGTCTCTGCAGTTCCAGGGTCAGTGGGGCCCCCAGGAGACCCATGCTCCCATCAATGTCCTGGAACTGAGGGCAATCAGGTTGGTTCTTTCTCAGCTGACCTCTCACCTTCGGGGTCGGGCTGTTCAGATCTGCTCGGACAACCAGAAGGCGGTTGCCTACAGCAATCATCGGGGGGGACTCGGAGCAAGCGAGCCCTCAAGGAAGTGTCTCTGATCCTGTCTTGGGCGGAAGAGAATGTCCCTTGCATCTCGGAGGTTTACATTCCGGGGGTGGAGAACCAGGAGGCAGACTCCCTGAGCAGGGGGACGTCTCGGCTGGGGGAATGGTCCCTCAGCAACAAGGTATGTCACTCCCTGGGGTCACCGCTGGGGTCAGCCGGATGTGGACCTGTTTGCGTCCCGCCACAACCACAAGCTTCCCAGGTTTGTCTCCCTGTCACAGGACCCTCTGACCTTCGCCACGGATGCGCTAGCAATGCCTTGGACGGAGTTTCAGCTCCTCTATGTGTTCCCTTCCTTCCCTCTGCTGTGCAGGGTGCTGCGCAAGATAGCCCAGGAAGTGGTACCAGCCATTCTGGTGGCCCCCTGTTGGCCAAGGAGGGTGTGGTTTGCAGATGTCGTGCAGTTGGCAGTAGATCAGTATGCCCTGCCCAAGGATCCAGATCTGCCCTGCCTAAGGGCTTGCCGGCTTCTGTTGTTGATACCATGATTAGGGCTAGGAAGAAGGCCTCGTCCTTTATCTACTACAGGGTCTGGCATGCTTACATTGCCTGGTGCGAGTCCAAGTCTCTTCCTCGTCGGGTGTTTTCTATCCCCAGGATTCTGGAATTTTTACGACATGATTTGGATTCGGGTCTTCAACTTAGTACCCTTAATGGACAGGTGTCAGCTCTGGCAATTTTTTTCCAAAGATCCTTTGCCAATCACCGGTTGGTTAAGACTTTTTTCCAGGGAGTCACTCATGTGCGTCCGCCACGTAAGCCTTTGCTACCGGTTTGGAACCTGAATCTGGTGTTGTCTGCTCTGCAGGGTTCTCACTTTGAGCCTATCCATGGGGCTGCGTTGCCCATTCTGATTCTTAAGGTGGCCCTTTTGGTGGCCATTACTTCTGTCAGGCGAGTTTCTGAGCTGGCGGCGCTTTCCATCAAACCTCCTTATTTTGAAAGGCGTCAGGATAAGGTGGTGTTTCGGCTTAAGCCGGATTTCTTGCCTAAGGTTGTGTATGCTTTTCATCTCAATCAGAATATTGTTTTGCCTTCTTTGTGTCCTAACCCTGCTAATCCCAAGGAGCCGACCCTTTACTCTTTGGATGTTGTCTGGGCTCTGAAGTTTTATTTGGTTGCTACTGAGTCTTTCTGGAAATCTGACGCTCTTTTTGTTCTTCCTGCTGGACCTAGCAAAGGTTTTGTCTCCGGCTAAATCCACTATCAGCAAGTGGATCCGTCAGGTGGTGGAGCAGGCCTATTCTGCCAGGGGGAAGGTTCCTCCTTTTAGGGTTACTGCTCATTCCACTCGTGCTGTTGGTTCCTCTTGGGCCTGTTGAACAAGTTTGTAAGGCCGCTACTTGGTCTTCTGTTCATACTTTTTCCAAGTTTTACAAGGTTGATGTTAAGGCCTCAGCTGATGCTGCTTTTAGCCGCAAGGTACTTCAGGCGGTAGTGGTTTGAACTGCCTGCTGTTACTCTTTGGGGATCCCACCCTACTTTATGGACACAGCTTTTGGATGTCCCAGATGTAATGACTTCATGAAGCAGGCCGTGCCATGCAATGGGAAAAAGACAATTCTGTGAGTACTCACCTGTAGAATTGCTTTTACCATGCATGGCACGGCCTGCTTCACCCACCCTTGTTATCGTTACTCTTGGTTGCCTCTTTATGGTGATTGGTCAAAGTTAGTTGGGGTTGTTACCTTTTTTTTAATCTTTATTAGCTCCCGGTTTCTTGAATAACTGCTTGTCAACACTGGATAAGTCTATGGTGATTCCGTTTTTATATGGTACTGGGAGGAGCCACAACTCTTCTGCAGTGCACTGCGCCACCTTCTACAGGTGAGTACTCACAGAATTGTCTTGTTCCATATATATAAATATATATATGTGTGTATAGCAGTGTGATTGGTGTGTGTTCTCTGTTCACTGGGTGTCACGATTAAACACGGTTTGCCACATCTCAGTCTGTTTCTCAGCCTCATTACTAGTCATGCTACAAAAGGAATTTCTCTGTTAACTCAGAGGTTCTGTCTGGCTCACTAGGGGTAGTGTGGCAATAAAGCAACTGCTGTGCAGCCCAGCCTTTCCACCTCGCATTGGTCAGTAGTCACATAAAGCTGTCCAGGCTTCAGCACACACTGCCTGTAATAGCGTCTAGCTTGGTGTGTTGCTCTGCTTGTTTATTTCCTCCTGACCTGATTAGTTTGCTCTGCATACCGACTATGCTTTTGTCTGACCCTTTTGATACTGCGACTCTCTGATTTACGGCTTCGAACTTTGGCTTTCTCTGGACTTCGGCTTTGTTTACTCCTTCTGTCAAGACACTGGTAGGGCTGATAATCTGTTGCAGACCCGGCTATCTCTGACTTCCCCTGTGTATTGTTACAGTTGTACATTGTACATGCCCGGTTGTACATCGGCCTTCGCGGCCTCAGGTGCCATCCTTTGCAACTTTAAATCCTGGGGGGCAACCGTGTTTGAGAAGGCGTGTAATGTCTCCTGGAAAACAGGGGCTTAACCATAGGTGAAGAAGGCGGTGTTAGATTGGGGGTTGGCATCTAAAAGAAGGCTGGCGATCTGCTGGTCATTAGAGATGGTATGGGGGGTGGTTGGTCCACCTTAAGGAACATTAGGGCCATAGCTTTAGGATCACTTACTGTAGTGACAGTGGCTCTTCCTCTGGGCTTCAGTTTCCAACAGGCTTTGAAAATCCCTGCCATGTCACTGGTCTTGTTAATGACATCATCATAACAGTTGTAAATCCTAGAATTCGTGGGGTCAATGGCTGGACCTGGAATCTTTTAATGTGGACCAATACCAATTTTCACTATCCTGGGTGTTGATCCACTTCCGCGGGGCACCCCGCTGTGTGAAACCCCCCAGAAAGCCCCAAAATCTCACCTGACCCTGCTCCCACATGACTCGCTCCACCCCGATTGGGGTGCCCTGCAGGCAGGGAGCTGATTGGCGGTGGGTGTTGGTCCACTTTAAGGGTGCATTCAGATGTTGCTAGTTATTATAAGAATAAAGGAAGGTATTCCTTGCTTAGGGAAGTAGTATAACAGTGAGCTTTCCCCAGCCCTACTGCGCATCCCCACTGTCGTCCAATCAGAGCTGTTTTCTATACATATGTAATCCTAGGCAGGAAGTCCTGTTGTATACAGAGCTTCGGCAATAGGGAGTGCAGCGTGTGCCTCCCAGCAGTGCACACGCTCCTGTCCCCAGCCTATCTGAATGGCTAGGGCGCAGGAGCAAGCTCACAGCCCAAAGAAGCGGGGATGCAGCCGCCGGATGTTTGCGCCACCGAGGGTGCCAGGAAGCAGGTGAGTTCTGCGGGGCCCCGGGAAGTGAGAGGGGGGTTCACACAGCGGGGCATTCCCCTTGCTCCAGGGCTGCCTCTACTTTAAGCAATGCAGTGATCTGAAATAAACATTCCAAACAGGCAACCAAGTCCAAAAACACCCTTATCCATGCTTAGTCTTTACATTTTAATAACTACATTTACAATGAGATGAATCTCTTCAGCTTTTTCCTGTGTTTGTTCATTTTAATTTTATTTTGATTAACTGGTTATTTCTCAGTGTCATGTATAGTTGTATAGTGATAATGCACCTTTTACCAGCAATTGCACTTTGTGTTATATTTTCCATATACCTAATCCCCTTTTTGTTCTACTGAATTTGTTAGTCAACACATTTTAAATAGAGCAGCATTCATTATTAAAAGCCTTAGCTTCGATTACTTCCACAATTGGTGCTGCATTGTTTTCCTGCATTGTTGAAAGGATACTTTGAGCAGATGAACCAAATGGCGTTTCTTGCAATTCAAATGTGATCAGCGTCATGGAAGACTTCTTAACCCACTCAATATGTTTAAATGTAATAAGACATTGTTCCATAACAGGGGGTTTTCCATTATTGCAACACCATAAAAAAGTACTTACTACTTATTATATATACTTATTATAAAGCCAGTGTCAGTCATTCAGCAAACAAAAGAAGAGTTTTCACACCATATTCACTATAACAGGGATAATCAACCACTTCTTGGGAAGGTTCATCCAGTGAGAGGTGAAGGTTCGGACGGAGGGCTGTTGCGAGGGGGGGGGGGGGTAGTTAGAAATCAGCACACTGCTTGCCACCCCAGCCCACCCCCAAAATCCTATTGGGCACTGGGAAAAAAATGTTTTTTTTGTCCCCACAAAACCTACAGCTCTGACACACGGCACGCTGCTTTAAGCCCCTCCTTTGCATTCTGTGCACGACATGCACAGGGGTAGACTGTGGCCCAAAATGTTCCAGGCAATAAGGTCAGGTAACAAGGATGAATAAATAGGGCTTGGGGAGAGGGATGAATGAGATCGAAGCTGTAAGGAGGAGGGCAGGGAAGGATGAAGGGATGGGTGGGCAGAGCTAGAAGGACAGGAATGGATGGGGCAGAGAGGTTGGGCTGGATGGGGCAGAGCTGAGAGGACAGGGATTGAATGGGCAAAGCTGGGGGGGCAGGGATGGATGGAGCAATGTTGGGGGTGACAGGAATGGATTTAGATGGCCAGATCTGGAAGAAAGAGTAATGGATTGGCAAAGCTGGAGGGCAGTGATTGGATGGGCAAAATTGGAAGGACAGAGATAGATAGGGTAGAGACTGGGCTGGATGGGGCAGAGCTGAGGGGACAGGGATTGGATGGGCAAAGCTGGGGGGGCAGGGATGGATGGAGCAATGTTGGGGGCGACAGGAATGGATTTAGATGGCCAGATCTGGAAGAAAGAGTAATGGATTGGCAAAGCTGGAGGGCAGTGATTGGATGGGCAAAATTGGAAGGACAGAGATAGATAGGGTAGAGACTGGGCTGGATGGGGCAGAGCTGAGGGGACAGGGATTGGATGGGCAAAGCTGGGAGGACAGAAATGGATGGGGCTGAGAAGACAGGGATGGATGGGGCAGAGCTGAGAAGACAGGGATGGATGGGGCAGACCTGAGAAGACAGGGATGGATGGGGCAGAGCTGGGGGGACAGGAATGGATGGGGCAATGTTGGGGGGACAGGAATAGATGGGATGAAAGGGGCTGAGCTGGGGGATCAAGATGGTGCGACAGGGGTAGATGGGGCAGAGCTGGTGTGGGGAAAAGGATTGGATGGGGCAAAGAGACCAAGTGCAGTACACACATATTGAGTGCAGGGCTGTCAGAGCAGGGGTCTGGAAATCTGTGACAAGGTCCACATTCGGACCTCGGTCCGCCAGTTGAGTATCGCACTATAGGGTAATAATAGAGTCTATATAGTGATGATTCCTACTCTAGAGGCCACTCTAATACTAAATGCCTTGTAGTATGAGCTTAGTTACAGGCAAAAATACAATGGGCTTGATTCACTTAAGGTCAAATTAAATTTCTGTGTTTTTTTGAGAAAAACATTTTTCACGCAGAAATTTTACGTGTGATTCAGCAACCTCCAAAGCTGTATTTTTTATTGTTGCTAATTAAATTTGAGTGCAAAAAAAAAGCTCTTGAAGATAATTCGATTTTCGGATATAATTTGTGTGGAATTTTCAAGCACTAAATAATTCTGGTGATTCAGGTGCCATTGAATGGCTTCTCAGTGTTTCTCATGAGTTTTTTACAGCTGCTTCCAGGAGATGAAAAGTCTGCTTTCTGACTTCTGAAGCCTGATTCATTAATATTCCAGCCATAGTAAAAACAGTTTTTTGGTGTACGGTGTGGGGTAAAGTGTCTCAGCATGAAATAAAGTGGTATAGTGTGCCTAACTAGTAACAATGAGACAGCCTCTACATAGGGGCACCAATGTCATGCCAGTGTGTTTCTTTACAGTTCATCCATATTTATTGGATATTTTTGAACTCGCGCAGAGTGGCTCAGACTGGTGCGCACAAAACACAAGCTTCTGATGAAAAAAATGTTTATTTGTACCAACAGAAATTAACCAAAAAATACCATAAACTACATTTCTGTGCTCCTCATATGTTCCAAATTCCTTGAACAGTCAAAAATTACTTAAACCAGACCAACACAACAGTACTAAGAGGCCGATTTATTAATAGCGCCAGGTAGCGACAGATGAGCGACAGTAGCGTGATTTTCACAGCGCCGGCTAGTATTCGCTGTGCTTGGCCGTTGTTCGGTTGTTGACAGCGACTCAGTCGGTGTGCGGTAATGTTGAATACGGGGTTAGGAGTCGCTATTTGACAGGTTCCGCGCTGTATGGGAGCGCATGACAATGAATGGCCATAGCGAACGGCTCCCAGCATATTCATTAACAAATCACGCTCAAAAAATTCTTGCGCTGTGAAATGCATGTTTAAACCCCAAAGCGCTGGCGGCGATGTGTTAAAAGTAGTTTTTTAACCCCCAAACAACCTTATTTTTGGAAAAAAATAATAAACAAGTTTTTTAAAACATTTTGTAATATGAATACATTAATATCAGACCTGTAATATCAATTCTGCACAAATTTTTTTTTTTTTTTTGACCTTAAAAAAAAGATATAACATTGCAGAAGTGGTCACCGAATTTTTTACATTTAAAAAAAAAAAAAAAAACATTAATATCAATTTATTATGAATATTTAAAGATTGCTCCATTGAAATGCATTGGAGAGCGCCAGGTAGTGAGAGGTCATACCTGGCGCTGTGATAGGATTAGCAGCGGCGCTGTTCGCTGAAGTCTGCAACATGATGAATCCCGTGCTAGCTGACGCTCTTGCCGGCGCTAGCCTCATTTAGCGTGATAAATGCGTGACTGTGTTCGCAGCCTGGCGTTCTGGAGTCGGTAGCCGCCGATAGCTGGCGTTACCTGGCGCTAGTGAGACACTACCTGGCGCTATCCCTTGATAAATAAGGGCCTTATATTCATCTCCCCCTAGGGTAATTTAGATTGCTGCACATAAAAATGATTTTATCTTTTTCTAACTCTTGCTGTGGTAAATTTTAGAAACAAAATGGTGGCTCATGCAGGAAGTGCTGCTGAGTTTCCTGTTACCTTGTCAGTTATGTCAGTTGAATTCAGGCAGCAGCATGGCTGAGTTGCTGAGAGAGAAAGCTCCAAAATGGCCGCTACATTACTTCTCCAGCTGTGCCAGGCTGTTGCTCCGGTTAAATATAGGCCTACACAAATATTACCATAAACATTTATGTAAAATATATCATAGTGGCACTCATTGGACGGTGCGCATGTGGTTAGAACTATCGTGGGGCACCATGAGCAACTGAATCATCTTGTTTGTGCTTCCATCCGATGAAGAGGATTTAAAAAGCAAAAGGTTAAAGAGGACCAACACCCAGGGGTGATCGGCCCGGAAATCTATAAGATTCCCGGGCCGATCACCTCCCACCCCGCGGGACATCCGAGATCGGGATGTCCCGCGGGGTGAAACCCCCCAGAAACCCCAAAAACACCTTACCTGATCCGCCGCCGCTTCCGCCGCCGCCGCCTCCCGCGCACCCCTCCAGACGTGCGCGCGCCCGCGCCGGCCCTCTGTGAATGGCCGGCGGGGGCGCGCGCGCGCCGAGAGTGACGCGCGGGAGGCGGCGGCGGCGGAAGCGGCCTGGACGTTCCTGATCCCCGCCTGGACGTTGGCGGGGATTGGCTGCGGCGCTCACGTGGGAGCGTTGAGAGGTGAGTTTTTTGGGGTTTCTGGGGGGTTTCACACAGCGGGGCACCCCCGATCGGGGTGCCCCGCCGAAGTGGACCAAAACCCAGGATAGTCAAAATCCTGGGTGTTGGTCCACTTTAATGACAGATCAATACTTTGCATTGCAGGTAGCTGAAAAGCAAATATTCCCCCGCTGTATGTATACATTATGGCGCGTTTTCCCAGCTGACCTTATAATATGGGCTTCATTAGCATATATGATTACAGCTTGTTCTGCATTCTGGCACCATCCAGAAGTAGTTTGCCCTTTCTAAAGATGGCGGCCGATGTCCGTGACATCACCACACATATTCCTTGCCAATACTTGCGCATCCTGTTCCAGCTCAACCCCTATCATCCACAATGCTACCCACTGCCTTGCTAATGGACCTATCCGCTCCCCAGTCTCCATTGAATTACCCGACTGCTGCGTGACTTTAAAGGTACATCCATTTATATCTTTTGGAGATATTCACTTCCCGTATTACAAGCGGTGGCAACTAACCCATAATGGCATACCTCCAAAGTGTCCCTGACTTGGAGGCACTGTCCCTCTTTAGAGTCCATGTCCCCCTGCCCCTCGTTGTTCTCATTTGTCCCTCATTTGCAGATTTGCACAAATAAATTATTCATTTGCCTATTAAAAGGGTTTATATTAATTTTACTGTAACATCTGATCACCTATCCATCCCTTAGGTATGTAATTGTTAGTCTTTGTGCATAAGTTGTGCTGTGCCATTGGCCTTAGGAAAAAGTTGAAATGATTTACTATAGTGAAACCGTGACTGTTATAACACTCACCAGGTCCTACTAGTGTAGAGGACAAAAAATGAATTACGAGAGGCTCTCAAAATGTATTCTGATAGTGTCCTATTAGATGTATAGTATGAAACATGAAAAATCAGAAAAACGTGAGTATCAAGGAGTAGAAAGAAAACAGGGGGGAGGGGGAATTGTGGTAAATGAGTTGTAGATACACCACAATGCTGGTATATATTGTTTTCTGAATAGGGTTCCCATGCAGACCTGCTGAGCCAGCTGAGAGGCTGATTGATGTCTCCAGCTGCTCCCCTTGTGATGGTGCCCTATGCGGTTGACCACTCCAATGGCTGCCCATGAATGCACCATCATTTTATGATGATCTTATTTTTTTATGGCTTACTTATTGATGGCTAAAACCCACCAGTAATGCAAAACCAAATTAACCAATCTCCCGCTCATCCTCAGCAAGTAGAAAAAGAAATAGCTAAATCTGCTTAACTTGACATATTGTTAACCCTGTTAACCCTGGTGTTCCATTCCCAGGCTCCTACAACAGCAGATTGCGGCCCCATGAGTGGGTATTAGAACATAAAGAAAGAGGAACCAGTGCTTTAAAATGTAAATAACGGCATGTTCAAATCCAGGACACTCTGGCAATTACTGGTCCAGCCTTTCAATCTGTGACTTTGCGGGATCAATAGCTACGAACCAAGAGAAATAAAAATGGGAAAAACCATCAAAAAGATACTGCCTGTGGGGTGAGGGATGTAGGGTATATTAATCAAAAAGATGGGTTTTAGTCTGTTTTAAACCACTGAAACTGTAAGAGTAAAATATAAAACAAGAAGCTGGTAGCTCTGCAATTTTTCCCATAACGTCACTTGGGAAACAATCCTTGAATGTTTGCTTTCATTGTTTCTCTTTGGGGACTGTCCTTTGTTTAGTTGTAACTTGGCCTACCAGCATTAATGTAATTTGAGGAAATGACTCATTGTCCTTCACTAGTGTTGTCACGAATAAATATATGCTAAACGTCTAAAGAATGTTTTTAGTTACTGAAACGATTAAGCAGCAGACATGGAGAGAGACAGAGATAAATGGAAGAAAAACAGCTGGCTTACTACAAAGGACCGTCATGTATACATGGGGACTCAGAAGACACAGCTCCGCTTTAAAATCAACCATTTTTTTGTGACCCTACTTCAAAAACAAGCATTCTTTTCTATAGGTTTGGGAACTATTCTGGCGGCAGTAGAGAAAATGGAGGGAGGCAGAAAAGAATGGAAGAAAAGCTGCTGGCTTATTACAAAGTATTGTTATGTACACCTGGGGACTCGGAAGAAACCAGTAAACTAGTTTCTTGTGTCCCAGAGTCTAGCACTGGTAGAGCAATTAAGGGCTTGTAGAGATTTATTATTAAATATGACTTTTCCAGTAATTAAAATAAAATGCACAAATATTTTCTTGCTCTAAACCTGCTTAGATGGGTTTGATTCTATGTCCAACAGTGTTCAACTTGATCTGACTTTAAGTTCTCACTTCCAGTGGCATACTGGTTCCAAAAATCATCCCCTGATTTCACCTGCCCCTGGCCAGCCCACAACACGCCACTCAGAACTCCTGTCAAAGTGCCTCCCTGGCCAGTCCAGGCTATAGCATTGCAGGGAAAGATCATGGGCAGGGGTGAATATGGGCACACTGAAATAAATGGTATTAAAGCAGTAGTAATATAGAAACCATCCATGCAGTGAGACAAACAAGGAATATACACCGCAAGGAGCTACCCAAACCATGGTGCCCAACGAGCAGTTGGGGGATAGGTGCCTTGCTGCAGAGCACTTCAGTCATATCCCGGCCAGGAATCAAACCTGCAGTCTTCCAGTCACAAGACCGATTCCCTTTTTTTTTTTTTTTACAATTTTTTTTTACTGTCTGTGCAGCTCAGTCACGTTTCTTAACCTTCGCAGGCTAGTTCAACCACCCTGAAAAATCACTAAACTCATGTGGGGTTGGGAAGGTCTAACCATAACACTTGAGCACTTGAGTCATTCATGGTGAGGGCGGACTTTCTGTTAGCTTAATCTCCTTATTGGCTTCTTCACCTTTCTCCTCCTCTTTTAAAAGACGCCTCATAGTCTGAACCGTTTTGGCCATATTCATTGGGGTGAGGCGTTGGAGACCGCTTCCAATGACCTTACGCTCTCTCATCCTTGTCGTCATCACACTCAAAAGCTACCTGCGCTCACTGCTTCCTCTGCTCCTCCCATAAATAAAGACTGAAGCTTTCATTGTCAGAAGATAAGACAAAGCTATAGCTCTCACCTTCATCCATCCTCGGTAGTTGGGGAAACATAGAATTGGTGAAAACCATTTCCTCCTGCAGTGATAAGAGGTGTAAGGGTAATTATTGGGGTTACAGACAAAACAAAACAGAGTACCCCTGCGCTCAAATCCCCACCAGCTTACAACAATTTCTACAATCCATCTAAATTTACAAAACAGTGAGGTTTTCTTTACACACATTTACAAATGTACGGGAAGCTGCAGGACCATGTCAAGGCACCTCTTTTTTTCACACATAGGAAAGGATAAACTGAGAGCTGTACTTACACGAGGCTGCCCAGGGCTCTAACCCTTTAGATTATTATTGGGTCAACTTTAACTGTAATCCAACATATGTCATGGTGTCAACTTATATCAGGCAATGTCCAGCACAGGTATGGTAGCCAAGGGTAAGAGTTAATGGGTCTGCAGAATGGAGAGATACCAAGATGGTATGTCAGCAGATGGACACTCAACGGCGAACAGGATAGGTGAAAGCATCAGCTTGTTTTATCTTTGGTTTAATGCTTTAATCCATGTCACAGTCAAGTTCACGGCTCACAGTTCACAGGTCAAACAAACTTGCATAACTTGTATAAAAACAACCACAGGCAGGCTTGCTTCATAAGGACGTTTCAGTGAAAGGGTTAAATGTCCATCAAGCATAGAACACAGGTACTCTTACTTATCAGCACGTTAGGGGTTCCACCACCCCAGCTTGATGTGAACACTAGCTTTTAGTAAATCAGGCAGGAAATAACGCAGGGCAAGGAGTGCTTTGGGGCCTTCTCCACTATGTAGGTTCTGGATTTCCAGAGGTCCCACTGGGTGTAAGCTTAGAATTAGGTCAGTGTCCAGGGACACTTCCAGACAGGTTTAAGACTTCCCTGAAGGTTAAGGTTTTCCAACAACAGGGACAGCCACACCTTACCAGAGTTCTTACCAGGCTCATCTTTCTGCCTCTCAAACTCACACAACAGATGACTCCTTACTGTTAAATCCACACCAAAGGCACCCCCATGGGTTATCTCACTCCCACATCTCCCAGGGTCCTCTCGAGGTGCCACGAAACCCTTGTCGCTAAAGAAGTATATTCTGCTGCCTTGTGCTTACTGCTCTAGCTACACTCTGATTCCCACCCCAGCTATCTTACATGTGATACTGAGCCCAGAACCTGAGTGAATGGAGGTCTCCAGTTATGATCCATTCTAAGACCTCATGGACTCCGCAGATGTCCTTAATCAAGCCCAGAAGTTTAACAGAACAAGTAGTATGACCTTCCAATTAGAAGATATCATCCAAAAATGGTTCTGGCAGTTCCCGGGCTGCAAGCAACATGGGGGGGGGGGGGGGGACTCCTCCTTCCGGAGGAAGTGAGTGAGGGTCTCAAGCAAATAAGCAGCCTGAGGCAGAACAAAATGGTTCCATCTTCTTGGGGACATTTGGGTGAAGCTGTCATTTCTGTTGTATATCTGCAAAATTACTCACCTTTAACTTGTACTCTCCTCTCAGACCTATATTTGTAATATTTCTATGATACTCGTATGCTTTAGTTACTGCGTAGTGTACAATTTCCGCATTTAAATATATGTTTAACTTGATCTGACTTTTTGGCTTAACCAAAATATGTGTGTCCGTGCCCCTTGGGTAAAATTTAGAGGCCTCTGGGCTGGT
Organism: Gastrophryne carolinensis; assembly: GCA_027917425.1. Taxonomy (NCBI): domain Eukaryota; kingdom Metazoa; phylum Chordata; class Amphibia; order Anura; family Microhylidae; genus Gastrophryne; species Gastrophryne carolinensis. The sequence goes on along the minus strand of CM051244.1, from coordinate 121,375,315 downwards.
TAATCTGACTGAGTTAGGAAAGCGTGTTGCATGATTTCGTAATCTGCGCCGTCAGCAGGCGCATGTGATACTCGTTTCCTGACAATCTTTATTTGTTATTGTTATTCAAAATTAAATGTATGTATTATCATGTTTAATAATCGTTACATTGTTTATTAATCATTGCAATATATTTTATGTATTTTTTTGTTATAGATATCAAGCCAACAATATTTTTGTAGTCAAATAATTCTCTTAAACAAACATTTTGCCAGGTATTTGGCTAGAAGGAATTGTGAATTAGCTCATGAAAATGCGACGTGTTTATTCAAAATGTGCAATTAATCATCCATTTGTTCTGTCCTGAGAGTTCTGTTCAGTCTTATCTTGTGCTTGATAAGCTTTAATCTTTATTGCACCTGTTAGGAGCCACCATAGCTTCTCTCTGGCCCTTTCCTCTGCTTCCTCAGCTATGTTCACTTGTAAGCACCTAGCATTTCTACACTACAATATTGCTGCAGAGCTCTATTGCCACCCTTCATACATGACAAACCTGGGCATATACCTGGGCCCACTACACCTTGGTGATTTTATTAAATTGCTATAACTAGTTTTGTTGTCACCTGTTGCTCCTGATTGCTTCATTATCTGCCCCTTGCCCCTACTCTTGGCCCCTTTTAATGTGAATTTTCACTTTGGGAAAAATGTCAGAAGAACAAACAGCTGCAAAAGAACAAAATGCTGGATCTAGAGTGTTTAGAATTCCAGTACAACCACTTCTGTTCAGAACTGGTCACATTTCAACCTTGTACTTTATAAAATGTAAACTTAAAAGAACACAAGGAACTTCAATGAAAATCAATGTCAGATCTTATTTATCTACAGTCTCCATAACGCTTTGAAAAATTATATCCTAAGATTCTTTATACACTGGACTGTGCTAATTTATATTGTTTTTGTTTGCCTAGGTAGTGGTTGAGTAATGTTTAGGAAATTGGGTTTTGTGTAGATCCACTGTTCTTTTACCACTACTACAGATTAATAGGAAGTACCCATAATGCCTTGGTCTCGTAGGAGGTTATTCGCAGAGCACACAAAAAGGCTTTTGTCAATAAGGCGCTGTTTGTAGACATTGTTCGCATAATTGTGTTATGTCACTGCAATGTTCAGAAAGCTAAATACATATGGTGTGGCCTAGTATGGTATTGCTTTGTTTATGTAGTCAGCATTTTGACAGGATAAGTTTGATGTTTTCCACACCACCACGCTTCCATCACTAGTCCAAACTCTAAGAATTGTCCTTGTAGGTGTCAGTCTTGTTTTTAGCATAAAGTTTACTTGTAGACCACCCTCCTCCTAGGAAACCCAAGAGACATCTCAAGGTTCCTTGATGCAGTTCTGAAAAATAACTAGGAAAGGCCAAACATTAAAATAGAGTTTGTTGTTCCCTTGTTGTTTCTTTGTCCCTCTTTAAGGTGTAACATGCAGATCTACATCAATAAATGATTCATTCACCTATTCAAAGTGTGTATATTGCTGTAACTGTTACAGCCTATCTCCTATACATCCCTTAAAGAGGGGTTGTGGCTTAATATACAAATTGTGCCTCTTTCCCATCCTGAAAAGTTGGAAGGTATGGTATTGCATGTATGTGTGTATCTATCTATCTATCTAGGACCTAACTAAGACTAGAGGGTCCAAGATAGTGTCTGACTAATGTAGGACAAATAAACCTAGTGGGAAAACTAGATATATTGACTGGGCCTTGTAGTAGACAAGATAGGGCAAACAGGAGGAAAAAGAGACAAGCAATGGGTCAGTTGGCCGGGATTCCATAACAGTGTCAAGCAGTGATAAGTCCTAAATCAAGTGTCTGAACAAAACTAAAGATTCAAATGTCAGTGCTAGAGACAATGGTCAGAAAAAGTCAGACCATGCTGAGCTGTGGAGATTTAAGGTGTGGCAAATCCAATAATAGGGAATCAAAAGAGAAACAGAAGCACTAACTGTACTCTTTGTCACGTTCCTGTACGACTGGCTGGTTCTGCACAGGTGCGGTCAGCATGTGTGATTGCTTCTGCACAGGTATAGTCAGTAGCTAGTCAGGAGTTGTAAGTTGTTAGAATTTAATTTTTCCATCTTCCTTGTCAACTGATGCATGTGCCATGTCAGCTCAGTGAGTATCCACCCTCCTTGTCGGCTGACGTTAATGTCCAATCAAGTCACGCCTAGGCCTTTCTATAAGGAAATCCTGGACAGAAAGAGGGTGCCAAAAGATTCTCTCCGGTTTTGACTGTGCCATAGCCTTTCTTGGGAATGGTGCACTGTAGGTCTACTTTATCATGTACCACTTTACCCAATACCTTTGCTATATGGAATCCAGATCTTGCAGAATTCCCCAGGTGGTCAGTTCATTTGACCATGGATGTGCAGCATCTTGGGAACAGCATTGCCGGTAGAAGAACTTGCAGAACTGGGCCAGGTTGAGGTATAGGTCCTCTTTAACTCCCTCTTGGGGAATTCAGTATTAGGTGGTACTCGAAATATTTGAAAAAAAGTGGTGCTTTATGATAAAAGAATATGGAATCCTGCTCTAGGGTTCTCTCTAAACTTTCCAAGTTGTTTGTGTACCACTACTATGTGTCACAGACCAAAAACAAATCACATTTTATTACCATGGCCCATGGGTGTCACCACACGGTATCTCTAAATTCACCTAAGGGAAATGCCATAATGTCAACAGCAAAAGAGACTTTATGGGGGTGATTCAGAGCCAGGTCAAAATTTACACCTGATAATAAAAGTCAGCTGCATGTATGTAAGTAAGTATTTTCTTTTTTCTTTAGAGGCCCTTCAATTCCCAACTCTAGTCAACACCTTTTTTTTAAGTTTTGTATAGAGTTGTGTGGTGGGTCAGCTTTGAACTGCTGTTCTGGTAGAAGAGCAACCTCTCTGAGCAGAGGCGCAGCCTTTCTATGGGAAATCTTCAGTGAAAATGTTGTGTTCTAAAAGACTCCAATGCCGGCCAACTAAGTGTGCCTGGGGCATCTGGGATTCAGAAGGCCAGGCAACCCCCCTGCTCCAAGTTAGAGCCTCTAAAGCCCACTCTAAAAAAATGGGAGGTAACATCCCCTCCTACAATGGGGAGGGGAGGTGGGGAGCCTGGCAGCATAAATAGGATGGTCAAAAACCAGGCTGGCGTCACTCAACGGGAAGGGGGTTATGCAGCCGGCGTACCCAGGGGTGTCCATCACCATAACCATCATCATAAGCTCTTGACACCCCCTTGTGGGAGCTTCCCTCATCACGACTGCATGCCAAGGTAACTTATGCTTATTGTTTCTCTGTGTAACTCACTCTAGCCTGTAACCATCTCAAGAATAGCATATTTTGTAACCTGTAACATTTCATACTACTTCATAGTTAAATGCTTGTTAACTCTTGCTAGTGTGCTTATTAGCATTAAAACTTATATTTAATTTGAGCGGTCTGCTTTGCCTTAAACCAAGAATCGGTGTGTCCGAAGGCTGTGAGCCGGGTATCCCTGATAGGAGAGGTATCGGACAGAGGGTTTTTGGGAACGCGATCGGTGTGCACGGAGGTCCCTGGTTGTAGTCGGACCTCGTGACGCCCGGTTCCCTGAAAACTAGTATGCACTGAGTAAAATGCTGAATGGACAAATCTGGATGAACCTATTACCAGGATAAGGAAAATCCTAGTGATCCATTTTAGGCTGGCCAGTGCAAGTCTGAGACCAGCAGAGGAACTAGGAAGACACCCATTCTCTTCAGTGGGCCAGGGTTCAAAAGAGCCTGGACCTCTGGTATATGTGGCATCCATGGAGAGGCCTTGTGGCTCCCTATAATACTCTATGCTTCAAGTGCCTCTAACACCGTTGGCAGGCCCATGTCTTGGCAAGAAGAGGGTTCTGAGAAGTCAGACACTTTAGGTTCATACTAAGGGTAAAAATACATGTGACTTGCTTCTGACCAGAAGAAAGACTTCGGGGGAATAGGTTTGGTCCAGATAGTAGCTTCCCACGGGATCTCAAAGTGGGAACCCCCTACCTACCTTGTGGGGATCCTAGAGAGGTGTACTTATGGCTGGGGTTTATGTTGTGGCTCCCTGCAGAGTGGCCTCTATTATGACTTTTAATCCGGCTTAAAGAGGACTAAACCCCCCAAAAAACTCTATTTTGCTTCCCCACCCCAGGTACATTACCGTTTGGAAGTTTTCTGCCCTCGATGCTGCTTGGTATTCCTATTATAGTGATTTTAAAGGGATATAGAAGGCAAAGGCTATTATTAGACCATTGTGTTGGGCTACACTTTTTTCCATTTTTAAATTGAAGAAGAAAGGGTATATCAAGTTTCACCTTGGCTCTGTGATTCCGCATAATAATCAGCATTATGGGCGGGGTCTGTAAGACAGGCATTCTCATCAACCTGGCTGTTCTCCCTTCTCTCCCAGTGTTCACAGTCTGATGATACGGAGCTTTAGACCACCAGCTTAGCCCTATTATTTGTGGACTAAAGGAATTCAGGGGGTTTTAATTTTCCCCCAATTTTTTTTTAAAGCCAAAATTATTTTTATCTAATTCATTAACAGGACAATAAGGGGAGTTGATGCATGTTTTTTTTTATTGAAATGTAACCTTTCATAGGATGTGGTTGATCTGCTAAATTCATTCTGATTGGTTAGGTTTGTCTGTACTGTTTGGAAGTTATAGCACTATCCCGAAATATGGCCCAATGATAAAAATCCATATAACTATGCTGGATGGTGGGAGGAGGGGTCAATTATACATCCGACATCAAGAAATATCCAGCCAGGCTTGATTTACTTTCTTTTAATGGAAGGAAGAGGGCATCTGGGGTGATGGGTCTCTGTCACTCCTGATAGACTAACCTGTCACCCCTGGATTTTATTCCTACCATGAAAAAATAAACCACAAGCTTGGCGGGAGTTTTATTCAGTTTTGGTGTACCCCTCCTCTCATTAGCCAAGGTGTTCATATGAATCTTTAATATTTCAACATTTTGAGATAGTGCTCCTTTAAGGACTTATCGCCACAATGAATCATTTATTCAGCTCTAACATTGCTTTACTATGTCCAAGACTAAAAAAAGTTTCAGGCTTCTCTATAGTACTGTTTCCTGTGCAGCATTTGCATATCATGCGCCTTATGTCATGAGAGTGCTGCTTATGTACAGCATGTCAGTTAGGCAGTGAGAACGTTACATTGAAACAGTTGGCGAGACATTCTTGATTGTTCCTCGCTGAGTATGTGTGACGTGTGATGACGGATACGGAGCAGAGCTCTTTAGCTCAGGTTCTAAAAATGCGGTATGCTAAAGGACCATTCACACATGTTTTTATCTGGGTGTGGTGAGAACACGACAGCTCTCTACTGGAAAACGCAACACAGTTCCAGCCTGCGAGCGGTTAGGATAAAACACCCTGGAGACAGACGTGCAAAAACAGGAAAACATTATCCTGATGATCCAAAACAGGATTGCTATTGAAATTTTCCATTACATATGGCATACAGCTTTGTTAGACTAATTAAGAACATTACATGACATTTCTGTAGTTAGACAATATACTTGCTTATATATATGAGACCAAAAACGTAAAAAAAAGTACATTTATAAGAAAACAATCCTCGATTGCCCAACTGTTGCATCCTCTACTGTCCCACATATACTGGAATTATATGCCCTGTGGTAAGGTGCAATGTGCCATCATTGACGATAGGTATGTGGCACCAAGGTACCTGGCCTTGGTGCAGTAAAGCTGTATAGTTTTCTCCAGCATCAGCTGCTAATGGCAGTCTGCTGCTAAAATGTTAGTATAGCCGAAAGGCTAACCCGGGACGGCTTTACTGGGATGGTGTAGAGCAGGGTGGGACACCATCCCCTACCCAGGTCCGGGTTTTGCGGGCCGCATAAATAGCCTGGGGAGTCAGCTGTGCACTAGCTGTGTCTAGAGCTCACTTGTGGAGTGAGGCTCTGTGTGCCTGGCTGGAAGCTCTTATACAGGCTATTTCATGTGGACCCGAGGTGGATTCGGCTACAAGTGTGCAAGCTTGGACAAAAACTAAGAAAGGCTGTTGCCTGTCTGATGCAATACTATGGCATTTTTCCTGAAAAGGTGATGTAACCCAAAAAGGATATTTTATGTTATGGACTTTATGTTTGAATAAACACGGACTTTACTTTGAACTTTTCACCTCTGAGCCTCTATACTGCTGACATCCTGCTGTCTACCAGAGCTGATCCTCACAGCCCGCAGAGCTAAGCATTATTTTCAGCTTGACATCACATTTTGGATGTGTAAGACAGGGCTGGAATTACGAACGAGCTATAGGGCCCTATTGTAAACTTTTCAGGGTGGGAAAGAGGGACAATCGTTAAATTAAGCCACGCCTCCTCATTGGGGGATCAATGGGTGATAGGCTGCAACAGTTAAAACAATAGAAACACTTTTAATAGGCAAATGAATGCAGATCTGCACGTTACACCTCAAAGAGGGACAAATGAGAACAACAAGGGACAGGGGGACATGGACACAAAAGGGGCACAGTCCCTCCGAATCAGGGCCACTTGGGAGGTATGAAGTTTAACCCTCTCATCACTATATAATATTCAGTAAACAGGCTTATGAATCCTGTAAAGAAACTAGGGGCCTTAGTTTGCATACAATTGCACGTTTTAAACCCCATGCCAAAGGTGCCCTTTGAGTCTCTAAAATTGGAACATGCAATGTAATCAAATATTTCAGAGTTGCCAGCTATAACACCCCTTTTAAATTGCCAAGGCACACGCGGGAGAAGTTCAGCTATTATAGATCTCTCACTGGGTAGTGTTCCAAAGGGAAGCTGGCAGCTTCTCAGATGAGTAGCTCTGTTATATTTGATTCCATTGCATGTTCCAACTTTGGGGACTTTAACATAATAGTAGGGACCCCACCAAAAAGGGGCGCCTTAATGTGGCATCGGGTTTACTCCAGAATGACATGGGTCAGTCTGGTTAATGCAGCCAATGAGCTATGTACTCTCAGTCACACAAGCAACCTAGCCTAGTTTTAGCACCATAAGCTGTTCTGCAACCATGCTTCCAAAACAGTATAGCTCAGCCATTATAAACCACATAATCAAATTAATAATCAAACGCCAATGAATCAAGATGAAATCTAACAAAACTGCTATCTGTAAAAGGGTCAGGGGATGGGGATATGTCTATGGCTAATAGGAATGAATTAATGAGCATTAATAAATACATGATAAACAGCAGGTTATCATGTAATAGGGGAGTGCTTGATTCATAACAACTTTGTTATATTACATATCTTTAATTACACTTCTAGATTTTTAGATTTAACAGAAAGCCTGTAATTTGATATATGACATTGCTCCTTTGCATTATAGTGTTGAAAACCCTTCTTACAGCCCTGGCTTATGATGAGCAAGTTATGTTCTGATTAACACGTCTGAATCTCTATTGCAGAGGTGATGACGCATTCCGACTTCGTTTCCTATTTATATCAGCACTTCAACTTTCGCTCTGGGTGTCTTCTCAAACCTCAACTGATAAAATAACATAGTAACTGCTCATGTGTTTTCTAGTTCCTATAGCAACCAAACATAACTTGGGTGCAGCGGTAAAGTCTTAGGTCATAGACATGTCATTCTGCCTTGGCTTCTTAGCAGTATAATACTGAGATTGTCTTGAGATAGTTGGTGTCAGTAAATATCATGAAAGGTCATTTATGCCTTTTGTTTATTGTGTTGTTCAAGTGCAGCAGAGAGTGGTTAAACTATATCAGAATTAGGTTTATTTTCACCAAGTAGTTATCTATATGTATGCATAGTGTATAGGGAGGATATCCTTTGTGGTCAGGGGTGCTTAGTACATTAGTTAAATAGGGGGAGATCAAACAGGAACCAGGTGAATAAGTGTAAACCTCCCGTAGTACCTTTTTTTTTTTTTTTGCAGTCTTTGAATCGGGACATTTGGAGCCTTGAAGTGGCATTTCCGTGACACACAGTAGGAAGGAATAAAAGATCCCTTTTATTCTAAACGACAAAGGTGCAATGTAAATAACTTAAACCAGACTCTCAGCATCATTTATTGAAAAGTACAAACCCTTCAAAAACTATTTCCCAGCATCTAAAATGAATATATTTTACATTTTTAATGTGGGCAATCTGTATGTACAGGATGGGGAGAACATGTAAGATATGGGTGAGCTGATGCTGTATAACTGTTGGTGGCAGAACATGGGCTGATGGTGGATATGGCCACTTTGGGGTTTATTTAAGAAGTGCCAGATGAACGTCAGGTGACTGTCAGGTCCCAGTGCAAAAGGTGTAGTTATCAAGTCAAAAAAAAACAGAGCTCCTGTGATGGTGCCAGGTAGTGTCCCATCTATCAACAGCAGTGGCGATTGGATGAGTGCCGGTGCTGAGTTCCTTACAGTGCCAGATAGGACCAGGAGCTCATCCTGCACTGTTTGGCTTTACCCCATACATTTCTATTGGCTGGGATTTAAGCATTTTAGTAGATTTTGTAAATCTTTGGGGGGGCTGGTGCATGTGCCATGAGATCCCTGGGCTGGTTGGGATTATTTTTATATGCAATTTTAGCACTTTTTTGTGCTGGGACGTGAGAAAGCTATGTAATGTTTGTCTGATGTCCCTAATGAAATTTCCATTTTTAATTAAAAAAATAACCCTAAAAAATAAAACATTGGGAGTCCAACAGGCCCTGATTTCCCTTTTCTTGGAGCGCCTGGTATTTTTTGATAAATTTTGTCGGGTTGCTCTTGGCTGGCGCTAGGTGTAGCTAGCACATAGGCTGGGAACACTGCCTGGCTGGGGGAGCTACAGCTGACAGCGCCGCCCGCCAGAAGTTGAAGCTGTGGTGCGGGCGCTGCTGAGCTTCTCAGGCGAGGCGCTCAAGTGGCTCCTGCTCCAATAATAAAAATAAGCCTCTACAATTGTTATCTTTTGTTTTATTTTTTTAGTGGCCTTTTAAACTACTGTTGTATGTTACATTTATCTCGTCCCTTTGTGTTTCTCCTGTAGTAAACCACCGGTCACATTCCGCTATGCATGTTCTTTGCATCTGGCACCCGCTCGCGGTCCGGTGGTGCTGTTGCTGGCATCTGAAGTTCTGCTGAACTCCTTCTACCCTGCTCATTCAAGTGAATGGCAGATTTCTCTTCTAAAAAGTAGCACACTTTTTCTCCCAGTGCTGAATTCCCCCTTATATACAAAATAAAAAAATAAGACTTAATAGACCTACATACACAGACACAGGGGGTTAAAGTGGACCAAAACCCAGGATTTTGACTATGCTGGGTTTTGGTCCTTGCCCACTGTGCTGTGGGAAACCCCCCAGGTCACTCGATCTCACTCACCCTTCCCTGGTCCTACGGCATTTCTCTTGTCCAGTAAGCACGCTCTGATCCGCTCCCACCCCTTCGTCTAATAGCTGGTCTAATTTGAGCGGATCCGAACGCACCAACAGGGAGCGTGTTCACAAATGCCTGGTGCGGGCATAGGGGTAGCGGGGATATGGCCGCAGGACATACATGCGCTGTTGGACCAGGAAAGGTTCTGGATGCCCAGAAGGGAATCCAACGGCCCTGGAATTTTATGATAGGGTCGTTAGGTGGTGGGTTTTGGTCCACTTTAAAGACTGTTCACCAAAGCCTGGATAGGAATGTGTGTGTGTAACAAGAGGTAATGATAGCAGTATTTATTGTTTCTTTTTCTTTTTTATTGTTTTTTTTTTATTTTACAGTTTAGATACAGTATACATAGTTAATGAGTGATTCTCACAAATATACATCACATTTCTTTTAGACAATGGTTTGTGCAACAACATAACACAATGTTTTAACGTGGAGAGTTACTTACGGTTTAGCCCTGCGTATCATTTCCACCGGAGAGGTGGAAGCTATGAGCTCATCTCCCTCAACCACTCTTGTCATGTACCATGGGGTATCCTTGAAGGTCTGGTATAATTTGTGTCTAATTTCAATTTGTAATGTGTCAATAAAGCTTCCCCACGTCCTGAAAAAACTTTTGGTCTTTTTTCCTTGTCCTGTACTACGTCCAATTGAATTTACTAAGGAGAAAGAATTTTTGAGACTGCACCAAGTTATATATTTTTATATTAACATGCAGTGTGCACACCGGGGCAAACTAGGATAATGTACAAAAAACACTGAAGGTCCCACACCTTCCAAAGCCCCCACTACCATATATGGCACCACTGCTCAGTATCTTATAAAATTCAATGTTTATTAGCAAAAAAGAAAGGCTATACACACTATGGACATATTTAAAAAGACAATACAAGGTCAGTAAAGGAAGGAGAAAAAACAAACTTGGGAGGGGGAAGGAAGGGCTGGTGGTCAATGCAATATTAATTAATCTACTCCTAATAAATATAACACATATATATATAAATTGTGCTACCTGGCTGGTGTAAATAAAGTGCTGTAGTGCTAATAAACCTCCCTATTACATGGGAGTAAGAGTACCCCAATATATTAAATACCTATATAAAGTGCAAATATTCTCAGAAGTTACCCTCTAACCTAAACACATCTATATTCATACTAAATAAACAGTGAAAACCAGCCGGGGAGGACAAAAGTAATGCAATATCCACTATAAATAAAACTTACATGAAAGACAACCAAACAGGTCCACCAGCCCACCGACCCAATGTCTACGCGTTGCGAGACGTCACAGGCGTCACTTCCTCAGGACTCCAATTGAATTTAAAATATTGCTGCAGTAGCATGAATCTAATTTTAGAGAATAACTTTTTTTCTCAATCGCTAGGATGACTGGTATTAACCTTTAGGTGCCCCAATCCACTCTTAAGCCCTCTGTATTTATTGGTCCAAATATTGCTCATTCTGGAGTCTATGTATTGTTGTTCAGAATTTTTTTAAAAAGGGCATTCCCAGGAGCAGTGAAATAGATTCACCCATCCTTCCCCCTTATTGGTGTGAGTCCAAGAGTCCCATTTGAAGGGATCTAGCTAGTGATGCAGAGGGGTTGTTTAAGAGACTACCATGTAAAATCCAGTTTTTTGCAAGAAAGTCAACTCACCGGTGTAAATTCTCACAAACTGGGGTGATTCAAAGCCCCCTCTGAGAAGAACTCGTTTGGGCGTAATAGAAGCGAGAATTCACATATGTTTTGATTTTCTATACGTGATTTTACAACTCGCCTGACAGTTAACTGAATCACTGTCAGCAAGATGTATTCTTTTTCATTGTTAAATGCAATATGGCTATTGCTGGCGTTCTTTTTAGCAATAAAACTTTTTTTACTGCTATTGTAATTTTTTGCCCATTTTTCGTTAAATGCAAAGACCAAAAAAAGCCAACCAGCCCAAGCACCAGTCATAAGGGCTTGTAACCCAACGCTCAGAGGCCGCTCTCCGGGGTCCCTGTTCCTGCAAGTTGCCAGCCCTTATGCCCTTTGGTATGGACTCAGGGCTCTTCTGCACCAATGGACACCAGGCTCTTCCCCACCCCCTATGCCCTAAATGGGGGTGTGCAACACAGGTGAACTGGTATAGGGGCCCCCTGGATCCCTTACCAGTTCACAGCATGTAGTAAAAAAGACACCACAACACCAACATGACAATAACAATAAACTTTATTGTTATTAATTTGATTACTCATCAGTCCAGTCTTTTTTCTCATCCACCACTGGTCGATGTCCTTTTGCTGGTCTGCAGAAGTCCCTGACACTGTCCACCGGGCTTTGGGGCTCTTCGCTGCCCGCTCCGCCGTCTTCTTGTGGTGGGCCATCAGAACCTTCCACAGAATATATAGTTTTTAGAGGGTATTTCAAATGCAATAGGTTGTTTTTCTTGAAAAACTGCAAGGCGCGCATAGCAGTTGTATTTTATCTGAAAATCTCATACAGCGCTATTTCAGTTTAGGGGAATCTCCTGGGCAGAAAAGGTTGTCTACCAATACATATGTGGTACTATTGTAAGTGGAGGAAATTGGGCTTTTACACGCAATATGATTTTTATTTAAAACTTTTTTTCAATAAAATCACTACAAATCATTGCAAAAAATGTATTTTTTCCACACATATTTCACACAAGGCCAAACAAGACATTTCATGTTCATGTTGAAATAAACAATATATAATTTTCCTGGGAAATCCGTTCAAAAATCACAGCTGAACATGTACAGCGCAAAATATTGAAAAATGGTCTGGCAACAGAGGATGACAAAATCTCCAGGTAGGCTGCCACTGAAAAAGAGGTGTCATGGTACAGCTTTATGAGTCATGAACATGCTCAGCTATGGTCAAAGACAGCTGAGGGTCCACTGTGGAATTCCATGCTTGCGCCACAAGTTTGAGTTTAGACCAATTTTTGCATGGTCCTGGAGAAATGAAATTGAAAGGAGTGCAAACCATGTAGCCCTGCTACGGCTTTTACCCAGTGCTGCAGGAAATGCAGTAGACCCTTATGGGACAGGCATCAGTTGAGCTGCTCACTGCCTTCGTATTGCTGTTTGGTTTACAGTCCCTTTAACAATGGTACTAATGGTTTTAAACGGGTTGCTTCTATGTACACCAAGAAAAGAAGGAAAGACAAGGAACAGAGAGGAAGTTGAAGGTGGGGGTATGGATTATGTCAATATATTAATTTATATGATATTACTAAGAATTGCGTGCTATTTATACATGGATTAAGAGTCCAGGATTCCCATGTTTTGCTGAATTTGTTCCAAGAGTTGATAAGTGGGCTGTAATCTCTTTGAATGTGGAAAAGTTCAAGAGATGTGAATACTTTTTCAATGCACTGTATCTCTGACAATATAAAAGCCTCCAACTTAACCCAATGAAGCTAACTGCTTTTTAGGCAACTGTTTTAATTTAATGACACTACTGACCTATAGTCATTTTTAATATTCTGATCAGGGGTTATCAGGAACAAGTCCTTTCCCTAAGCTTTTTCAGGTTTCAGTAACAATTAGTACATGAGGAGTAACAGGGACAACTATAAACTACATGGGCCATGATGCTATGCACACAGAGCCGCACTGCCAGATAAGATATAAAGGAGGAAAAATGTGCAGATACAGCAACCCTAGATGACGTCACGAAGGTAGAAGAAATGCGTGTCAGGCAGCTGCAGAGAAAGGCAGCGTTCATAGCGCCGAGAACCAGGATACCAAACAATTAGTGCATACGGCGCCAGAACTTTTTAATCTATATTCACTGGACTTATACAGGACAAATGACTCATGCTTTACCATTTTCTCATGTTTTATTATTTTAATACAAAGAAAAATCACCATAAAATGGAGTTACAGGTGCCTGTGCGTTTTGCTACAACCACCACAGGAACGGATCCCTGCATCCAGTGCTTGCGGCTCATCAGCGACTAGACCAGTTGACACATCAGAGCAATCATCAGATGTGGCGAGACGGCCACAATGCGGAGTCTCCCCTAGGGCTTGCGTTGTTTCTCTATACAAATCCGGGCCTGGACGGTGAGTTACTTTACCTATTTACTCACTTATTTTATGCATTTACGTTCTTGCAAGTGATATTTGACAGTATTGCAAACTGCCAAACATTGCAATGGAAACACTGATACTGGGGTGCTAATATTTTACCACCAGACCCGTTTAAAGAAGTATAATATCACAGAGTTATGAATTTCGAACTGTACACTGATATCAATAGGCACACCTGAAAAAGCTTCGGGAAAGGACTTGGTTCCTGACTCTATAGCATCTAATTTTAGTTTCTATCTTGGCGGTGAAGGTCAACCACTTCATGAAGGTGCTGCCTGGGTACTGGTGCTTCCTATCTACTGTTCATACATAGTGGCCTTGCTGCACATTTGAATGAATCATCCATATGCATACAGCAGATATATGGTATCACATTTTTCTACAATTTGAATACATTCCCTTTATTTAACATTTACCGTATGTGTCTTTTGATTAAAATATTTGATAGTCATTACTTTAATAAGATTATAATGCTAATTAGTAACTTGTGTCCGGTATGAACAAGACTGGTGTACTTAGCTTAGGATTCAGAGATTTTCCTGCCTATAATTAGCACCTGTCACATTAAAGATTTTTTTTTACAAGAAGTAACTAAGATAATAAATGGTTCCTGCATTTAAAAAGGCCCCACCCTTTTACATCACCCACTTAATTCAAGGATTAACTACTTAGACAGTCATGCCTTCAACTTTACACAGCTTTTACCTACTTGCGTATTTTGTAGTTATTTTGACTGCAACCTTAGTTACTAAGCTACCCTAAGATTCTCCTTGTCTGTTACCTGTCAGACAATGTCTGTAAAGCCATCAGCCCAAAAAATTATGACAAAACAATTAAAAGGTGTAAAGAAAACTAGTTATCAGCTAGCTGTTTATAAATTCAATAGCATTTGAAAAGGAACAAAACCTATGATTTGCTGCTTATATGCTCATATGCTTATCTTGACGGCGATCCCATGGCACATGTTCCAGCAGCCAATCAGGTTTACTAGCTGTGCATCAAGGTTAGGATACTTGATGTCACAGATTTCTCAATGGAGAAATCCTCTATTTAAGAGTGACTAGAAATTTGAGAACTGCGGGACAAAGAGACTATGAATATACAGTGTTTAATTGTGATAAGCAAAACATAATCACACTCTATACATAATACATATACATAAACAAGGTGGAGTGAGGAAATCATACATGCATAAGGTCCAGTGGAAGTCCAAAGTCCAAGATGGAAACAAGGCAAAGCAGAAAGGAAAACAAATGGCAAAGGTAGGAGTCCTGGGTTCAGAGTTCAGGTTTCAGAGTTCTAGAATCCAGGTTCAAAAGACAGATTCAATGCTGATCCACTGAGGCCATGTGTGGATCAGCTTATATAGGCCAGGCAATGTTACAGGTGCAAGCTGATTCCCAGGAACTCTGCAGAACAGTGCCATCTGCTGGTCAAGCTGCATACAACAGAGACGAGTCCCAGAAAGGAGCAGCTGAAAGCTAAGGAGGAACTCTACTCTTTGGGGTTGTGTACCCACCCCAGCCATTCAGAGGTCAGCATATCAGTTGGAGGAACGCTGTGGATAATGCTGGTTTCCCACAGCGTAACATCACAAATCAGGGAAAGCAGTAACCTGGCCCTGGAGTCCTTTAGACTCTAGAGCCATGTTACAATGGTTTTGTTCCTCTTTGAAGAGCAACATCAGAGGCCCTGCCGTCTAAAAGATGCCAGGACCATCCAAGTTTCACTCCCGTGGTCATCCCAAATTGGGATGCCCCGCTGTGTGAAACCCCCAGGTCACCTGATCTCCTTACCTCTTCCTGAACCCTCACTACTTCTCAGCACCATGGCCCCATTCGCAGCATACCTCTATCTGGGGCATAAACCAAACTGTCACAACACCTGTTGGGTAGCTACCAGGGGAAGAAAAGTATAGGTATTAAAAGTTCCCATCAATGTCCTATTGTAGGCAAGTTTGTTATAAACAATAAACTAACTTCCAATAATAATTATAATACATTAAACATAAACAATTGTTTCTAGATGCTGAGTGCTGTGTAGTGAGCATAGTCACTTCTGAACCATTACAGGTTGAATCTAGCCCAGGGGTTGAATCTACACCAGGGATTCCAGATGATGCAGGGTTACAGGTGTACCAGGAATGTTAGAGCAATGATGGGAGACAACCAACTTGTGGATTGGGCAAGCTTGCTCTTGTTACATTAACAGGACAGGAAATGTGCATGCTATGACCAAAGTAAACTGGCTCTACAAGTATGAGTGACACCTCTAAACTGGAACTAACATGGACACATACAAATGCATGTCTACAAGGTCATTGGCACACATCCGATCACTCACCATCACAGCTCTGGCATTGGGCCATGCTGCTGGACCCACTTAGATGATGGTGGGGGCAACTGGGCATCTGGGCTGATGCTGGCCTTCAACATTCGTGTGGATATAAATGAAGAGCAGATACAAACATAAGATGTTGGAATATTCAATACTAATATATTTTTTAAACAATATTCTCTATTAAGGAGTTAGATGTGGGCAAATGTTTGACCACATTTGCCCATGTGGCAGGCCTCGCATAACTAAATCTCAAAATACATGGCCAATGGAGCTCAATGTTCTATATTTGCAGACAACAGAAGATACCCTACTGTTAGACATGGGCACTTCCACACACAAGTGCATATGAAATAATGACCTACTTAGAAACACAGCCAACACAGGATGCATTGAGGTGGTGATGTTTATTAATCTCAACATAACCTACAACATGCAGGGGTGCCACTTCGACAAGGAGGTGGCGGTGTTGCTGTCTGTGTGATGCCCTGAAACTACAAGGAAAAACATTTACACACTAGACTCTAACAAATAACTATGCAAACAGTATTAACATTATAATTAATAAGCAAGTAGACTCACCAGGGAGGGCTGTGAGCAGAAGCAGTGCTGCCCCTGCTCCCTCTATTAGGCCAAGCAGAGTCTTAACTCCAAGGGGTCAGCCTCCTCCCTCTCACTCCCAGACACCTTAGGGAGTGTGGTGGAGTCCCTCACCTCATCCACATCAGGACTCCCCACTTGAGACTGGCCCTAGCGATAGCCAGACCCTGCCAAATCCTCTTCAGAGGAGCTGAGTACACACACCGCCCCCACATCACCGGCACACTCCACTAGGGATTCAGCTTCCTTGTCCCCTTCCTCAACCTACTCACCTGGGTCCTCAACTTGGGCACGTCGTGAGAGCTCCTCCATCGTTGTCTCATCCTAATCCTGCACTCTGGTGTGGGGGAGAAAGCCCTTTGCATGCTTTCCCAGGGGAGGCCTAAAAAAGGAAAATACATCAGTTCCTACAGCAGGTTAAACAGGGCAGGTTAACGAGTTTTGGGTGTGTAGTCAATTTACCAGATGTAAAGGCATCATACAGCCTATAGACCTCTTCAGGCTCCCAGCGTTTAAAATCAGACCATCGATGTCTGATGTTGATAGCACCGGGACACCACGGTCTTCACCACCTCCACTATATGGCCCTTGTACCCCTTGTCATATTCTATGACACAGAAATACTAGATGCACATAAAGGACACAAAACTTTAAATAAGAACAACACAAAAATGATATGAATAAATACATTTAAATATATCTGAAAATCAACACACAACTAGAAAATAATACATTATTTTGTTCTAAACAATTTCTATACATTATAAATATGTGTACAAAAACCTTAAAAATGAAAATCGCTAATAATTGTTGTAAAAAACGCTACTCTGCACGCTAAATGTGGCAGATAAAAAAAGTTGTTTTAAAATGTTAAAACGCTCTGTAATTTTAAGAGGTCAGCAACGCTGCTACAGAAAAACACTAATAAAAAAGCTAGGCAACAGGGGGAAACACTAACAAATATACATACACATCTAAATTTTACAGAAGGAAGGCCACGCCCCATACAGTAAAACTGTACACTTGTCAAACCCCGGGGACACCCGCCTTCTTTGTGAGTTTACAACCTCCAATCTCCGCACTAGCTTCACCTTTAGCCAAGCCTCCGTTTTCAGTGACGCTTTAAACTCCTCACCGGAAATGGTTGCCCCCAGGACTTATTAGCTCAAATGATGTAAACTCACAGGGGTGAAGATGGATGAATCGAAGGTAAGACTGGGCATAATCAGGTAGCCGAGGTAAGTACAGATTACGATTCGGGTACTCCGGAGAATACAGACAAGGTCACGTCAAAGGTACAACCAGGATATCAGCGAGCTTTGCAGCACCAGGGATGAGACGGGTTCGTAGTCGTGATTCAGGCTGAGGTTGGTACAGGCGGCAGTCAGGATAGTCAGGCTAGCAAGGTCGGCAACAGGTAATCAACACGGGAATCTCAGGATAAGCACACCCAGCTAAACGCTATCATGGGCAGTGACAGACTGGGGAGGTAAAACCTTTATAAGGCTGAACCTAACGGGATTGGACAAAGGGGAATGTATGTGATTGGTGTCACAACGTTTAGGGCGTTTCGCCCAGAAAAACCTTTTGGCCCATTGGCCCTTTAAATCAACCTAATGCGGCCAACCTGACTACAGAGGAGCAGGGGAGATGGCGGTGAGAGGAGGAGGCAGCCGCGCTCGACGCCGCTCGAGCTGGCGCTGATGTGGCTGCCGGGCGAAAGGAGTACCAGCCAGCCACCCGAGGGCGCCAGGGGACTAGGCTGAAGGTAAGTTCACCGTGTCAATACTTACCTTCAAAATTTGACCATTGACCTGAGGTTGCACATGCTGCCACTCCCAGGGGCTAACCCTTCCCCCTGATGAGCTTGAGGAAGTGCTGGGGAAGCAGTTAATTGGGCGTCTGGGGGGAGCTATGTGCCATATTCATCCCGCGGAGGCGATACTACATATAACAACAGGACAACACTGCAGCGAACGTTAGGTAGCACCAAGGGTTACAAAGAAAAAAACCCTTACCTTATCCTCGGGCCAGCGGTGCTCCTCCGGTCTCTGTTCGGCTGCTGCTGAAAATGACACAGCTGCATCGTGGGTGTGTGCACGGAGCCAGGGGATGTGTCATGCTGCCAAGATGGTGCTGCCCAGGATCCAGAGCACCGGAGGAGCAGTGGTGGCCCGAGAATCAGGTAAGATTTTTTTTTTCTTTGTAACTCCCCCATCTTGCCTCAGTGCCAGGGTGGCAGGATGGGAGGGTCATTATAGACTGAAGTTCTGCAATTAATTTAATCTTACTTTTACTACGAGGCAGCCAGCTCTGCAGTGCACCTACAGAGTAAGTGCTCCCAAATGACACCCACCCTTGGCCACTGGTCTGGTGGAGGGCTCTTACATGCTGCACACAATTTATAAGAGGCTGCTTACCTATTACTATAGCATGTTGCACTCACAAAAGGTAAAGCGACAGCTTACATGTTATGCTAGTACATTGCATTTATATTGAATATGTTTACCAGACAACATATTCACCCCCGGAGCCTTGAATTCTAAACAAATATCTTAAAGCAGAGGTGTTCAACTATTTAAAGAGCGCAGGCTGTATATGTGATTTGTAAACTGGTTGCTGGCCACAATTAATAGGTTCAGAATTTTACATTTTTCATTTTACATAACATAATAAATATTTTCTACACCAATCAGGAGACCCACTGTCTCCACAAACTCCATAGATTTGTTTTACTCATAGGTTCTTCCACCACACCACCCTATTGTCACCTTTATATGTGTCACGGAGCGGGTGGAGCGGACTTGGATGTGGATCCGCTTAGACTGTGGAACTGATTTCGAGTGCCGTGTCAGGGGAGCGGCGTCCAAGGGGCGACCAGTATTCACCAGAGCCCACCGCAAAGGCAGGTTGGTCTTGTAGCGGCGAGTGACCCCCAGGTCGCTACCCCCCAACAGCGGCCCAGTTCCACAGTTAGCCGAGGCTCAGCATGGTGCACAGGGGCAGGCAAAAGACGTAGTGAGTACAGGCAGAGGTCAGGGCTGGCAGCACAGGTTCGTGGTAAAGGTGAGTAGCCAAGGTCGGGGCAGGCAGAGGCCGGTACACGGGTGAGCAATCCAAAAGCAACTGATTTACAACTGGCATGGAAAGACCAAGATCCGGCACTGATGGAAAGGAAGTGCCCCTTTAAATAGGGGAAGTGGATCCAGGATTGGATGACCAGACACCAATCAGTGGTGTACAGGCCCTTTAAATCTCAGGGATCCGGTGCGCGCTCCCTCTAGTGGACGGAGACGTGCGCGCACCTGACCATGCGAGGAGGAAGCATGGGGGGAAGGGAGACGGCTGGATGCGGCCATGGAGGTAAGTGAAGTGCCGCGAGATGGGCGCGCAGCGCTCGCCCTAACAATATGTAGTAACAATTCCCACATGCTACCAATGCCCACGCTGGTTGTCTTACCTCTGCAAATATATGGGGCCCATATTTATTGCCCATCCCTCATCAATCCCAATTCACAACTGTATTCCCAATACTCAGCCCATCTAAATGCCTACCAATGCTAAACATACAATTAAATATAGGAAAAAACTCTTTATCTTGTTATGGTGCCACAGATGTCACTCAGGGGTGGTGTTGTACTATTAATGTCACCACGTTCCTCCAAGCCACCACTGCCACCTCTATTTGCCAATGTGCCCCTCCTATATCCTTCTCCTTGCAACCTCTCATCTTTACTGCACCTCAATTAACCTTTACACACCAGTTCTATGTAACCCTCCCACTTTCCCCACAGCAGGTCAGGGGCCGTATTAGATGGACATTGAACATGTGTACGTAAAGGGACATTCCAAGCAAAGAGTTAAAGTTAGCTGCTTTCTGCTTGGTCCGTGCTGGCTTTCGGCAGTGGCATCTTTTATTCACCAGCACTTTTCACTCCCTGATAAACCCTACTGAACTTGCCCCTTTCTGCTGACTTCTCTTTCTCATTCCCCAAAATGAATTCACTTTGGAGAGGACTGTCACACTAAAAATGCATGGATAAGTCATCCACTGCTGCCGAAGAGACCCAGCAGAAGGCAGAACACCGGCCACAGCACGCAATTACACATTTATGAAGCCGATCCTGTTGAGCGACTAGGATAAAGCCATGTAGCGTTAGATTCATCATTATCCAAGCCTCAGCGTACAGCGCCACCAATTACCTATCGCTACCTGCCGCTCTCCCATACATTTCAATAGACGATCCTCAAATCACATTGCTCATCCATTTTTTTTTTTTATGTATGCTTATGTATGTTTTTGAAGGTTTTTTTTTCCAAAAAATGTATTTTTTAGTCTGTAATTAAAGTGTTAAAGTCACACCCCTCCAACAATGTCATTCCAGTGTATTTGGTTTGCTTAATGTTGTTCATGTATTTTAAAAATCATTTTAATCACACAACGACTGGCGCTATGTCCTCCAGCATCACAATCTAGAACGACTGCGTTCGGTCGCTGTGAATTTGTGTTAAATACGGTAGGATTCACAGAGATTCGGTCGCACTGAGCAGTCGCTGACGTTCGCATCATGCAGCGCTCCACAGTTGTTAAATATTGATTTTGCGTGTGTGTCTCTAACGCCGAACATTGGTATGCGTACACATTGTTAACTTTGCGTTTCATAGCGGTATCATTTGCGTGTGTTAGCGTATTTTTAATGCAAGGAGTGTCCAAAGTTTTGCTTTCACTTTCGTTTTTGCTACTTCCTTTTTACCACCTACGAGGATCCATTATGCGGCCCAGACGCCCAGCAAGACCTCTCCCCAGCTACTCCTCCTCATATTTAGATAGATTAGACAATGAGGGCGTTTACCGGCTCTATGATGTCTACGCATCAGGTGTTACATCACTACATACTTGTATTTACTATAATGTGGGATAAGTAAGGTATTTGTGTGTGATTTGACCCTTTTTTCCAAAACAGATGTTTCCACACAGACGGACCCCGTTATCATACTCCCCACCCCTGCTCCAGGAACCCCCAGCAGCATGGTCCCTAGTCACAGCTGCGATGGTGAGTACAATGCAATTTTCTAAAAACATACATATCAACCATATGTCTATATACATGACCAGGCATAAAGGTTCCTGACATGATGGAGTTAATTATGAGACAGGTAGA
The DNA here is from genome assembly GCA_027917425.1 of Gastrophryne carolinensis. Taxonomy (NCBI): domain Eukaryota; kingdom Metazoa; phylum Chordata; class Amphibia; order Anura; family Microhylidae; genus Gastrophryne; species Gastrophryne carolinensis. The sequence continues at coordinate 121,353,659 of CM051244.1, read as the reverse complement.
TGATATTTTTGCATGTATGCATGCTAGATTGTTGGCTCTGCTTAGGTTAAGTTCAAATACATTATACATGCAGCCTGTGAGCATCTGTGGTCAATAAACAAATCCTTCCCTAATTATGTGTAGACCTATAATTGTATTAGATCAATGATTTGTTTAGTGCTATGGACATAAGTAATTAAAGTAAACAGGAAGTACACTCCTCAAAAGCTTAAGTAAATATTAATTGTTTTCGTAAGGTAAGTTAAATAGTAAGGCTAGGGTGGATGAAAGCAAATGGTAGGCCCCAAATTTTAAAAAAGGTGTAAATTAATTCTATACACTAGCCTAATATTCTATATCCCTAAAATTTAGAAGCAATAAAAATGAAGCTGTACAATTAATGACCTCTCAAAGATGCTTTCAGATTTTTGTGCACATAATAATGACCTTTCTTTCACCCTACAGCTTGCAATAATGAGCATCGCAGACTGTGGCAGTATGTCCGAAGGACAAGATTTATGCTGCTGGGGAAGATGAAAAAGCCGTAGGGGGGGGGGGGGGGGGGTATGCGTTTGGCCTCTATGCAGCTTATGCAGTTATGCCCATGTTGGGCTTTTGGTAAATAACAAAATAAAAGTTTTTATATTTTGTTTATATATTTATATATATGTTTATATATTTATATTTTGACTAACATTTGTTGTCAGAGTTTCTTTCGTTTTCCACACACTCCAAAAAATAAAAAAAAATTGGAAAAATAATATTATATTGCCTATGTGAGCATAGACAATATAAAATTATTCTAAATTTAAGCATTCAAACAACATTAAAACGCCCAGACACTATTATATTTGGGTGAGCAATTGTACAGTGGCTTGATAGCGACTGAGACACATCATATTCACCATTAGAGGCCAGGTTAATATAGTGACCGAGGAGCTCAGGAATAGCGACTGGCGGCTGATCGGGGCGGCCACTAGCGGTCGATCATAGCGCCGCAGTACAGACGCTCATCTGTCGCTACCTGCTGCTAATAGTGAATCAGCCTGCAAGTATAAAGGACAGGGGAGATTGGAGAAATCATTATCTATCACCACTAGAACATCCGGGTGCTGCTTATTGCTGATTGTTTTAAACAAGGGCCTTAGATTGAAAGAACATCAAATAGTTGTACAATTAATGCTTTGAAATTTCCAATGCCCTGTTTCCTGAAGTCTCAGGTAAAACTGTAGTGGAGTTAAAGACTTAAAGGCTGATTCATTACTAACGCCAGGTATCGGCAGATGAGCGTCTGTATAGTGGCTTAGATTGACCGCTAGTAGACGCTGTAAGCAGGTATCGGGCGCTGTTAGAGTCACTCACCAGATTCGCTTTCATAAGTGTGGTATTGCATACAGCGCCCGGCGTTCACCAGACGCTGCCTACCGCTACGAGGCGCTACCTGCCGCTATCCCTTCATGAATAACCCCCATAAACTTTCCATTCTTGCAAAATGTCAGAACACAACAGTAGGGTAAAGAAACACTTCCCAAATAGCAAACAAGCAGCAATAAAGAAACAGCAAATATAACCATTCCCATTATAAATAAAGTCTGGTTTGAGTTCCACTTAAGCCATGTAACAGTTTCAATAGTTTTGAATATCAATTCCAGCTTACATTGGGCAAGCCCTAGAATCCAGGAAATATTTTTTTAGGCCTGGAATCACTTTTGGTTAGATCTATAAAATAAATTGCAGTATCGTAATGCCAGTGTCTAATTTTCCGTTAAAACATCAAGTTTCTCTTTTTCCATTTATTTTACTAAAATAGCTCTGGAACTAAAATCCATCCCGAGAGAGCTGAAGTGAGAGGAGCTTGGAAATCATTTCATTTAGTGTGGGAAAAAATGAGAAAGAAGGACAACTACCGAAATGCTTTAAATAACAGTTTTACAACTGACTAAACTTCTACCAGCTTTTTTTTTAACTGGACCTCTATTATTTCTTGGAGGGATACAGGAGCCGCTATTTAAAGTGGACCAACACCCAGGATTTTGACTATCCTGGGTTTTGGTCCACTTCGGTGGGGCACCCCGATCGGGGGTGCCCCACTGTGTGAAACCCCCCAGAAAGCCCCAAAAACTCACCTCACCACGCTCCCACGTGACCATGCCGTCCAATCCCCGCTGACGGACAAGCGGGTGACAGCGACGGACAAGACAGCGCGTCCGCCGCCGCCTCCCGCACGTCACTCTTACAGGGCGCGTAGCCGCGCCAGCCATTCACAAACGTCCGGCGCGGGTGCGGGTCCTGCTAGAGGGACGCGTGGGAGGCGGTGGCGGGCGCCGCTGGATTGAGGAGAAGGTAGGGATTTAGGGGTTTCTGGGGGGTTTCACACAGCGGGGCACCCCCCGATCGGGGTGCCCCGCAGTCAGGGAGCTGATCGGTCCGGGAATCTTATAGATTCCCGGGCCGATCATGGGAGGGTGTTGGTCCACTTTAAGTGGAGCGAAACCCAGCGTAGCCAGCCTTGGAATTTAGTTCAGAGCTCGACACTAGCCTACCCCCTGGGGCATCCCAAATCAGAATGTCCCGCTGTCCGAAACCCAACCCGGTCGCAGCAAAGCTAACTTTTCCAATGGCCCCCTTCACCGATGTAAACTGTAGCCACATCCCTGGCATCTCTGGGCATTCCGATAGGCTTGTGGCGGGAGCATGCTCACATCTGGGGATCTGGCCGCTCGCACTCACCTTTGCCAAACGCAGATCTGTTTGCCAAATGTTAATGTACAGGTTGAACAGCTGTCCACGCATTTGCGGTAGGACCCAGGAAAGTTGGGTTTGTACTGGGTGATCGAGGGGGGGGGGGGTTCACACAGTGGGACATCCTAATTGGGGACAAAGAACAAAACCCGGCATATTCAAATCAAATAAAATCATATTTTACCTTAACTCACTTATACATTCATAATTTTCTATCATTTTCAGATAGAACTGCTGTGACTGTGTCTAATTGGTAAAGATGTATCCTCTCCCCAGTAGAGTTTTTATGGCAACTCCCGAGTGTCTGTCAGGCTCCATCATCTATACAACCTCCATTTCATACATTTTAAGGGCTCATTCACGTTTAGCAAACCGCAACCATGTCTGTTGTGCTGATTCTCAGCAGATTAATGGTTAAGAGCATAGGCCGCAAATGCTTGGGTGGGTATGTTTATTTAGCCACAAGGATGTTGTTGGGTGTCAATGACGGGCAGGCTGATTCATCACTAACGCCAGGTAGCGACAGATTAGCGTCTGTAGCAGGCATTTTCAGAGCGCCCGCTAGTAGTCGCAGTGCTCGGCCGTGAGTCGCTACTTTATAGCGACTCAGTCGCTGTGCAGTAATGATGAATACATTGTGACGAGTCGCTATTTGACCAGTACAGCGCTGTATGGGAGCGCATGGTAGCGACTGCTCATAGCGACCGACTCACAACATATTCAAGAAAAAAAAGCCTCACACAACTCTGGCGCAGAAAAATGCTTATCTGAGGCCCAGAGCGCAGGAGGCGGTGTGTTTAAAGTCTGTTTTCAAGCATCTATCAACTAGTAACCAAGTGAAATTACATTGTAGCATGAACACTTTAATGCCAGACCTGTAATGTCACTTCTGAAGAAATATATAAAAAAATGTAAAAAAAAACTGCTTTTTCAATGCCAGGAGAGGTCACAGAATTATTTGTGATTTTTTGAAAAAAAAATAAAAACAAATACCCCGTTTAAAGAGAAGAAAAAGATCGTCCATTGAAATGTATTGGAGAGCGTCAGGTAGCGAGAGGTCATACCTGGCGCTGTGCAAGGCTGAACGCCGGCGCTGTTCGCTGAGGCTGTGAAAATGATTAATCAGGCGCTACATGGCGCTATCCCAGTCGCTAAACAGATTCTGCTTGATAAATGTGTAATTGCGTGCTGTGTCCGGCGTTCACCAGTCACTATCTGTCGCTACCTCTCATTAACCAGGCGCTACCTGACGCTATCCCTTCTTAAATAAGGGCCCTATATAACCACAGGTCTGTAGGGATGGGGAAACTTACAACCCCCACATTTCAAGTGTACCTTAAAAGGGTGGAGTCACTGCCATGCTGCACTGCATTCCAATTCATATCATGGTGAAAGGCAGCGCATTTTCTTTCCAAAGGAAAAGTGTTTTAGTCCAGATGGACAGAGAAAGTAGCAAATGGCAACTAGGAGGCCGATTCATTAATAGCGCCAGGTAGCGACAGATGAGCGCCAGTAGCGTGATTTTCACAGCGCCAGCTAGTATTCGCTGTGCTTGGCCGGGGTTTGCTTGTTGACAGCGACTCAGTCGGTGTGCGGTAATGTTGAATACGGGGTTAGGGGTCGCTGTTTCACAGGTTCCGCGTTGTATGGGTGCGCCTGACAGCGAATGGCCAGAGCGAACGGCTTGCTGCAGATTCATTAACAAATCACGCTCAAAAATTTCTCGCGCTGTGAATTCCTTGTTTAAACCCCAGAGCGCTGGCGCCGATGTGTGTAAAGTAGTTTTTAACCCCCAAACAACCTTTTTTTTTATATGTAAAAATTATACAAGTTTTTCTAAACATTTTGTAATATGAATACATGAATATCAGACCTGTAATATCAATTCTGCACATTATTTTATTTTTTTTTTTTTTACTTTAAAAAAAATCCTAACATTGCAGAAGTGGTCACAGAATTTTTGACATTAAAAAAAAAAAAAAACATTAATAGCAATTAATTATGATTATTTAAAGATTGCTCCATTGAAATGCATTGGACCACGCCAGGGAGCGACAGGTCATACCTGTCGCTGTGATGGGATTAGCAGCGGCGCTGTTCGTTGCAGTCGGCTACATGATGAATCCCGCGCTAGCGGGCGTACTTGATTCGGTAGCCGCCGATAGCTGGCGGTACCTGGCGCTCGTCAGACACTACCTGGCGCTAGCCCTTGATAAATAAGGCCGCAAGGTCTCACTATTTATCCCATACATTTATTTTACAGGTGTCACTGTACAGCATAATACTGTTAGTGACACCTTGCTACAAATGCAGCATTTCTTTAAGAAATAAAACTTGCATAGCTGCCTCTCTGACTCGTCCTGTTGTGAAAAGAAGAATGATGTCCTGCTGTTACAGGGCGGTTAGACGTTCTTCTTATTATCTGGATTCAGCAGCAGCACATTGATTTCTATTCACCCCTTCACCACCCGAAAACACCGGCGGCCGAGGTGCGGGGCGGATGTGGAGAGGATTTTATCTGTTACACTTGTTGTTGATTCCATTTTTAAATGTGAGTACGCATTTGGTACTTATTTTAAGATTAACGCATTAAAAGCGATATTATGCCAGATCTGTCCATCATTTCTCTTTCATGCATATAAAATCAATGGGAGAGCTGAGTGGAATTGATACTTAAAGCTTCCAATTAAGCCAAGATCAAGATTATGCTTAAAGTGGACCAACACCCAGGATTTTGACTATCCTTGGTTTTGGTCCACTTCTGTGTGAAACCCCCCAGAAACCCCAAAAAACTCACCTCTCCCCGCTCCCACGTGAACGCCGCAGCCAATCCCCGCCAACGTCCAGGCGGGGATCAGGAACGTCCAAGCCGCTTCCGCCGCCTCCCGCACGTCACTCTCGGCGCGCGCGCGCCCCCGCCGGCCATTCACAGAGGGCCGGCGCGGGCGCGCGCACGTCTGGAGGGGCGCGCGGGAGGGGGCGGCGGAAGCGGCGGCGGATCAGGTAAGATGTTTTTGGGGTTTCTGGGGGGTTTCACCCCGCGGGACATCCCGATCTCGGATGTCCCGCGGGGTGGGAGGTGATCGGCCCGGGAATCTTATAGATTTCCGGGCCGATCACCCCTGGGTGTTGGTCCACTTTAAAGGCTCTATGTGAAACGCCCAGTTACTACTGCCATTTGGTAAGAGTATATTTTATAGGTGGTAGGCACAAGATGAAGGTCACTTAAAGGAACAGAGCCTTTATTTACAAGCACAATACTTTGGACTTACTAACTGACCAGTATTGAAAGATTTTTTCCATTGGAAGGAAACCAAGGCCCTTATTTATGAAGGAATAGCGACAGGTACCGACTGGTGAGCGGCCGGTAATGACGGGCCCCGCCACGAGACCGCCGGCTCCCCACCACAATCACACATTTATCAAGCCGATCCTGCTTAGCGACTCATTCATCATTATTCCAGCCTCAGCCCACAGCGCCAGCGTCCGACCTTGAACAGCGACAGGTATGACCTCTCGCTACCTGGCGCTCTCCAATGCATTTCAATGGAGCAATCTTTAAATATTCATAATTAATTGTTATTAATGTTTTTTTTTTTAAATGTGAAAAATTCTGTGACCACTTCTGCCATGTTAGATTTTATTAAGGTAAAAAAAAAATAAATAAATAAAATTTGTGCAGAATTGATAGTACAGGTCTGATATTATTGTATTCATATTACTAAATTCTTTAATATTTTTTTTTTTTTGGTTTTCCAAAATATGATGGTTTGGGGGTTAAAAAACTACTTTTAACACATCGCCGCCAGCGCTCTGGGGTTTAAACATGCATTTCACAGCGCAAGAATTTTTTGAGCGTGATTTTTTGATGAATATGGTGGGAGCCGGTCGCTCTGACCAGTCGCTATCATGCGCACACCGACTCAGTCGCTATCAACAACCGAACAATGGCCAAGCACAGCGACTACTAGCGGGCGCTGTGAAAATACTGCTACAGTCGCTCAACTGTCGCTACCTGCCGCTAATTATGAATCGGCCTCCCCGTGTTTAAAGATTATCAAGGACATTTAACAGCTTATGCATTCAGAAATTTAATAGGACTGCTTATAACCTATTTATTTAGAACTTGATTGCATCTTTTGATATAAGATTAACTATATGCTCTGTGCTTAATTGTATACTATACTGTTACATTGTAACAAGGCAGATCATGTTCTGCTGTCATAACAATCATCATCTCCCAGCTCAGCTCTTTTCATTTATGGTGTGTGTTAAAGGGGAAAGGAAGTATAATAATTATAGGCACATTTATTATACTTTATATGATTACAGATATTCCCCAAATGATACACCTGAATTCATAGTAACACTCAAATAGGATGTGAGCCGGAGATCCTGCCATTTGTCTATAGTAAACAGACCATGCCCCATGAATAGACTAGGGGGTTTCATCAAGGGATAGCGGCAGGTAGTGCCTTGTAAGCGGCAGGCAGTGTCTGGTGAACGCTGGGCGCTGTACGGGAAACCACAGTTATGAAAGCGATTCTGATGAGCGACTCTAACAGCGCCATGTAGCGTACGATTCATCATTACAGGCAGTTCAGTGTATAGCGCCTGAGCTCTAACTTCCAGCGCGCCAGGTATTACCTGTCGCTCTCCCATACATTTCAATGAACATTCCTTTTCTTCTGCTTTAAACAGGGTTTTTTGTTGTTAATATTTTTTTTTCTCTCAAATAATTATGTGACCTCTCCTGGCCTAGAAAGAGTCATTTTTGAAAACATTTTTTATTTTTTATATTTATATGCAGAATTGTCATTATAGGTCTGGCATTAAAGTGTTAATGTCACAATGTTACAACAATGTCATTCCATGTGTTTTCGCTTTGTTACTGGTGGATATGTGTTACTGGTGGATATGTGTTCAAGAACAGACTTTAATCACACATTCTGGCGCGCTATGCTATATCGACCAGATCCAGAGCGCCTACGTTTTTTGTTGAATATGGTGTGAGTCGCTGAGAGACGCACTGAGCTGGCGCTACCTTTCGCTCCCTGCAACGCTGTACTGGTGTTAGAACGTCCAACATACATCACATTCATCAATGCCGGCCAGGTTACTACAGCGACCGAGACACTCTGTTACAGCGCCCGATAGTCGATCACAGCGCATACTAGCCCCTCTGTACAGGCGCTCATCAGCCTGTATATTCACACCTAGCTGCCAGCAAGGTACCTCAATTGCTGACAGTATGTCTTTAATTTTAATATCTTTGTGCAGTTTTGCTTTATATTGGAAAGGATATGTATTGTGTATACAGAGCTTTGTATGATTTGAAGTTTTGCCTTATAGTCTTGTCCTCTCGCTTTTGCAGTAATGGAGTGGGTATAATGGGCACATATTTTGTGATACCATTCTAAATTACACCAACAGATTCAGGGAAAATTGTTCTACCTTTAGCATTAATTTTACTATTATCCTATTGTGGAGATATTGACCATGAGACTCAGGAGATTCCCAGTGGGCTGCCTTGCTTGGCCCCAGCACACAGCCCACCTCGCCCGGTGTGTGTCAGAGTTTACTCACTTTTATTGATGCTCCCTTCTAACACCCACCCTACACTCCCTCCATACTACCACCCAGCCCATACTCTCCATACTACCATCCAGCCCATACTCTCCATACTACCACCCAGCCCATACTCTCCATACAACCACCCAGCCCATACTCTCCATACTACCACCCGGCCCATACTCTCCATACTACCACCCAGCCCACACTCTCCATACTACCACCCAGCCCACACTCTCCATACTACCACCCAGCCCATACTCTCCATACTACTACCCAGCCCATACTCTCCATACTACCACCCAGCCCTTACTCTCCATACTACCACCCAGCCCATACTCTCCATACTACTACCCAGCCCATACTCTCCATACTACCACCCAGCCCTTACTCTCCATACTACCACCCAGCCCATACTCTCCATACTACCACCCCATGGCTTGCACTTTAGAGGTTTAGGGCAACCTCAGGTAAGCCTGCTCCCAATTTATCTATTGCACTGTATGTCCCAGATGGGCTCTCAGAGATTAGAGTTAGGACTGCACCCCACAGAGGCACTTTGGCGTAGTGGTACAGCTTAAGCATACTTCTGCAGATGTGTGTGACCGAGTCCTCTGTTTTTAATCAAGTTTAGAGACAGATTATAGGCTGGCCCGCAAGCTAACAGGGTTGAGTGCTGTGGCTCCTTTAAGACTTGTCCATACTACCACCCAGCCCATACTCTCCATACTACCACCCAGCCCATACTCTCCATACTACCACCCAGCCCATACTCTCCATACTACCACCCAGCCCACACTCTCCATACAACCACCCAGCCCATACTCTCCATACTACCACCCAGCCCACACTCTCCATACTACCACCCAGCCCACACTCTCCATACTACCACCCAGCCCATACTCTCCATACTACCCCCCGGCCCATACTCTCCATACTACCACCCACCTCACACTCTCCATACTACCACCCAGCCCACACTATCCATACTACCACCCGGCCCATACTCTCCATACTACCACCCAGCCCACACTCTCCATACTACCACCCAGCCCACACTCTCCATACTACCACCCAGCCCATACTCTCCATACTACCACCCAGTCCTCCTATAATTGAGATATAGCAATACTTAATGCATTGACTAAACAGAAAGTCAGTGGACCCCCATATCTTGTGCTGGTCACCAACAGGGGCAGACTGACTGTGAGAGTCGGTAGAATTCAGCCCTACTGTACCACCCAGCCATGACACCCCTGCAATGTTTTAGCCTTAGCATCACTTGCTAACCAGTTATGAAACACATTAGGGACTGAACCATGCGATTGGATTCAGGTTTTAATCATTTGGATTTTGAAGAGATTTGATTGAGATTTTATGGATGGTCTCTTCAGGAACCACCCCAGGATACATTTAGCCCTTGTTAATCAGGGATATCAGGTTAAAATATTATTTACCGTGCATTTCTTTTATGACAAATGTTATATGCTTCTAAGATTTGCTTGGTTTCCCCTTTATAGAATTAAAAGACATATATTATCATTTTTATATGTTGCTGCTTGCCTTTATTATTTCACACATTTTTATGTTGTTACTGTCATTTTATTAATAAAAGGTCCATCTTGTCTGGTTTCTAAAGTTATAGCGCACTGTTGCTAAAGTAACCAGAGCACAACACTCTGTAAACATTGCTACCAAATTTCTCAAAACATAAAGGATATTTAGAGCTTGGGAAACCTCCAGAATACATAAAAGACATATCGCTATGTACGGCAGACAGTGGTTGGGTTGAGGTATTTTTAGAAATTCTTGGCATATCTGAACTGGATATTCCTTATTAATACAGCAGCCTTAAAAAATCAAGAAAATCCGCATTAGACAGAGGATGTCTGCCACAGATATAATATTACATGAGGTACTGCAAATGGAATGTTTCAATTACAAAAGAGAACTCTTAATTAAAGTGGACCAACACCCAGGATTTTCACTATCCTGGGTTTTTGTCCACTTCGGTGGGGCACCGCGATCGGGGGTGCCCCGCTGTGTGAAACCCCCCAGAACGCCTGTAAACACTCACCTCACCACGCTCCTACGCGGGCGCTCGTCCAATCAGAGCGCACAGAGCCGCTGTGGTATGCACGTACAAGCGTCGTCCAACCACAGTGGCTCTGAGCGCTGGAGGCCGCGTCTCGCGCTTCCCTCTAACAGGGAGCGCGCCCGCGCCGGCCATTCACAAATGGCCGGCGCGGGTGCGCGCCCTGCTAGAGGGAAGCGCGAGATGCGGCCGCGGCCCACACATGCGCCGTTGGAACAGGGTTAAGGTAAGGTTTCTGGGCTTCCTGGGGGGTTTCACCCCGCGGGACATCCCGATTTCGGATGCCCCGCGGGGAGGGATCTGATTGGCCCAGGAATCTTATAGATTCCCGGGCCGATCCCCCCTGGGTGTTGGTCCACTTTAAACGGTTAGTCCAGGCTAACATAACAAACAACACATACTTACCTCATTTCTCCAGAAACTCATTTGTAGCTGTCAGAGAACAATCAAGCAACTACGATCACGCAGCCCACTTTCCCAAAGTACCGTCCATTTGCCGCCTAGCAGGACTACCAGGCCCAGCAATGCACCGGACACACAGATTTTTGGCTAAGGAAAAAAGATTTTTCAAGTTAAATAAAGGTTTTAATGCAATGAGCACACTAGGCAGTGATAACAAACATTTGGCTATGATGGAACAAGTTACATTGAGTTACACACAGAGATACAACAGTCACAGTTACCTTAAAATGTGGAACTTGCCTTAGATCCTAAAACCCTTTAGGGGTTAGAACTTTTGGCAGGGGGGTTATATGGCTCTGGATATGGCACCAAAAGATTGGGCTGGATGTCAGGCATATGATGAGCCTAGAGGGGTCAGAACCCAAGATCTCCATTTCTTTAGGTTCCCATGGTCGCATAGCCCTGAGAATCATACATCTACATGCAGTTTTGTAGGCCCATTCTGGTTCTGTATCTGGCTTGGTGCTGGGACACACAGCAGCCCAGCTACGGCCTGATTTGTGTTGGTGCTGGATGTCTGAGGCACTGGTGTTTGATGCAAGGGAACTATATCCAGGGGGTCACCTCTGCTTCAGCCTCAGCAGGGCCTTCCCAGCGCAGATGTGTGAGAGAATAAGCAGGAAGTCTGTGATCTGAGATTGGCTCAACTCACAGATGCTAATTTGCCTTTCTGGAGAGATTAGGTCCTGTGCATGTTTATGGCTAGAAAGTCTTAATGCTACAGGAGGAACTAAAGGGTGACATTTTCTAAGAACAGAGAATCTTAAAGGGGAAGCCAGGCATCAGAAATAAAATGACATATATTATTTTCCCTAGTCCTCACAGTATCACTCATCCAAATGTATCACTATGACTGGAGTCAGTCACTTTGACAGAGGGGGGGCAGGTTCTGCCTTTGCACAATCCCTATGCAGGAGACTGTGGACCTGCGTGGATAAGGAAGGATCAGGTGACTATTACACCATGGCATGGCCTGCTCCATGTTTATGCGTGAATCTAAATGGGCCCCTTGCAGTGTGGTATGACACTCTATACATGGTGATAAAGTTGCATGTATGGTGAATACTGCCAAAGAATATAAAGAAAAAAATAAGGAATGACAAAGTATAGAAGGAATGACCAAAAGGAATAGAAAGTCAGAAAAAATAGAAAAGGAATGAAAAATAAAGAAAGAACAGATGGTAAGAAATAAAGAAATATAACAAACACATTGAAAGAAAGGGAGAAAAAGCATAGAATGAACGACAGAAAAAAAGAAAGAAATAAATCAGGGAATTGGAGGAAAAAAATGAAGAAAAACAAGAAAGAGTGAATAGAAGGACTGACTGGAAGAAATAATAGAAGGAAGAAAGAATAGATAGAAAGAAAAAGACCAGTAGGAAAGAAAAGAATAGAAGGAAAGAAACAAATAGAAGGACTGACAGAAATAATAAATGGAAAGAAGAAAGAAAGGAAAGGCATGGCAAAACCACAAAAATAGATGGAAAGAAAGGAAGAGAAAGAAAGAAGCAGCAGTTTAAGTCAATAGCCTTGCTGATGCAGAGCAAAGTAACATAGTTGTTTACAATGTTTTAGGAGCTTTCTGAGCAGTAGTCAATACAGCTGATGACTTCTGGCTAAAAAAAATTATTTCAAAGAGATTTTGATGTAGACGATCTTCCTCTCTATGACCTGGATAACTACAAGCCCCAGCAGTCCCAGTGTAAACATCAAGTACTCAAATGTGTCTAATGTGGCGCTGAGTGAGAAGGAAAGAAACAAAGAATAGAAGGGATGACAGAAAATAGGGCTCTTCCAATGGCCAATCTGCCCCTTGACTGACTGTCCTTAGTCCTGGTTACTGCATGGTCCTGCATCCTGCATAGGGGCTGCCCAGGGTATAGGGAATGAGGTGAGCCCTCCCAAGGTGCGGGGGCCCCGGCACCTGCCCCGGCACGTCCAGAGCTGACGCCTGCCCTGCGCCATTGGACCACAGTTAGTCAGCTGTGTTATTTTGCATGGACATAACCTTATTGGACAAGGCTCCATATTAGGTCTTTCTAGTTTAGCCCTGCACGCGGGCATCTAATTTCATGTTACACAGCTTGAAGTCTGTTTTAAAATTAACTAGTAGGTTGCCAACAGAACAGTTGTGAAACTACAAGCCACTGGGGCTCCGGAGCTGCCCCCTAGAAATCCCAGAACAAGGACTGCACACACCAAAATAGGTTAAAAATATAACTATCTATTAAAGCGGACCAACACCTAGGGGGGATCGGCCCGGGAATCTATAATAACCCCCCAGGAAGCCCACAAATCCTACCCTTTCCACGTTCCAGCTCCTCTAGCAGGGCGCGCTCCCACGCTGGCCGTTTGTGAATGGCCAGTGCGCTCCCTGTAAGAGGGACGCGCGGGAGGCGGCGGCGGACGTTCTCTCTGCTTGTCAGTCGCTGCCTCTCGCTTGTCCGTCGCCGGTGATTGGAGCGGGGTGAGGAGCGAGTCACGTGGGAGCGGGGTGAGGTGAGTTTTCGGGGCTTTCTGGGGGGTTTCACACAGCGGGGTTTCACCCTGATCGGGGTGTCCCACCGAAGTGGACCAAAACCCAGGATAGTCAAAATCCTGGGTGTTGGTCCACTTTAATACATAGGAGAGCGCTCACCTAGTAAGCAAAATGACATAAATGACATTACATTAACACAAATGACAACAATACCAAGACCGTAAAAAACATGAAGACATAAAGGACACGTTAAAAAGGCTAGAGAGGAGGGGAAGAAAAGGGAGCAGGAGGGAATGAATGGGGCTAATGCTTCCTGATTCCGCTGGAAAATGCAAAATGATAATAAAGCTGTATATATAATTACAAACATATATGTTCAATAGCCAATTTAATAAATGCCACAGCTGAAGAATAAACTAGGACAATAACCAAATGTTAAACCTGAATTTGCTAATGCCAGAGTTTAGACGCTTGAAGAGACGTGAAAACGGTGAAAAACTAGGCGACAAAGTGCAAAGCTGCAAGAAATGCGTCACACGTCCAAAGATATGATGGCAATCACAAATTAATTGTTAGGCACTTACCTCATCGCCGTTCCTGGTCCCGCGGCGCGCTGTCAGGTGGCTCCCGGCGGGCTACTGTCCGGCTGTCCCCGGGTCCGCCGTCTCCTCAGCGCCGTCGTGGGGTCCGGGGGCTGGCGGCGCGGGACGCTGCTGGAGCCGGTGTTGCGGCGTGCTCCGCGCGGCTGCGTGGGCCTGCCATCCTGTCCGGGGATGCGGCGCTTCCCCCTCCTGGCGGGGGCGCGCCCGACACTCAACGTGCTCGCGCGCGCGCGCGAGCACGTCTCCTTTATGCCTCCCGGCGGCGCTTTCCCCAGTGCGCCCGCCGGGGGCAAGTTTAAAGTATCCAGTCTCTGGCTGGATCCTGGGATTGAGCCCAGGGACTGGTCGGCCTGTCTGGCCTGGGCCGTCCAGCTCCTGGGACCTATCCCATGATCCGGTGTTGCACCAATCACCCAGGTTCCCTCCAATTCCCCTTTTCCCCAATGGCCAGCATTTATTATAAAGCCCTTCGGCTCTGGGTTCCCAGTGCCCGTTATAGCCTCTGGGTTCTGAACGTGTGTTAAAGTGTCTCCTGTTATAATTCGGCTTTTGGACCTCGACTTCCCTTGCTTGCTGCCTGCCCTGACCCTTCGCTTGCCTGACTACGATTCTGCCTGACCCCTCTGATACCTCGCACCGTGACCTCCTGGATTTTGACCTCGGCTCGTTTGACTACCCTTTGTTACCTCCTTCGGATACCTCGCCCTGTGACCTCCCGGTTTGACCTCGGCCTGTACTCGGACTTCTGCCATCCGGCATCCTCATTCGGGATTCCCTGCCGTTCATCAGTCTCCACCTTAAGCTGGTATCCTTTGCGCCCTATAAGTCCTGGGGGCAACCGACTGGGAGAGGCATTACCCGTGTCTCCTACAAGCGGGGGCTTGTCTATAGGCAGAAGAGGCGGTGGAGATTGGGGGATACCAGCTCAAGACAGACGGGTGTTCGGTACAGTCCTGACAGTATAACGGGCCTGAAGAATGGACCAAATCCTGGAACAGGTGCAAGCCTTAACAGCGGCGGTAGAGCACCTGGCTCATCGGGTTGCGGCCCAGGAGAACCGTCCTGCTCCTAATGTCCCCAGTCCTCAGGGGGCTCCGGCCGCAATGTCTGTGGAACCAAAGATTCCACTCCCGGAAAAGTTTCACGGCGACAGGGCAAAATTTGCCAACTTCCGGGACTCTTGCAAATTGTACTTCCAGCTCCGTCCTGTCTCTTCAGGGTCACAAGAGCAGCGGGTCGGGTTGATTATCTCCCTCCTTCAAGGAGACCCTCAGTCCTGGGCCTTTAGTTTGTCATCCCAGGATCCAGTTCGTCTCTCTGTGGACAGTTTTTTTTCCGCGATGGAAGTTCTTTATGATGATCCCGACAAAGGGGCCACAGCTGACGCTAAGTTGCGTACTCTTCGCCAGGGACGCCGTCCAGCCGAAGATTATTGCTCGGAATTCCGTCGCTGGGCAGTAGACTCCCGCTGGAACAATCCTGCCCTCTGCGGCCAATTCCGGCTTGGATTGGCTGAATCCATCAAGGACACCTTGGTGAATTATCCGGAACCTCAGACCCTAGACGAGTTAATGCACCTCGCCATTCGCATTGACCGTCGGCTTCGGGAAAGACGCCAAGAAAAAGGGTCGCATGCTGAGACAGCTTCAAGGTCTGAGGCCCCAGTAGCACAATCTTCGGAAGAGCCCATGCAACTGGGTGCCACAAGGCTCACCGAAGTCGAGAGACGTCGACGCTTATCCGAGGGGCTATGTCTGTACTGTGGTGGAACCGGCCATATGGTCAGATTATGCCCAAAGAAGCCGTCGGGAAACTCCAGAGCCTAGGGGGTTTCGAGGGGGCCCTCCTAGGCTGTAAGGTATCACCTCAAGTATTGTCTCCAGTTCTTATTCCAGTTCAGATAAAGATTAATTTTAAATTTCTGAATTTAAAGGCTCTCATAGACTCCGGAGCAGCCGGGAACTTCCTTGACTCTGAGTTAGCTCAGAGTTTAGGAATTACGCTCCAGTCCTTGCCAACTCCCATCCGGGTCTCTGCCATTGACGGCACACCTGTGGCTGGAGGTTTAGTTCAGTTCAGAACCCTTCCCGTACACTTCAAGGTGGGAGCTAATCACTCTGAAGTAATTAGTTTTTTGGTCTTGAGTATGCCTAGCACCCCTTTAATTCTGGGATTGCCATGGTTACGGGAGCACAATCCCCAAATTGATTGGGTCTCAGGGCAAGTCATAAAGTGGGGGCACCAATGCTTTCAGAATTGTTTGAAACTCCCGGTCAGGGTTGCGCAACTGTCCCCAGCTGGAATTCCCACTCCGTACTTAGAATTCGCCGACGTCTTTTCTGAAAAGGCGGCGGACAAACTTCCTCCCCATAGACCATGGGATTGCCCTATTGAACTACTCCCCGGTACCATGCCTCCGAGGGGAAGAATATTTAATTTAACCCGAGCTGAAACCATCGCCATGCGGGAATATATTGTGGAAAACCTAGAGAAGGGGTTTATCCGACCATCATCTTCCCCGGCAGGAGCAGGGTTCTTTTTTGTAGAAAAGAAAGATGGGGGGCTCCGCCCCTGTATTGATTATCGGGGTTTAAATAACGTCACTGTTAAAAATAAGTATCCCCTGCCACTTATTGAGGGGTTATTTACACAGGTGGTTGGGGCGCAGGTGTTTTCCAAACTCGACCTTCGGGGGGCCTATAACCTCATCAGAATTAGGCAGGGGGACGAGTGGAAAACGGCCTTCAATACCCTTGAGGGGCACTATGAGTATTTGGTAATGCCATTTGGTTTGTGCAATGCCCCCGCGGTCTTTCAAAGTTTCGTAAACGAAATTTTTAGGGACTATCTTGGCCGTTTTGTGGTCGTTTATTTAGACGACATTCTGATTTTTTCTTCATCCCTGGAAGAACATCGCAAACATGTGCGTATTGTGTTGCAAAAACTCAGGGAAAATTGTTTATATGCCAAGTTAAAGAAGTGTCAATTTGAGGTATCTGAGGTTCCGTTTCTCGGCTATATTATTTCTAAATCTGGCCTGTCCATGGATCAGTCTAAAGTGAAGGCAGTCTTAGAATGGGAGCAGCCCAAGGATCTGAAGGGCCTACAGAGGTTCCTGGGCTTCGCTAATTTTTATAGAAGGTTCATTAAGAACTTTTCTTCTCTAGTAACTCCATTGACTAATCTTACCAAGAAAAGTGGGTATCCCTCAGTTTGGCCAGTTCAAGCCGTTCAGGCCTTTGAGAATCTGAAAAGAGTCTTTAGCTCCGCCCCGGTCTTAGTTCACCCGGATGAGCAATCACCCTTCTTTGTGGAGGTGGATGCTTCGGAATTTGCAGTGGGGGCGGTTTTGTCACAATATCATGGGTCCCCTGAACGCCTTCATCCATGTGCTTTCTTCTCCAAGAAGTTCTCTGGGGCCGAGAGAAATTATGATATTGGCAACAGAGAATTATTGGCTATCAAGCTAGCCTTCCAGGAATGGAGACACTGGCTGGAGGGGGCTCAGTACCCAGTTACGGTCTTTACGGATCATAAAAATCTGGAATACATTCAATCTGCAAAAAGACTAACTCCAAGACAGGCTCGCTGGTCCTTGTTCTTTTCCCGGTTTAACTTCTCTATCACCTATAAACCTGGGTCCAAAAATGTTAAAGCGGATGCCCTGTCTCGGAGTTTCTCTGTCCCTAACTCGCCCAAAAGAGTGGATATTCCCATCTTACCCCACTCCCTGGTGGTAGCCGCCATCCAACCCCAACTTCCTGATCTAACTCGGTTCCAAGCCGAAGCTCCACCTGAAAAACCTGAATCTGTCTAGTTTGTACCCTCTCTTTACCGCACTGCCTTTTTGTCTCATTTCCATGATACTAAAACAGCGGGTCATCCGGGGGTCAAGAAAACTATTGCTCTATTGACGCGCCAAGTTTGGTGGCCATCCATGAGAAGGGACGCTCAGAATTTTGTCTTAGCCTGTAAAGTCTGTGCTCGGAGTAAGTCTTTAAGACATTCTCCTGAAGGCCCACTTCTACCGTTGCCCACTCCTGCCTCCCCATGGACCCATTTGGCCATGGACTTTGTTACTGATCTTCCCCCTTCCCAGGGATATACAGTTATTTGGGTAGTAGTGGACCGCTTTAGCAAGATGGCTCATTTTATCCCTTTAAAGAAACTTCCCTCAGCTCAAATATTAGCTCAACTCTTTGTCACTCACATTTTTAGAATTCATGGTATTCCAGTAGATATTGTTTCGGATAGGGGGGTCCAATTTGTCTCCCGTTTTTGGAGGGCCTTCTGTACTAAGTTGGGTTTCACCGTCTCTTTATCCTCGGCTTTCCATCCTCAATCGAATGGACAAACCGAAAGAACTAACCAATCTTTAGAACAGTACTTGCGTTGTTTTACGGCCGATACTCAGACGGACTGGGCCTTCTTCCTACCGTTTGCTGAATTTGCATTAAACAACGCTTCTCATTCTTCCACGGGGGTTTCTCCCTTCCATTGCGTCTATGGCAAGGACCTGAAGTTTTCTGCCCTTTCAGACCAACCCTCTAGAGTTCCCTCCGTGGATGAATGGCTGTCCAAATGGCCAGGGGAATGGAATAAGATCCAGCAACATCTAACTAAGGCTGTTCTTCAACAGAAAAAGTTTGCAGATCGCAAACGTTCTTCTAACCCTAGTTATGAGGTGGGAAATTGGGTTTGGCTTTCAACCAAGAACTTAGCCTTACGCCAGCCCTCCGCTAAGTTAGGGCCTAAATTTATCGGCCCCTTCCCCATAACACGGAGGATCAATCAGGTTACGTATCAGTTAGCCCTCCCTTCTTCCATGAAAATTTGTAAATCTTTTCACGTTTCACTTCTTAAGCCTGCAAGAAACCATGAACCCAATAATTCCCCTGGGCCTGTGTTAGTCGATGGGCATCAGGAATTTGAGATTGCCCGCATTCTTGACTCCCGCCTGTTTAGAAACTCTCTTCAGTATTTAATTGACTGGAAGGGGTACGGCCCGGAAGAAAGATCTTGGGTCCCGGCCAGAGAAGTTCATGCGCAGAATTTGGTGAAGAGATTTCACAGAGAGAATCCTTTGAAACCCAGCTTGGAGGGTCCAGTGGCCCCTCCTCGGGGGGGGGGTAATGTTAGGCACTTACCTCATCGCCGTTCCTGGTCCCGCGGCGCGCTGTCAGGTGGCTCCCGGCGGGCTACTGTCCGGCTGTCCCCGGGTCCGCCGTCTCCTCAGCGCCGTCGTGGGGTCCGGGGGCTGGCGGCGCGGGACGCTGCTGGAGCCGGTGTTGCGGCGTGCTCCGCGCGGCTGCGTGGGCCTGCCATCCTGTCCGGGGATGCGGCGCTTCCCCCTCCTGGCGGGGGCGCGCCCGACACTCAACGTGCTCGCGCGCGCGCGCGAGCACGTCTCCTTTATGCCTCCCGGCGGCGCTTTCCCCAGTGCGCCCGCCGGGGGCAAGTTTAAAGTATCCAGTCTCTGGCTGGATCCTGGGATTGAGCCCAGGGACTGGTCGGCCTGTCTGGCCTGGGCCGTCCAGCTCCTGGGACCTATCCCATGATCCGGTGTTGCACCAATCACCCAGGTTCCCTCCAATTCCCCTTTTCCCCAATGGCCAGCATTTATTATAAAGCCCTTCGGCTCTGGGTTCCCAGTGCCCGTTATAGCCTCTGGGTTCTGAACGTGTGTTAAAGTGTCTCCTGTTATAATTCGGCTTTTGGACCTCGACTTCCCTTGCTTGCTGCCTGCCCTGACCCTTCGCTTGCCTGACTACGATTCTGCCTGACCCCTCTGATACCTCGCACCGTGACCTCCTGGATTTTGACCTCGGCTCGTTTGACTACCCTTTGTTACCTCCTTCGGATACCTCGCCCTGTGACCTCCCGGTTTGACCTCGGCCTGTACTCGGACTTCTGCCATCCGGCATCCTCATTCGGGATTCCCTGCCGTTCATCAGTCTCCACCTTAAGCTGGTATCCTTTGCGCCCTATAAGTCCTGGGGGCAACCGACTGGGAGAGGCATTACCCGTGTCTCCTACAAGCGGGGGCTTGTCTATAGGCAGAAGAGGCGGTGGAGATTGGGGGATACCAGCTCAAGACAGACGGGTGTTCGGTACAGTCCTGACATTAATACTTAAAAGTAAAGAAGACGAGTACATCGTCGAACATTGGTGGGAGCCCCAGACCGCCCTGCGCCTACCCTCTCCCGTCGGCCGCACCGACGCGTTGCGTGGTTCCTATACCACTTCGCCAGGACAGTTGTGGGCAACACAAAATATTATGTGCCAGTGACACCACACTTTTCTGTCGGTAACACCCATGTGTTTCAGTAACTTCCTAGTTGGCTAATCCTAAAAAGGATTGAGGCTTTACAGTAAACATTTCTTATGAAAAAAGAAACATTTTCCAAAGCAATATAGGCATTATCCTTTCTACTTAGATACTTTAGGAGGCCAAACGCTATCCATAGATTTCATTTAACCTTATTGTTCATGGTTTATGGTCATGGGCTCCTTCATTCTTTCCTGAATTTAGTTTCATTCATTTAGAAATGAATTTTGTTTAAATTTGTGATAGAAAGGTAAAGATTAGGTCTTCTGTAGTAAAGTCAGCTGCTCAAACACAAACAGCCAAGTTCTTACATTATATATTACATAATATAAACCCTCAGGACCATCCTGGAAATCATCCAAAAGATGACATCACCAATGTGGTGTTTATTATGACATGAGTCCTAAAGGATGCAGCAAAAAAAAGGATCTAAAGCAACGGAGGCTCGGATCTACTCATATGGGATGCAAAGTTCATTAACTAGGTTTAAAAAGAAAACAGAAACCTAAATATGGTTGATGATGTCACTTATAATTGTAACAATATGGCCACCTCAATTTTAACATGGGGAGTCTGATTTAAGAAGCGTCAGCGCCACTGTTTTTTGCCTCAGCGGCACTCAATGTGCGATTTAAACTGAACCTTCAGCATCATTTAATGAAAAGCCCAAACCATTAAACTATCCCGAGCATCTAAAATTAATATATTTTAAGTATTTAGTCACTTATTTATTATTCTTAACCCCCCCCCCCAGCATCAACTCTGTTCAGGACTCTAGGACACGGGCGCCACCATCTTGCCTCAGAAGCATCACATTTTGAGGAGAAGAGCGAGACAGACAGTGCAGAGCAGGGTCAGGAAAAGGACAGCAATCCCAGAATGCAGAGTGGCATAGTCAGAAGACACTTCCTGTCTGAAGGCAGCCTGGGGCCACCATCTTGGATGTTAGAAGGCTCAGAAAGCGCAATAGGTGCAGGTGGGATGATTTTTAATGTGAGCAATCTGTATTTATAGGGTGGGGGAAACATACAAAATAGGCTTTTATTTAGGGTGATGGTCCAGATTAAGAAACCACCCGACTGATTTAGCATTAGCGCTGCATAGGTCAAAGCACCGGACGCTCTGGTTAAAGCAGCCCCAGTTTATGGCGCTGTAGGTGAAGATCTCATAGAGCACAACAGGCAGAATTGTATTGAAGTGTTTTATGCTTATATAAGTAATATTACACACATTTTTTGGGTGGAGAACTTGCATGGTGACTTGTCAGTAATGTAAACGCAGGACCTAGATGTCGCTAAATGTCTTTTTTTTTTTTTAAAAAATGTTTTTCTACCTCCTTTTGCTTACCAGTGTATAATTTGGAAAACCAAAACCAGCCTAATCGCACTGTAAAGTTTGTCCCCAGCAGTGATACCCTGTAATGATGAAAGGTCAACCATCGCTGGAAGAATACAGCGCCAGTCTTTTCAGGGTGGAAAAAAATCATAAATATGCCGTGCAGCACCGAAAAAATTGAGATATAAATTGGGGCACACTGGCGCTGGTATAATGCTATAGCTTAGCTAAAACTGATTGTAATATGCGACTTTCACTTTAAATTCTGTTTTGTTGTAACAAAACAGGAAGTGAGGATTCCTGAAAAAAGATGATTACAAACGAGACGAGTCACTCTTCCCAATTTTGGTCTTCTTGGGAATGTTTAACCCTTTAAATGTCAGCCACGTAAAATTTACGTGGTTGCCTCTCCGCCGCTTAACTGCCAGCCATGTCAGTTTTACGTTGTTAATGTTTACTTATCTCAGGAACATCGGGCAGCCTTCAGCGGCCCAGTTCCAGGTCCCCATCAGGGGGAGGTGAGACAATGGTGGCACACAGCAGCTGTCATCAGCCGGTGCCGCACCACTATATAAACGCCTCTGCTGCGTTGGATCCTGAGGTGAGCGGGTGTCCACTGCTGTCAGGCTGCCAATCGGATAGGTGGGTGGCCATAGACGACATGTGGGGTCATGTAGATATCATAGTAATGAGATCCATTCAAAAAATTGATCCCTGTTTTTTGTGAATGGATCTACTATGAGATCTACTACTTACTACTGTTGTCTGCTTGCCACAGCAGCCTGCATTGGGAAGCTTTCAGTTGCTTGATTGATGGTGGATATATATACTATATTATTTATACTCATCATCGGTCAAGTAACTGAAATGCAGGCTGATTTTACCCCATAGTAAACAGTAGTAGTAGTAAAGGTGTAAGATCTATTCATAAAATCACATTAATTAATTTAGCTGCTTTTTATGAATGAAGCAGATTTTATGAATGGGTCTTACACTTTTACTATTTCTACTAATACTACTACTACTACTGCCACCACAATGGATCTCATTACTTCAGTGAGCTCTAACCAGGTTTTTGTATCCTTTTGTCAGGACTATACCAAACACCCGTCTGTCTTAAGCTGGTATCCCCCAATCTCCACCGCCACTTCCGCCTATAGACAAGCCCCCGCTTGTAGGAGACTCGGGTAATGCCTCTTCCAGTCGGTTGCCCCCAGGACTTAAAAGGCGCAAAGGATAACAGCTTAAGGTGCAGAATGATGTTTGGCAGGGAATCCCGAATGAGGATGCCGGGGTGCGAAAGTCCGAATTTCAGGCCGAGGTCAAACCAGGAGGTCACAGGCGAGGTATCCAAGGGAGATAACGAAGGGGTGGTCGAGGCTAGCCGAGGTCAAGTCCAGGAGGTCACAGGCGAGGTACAGGAGGGTCAGGCAAAAGAGTGGTCAGACAAGGCAGAAGGTCAGGGCAGGCAGCAAGCGAGAATAGTCGAAGTCCAAATCCAAAATGTTCACTAAAGACACAGCAACGCACATCCAGAACCCAGAAGCTATAACGGGCACTGGGATACTGGAACAGTGCAGTTATATAAGGGAGAACTGGCCAGTGGGGAACAGGGAAAATGGAGGGAACAATAGTGTTTGGTGCATAACTAAAACGGGAGTGGCCCCAGGAGCTGGACGGCCCAGGCCAGACAGGCCGACCAGTCCCTGGGCTCACTCTAGGATCAGGACAAGGATTGGGTGTTTTGAACTCGCCCCCGGCGGGCGCGCTGGGGAAAGCGCCGCCGGGAGGCATAAAGGAGACGTGCTCGCGCGCGCGAGCACGTTGAAGATCGGGAGCGCCCCCGCCGGGAGGGGGAAGCGCCGCATCGCGAGGGAGCTCGGCGGGACCGCGCAGCCGCGCAGAGCGGGCTGCGGCGCGGCCACCGACACCACCCCGCGCCGCCGACCCCCGACCCCCACAACCGCGCCTAGGAGCCAGGACACCCGGGGAGCGTCGGGCAGCGGCCAGCCGGGGACCACCCGACAGCGCGCCGCGGGACCAGGGACGGCGACGAGGTAAGTGCCTAACATTACCCCCCCCCCTGAGGAGGGGCCACTGGACCCTCCAAACTGGGTTTCAAAGGATTCTCTCTGTGAAATCTCTTTACCAAATTCTGCGCATGAACCTCTCTGGCCGGAACCCAAGATCTTTCTTCCGGACCGTATCCCTTCCAGTCAATAAGATATTGAAGAGAGTTTCGAAAAAAGCGAGAGTCAAGAACCCGGGCAACCTCAAACTCCTGATGCCCATCAACTAACACGGGACTAGGAGGACTATTAGGTTCATGGTTTTTTGCAGACTTAAGAAGTGAAACATGAAAGGATTTACAGATTTTCATGGACGAAGGGAGGGCCAACTGATACGTAACCTGATTAATTTTTCGTGTTATGGGGAAGGGGCCAATAAATTTAGGTCCTAACTTAGCGGAGGGCTGGCGTAGCGCCAAATTCTTGGTTGAAAGCCAAACCCAGTCACCCACCTTATAGCTAGAGTTAGAAGATCGTTTGCGATCAGAAAATTTTTTCTGCTGAAGAGCGGCCTTAGCTAGATGTTGTTGGATTTTATTCCATTCCCCTGGCCATTTGGAAACCCATTCATCCACGGAGGGAACTCTAGAGGGTTGGTCCGAAAGGGCAGAAAACTTCAGGTCCTTGCCATAAACACAATGGAAAGGAGAAACCCCCGTGGAAGAATGTGCAGCGTTGTTAAATGCAAATTCCGCAAATGGTAAGAAGAAGGCCCAATCAGTTTGAGTATCCGCCGTAAAACAGCGCAAATATTGTTCCAGGGACTGGTTCGTTCTCTCGGTTTGTCCATTCGACTGCGGATGGAAGGCCGAGGAAAGGGAGACAGTGAAACCCAACTTGGCACAGAAAGCCCTCCAAAACCGGGAGACAAACTGGACCCCCCTATCCGATACAATATCCATGGGAATACCATGAATCCTAAAAACATGAGTAATGAAGAGTTGAGCAAGTGTTTGAGCTGAGGGGAGTTTCTTTAAAGGGACGAAATGGGCCATCTTGCTAAAGCGGTCCACAACTACCCAAATAACAGTATGTCCCTGAGAAGGGGGAAGGTCAGTAACAAAATCCATGGCCAGATGGGTCCACGGGGAGGCAGGAATGGATAATGGAAGGAGTGGGCCTTCAGGCGAACGCCTCAAGGACTTACTTTGGGCACAGACTTTGCAAGCGGAGACGAATCTTTGAGCGTCCTTCCTGAGAGAAGGCCACCAAACTTGGCGTGATAATAAAGCTATGGTTTTCTTAACCCCTGGATGACCGGTTGTTTTGGTATCGTGAAAATGGGACAAAAACTCAGACCGGTAAGTAGAGGGCACAAACAGGGCTGACGCGGGTTTCCCAGGAGGAGCTTGGGCCTGGAACTGAGTAAGATCAGGAAGTTGGGGTTGGATGGCGGCCACCACTAGGGAGCGAGGTAAGATGGGAGACACCACCCTTTCCGGTAAGTCAGGAGGAGAGAAACTCCGAGACAGGGCATCCGCTTTTATATTTTTGGACCCGGGCTTATAGGGTATAGAAAAATTAAACCGAGAAAAGAATAAGGACCAGCGAGCCTGTCTAGGAGTTAATCTCTTGGCGGACTGGATGTATTCTAGATTTTTATGGTCCGTAAAGACCGTAACCGGATACTGAGCCCCCTCCAGCCAGTGTCTCCATTCCTGGAAGGCTAGCTTGATGGCCAATAATTCTCTATTGCCGATGTCATAATTCCTTTCGGCCGCTGAGAATTTCTTGGAAAAGAAGGCACATGGATGGAGGCGTGCAGGTGAGCCGTAATACTGTGACAAGACTGCCCCGACCGCGACTTCAGAAGCATCCACCTCCACTCATCAGGGTGGACTAGGACGGGAGCAGCACTAAATACCCTCTTAAGATTCCCGAAGGCCTGGACAGCTTGAACCGGCCAAACCGGGGGGTACCCGCTTTTCTTGGTTAGGTTAGTTAGTGGTGTAACCAGGGCAGAAAAATTCTTAATGAACCTCCTATAAAAATTGGCAAAACCCAAAAACCTTTGCAGGCCCTTCAAATCTCTGGGCTGCTCCCATTCTAAAACGGCCTTCACCTTAGATTGGTCCATAGACAGACCAGATTTGGAGATAATGTAACCGAGAAACGGAACCTCAGATACTTCAAATTGACATTTCTTTAACTTGGCATATAAACTGTTCTCCCTAAGTTTCTGCAAGACCAAACACACGTGTTTACGATGTTCATCAATGGACGAAGAAAAAATTAAAATGTCGTCTAAATAAACAACCATAAAACGGCCCAGATAGTCCCTAAAGATTTCGTTGACAAAACTTTGAAAGACCGCAGGGGCATTACACAGGCCGAAAGGCATTACTAAATACTCATAATGCCCTTCAAGGGTATTGAAAGCCGTCTTCCACTCGTCCCCCTGCCTGATTCTTATGAGGTTGTAGGCCCCCCGGAGATCGAGTTTAGAGAAGACCTGCGCCCCAACCACCTGTGTAAAGAGTCCCTCAATAAGCGGTAGGGGATACTTATTTTTTACCGTGATGTTATTTAAGCCCCGGTAATCAATACAGGGGCGAAGTCCCCCATCCTTTTTCTCCACGAAAAAAAACCCCGCCCCTGCTGGAGAAGATGAAGGCCGAATGAATCCCTTTTCTAAGTTCTCGGCGATATATTCCCGCATGGCGAGGGTTTCTGTTCGGGTCAAATTAAATATTCTCCCTCTGGGAGGCATAGTACCGGGAAGCAGTTCAATAGGGCAGTCCCAAGGTCTATGGGGAGGAAGTTTGTCTGCCGCCTTTTCTGAAAAGACATCAGCAAACTCCAAATATGGAGTTGGAACCCCAATAGGTGCTAAGTGCGCAACCCTGAGTGGGAATTCTAGGCAGTTCTGAAAACACTGGTGTCCCCACTTGGTGATTTGCCCCGAAACCCAATCAATTTGGGGATTGTGCTCCTGCAGCCATGGCAAACCCAAAATCAAAGGGGTACCAGGCATACTCAATATCAAGAACCTGATAACCTCAGAATGACTGGCTCCCACTTTGATTTGCATAGGAGGGGTTTGGAACCGAACTAACCCCCCGGCCACTGGAGTGCCATCAATGGCTGAAACCCGGATAGGAGTCGGCAAGGTCTGTACCACAATTCCTAAAGTCTGCGCTAGTTCAGAGTCTAGGAAATTCCCAGCTGCTCCAGAATCTAGAAGAGCCTTTAGATTCATACATTTAACACCACTCTTAAACTGGACTGGGATGAAAACTGGAGACGATACTTGAGGAGATACCTTACAGCCTAGGAGGGCCCCCTCGAAACCCCCTAGGCTCTGAAGTTTCCCGACGGTTTCTTTGGGCAAAGTCTGACCATGTGGCCGGTTCCTCCACAATATAGACAGAGCCCCTCGGATAGACGTCGCCGTCTCTCGCCTTCAGTGAGCCTGGTGGCACCTAACTGCATGGGCTCTTCTGAAGGTTGAACGACTAGAGCCTCAGACTTTGAAGCCGATTCGAGATGCGATCCTTTCTCTAGGCTCCGGGTAATTCACCAAGGTGTCCTTGATAGTGTCAGCCAAACCTAGTCGGAATTGGCCGCAGAGGGCAGGATTGTTCCAACGTGAGTCAACCGCCCAACGCCGGAATTCAGAACAGTAGTCTTCGGCTGGACGGCGTCCCTGGCGGAGGGTACGTAATTTAGCATCAGCTGAGGCCCCTTTGTCGGGATCATCATAGAGGACCTCCATTGCAGCGAAAAAACTATCCACAGATAGGCGGATTGGGTCCTGAGCTGATAAGCTAAAGGCCCAGGACTGAGGATCTCCATGCAGAAGGGAAATAATCAAGCCGACCTTTTGCTCTTGTGACCCTGAGGAAACCGGACGGAGCTGAAAGTACAGTTTACAAGAGTCCCGGAAATTGGCAAATTTTGCCCTGTCGCCATAGAACTTTTCAGGAAGTGGGATCTTGGGTTCCACAGACATTGCGGCCGGAGTCCCCTGAGAAGTGGGGACAATGGGAGTAGGACGGTTCTCCTGGGCCGCAACCCGATGAGCCAGGTGCTCCACAGCCGCTGTCAAGGCCTGCACCTGCTCCAGGATTTGGTCCATTCTTCTCCGGGCCCGTTATAATGTCAGGACTATACCAAACACCCGTCTGTCTTAAGCTGGTATCCCCCAATCTCCACCGCCACTTCCGCCTATAGACAAGCCCCCGCTTGTAGGAGACACGGGTAATGCCTCTCCCAGTCGGTTGCCCCCAGGACTTAAAAGGCGCAAAGGATAACAGCTTAAGGTGCAGAATGATGTTTGGCAGGGAATCCCGAATGAGGATGCCGGGGTGCGAAAGTCCGAATGTCAGGCCGAGGTCAAACCAGGAGGTCACAGGCGAGGTATCCAAGGGAGATAACGAAGGGGTGGTCGAGGCTAGCCGAGGTCAAGTCCAGGAGGTCACAGGCGAGGTACAGGAGGGTCAGGCAAAAGAGTGGTCAGACAAGGCAGAAGGTCAGGGCAGGCAGCAAGCGAGAATAGTCGAAGTCCAAATCCAAAATGTTCACTAAAGACACAGCAACGCACATCCAGAACCCAGAAGCTATAACGGGCACTGGGATACTGGAACAGTGCAGTTATATAGGGAGAACTGGCCAGTGGGGAACAGGGAAAATGGAGGGAACAATAGTGTTTGGTGCATAACTAAAACGGGAGTGGTCCCAGGAGCTGGACGGCCCAGGCCAGACAGGCCGACCAGTCCCTGGGCTCACTCTAGGATCAGGACAAGGATTGGGTGTTTTGAACTCGCCCCCGGCGGCGCGCTGGGGAAAGCGCCGCCGGGAGGCATAAAGGAGATCGGGCGCGCCCCCGCCGGGAGGGGGAAGCGCCGCATCGCGAGGGAGCTCGGCGGGACCGCGCAGCCGCGCAGAGCGGGCTGCGGCGCGGCCACCGACACCACCCCGCGCCGCCGACCCCCACAACCGCGCCGAGGAGCCAGGACACCCGGGGAGCGTCGGGCAGCGGCCAGCCGGGGACCACCCGACAGCGCGCCGCGGGACCAGGGACGGCGACGAGGTAAGTGCCTAACACCTTTTCTGTTTTGCTGGGTTTTTTTGTCACATGTTGTGTGGCCCGGCACACACCTGCCACCCATCTCCCACACCGGTGCAGAGGAGAAGGCCTTTTTTAGAGCAATGAAGGCCTCTTCCGCCTGAGGAGGCCAAGACTTAGAATTGGCGCTTTTCTTCGTGAGGGCCACAATAGGCGCCACTACAGTGGAGAAGTGAGGAATAAACTGCCGATAGTAATTGGCGAAGCCCAGAAAACGTTGAATAGCTCGCAGGCCAGTAGGACGGGGCCAATCCAGAACTGCTTTTAACTTGCTGGGGTCCATCTGAAGACCACGAGCAGAGACAATATATCCAAGAAAGGGTAAGGCGGTTTGATCAAAAAGACACTTCTCCAACTTGGCGTAAAGATGGTGTTGACGGAGACAAGACAGGACTTGCTGGACGTGACCGTGATGTTCTTCTAGATTAGATGAAAAGATGAGTATATCATCCAAATATACAACTACACAGGAGTAAAGCAAATCCCGAAAAATGTCGTTTAGGTATTCCTGGAATACTGCAGGTGCATTGCAGAGACCAAAGGGCATCACTAAATATTCGAAGTGGCCATCGCGGGTATTGAAGGCGGTCTTCCATTCATCGCCCTCGCGTATACGTATCAAATTATAGGCTCCCCTCAGGTCAAGCTTGGTGAAGACCCTGGCCCCACGCAGTTGGTCAAATAATTCGGCAATCAAGGGCAAAGGGTAGCGATTTTTAACGGTAATCTTATTGAGGCCGCGGTAATCAATACAAGGGCAAAGAGAGCCATCTTTTTTCGCCACAAAGAAGAACCCCGCGCCTGCTGGAGAGGTATGAACCCTTTATGAATCGAATATACTCCGACATGGCTAAAGTCTCAGGAGCCGAGAGAGGGTAAATTCGGCCACGAGGAGGAGTGGTACCCGGTAGGAGGTCTATAGGGCAATCATAGGGGCGATGAGGCGGAAGTACCTCCGCTTGTTTCTTGCAGAATACATCAGCATAGGTCAGGTAGATCTCAGGCAAGCCAGGTAATGGTGCTGAAGCAGGAATGGGTTGAACAGGAACAGACTTCAAGCACCTCTTAAAGCACGCTGCACCCCAAGTCTTGATATCGCCGGTGGTCCAGTCAAGCGTGGGATGATGACATTGGAGCCAAGGAAGGCCTAGAAGAATCTGAGAGGTCCAATTAGGGAGGACGTAGAACTCAACATTCTCTTGATGGAAGAGTCCAATTTTTAATTGGAGGGGAACGGTGCGATAGCGCACAGTACAGTCCAGCCTATCACCATTGACTGAGGCGATAAATAAGGGTGTTGCAAGGCGATTCACAGGGATATTATGTTTATTGATCAAGGCAGCCTCTATAAAGTTCCCTGCAGAGCCCGAGTCCAAAAAGGCGGTTAAATTCAGGGAGGTGGAAGGTGAGATGGAAAGTTGAACAGGAACAGTGAGTCGTGGAGAGGAAGCACATACACCCAGGGACGCCTCTCCCACCGCCACTAGGTGCGCCCGTTTCCCCGACGTGGTGGGCGAATAGGACAGTCCTTCAAAAAATGCTCACAACCACCGCAGTACAGACAAAGGTTCTCGTTCCTTCTGCGAGTTCTCTCCAATTGGGTCAAGTGGAATCGATCGACCTGCATGGCCTCCTCACTGGGAGGAACATGTGCAGACAAAGGGTTTTGCAATACTGGAGCCAAACGGGATGCCCTCCTAGGGCGCTGAGAGTCTCTTTCTTGGCGGAATTCCTCACGCCTTTCAGTAAAGTGCACATCAATGCGTGTGGCCAGATGGATGAGATCAGTGAGAGATGAAGGCAAGTCACGAGCCGTAAGAGCATCCTTAATTTTACTAGAAAGTCCTTTCTTGAAGCAGGCACACAAGGCCTCATTATTCCAAAACAATTCAGAGGCAAGAGTGCGGAACCGAATGGCGTATTCACCAACGGACAAGTTCAAAAGGGACGATTCAGCAGATGAAGCCTGGGCAGGTTCCTCAAAGACCTGGCGAAACTCTGATACAAAGGTGTGAGTACCGGAAGAGACAGGGTCATTGCGATCCCACAAGGGAGTGGCCCAGGCCAAAGCCTTTCCAGAAAGCGAACTGATGACAAAGGCCACCTTAGCTCGTTCAGTGGGAAATTGATCCGCCAACAACTCCAAGTGCAGGGAACATTGGGCAAGGAACCCTCGGCATAACTTGGCATCCCCATCATATTTAGACGGCACGGAGAGACGGATTCTGGCAGAAGATGCTACCGTGGCGGTAATGCTGGAGCCGGTGATGGAACTTGCTGTTGCTGAATCGTTAATAATTGCTGTATCATGGCAGAGAGTTGATTAATCTGGCGGGACTGCATAGCCACTATAGCAGGCAAATCAGTGGCATCCGGCAGCGGCACCTCAGCGGGATCCATGGCCGGATCTTACTGTCATGGACCGGGTGGAGCGGACTCGGGTGTGGATCCGCTTTAACTGTGGGACCGATGGCAGGTACCGTGTCAGGGGAGCGGAGTCTAAGGGGCCACCGGTATTCACCAGAGCCCACCGCAAGGCAGGTTGGTCTTGTGCGGCGAGTGACCCCCAGGTCGCTACCCCCAACAGTGGCCCAGTCCCACAGTCAGCCGAGGTTCAGCTAGGTACACAAGTGGCAGGCAAAAGGCATAGTAAGTACAGGCAGAGATCAGGGCTGGCAGCACAGGTTCGCGGTAAAGGTGAGTAGCCGAGGTCGGGGCAGGCAGCAAAGGTTCAGAGTCGGGGACAGGCAGAGGTCGGTACACGGGTGAGCAATCCAAGAATGTCTGACTTTCAACAAGCATGGAGAGACCAAGATTCGGCACTGAAGGAAGGAAGTGCCTCTTTAAATAGGAAAAGTGGATGCAGGATTGGATGACCAGGCACCAATCAGTGCTGTACAGACCCTTTAAATCTCAGGAATCTAGTGCGCTCGCCCTCTAGTGGATGGAGACGTGCGTGCACCTGAGCATGTGAGAAGGAAGCATTGGGGGAAGGGAGAGAGCTGGGAACAGCCATGAGGGAAGTGCTGCAAAATGGATGACGGCTGGATGCAGCCATGGAGGTAAGGGAAGTGCTGCTAGATGGGCGTACAGCGCTCTCCCTAACAATACTGACTTGTTGATTTATTACGGTTTTTAGCCAGGCACTTTCAAGATCCTGGGAGACTAGTTTATACTTTCAGGTGCTTGTACATATATACGGAGAACTGCATTCCTCGAACCAGATGCTTTTTAACTCCTGGGGGAGGTTACTATCCTTGGGTACTGTGAGGAGCTTCAGACACAAATTCCCTCTCTATAGTAAATAGAGGGCAGCCTGTGACACAATCCGTTCCCACCTAATGCCTTTGTAGGGAAGTGCTCAGTTACCACAAAGTTGCAAATTGAACATTATAGGCCTGCTGGAGAGCATAGAGAATAGGGCTTGCTGCAGATAACTCTCTCGACAGCTGCTGAGGGTACACTTCCTGCCCCTGCAAGCTGGGTTTTGCAGCCCCTGGCTGGAGGTATCAACGACTATATATATATACAGGACAGATTTCCTGTATGGTGAGGAGAACTGAGCATGCTGCAACCTACATATACAGCCTCAAAGTGGCTCTCTATTCCCACCCGTTTCCAGCTGTTGGTGCCATGTTGAGGATCTCCTGTTGCTGCTCCCAAACTTCTTCATTGCCTTCTGCCTGTTAACCTGCTGTGTTCCCTGTGGAGAAGCTTCAACTGCTGCTGCATATCTCCTCATCAACTTCTGTGTGTCAAGAGTGAATCATTTCTTCGAGTCAACATCAGGGGCCCCTGCAGCTTGCATCCTGTATCAACTTTCTCCTGGAGGTATTTAGCCATAGACTATCTATATACCCAGGTATATGTGCACAGACTAACTAAAGCCCCACTTGGGCCTTTCACTGTGTTGTTATACTGTGTATGGTCCATTTATACTTGCATTCATCCTTTACTACATAAAGTTCCTAGTACTGTTATACTTGACTGTGTCAGTGATTGACTTAGGCAAATGGGTGCTGGGAGCAGTATTTCCTCTGCTCCAAATGTATTGTTTTGCTTAGACAACTTGATCTGTTTTCCAGAATAGGCTCCATAGCCTGTCTTGAGAGGGGTGTTTACCATCACCCCCCCCCCCCCAAAAAAAAAACAGCCCTACACCTTCTTTCTCTTGTGCATTGTCAACTTTAAATGTGAATTGAAGTGTGATGGAATTCTGGCAGCTAGAGCAGGCATTGCTTTCCTGCAAGGTTAGAGGTTATTAGCAGTTCATATTGCTCCTGGCACTGTCTGTTCCTGGCTATTCCAAATCTAAAGATACAGAAGGTGTGTTAGAAGCAGGTGAAATAGACTAGTGAAATGAAATCACACTTAGGCCATTGTTGCACATGTAAAAAGGTCACTCAGATGGATCCTGTCAATTATCTTTATTGAAAGGTAACAAATACACACCAACTATTTTTCATTCAACTGGCCACCATAAAAAATGCCACTGCCATGTCCTTACTCAGGCTCATTTCCATCGCCAGAGCCAAGCCCCTTGCTTGGATGAAGTAAATAAAGCAAAATCATATGAAGTTATGTATTACAGTATTCAGACTACAACACTGTTTTGGGGTTAGGTAACTGGTGCAGCATGGCAGGGGCAGACCAGCCATAGGGAGACCCAGGACAATGCCCGGTGGGCTGCACTGCTTTGGGGCCAGTTAGGCTGCTGCTTTTAACACCCACATTCAATCCCTGTCCCTCTTAGTCTCCCTCTCAGCCCCTAGTACCCAGCACCACTGTATACACAAGCCAAGGAACCCCAGCCCCCAGTGCTATAACCCCAGCATTATAGTTGAAGGGCCACAGCAGGGACGTCTTGAGCCAGCCAGGCGCTGCTAAAATCCAGGGCTAATTTTTGGCATCAATGTGCCACTGTAGCATGGTATATGGATACTGACTAAACAACTCAACTTTTATCCACCTTTTTCTTTGTGTGACTCTTGAGCATCTTTTTCTGTTTCCCCTTGTCCCCACCTGAACCAAACAATGCTGGACCAGTTAACAAAAAGGATGGTGCCCTCTGCAGGCATTCCATATGAATACCCCAAAAGCCAGACAAGGTCAAGTCCTGTAGATGCAACTTTGCTCATTTTTGGGTTTTGTAACTTGTGCAGTAGAAAAATGTGGAAGGAACATTATTTAACCCTTTCAACTGTCATGTTACTGCAAAACATTCTAGCTTTAGGTTTCCTTGTTTTATTGCTATACAGTTCTCGTATAACCTAATAGGTAGCCATAATAATATCTGTTTAAAGAAAAGTGGCAGAGTGGCCATTAGGAGGACCCTGCAGCTTTGAGGCTGGGTTGTACCCCATTATGTAGCCCACTTCATCTTGCGTCTGTTTTGGAATTCATTCTCTTCTATACATCCAAGCAGCATGTTTGGGGTGGCTGATAGACACTGGGGTATGGGTTGATGATAGTGTACAGCGAGTAAGGTAAATAGAATCTGTGGCCCTTTGGAAATGTCAGGGATACACTGGAGGCCCACTGAATTTAACAAATTGATCTCCACAGGCTTAAATGCCATCCTTTATGAGCCTGAGGATTTAAAATACTGAAGCAAACTAAATATATAAGTAATTATTTCCTTGTTCTCAGCTCTAAACACTTGCAAAAAATGCCGTCTAAAATGACAATCCTTCAAACAAATAAACTATATGAAAGTCAAAACCTGAAGTACTGTATATATACACGTGTCACCTGAAATACAGACTATACATTTGGCATCATTAGTCGGTAAGTGTGAGATACTAGGGAGCTTCAGCTGTAGGTGTCAATACAGCACACCTTATCTGCAGTGGTTTGTGTTCATAAAGCTTGCACTAGGGTTTTAATACATATATAGTGTATCTGTAACTGTCAGCATAGTGTTCAGGTCAGGTTGAATCAGGTAGATATAAATTCACAGGGCTGAGCTACAGCAATTGAAGGCTCTCCAAGAAGCAGGGGTTGTGGCTAAAGCTTGTTAAGGTTGAGCTTGACTTTTGGGGTCCTTGTCGTAGACATAGCTTCCAACTCCTCCAGTGTTGACACCTGAAACATACAATGAGACAGCGTTAAGGGGCTGTTCTGTCTTTCCCCAAGGCTGTATTTACCATTACACACTATAGACATGTGGGTGCTCAATCTAAAACCTTTAGCAAGTCTTATTATTCATTAATATTTGCAGCTTTTTTTATAGCAAACACTGTATTTCCAACTTGCACACGTGATTTCTTGCTCATTCATGGAACATATGCAAGATATTCATGCTTGCACGACTGCATGATCACTCGCACCGTTCCATATCATGCTCGCATGACTGCAGCTCCAAAGGTTCAGCTGACTGTTCCTCCTTTCTCCTGCCTACCATACTTTGTTCCCCATACTGATTTGTAGAAATCCGTCATCATGTTTATTTTTCACAAAAACAATAATTGTTATTTAAACTTTTTATAATATTTTTTTAACTGTTTAAATAAATAAAAGATATCACGTTTTAATTAAATATTCAGTGAAGATTATGAAAAGTGAAGATTCATCATTCTCTCAGCAAGAAATTCATCAAAAAGCTCAAATTCTCCAAAAATGAGTACAAAAACACAAAATTCTCAAACCAATTTCTTAGCCGATCTCCAAGGTTAATTGTGGTCCCTGAATCATGTGAGTGTGAATGCATTGGGGAGAATTTTTGCACGCATGCAAACTTAAAACGAGAATACTCACAACTGCACAAATTTACCTTTTAATAAAGTGCACAAGTAGTGCCTGCTGAATCATGTGAGACACGAAAGTAGGGTTCTCGCACCAGAAACCATGCAAATATGTGTCCATGCATGGAGCTGAATCGACCCTTATGTGGCCACATTTAGCGTTATTTGCTGCTCTTGTTATAGAACAGCTATGGAGACTTCGCTACACTGTTGCAGTTGGGGGGTACATGGCATCCAGGGCTGTGCATGGGGTAAAGCTTGCCACTTGGTTTCCTTGCCTCCCCATGCAATGTCTGGGTTTCAGTTCTATTGTTTGTCTTTGGAGCTGAGGCATATGCTCATGTGGGGCGTGCTTTATTAGGGGAAATGGGGATCTGCATGAACAATATATATTAGGTTTGATGTATTTGAGTACCTGAAGCAGACCTCTAACCAAGATGCACGCCATTGCATCCACCATCCCCAGTGTACATCCTGATTTTAGGTGACCCTTAACTCCATAATTCTTAGGAAGCCTGAACATTTGAAAGGCATACTTACTCAGTCCAAGTGCTAGCTATGAACATGCTGTGGGAACATAGACTAGTGTGTACTCTATTTGGTTTTCAGGCACCCCAAATTGGTGACCAACAGTGGCCAATGGGGTTACTCAACTGGCCCCCTGACTATTCTTCCATTCCCAACCCAGTAGACGAACACCTTAGTATTTGGCATTTATGTCTCCTGAGCTTTTGCAGCATATTAGCAATATTCTTGCCATCCAATCACTGCAGCAGCTGTGCCACACCCACTTCAGTGGTTGGATGAAAAAAATTAGACAGCTATAGATGCCTGACCCACCATAAACCTGAACAAAAATGACAACACCCCCAAAAATTAACCCTCTAACCATTCCCCTATTGATCCAAATGGTTTGGCTGGATTCAGGCTTTAAATCAGTGGTGTCAAATCTGATTACTTTAAAAGGACTGGTTAATAACAAACTCGAAACAAAATGCAAGCACAACCATTTAAATGTATGGTTATATACATAGAATAATTTTGCCCAGGACAGATGCAGACAGGGACTAAAATAGTTTGCCCAGGACAGCCACATAATTATTTTGACCAATATAGATGTAGGCACTCAATTATTTTGCCCAGGGTAGCAGCTGAATTATTCTGTCCAGGACAGATGCTGAATTATTTTGCCCAGGACAGATTGAGATGCTAAAATATTTTGCCCAAGACAGATGCAGATGCTGAATTATTTTGCTCAGGACAGATGCAGACACAACATTATTTTGCCCAGGACAGATGCAGATGCATAATTTGTTTTCCCAGAGCAGATTATTTTGCCCAGGATAACAACTTAATTTTTCCAATCCACCACTGTAGCCCCCTCTGCTGTGGCAGACACTAGTCTTTTCTTCCCCATCACATTAAAAAGGCACCAGACACTTTTATAGACATCTGCCTGTATTGGCAGGATTAGTGCCAATACAGTGCATCACATGGCAGTGCCATTGACATAAATGGGCGGAGAGGAGCGTGCGCGATTAGGAGAGCGCTGCTCTAAACGGCCAACCAGGCCTTCCGGGAAGATAGCGGACAGCATTCGGTGCCACGGCTGCGACATTGCCAACTCGGGGTTAACGTGAGTGTCTTTTTTTTCTGGTATTACATGAGCTTAATTGCTATTTTGCGGCGGCAGGGCGAGGGTTAATTTTATTTTGCTGCAAGGAGCTGAAGAAGCCATTTTAATAGTTCACATCAGACTTTTTTACTTTAATTTATCAGCAAATGGCTTGGGCCTGAGATAGAGCTTCTGACGCTTGTATTCTTTGATGTCATTTCCTTTCCATGAAGGATAATTTAATATAATTGACCAATAAATGTAATTAGCCAGGTTATGAGGATGATTGTAGTCAGCTGAATGAGCAGCATCGGGCATATGATTTAGGCCAGCCCTGCTCAGTGAAAGGTTTTAGCTACGCAAAAGTAAGATTTCCACTGCTATTTTATAGTTGTAGCATCCAGGAGATTTAGCAAACAGAAAAGTCATGGATGCCACAATGATCAAAAACTGGAGCTACTCACCTATTGCCCAGCATAGCTCGAGTGCCCCGTTGGTCCTCTCCGGTCTATGATGGTGGCCCTGGACTCCCCACAGCACACCCACTGCATTCATTGCAATGGAGGAGGGTGGTGCCAAGGTTGGGTTCTACAGATACACCTTTTTTATTGCCCGAACAGTTTCTTAAAAGCAGACCAAAACTGGGAAGCTTTCTAGCCTGCTCCAGATCCAGGAAAGATTGGCAGGTGGTCTGGGGCACTATCAATGGCCGCTCTATCCATGTCATTCACATACTGCTGCATACAGGGCTATGCGGTGATATCTACTACATTGTTTTTCAAGAATAGCTCTGCGCTATCCAAGCAGCTTTTTTCATGACTGCTCTGAGGATGGGTCAGTAGGGTGGGGTTATCCCAGAATTTAGAGATTCTGTTCAAGGTTTTCAGTCTCCTACATATTGTTTTGTCCACAATTAAAAAACACAATAGAAATGCCAGTGCTCAACCCAAACTGATGATGATTAACGTTCTGCTGGCCAACAGAGCACTGTTTCTCAAACTGCAGTGCTCATACCCTAGGGGGTACATGGCAATATTCAGAGGCTCACCAATAATGGGTGTTTGACTGGCCTGGTATATTACTTTAACACTGAAACCTTATCCATCTTGCTTTGAAAGTAATATGAGGTCCGTTGCCTACTTTTTTTGGTTCTATTTATAATTGATCACCCCCATTTGGGGTACTTGGTTGGAACTTCTTCTGGCTAGGGGGTGCTTGACATAAAAAGAACCACTGGTATAGATAGAGGGATAGATAGCCACCCCTATCCCTCTGCAGCAAGTGTCCTGATGGTGGGGGGTTGCAGTGGTTGCCCAGCCACCCCTCTGCAGCAAGTGCCCCTGATGGGAGGGGGCAGCAGCAGCCCAGCCACCCCATCCTTTCGCAGCAAGTGTCCCTGATAAGGGTGGCAACGGCTGCAGCTGCTTCCATCCATTGGCAGCAAGTTGCCCTGATTGGGCGGAGCAGCGGCAGCCCAGCCACCCCTATCCCTACGCAGCAAGTGTCCCTGATAAGGGTGGCAACGGCTGCAGCTGCTTCCATCCATTGGCAGCAAGTTGCCCTGATTGGGCGGAGCAGCGGCAGCCCAGCCACTCC
Source organism: Gastrophryne carolinensis (assembly GCA_027917425.1). NCBI lineage: Eukaryota > Metazoa > Chordata > Amphibia > Anura > Microhylidae > Gastrophryne > Gastrophryne carolinensis. The sequence continues at coordinate 121,314,975 of CM051244.1, read as the reverse complement.
TATCCCTACGCAGCAAGTGTCCCTGATAAGGGGGGCAGGGGTAGCCCAGCATCTCCCATTCCTCCACAGTAAGTGTCCCTGATGAGCAGGGACAACAGAAGCCCAGCCACCCCTATCCCTACGCAGCAAGTGTCCCTGATAAGGGGGGCAGGGGTAGCCCAGCGTCTCCCATTCCTCCACAGTAAGTGTCCCTGATGAGCAGGGGCAACAGAAGCCCAGCCACTCCTATCCCTACGCAGCAAGTGTCCCTGATAAGGGGGGCAGGGGTAGCCCAGCGTCTCCCATTCCTCCACAGTAAGTGTCCCTGATGAGCAGGGGCAACAGAAGCCCAGCCACCCCCATCCCTCCGCAGCAAGTGTCCCTGATGAGGGGGGGCAGCCCAGCCGCCCCCATCCCTTCACAGTGGCTGGCACAGCTGCTCCCATCCCTCTATTTTCTGGGGTAGAGCTTAAATTATAAAGCATTTGTGGAAAGGCTAAAAAAATTCACACTAGAGCTTATTTTTGGGGCAACACGGTATTACTGCAAGTGACTGGTCAGCAGCACAGGAGCATGTTGACAGGATGACTGCTAGAACACTGTAAATAGTCAGTCTGCAGCACAGTTTTAATTGGTTACTTGTTGTGCAACACTGACTCCTAGTGGTGTAAAAGTGGAATATCTTGTTTTTTAATATTTTCTTTGTACTTTTATTTTACACCGTAATGATTTACTTACTTCCCATCCTTCCCTACTTCTTTGGGAGATTAGAGAAATATCTGCCTCCCTCTGCCTTGGTTACATCTTAAGAATAGTTTTAATGGCTGAGCATAGGCTGCTCAAGAAGTCCAGGTTGTGGTGGCTGCAGTCAGTGTAAATGCTAAAGTGTGCGGGGCAAGCCTGATGTAACTGCTACATAGCACCTGAAATTATCCATCATCTCTTTTTAGATAAATAAAAACTCACCAATCTTCATCTCACCTCTGGGACAATAACATAAATGACTTTTAGGGCAAAACTCCATTAACCCCACCAGCGTTGACTCTACTAGTATCCCAAACTCTGTGGATCACCAGATTTCACCAGCCCCTCTGATGAAGCCAAACCGGTGAAAAGTGTAAGGGCAAAAAGTCTTGATGTTCCAAGATTAAAGGAACACTAATACTCCTTATACATTTCGTTCGTGTCCCCTCCACGATACTGTCCCTTACTATGTGCGATTCTTGTTATTAATGTAAAACAGAGTACGCCTATAGAGGTTTCTGTCTTACTGCCTCAAATCATTGGGAGGTTCAGATTTCCGGTGCAGAACTTCTAAATGTCATTTGATTTTATTGACAACAGAAGATTATATTTCTGTACATTTGTCTACTATGTTACCAACCTTTTGGTCCAAAGAGGATCCCATAACATGGCTTGTGACAGTATGGCTGCCCATCATGCTGAAATAAAGAAATACAACGTTTAAGCTGAAACATGGGGAGTTTGAGGTATAAAATATACAAGTATTTTCTTTCTATTTGCTGTCTGTAACTACCATTGTGCACATTTAAAGTGGACCAACACCCAGGATTTTGACTATCCTAGGTATTGGTCCACTTCCACGGGGCACCCCGATCGTGGGTGCCCCGCTGTGTGAAACCCCCAGAAAGCCCCGAAAACTCACCTGACCCCGCTCCCACGTGACTCGCTCATCCAATCGTCGCCGCCGAACAAGGAGAGGCAGCGACGGACAAGCTGAGCGCGGTCCACCGGCGCCTCCCGCGCGTCCCTCTTACAGGGAGCGCACCCACGCCAGCCATTCACAAACGGCCGGCGCGGGTGCGCGCCCTGCATGCGCCACTGGAACGAGGATCAGGTAGGATTTTCGGGGATCTGGGGGGGTTTCACACAGCGGGGCACCCCGCAGTCAGGGAGCTGATCAGTCCGGGAATCTTATAGATTCCCAGGCCGATCAGGGGAGGGTGTTGGTCCACTTTAAAGCAGACCAACAGTCAAAAATTATTTAAACCAGACCAACACAACAAACAGTGCTCATATGCACCATCCCTAGGGCAATTTAGATTGCTGCACATAAAAATTATTTTACCTTTTTCCAAATCCTAATGTGGTAAATTTTAAAAACAAAATGGTGGACTAAACATGGAAAGGATTCACAGGGACACCAGGGGCAGGGGCATTCTTTCCATTATTAGCCCATAGTGTTTTATATCAGGCTAGAGTGAGAACAGCCTGGGGATTGGATAGCACCCATTACCTCTATGTTCTGTATTAGGTGTGCTATAACCTATTTCTTATACAAAAACAAAATGGTGACCCATGAATCTTCAGGCCACCTGCAAACAGGAAGTGCTGCTGGGTTTCCTGTAACTGCGCATTGTCAGTTATGTCAGGTGAATCCAGGCAGCAGTATGGCTAAGATGCTGGGAAAGGATATTCCAAAAAGGCAGCTACTTTTCTTTTCCAACTGTGCCAGGTTGTTGGTCTAGTTTAAAGGGACAGGTCAGGTGATCCTGCAGCATGCTATACGTGTAGTAGCATGTCCCCAATATTTGTTCTCCATTCCTTTCCATTTTTCCTGCACCGCCAGTGTGAGTGAGCCCAGCAAGTCACAGTGGTCTGCTGTTTCTGGGAACAATGTGAGACAGGGACGGATGTTCACCCACTTTTGCAGGTGGTCATAAATTTGGAGCACATTTGGAGACCAGCTAAAACATTTATAGCACACTGCAGGAAATAGAGGAGAGGCACATGAAATCAGTATGGCATCTTGCTGGCTTATTATTGCCATTGCCTTATCTTTCACTTTAAAGTGGATGTCTAGTCAAATGTACCCCCCCCCCCCCGCCTCCATTCTCCTAGCAAATGCAGGACAGAGTTGGGTTACAAAAAAACATCTTACCTTGCCCTGAATCCAGTGCTATCCCCGGCAAATGGGCGGCAGACGCTCAGACGGTGCACAGAGCTGCATCTTCACTCTGTGTGGTCCACCCAGCCATACGAGTAAATAGGTAGAAAGTGCTGCAAGGAGTCTGAAAGACTCCAGGCCCGGACAATTATGTACACCTGGGGCATTCTGATATGGGATAGGACTGCCTTTCACATAGGCTGGGGGCAGAAGCGGCTGCTCCCCTTTCTCTATGCTGGAGATCTGTTTCCTAACAGAGCAGTATGCTGTGCATTAGTAGGCATGGCATACAGCGCTGATTGGACAAGAGCCCGCTCGCAAGGGTTGGTTTTGCGGCGACCAGCGGGGTTTAACATAGTGGGCCTCCCAAATCTGGTTGCCTCAGATAAGAGAACCATCACCAGAATAGTGAAAATGTTGGTGATTGGTCTACTTTATCTTGTGGATCATTCCCAGTCGGGTTCTCCCATCTAAAAAATTTAACATTTTTTCTGTTTTAACAAATGTAATGTTAAAGTGATTCTAAAGGCAAAAGTAAAAAGATCAGCAGCTTGCCTTGCCAAATGTTCCTCCAGCATACTTCTTTGTTCAGCGCCATGAATGAGGGAATCCCTTTCCTTGCTCCGAGCTCCAGACATACCCCGCCGATGTGGTCCAACAATCGACATTGAGGTCCCATAATGGAACCATGCCCCTCACCTGCCTCTGGTTTCACTGAGAAGCCATGAAGCCCATCTTATCTCCTGCTGGCGGAAAAAGAAGCCGCTGCCCTGCCGCTTGGGCTGGGGGAAAGATGCTGCCACCCACGGCGCTTGGCCCCAGGGGTTAGATGCCACTGTCCCCCGCACTTGGTCATGGGAAAATATGCCACCACTCAGGCTGGGGGAAAAATGCAGCTACCCCCGCCCAGGGGAAAGAAGCCAACGCCCTGGAACTGGGAAAAGGAGCCACTATCGCCAGTGAAGACTTGTATGAAAACCCATCCCCTGACCCATCCACTCACCTACCTACCCACCAGTATGCTTGGAGCATGCATGCGCTATGGGCGCACGGGCATGTGCTTTGGGAGTGCACGCATGCACTTAGGGAGTGTGCACATGCGCTCTGGGATTCCAGGCATATGCTTTGGGAGTGCATGCATGCTCTTTGGTATTGAGCACACAGAAAATGACAGAAAACAGTTTAAGACAATGCCAAATGTAGCAAAAAAAGACAGAAAACGCCAAATGTAGCCTGATGCAATGGTGTAACAATCGCCTTTGCCTTTAATATCACTAATATAGTCTGAAACCGTGTATCAACACTGGGCTTGACTCATTAAGAGTTGAAAACAATTCTTATGGTAGTAAAAAATTTAGAAGGAAGAAGCATGAGAATGTCACTGTTGCCGAATGACCAGCTATGAAGAAAATGAAAGCCAATGGTACTTTTTACACTGTAGTCAAACATGCCATTGACTTTCATTGTCTTTGGCTTTTTTCTCCCAGTGAATTTGTTACTACCATAAGAATTTTTTTCAACTCTTATTGGATCAAGGCCTTACCCAAAACTAGAAAATCCATGGGTGTCATCATGACCAAATATCAGTGAGCAGGTTCCTCCACCACTGGCACCATCACCCATCTGGTCCTCTGTTAAGTGTTTGGGCACCACAGAACGTAAGATTGTGTTTCCCTAGCTTCAGAGGCATAAAAAAGAACATCCAGTTGTTTCTAACCCGTATTCGCTCTAAAATGATGCCTCTTTCCTCTTTTTCAGGCCTAAAGATGTTGTTTTGTGTGAGCCGCTGCCCAAATCTGACCGACATGTTGAAGGTGATAATTCCACTCTGATTTTATGTCCAGCTAAAGGATTGGCTATTGGATTCCGTGTAAAGCCACCTGCTTCCTGTGCAGCCACAGAAGGATAAGATGAGGAAATACAAAAGTAATTACATCACCCGCTGTGTGGCTTGCAGGCACGCGTTCATTGTATTTCAGGAACAATAGGAATTATAAAAAGTTACTTCTCACCTCAGCATGGCTCCCAGGAGTCAGAGTCTTGGAGCAGCGCTCACATCTCAGACAAGGCCGATGCCAATCTTTTCCAAGGGAGGTCACTTTTTCCGCTAAAAAACAAGAATAACATTGTGATGTCACCTGGGTGCCACTAAGATGACTGCATGGCCCGCCATAGTCCAAATGAATGCTACTGCAATCCATAACAGCTGCTTTATGGAAATAAATCATATGGTTAGCCAAGTAATTAGCATTGCTGAATACTAAGTTGTTGACATTAAAGCGGACCTCTACAGTGAGGTTGTTGGTGGCCACCGGCGCCGCCACTAAAGTGACAAGCCCCCCCACACATTACCCCCCTAGACGTCCATAAACCTTACCTTAACCTCGCTCCCCCACTGGGAATCCAGTAGCGCCATTGGCTGTCTGGCGCTTATGTGGGCAGTGACAGTGCCACAAATGGCTGCATTCTGTGGCCCACATAAGCGCCGGGCAGCAAGTCGCGCCACTGGACTCCCGGCGGGGGAACAAGGTTAGGTTAAGGTTTACGAGTGTCCGGGGGGATTATGTGCGGGGGGGGTTCCAGCATTCTGGATGCTCTCATTTTAGTGCCGACACCACCAACACCCTCGTTGTTCTTCTTTAATATCTTCTCAGTACAAATATCTCCCTCATCTCAAATTAATAACCTCTCAATGTATCAAAGACAACTTGTGCTGTGGTCCAAATAAAACCCTTTTTAGTACAAACCCCCCTTCTTCCTCAAATGAACCCCCTCAGAGAAAACCTATACTCACCTCCCTCCCTGCAATCAGTGATAGCTCTTTGACTGCCCTAATGCTGGGCTGCCTGTAGCTTCAGAATCATTCTATCTCTTCTGTCATTCGTGGCAGCTAGGTGGGGGTCATTACCGGCAGCAAGTCAACATGAACCAGGGTCTCATCCAATGACTCGTGCCAGCTGTACGAAGACGTTACCAGTCTCTGCGACCAACTGGCCTAGATAACGCACCTGGCTACAATGGATGACAGAAGAGGGGGGATTCTAAGCAGGCAGAGAGCAGATTCCTCAAAAGCAACCCCAGGGGAACCATAGGTGGATCTGGCCGCAGAGAGGGATGTGAGTATAGGTGTACTTTAATACTAGATACTGTAACCTCCCAGTCAAACAAATACCTCTCTTTCCTCTGAGAAGCGGCATGTAGTGGCAGGTGTCTTTAGTGAGCACCACCAGCAAGACATATTTATGATGTAGCGTTCCATGTATCAAGAGCGATGGGTGCTTTGTTAGCGTCGGCACTGTGTTCCCTAAAGTTCCCTTCCATGTGTTTTTGTCACTGTACTGCCACCCCAGTTAAAGCCTTTTTAACTGGAAGGCTGCATGCCTGAGTATCGCAGTTTCACAGTGCCCATGCTGGCGCTGTTCATTTACATGTTAAATACAAATGATTTCTGGCCCACCCCACTGGTGTTACCTGTCGCTAGCTCCATTGGCAAAAAACAAACAAGACATAGCGCCACGGGCAGCATACTGTGCCGAACACTAACAGTGCTGTCTGTCTGTGACCGGCATTGCGGCTGAGCCGCTAATAGCATCTCTCCGCAGACGCTCTAGTGGCGTTACAAGGTGCTAGTGATAAATTGGCCTCCACAACTTAAATTACAGAGAACTAATTATCTTATGACGTGGGCTATTATCATGGAAGTACAGGCATAAAAAAGTAGGCGGATGCATTACTGCAGAAGCTAATACTAAAGCTCAATTTGTCAAACAAGATAAGAACTTAAAGTGTATGTTCACAAATGCCAGAAGTCTGGTTTGTAAAGTGAGGGAGCTTAAGGCTCTGGTACTGGAAGAAAATATTGGTGTTATTGATGTGGCTGAGACATGGCTGGATTCCACACATGACTGGACTGTCAATCTTCAAGGTTTTGCTCTCTTTCGGAAAGACAGAGCTAATAGGAATGGGGACAGAGTGTGTCTCTATGTAAAGCAAAAATACTCCCTTTGACTGGAAAAAAAGTACCTCAATCCCCTGAGGCGACAATCATTTTTAACCATAGGAACTATTAATCTGTGGAATAGCCTCCCACAGAAGCTTGGCACAGCATCAACAGCTGAAAGGATTACTATTTAGATGCTTATTTATAAGAAAATAACAATAACAGTTACCTATTAGCTGTAATCAGTAAAAAAAATAAACAAAATAAAAAATAAATAACTTCCCCTACCCCAACCCCCTTGGTTGAACTTGATAGACATATGTCTTTTTTCAACCATATTAACTATGTAACTATGTAACTCCAGTAGCCTATTTCCTTTTGTAAAAGCCCCCCCCCCCGCCCCCCCCCCCGCTAGACCATTCTAATCCAAAACTTTCACTAGTCTATTTTTTATTTATTTTATAAAATCCTGATTAATAAGTAGACTTTTGTACCCAGCATCCCCATTTTATGCTCCACAGTGGAATGGGTGTATGTTGATTTCTGGTTGAAATGAATAGACCTCCAGTATGGTGTGGAGGTCTCCATAGGTTACCCAGACAGGACCCCAGCATAGAGGAGAACTAGTAGAGTATAATGACAGGCAGTTGAGGAGCGGGCAGCCAAGCAGATTTGCAACAAAAAAATGAAACAAAAGAGCAAGGCCCCGCAGCCCTCCTGTCTGTCAGAGGGAACTATTTTATGATTTCCGTCCAGGAGCAGAGCGGAGTGATCTTATGCCTTCCCTCGTTGTCTGCACAGACTGCACAGGGGAGGGGCAAGCCGGGCAGAGTGCAGATGTGCTCCCGGCTTGCGGTTCTACATTTTTGACCCTGTGGCGGATGCATGATTTATGGAGAATGCAACCAGCCTCATCGACCCAGAAAACAACACTTCAACACTTTGGATAAAGGTTAGGCTGGCATGTAAACACCAGTATAAAGAAATTAACATTTCAGTCAATCTCAGTGGGGAACACATTAAAGAGGAACAACCAGCCATCGCAATCAGGGTGTCCCACTGTGGAAAACCCCAGGGATAGCCCACACGCACCTTTCCCAGAGGTCTCATGCTACTACAGATAGTTGGGTATGGGAGAGAGCCACAGGTATGCGGCCGCTCCCTATGCCAGAGCTATGCATGGCAAACAACACTTATTGGATTAGAGCCCACACATGCACCATGGGAATGTGGGAAAGGTATGTTTTAGGTGTGATCCAGGGGGTTTCACACAGCAGGACATCCCAAATCAGGATGCCCCGGGCAAAGACCAAAACTCAGGATAGTGAAAATCCTGGATTTTGGTCCACTTTGCCCCCCCCCCCCCCCGGGGCACCCAGAATTGGGATGCCCCATTGTGTGAAACCCTCAAGGTCACCCAGAAACTCACCTTCTTTCCCAGTCTAACGGCACATGCGAGCATGCAAGCAGCGACCGCATCCCCGCTATCCCCTTAGCAGGACGTCTGCCCACACCAGGCATTTGTGAATGGCCGCGCTGACACGCTCCCTGTTAAAGGGTAGCGGAGGATGTGTCCACTTGCCTTAGATAAAGGGGCGGGTCCATGAGCAATGATTGGATGAAAGGCCGTGCATGCACCAAAGGACCGGGGAGAGGTGAGTTTGTTCAGGTGACCTGTGGGGTTTCCTTGAGCAGTGCAGCAAAGGGAATCTGAGCAGTGCAGCAAAGGAAATCTGAGCAGTGCAGCAAAGTGAATCTGAGCAGTACATCAAAGGAAATCTGAAGGCAATGAGCACTGCTGATCTCTCCTACGAACGCTTCATGCATAGACTGGATTCCAGCTAATCAGAATAGATTGCGTCACCCACACATGCACTGTGGGTGTCACGGCCACCTCCACCTCCTTACCTGGTCGTCGCTCCCCCGCCGACTCCTCTCGGCGGGCTGCATGTCTGTTGCAGCCGGCGGCGGGTCGGCGTCGCTCCTGCCCGCCCGCCGCTCGGCTGTCACGGGCAGCCGCTCAGGCGGCTTCCGGCTCGGCGGCGTCGGGAGCGGTCGCGCCGCTCTCTGTGCGGCGCGCTCCCGGCGCGTGTCCGCGGACGCGCGCCCGCGCGCGTCTTACAGTTTCATATGCTCTCCGGCGGCGCTGCGCACAGCGCGCCCGCCGGAGGTTATTATTGGGCCAATGAGCCCTAATTATTAAAGGGCAGGTGCCCAAAAACTATCCACCTCCCACAATGAATTGGGCCAATGAGCCCTTGTTATCTAAGGGCATGTGCCCTATAAAACAGTCCGCCTCCCTATTCAAACTGGGCAATCAGCTCAGAGATCCCAGTTGCTTCAATCACTGCACTCCTCCCCTCAGCCAATCCAGTCAGTCCCCGTCCTATATAGGTACTCACCCTGCAGTTAGTCGTTGCCCGTTATAGCGTGCTACTGGGTGCGATTTGGATAGCTTATCTCGTTGTGATTTCTGCCGTGATTTTGACCTTCCCTGTTTGCCGCCTGGACCGACCCTTGCTTGCTCTTCGACCACGATTCCGCCTGACCCTCTGTACCGCGAACTTCTGATCTCCCGTTGTGACCTTTGGCTTGCCCTGACTACTCTTCCGTCTAACCCTTCTGTACCGTGCCTCCTCGGATTGACCACCCGTGTATGACCCCTGTCCGTTTATCATTACTCAGTCTCGTCCCTGGATTCATCTGCCTTCCCCTGCATAAGTCAGCATCCTTTGTGCTAACAAGACCTGGGGGCAACCGTGTCCGGTGAGGCGTGTCTAGCGTCCCGGCAAACGGGGGCTTACTATAGGTGAAGAAAGCAGCGGAGATTGGGGGTTGCTGATTTATTGGAAGGTGGGTGTCTCCGGGACCTGACATTATAACGGGCCCAAAAAAGAAAGAATACCTCCTAGATGGAAGAATTGATCCAACAGGTTCAAGCTATGGCCACCGCCATTAATCAGCTGGCTCAACGAGTGGCCGCGCAAGAAAATCGTCAGGTGCCTGCGCCAGCGGATCCTTCTCCGGCCGTCGAGCCCAAGATCCCTCTCCCGGAAAAATTTTTGGGAGATCGGGCGAAGTTTTCTAACTTTAAAAATTCTTGCGAACTGTACTTCCGCCTTCGACCCCACGCATCTGGATCCGAAGCGCAACGCGTTGGGCTAGTCATTTCTCTCCTCCAGGGCGACCCACAGACCTGGGCGTTTGGTTTAGCTCCGTCTGATGAAGCCTTGCAGTCGGTCTCCTCTTTTTTTTCGGCCATGGAACTATTGTATGCTGACCCAGATCGGGCCGCGACGGCGGATTCTAAATTGCGGAACCTGAGACAGGCCAAACGTTCTGCTGAAGAATATAGCGCAGAATTTCGGCGGTGGGCTATAGATTCCCAGTGGAACGATCCGGCTTTATGTAGCCAATTTAGAATTGGGCTCTCCGATAACATCAAGGACATCCTGGTGAACTATCCCTTGCCTAAAAACCTAGATGAATATATGCAGCTGGCCATCAGGGTGGATCGACGTCTTCGTGAAAGGCGCCAGGAAAGAGGCAAGGACCAACCTTGGGGGTCCTCACGTCAAGAGTCAAGCTTTAAGGGGGCAGCCGTTCCCTCTCCTTCCTTGTCGCATGAGGAACCGATGCAGCTTGGCGTTACCCACCTCTCTCAGGCGGAGAAGGTTCGGCGCAGATCCCAAGGCCTCTGCCTCTATTGTGGTAATCCGGGTCACTTTGCCAAGACCTGCCCAAACAAGGCTCCGGTGGCGGGAAACTTCAACGCCTAGATCTTGCAGAGGGACCTCTTCTAGGCGATCAGGTATCGTTCCCTCCAGACAATCGTGTACTCTTACCCGTTACACTCTCTTGGGGTCCTTCCCGGACTATTGCCTCCGCCTTCATCGATAGTGGAGCGGCTGGCAATTTCCTGGATAGGTCCTTAGCTATCACTCTAGGGATCCCGTTAATCCCATTAGAAAATTCCCTTCGGGTCCTGGCGGTCAACAATAAACCCATTGAGGGGGGGTTGGTCTCCCACAAGACCCCTTGGGTAAATTTGGTCGTAGGATCTGCCCATTCGGAAGAAATTGAATTTTTGATTATCGAAAGTCCCGTCTCCCCTATTGTTTTAGGATTTCCCTGGTTAAAAGTCCATAACCCTGTGATTGATTGGAGATCTGGGGATCTGGTGAAGTGGAGTCCTACATGTCAAGGTCGTTGTTTCTCTATATCCCTTAGGACCACACCGATTGCCCTTGATGGTTTACCTCCAGTCTATGCAGATTGGGCAGACGTATTTTCGGAGAAATCCGCCGATATTCTTCCACCCCATAGGGCCTACGACTGTCCTATTGACTTACTCCCGGGTACTATGCCCCCTAGGGGGAAACTATATAATCTCACTAGATCTGAAGAGCAGGCCATGAAAGATTATATCACCGAAAATCTCCAGAAAGGTTTTATCCGTCCTTCCACCTCCCCTGCCGGTGCTGGGTTCTTCTTCGTCGAGAAGAAGGACGGCGGCTTACGCCCCTGTATAGATTATCGAGGGTTAAATAAGATTACTGTAAAAAATAGATATCCCCTACCCTTAATCAATGACCTTTTTAATCAGGTCTCTGGGGCCCAGGTCTTCACTAAGTTAGACCTTCGAGGAGCATATAACCTTATTCGCATACGGCAGGGGGATGAATGGAAAACGGCCTTCAATGTAAAGGATGGGCATTATGAATACTTAGTGATGCCATTCGGGTTATGCAATGCTCCGGCAGTGTTTCAAGATTTTGTCAATGACATATTCCGTGATTTTTTGGGTCAGTTTCTCGTGGTCTATTTGGACGACATACTGATTTTTTCCCGCTCTCTGGTGGAGCACCGTCAACATGTCAAAGCGGTATTACAGAGATTGCGGGAAAATCGTCTGTATGCTAAAATCTCCAAATGTGTTTTTGAAATGTCTGAAATTCCGTTCCTAGGATTTATAATCTCCAAACGGGGATTGGTGATGGATCCTTCTAAGGTTTCTGCTATTTTGGAATGGGAACAACCTAGAACCCTAAAGGCGCTTCAGAGATTTTTAGGATTTGCAAATTTTTACAGGCAGTTTATAAAGGGTTTCTCGTCCATAGTGAGTCCTTTAACAGATCTCACTCGTAAGGGCGCTTTCGTTGAGGAGTGGCCTCCCTCAGCTAAAGACGCCTTTCAAGTGTTAAAGGAGACTTTCACCTCCGCTCCCATTTTGATACATCCCGACACCCGGCTTCCATTTCTATTAGAGGTTGACGCCTCGGAACTGGGAGTAGGAGCTGTTCTTTCTCAGTATGCGGGCAATCCTGAGAAACTACATCCTTGTGCATTTTTCTCTCGGAAGTTTTTACCTGCTGAACGCAATTACGATGTTGGGAATAGGGAACTATTGGGTATTAAACTGGCCTTTGAAGAATGGCGCCACTGGCTAGAAGGTTCTCTACACCCCATCACTGTGTATACTGATCACAAGAATCTGGAGTATTTAGAGTCTGCCAAGAGACTCAACTCCCGTCAGGCGCGATGGGCACTCTTCTTTTCTCGATTTAATTTTATTATCACCTATAAGCCGGGGAAGAAGAATGCCAAAGCAGATGCCCTATCCCGTAATTTCGGGGATTGTAAGGACCAGAGTGGTCCTCCAGAACCGATTTTACCTTTAGGTTGTGTTGTGGCTGCTCTTCTCCCTGACCTGGCTAGCTCGTTAGTGCCATTTCAGGTTGATCCTCCTCCGGGAAAACCCTCTGATTGTTTATTTGTTCCGCCTCATTTGCGTCTGGCCGTCTTACAGGAACTACATGATGCCAAGTCGGCTGGTCACTTAGGGGTTCGGAAGACCTTAGCTATCGCCAAACGTCATGTCTGGTGGCCCACCATCCGGCGCGATATTTCCGCCTTTGTCGAAGCATGTCCGGTATGTGCTCGAAGTAAGACCACTCATGGGTCCCCTGCGGGACTATTGGTTCCCTTAGAAATCCCCGCTGAACCATGGTCGCACATATCCATGGATTTTATTGTTGATCTTCCTCCATCACAGGGGAATTCTGTAATTTGGGTGGTGGTGGATCGCTTCAGTAAAATGGCACACTTTATTCCATTGATAAAACTTCCGTCGGCACCAGATTTAGTACAGCTATTCATTAAGCATGTTTTTCGTCTCCATGGTTTACCACAGAATATTGTTTCAGATCGAGGAGTTCAGTTTGTATCTCGTTTTTGGAAAGCTTTCTGCAATCGTTTAGGTATTAAAGTGTCGCTCTCTACCGCCTATCACCCTCAGTCTAACGGACAGACTGAACGGGTAAATCAATGTTTAGAACAATATCTACGCTGTTTCGTCTCCGATCGCCAAGAACAATGGGCAGAATTCATCGAATTTGCAGAATTCGCCTTTAACAATGCGCCGAGTGAATCCACTAGGTTTTCGCCTTTTTTTTGTAATTACGGCAGAAATCCTAAGGCATCATCTTTTTCTGGTCCTTCCTCCAACTTGCCGGCCTTGGAGGAATGGCTACGAGAAAGGACTAAAGTATGGTCTGAAATACAGACGAACTTAAAGAAAGCCTCTGGAACTTACAAAATCTTTGCGGACCGTCATAGGTCACGTGAACCACCATTTCAGGTGGGTGATTGGGTCTGGGTCTCTACTAAAAATATTGCCCTTCGACAACCCTCGCCTAAGCTAGGGCCTAAATTTATCGGCCCGTTTCCTATCACTGATAAACTAAGCGACGTTACCTTTAAGGTCCAGTTACCTTCATCCATGAGAATTCCGTCGTCCTTTCATGTTTCTTTGTTAAAATCTGCCAAGAATATTCAGGTGTCGTCTCCTCCCCCGATCATAGTGGAAGATGAGCCTGAATATGAAATTAATAGAATACTCGACGCTCGGGTGCTTCATAACTCTTTACAGTATTTAATAGATTGGAAGGGTTTTGGTCCTGAGGAAAGGTGTTGGGTACCGGCCAAAGATGTCCATGCCAAAACCCTTATTAATAGGTTTCACCGGGAGAATCCGAATAAGCCTGGTAAGGGTCCAGAGGCCCCTCGTGAAGGGGGGGGTAGTGTCACGGCCACCTCCACCTCCTTACCTGGTCGTCGCTCCCCCGCCGACTCCTCTCTGTCACGGGCAGCCGCTCAGGCGGCTTCCGGCTCGGCGGCGTCGGGAGCGGTCGCGCCGCTCTCTGTGCGGCGCGCTCCCGGCGCGTGTCCGCGGACGCGCGCCCGCGCGCGTCTTACAGTTTCATATGCTCTCCGGCGGCGCTGCGCACAGCGCGCCCGCCGGAGGTTATTATTGGGCCAATGAGCCCTAATTATTAAAGGGCAGGTGCCCAAAAACTATCCACCTCCCACAATGAATTGGGCCAATGAGCCCTTGTTATCTAAGGGCATGTGCCCTATAAAACAGTCCGCCTCCCTATTCAAACTGGGCAATCAGCTCAGAGATCCCAGTTGCTTCAATCACTGCACTCCTCCCCTCAGCCAATCCAGTCAGTCCCCGTCCTATATAGGTACTCACCCTGCAGTTAGTCGTTGCCCGTTATAGCGTGCTACTGGGTGCGATTTGGATAGCTTATCTCGTTGTGATTTCTGCCGTGATTTTGACCTTCCCTGTTTGCCGCCTGGACCGACCCTTGCTTGCTCTTCGACCACGATTCCGCCTGACCCTCTGTACCGCGAACTTCTGATCTCCCGTTGTGACCTTTGGCTTGCCCTGACTACTCTTCCGTCTAACCCTTCTGTACCGTGCCTCCTCGGATTGACCACCCGTGTATGACCCCTGTCCGTTTATCATTACTCAGTCTCGTCCCTGGATTCATCTGCCTTCCCCTGCATAAGTCAGCATCCTTTGTGCTAACAAGACCTGGGGGCAACCGTGTCCGGTGAGGCGTGTCTAGCGTCCCGGCAAACGGGGGCTTACTATAGGTGAAGAAAGCAGCGGAGATTGGGGGTTGCTGATTTATTGGAAGGTGGGTGTCTCCGGGACCTGACAGTGGGATCTTCATAATGATACATTTTATGGGGATCCTGTGGAATTTACATAGTGGGAATCCCAAATCAGGTTTTGGGATCCAATCTGGAGAGGGAATTGGTTAATCCTGGAGTTTAAAAGACTAAAGAGCCAGGCAGTGTGGGTTTTGGGTGGGTCACAAATATGATTTGCTCTGGTAGGCCCCAGGTACTCCAGTACGACGCTATGCCCAGGTGATGGTATTTGGGTGGGATGTAAAGTTGTATAGGGATGGGAGGCAGTGAAATAGATTAGGGTACAGGTAAAGTTTAGTATAATATATTTCTAGTATTGTATTTCGTGGGTTAAACCAACCACATGGTTGTATATAGAAGCCATCAGACAGTATGGCTGGGCCATAAAGCAGCCCATCTGTCAGGGCAAAAAGGGCACAGTCACACACTTGAACCCATGCAGAACCTATTCATACATGTAAGGAGCCACTCTGAAGCATGTTTCCCAGTTATTGTAGGCAACTGGAAAGGATTGATGGAACCTTTACCAGCTGGATGTAAGAAAACGATGGTTGCTGTGCAGCATCATTTATCCGATAGCCTTCCACACCCCCAGTAAATAGTGAGAGGCATTTTGTCAGGCCCCAAGGCAGTTTTGCTAAAGGGCCCTGTGTCTTGCAGCTATGAATTTGGCAAATATATTTTCTCTTACCAAAATAAACTTTCTTCTCACAGCGAGGACACAGATTTGGCTCTCCTGTAAAGGTTGTAATACTGGAAGCTGAAAGACAGTAAAGGATCAGTTATTCTTTTGTAATTCTCATTTTTCTGAGCCATTTCGTTAGACATAAGATATTTTGCTAGTCATTTGGTTTCAGTTATTTTATCGCTCCTGTAAAATAAAGCATGCACTGGTGCTCTTCAAGCAGGACCTTCTGATTTTCAATCTGTTTTTGTTATACAGGACCTTTCTGTCTCTTTACATTGCTGTTTCACCTTTGTAAATAGGTTAAGTAATAAATGCTGTCAGTATAAAATATCATCATACAAAAACATAGAAATGTAAATGCGCTGTTTCTTCTTGTTTTGCTGTGATACAGTGTTTCCATTAATAGGTATGTAAAGTAGATTGAAGGACCTCTATTGCGATGAATTATCTAATAATAAAAACCAGTATAAATAGGATATATGGCAAAACAATCAGTTACTTATACACACAGTTAGATTCAATGCTGCCTTCAACCAAGCATGTTTTGTCTTTTACTGGAAGGAAGTATTATAGTGTTTAGTGTTTGGTAGAGACTTTACCATTTTGCTTTTCCAGGGGAGGAGTGCTGTTGCATGTAGATGTTTTTGCCCAAAGCATTGCTTTTTTGCAATGCTTTTGGCAGATATTAGATTGGTTAATGTTTTTTTTTCTACAAGCTAGCCATGGAACAGTCAGTTAAGAGGTGCACTGTTCTCACCTACAAAACAACCAAATACCCCCTTAGTGTGAGAAAAATGCGTATATGGCCCCAAACTAACAAATGGCATTGCTCATTTGTGTGCTTATGAACTGTAAGTTGTGGATTTGACCTACAGTACAGTACACTATGGGAATTGATATGGGCCAGAAGGTGCTTCTCGTTCTATATACTTAAGGTTATTGTGCCTGGACGCCACTGTGCTGGGGACCGGAAGCAGAACATGCTATCACATTTATTCCTATTGGAGAAGGTATTGGCTGCCGAGAGTGTTTGCTACTGCTTCTGATCCCTCTAACATATAGATGCCATTGTGCTAGTAGCCTTTAGGAAAGACATACTCATGCTAGAGAAACAGTTTCTGCAATAAAGTGAGCCCGGACAGCATCCCGGTCACCTGTGTCGCTGCCTCCCCTAATTTATTGATGAACATTCAGTGGTATGGGTGCCTACCAATTTCTACATAGAAAAAAGGTAATAAGGGTCATTAAACAGTATTAAAGGGGCCCCCAGGGTAAATTACATAGACAATTAGGTGACACACCTGGATAGTCTAGGTGGGCCATAGTGTCCTTACATAGTACGATGCTTTGTCGATGATACCCTTGGGGTGGTATAGGTTTAAGTAGAGAAAACTGGGTTGTAAGAGACCATGAACAGAGCAGTATGAGGGGCTTCCAGTGTGGTTTAAAGTGGACCAACACCCACGGGTGATCGGTCCGGGAATCTATAAGATTCCCGGGCCGATCACCCCCCACCCCGCGGGACATCCGAGATCGGGATGTCCCGCGGGGTGAAACCCCCCCAAACACCCCAAACACCTTACCTTATCTTCGGCGGCGGCCGGCCGCCGCCGCCGCCTCCCTCGCGCTCCTGTAGGCGTGCTCGCGCCCGCGCCGGCCGTCTGCGAATGGTCGGCGGGGGCGCGCGCGCGCCGAAAGTGACGCGAGGGAGGCGGCGGCGGCGGCTGCCGCTTAGACGTTCCTGATCCTCGCTTGTACATCGGCGCTGGGAGCGGGGAGAGGTGAGTTGTTCGGGGGGTTCGGGGGGGGTTTCACACAGCGGGGCACCCCGATCGGGGGTGCCCCACCGAAGTGGACCAAGACCCAGGATAGTCAAAATCCTGGGTGTTGGTCCACTTTAAATAACAGACAATTAGGTGCATCCCTGGCTAATCTAGATCAGTGATCCCCAGCCTGTGGCTCGCGACCCACATTTGGCTTGCTGCCTCCTCCTGTGTGGCTTGTGGCCTTCCTGGGTGCTGCAAGTAAAGCTCTGTTCCAATTGTAACTTGTATTCCGAATATTCATTGTAACCCTGCATTTGTAATAGTCTGCAGTATGTACTGTATGTTTTTACCATGTCTGTAATTACTACTTTGTACAGCGCTATGGAAGATGATGGCACTATATAAATAAACAATAATAATAATAATGTGTTCAGTGCCAAGTAAACTGAGTGCAGCACTCAAAGCACAGAACTGAAGCCCCAGGTAGAAGGCATGGCCAGGAGGGGAGCTCTACATAACCCTCCCTTTTGTCCAGACTAGTTAGCATGTCCTCATTCATTACATTGTCATGCAGGCACAGGGTTAGATGGGAAAGGGGTTGGAGTCATGAATGTCTCTGTGCTTCGGCCTATGCCGCCTACAGCTTGGGTTTAGAAAACATTGGGGACTAGGCTCAGCGCCTTGTGTGTCTCTGGCTGGCAGGTGCTGGATTACAGTGACAGTGAGAATTCTGTACGAGGCACCAGCCTTTCTTAGGAGGTGTCTGCAGAAAGGAGCTGCAGTGTGAGTGTTTGGTTTGTCTTTAAGACATGACTCTGGTGCAAGGGTTTTTTTGTAAATTGGGTGCTTTTCTATGAGGAACTGGCAGCAGGGAGATGCAGGTACTCAAATATACCAAGTGTTCTGTATTTGCTTTCCAACTCTGTGCCAGGAAAACTCCTGGTCCACAGGGACCCTCCTTGGCACCAATTTGAAAAGCACAAATACCTGCTTTAAACAGAAATCTAATGGTTTGTCAGAGACCATTAGGATTTGTATATGCAGCTCCAGACACACCTGCCCAGCTCCTGTAGCTACACCCCTGATGAATAAAAATAGTAAGACGTTTAGAATAGTGTAAGGCAGGTGCACACAATGGACTTGAATCAGTCATGGATGAGAAGCCATTCTGCTATAGCCGGCATGATTTTTATCACTGAAAATGACAGCTGGCATGTGTTTTTTGTTGTGTTTTTTTTTTTAAAAGTGCCCCCCCAAAAGCCAACAAGCCCGAGCACCAGACATAAGGGCTAGTAATCCAGGGCCCAGAGGCTGTGTCAGCCGGCCCCTGGACCTGCATGCTTACCAGCCCTTATGCCCTTCAGTATAGGTAATTGTGCAGGGTAGTGGCATGTCACCCACCAATGCCAGCAGATAACATGCCGGCCCCCTACCCAGTAAACTGGTAAAGGTCCAGTGGACCCCTTACCAGTTCACCCCAAGTTTGTAAAAAAAAAAGGCACCACACCAAAAACACTAAGGTCCAGCGGGTCGTCCTTTGTCCCATGCTAGGTTTCTGCTGTATCTTTGGTGTCCTGCTACCGCCTCAAGTGAACATCAGCTGCTGACGCCCCTGTCATCTCCCGTTCTTTTATCCTGGCTGCCTAGCCAGGGTCTGCGTGCGGGTGGGGGAAGCAGCCTTGTATACTGATAGGTGGAGCCTCTCAGGGATCTTCCCCATGTGACTACATACATCACAGGAGGGGAGGGGCACAGAGGGGGTTTCCCCAGGAATATCGCTTTTTATATGGTACCTTTTCACTAATAAATTCAAAAATCTAAACCCTATGTATGTGTGTTAGGCAGCACACTGAAAGCCTTCATGGCTGTTTTGTAACAATTGAGGATTTGAAACAAGTAAAGCTGGAAAATCTAATGAGAATTATTATTTTTTGAACTGGAGGAAAACACTATTACATAGCACTATTGTGCTATAGCAGCCAGATTGTATCATTCATTTTCTAATGTGTATTAAAAGAAAACTGACAGCTGGAACCTGACGGGTTGCCATGGTATTAACAGTTAAAAATAGTAGATAGCATGAGAATGTTTTGATCTGTGAAATGTATCTAAATTCCATTCTCGGGATCGGGAAGTTGTAGGAAGGATTTTCCGCAATGCTGAAGACATTTGTTACACTTGTTTTGCCTTCCTCTGACCCGCAGCAGATTCTTGCACCAGCCGCGTGTATTGAATATCAGTGAGGAAAGTTATACTAAAGGCAAGCCCGACTAGTGTCCCATTGCCTCGGGCTACATGCTGTACTGTCCCAAACTTCAATCCATTCTCAAAAAGACAATGTAGTTCCTGAGTTATTAGTAAAAAGTATTAGAGCACTGGCGATGCAAAGAAAAACAGTGGTGGCAACAGTGATGTGATGTAAGTACACTGTGTGCTGTCAGCTCTCACTCACCGTGTTCCCGTTCCCGCGTCGTCCCCGGGCGGCTGGCGGCGCGGCTCCTGGCCCGGGGTCCTGGCCGTGCGGCATCTGCTCGGGCGGAGGCGGCTCGAGCGGTGCCCAGCTCGGCCATGCCCCCCGCTCTCTGCTCCGGTCGACGTGCTCGCGCGCGGGCGCGAGCACGTGTGCCTTATTCCCTCTGGCGGCGCTGTGCTGTGTGCGCCCGCCGGAGGACTAGTTTAAAGGGCCAATGAGCCCTAGTCTTTAGTAGGGCTTACGCCCCCTTCCTTGTCTGGGCCAATGAGCCCATAGATGGGATTGGGCTATCTCCCATTGGGCTATCTCCCCTATCTCTGAAACCCTGTTGCTGACCACCGCCTGAACCGACCATTCTCAATCTGAAACCCTGTTGCCGACCACCGCCTGAACCGACCATTCTCGATCTGAACTCTTTGTACCGCCACGATCTCTGTCTTCCCGCTGTCAACCTCTGGCCTGTCTCTGGACTTCCGTCACCCACGCTCTTGCTATTGGTTCTCCAGACCTCCCACATATAAGCTCACATCCTTTGAGCCATTAAGTCCTGGGGGCAACCGATCCCGGGTAGGCGTACCTTGCGTCCCGGCAAGCGGGGGCTCCTACAGGTGAAGCTGGCTGTGGAGATTGGGGGTTGTGAGCTTATTAAAAGGGCTGGAGTTACCCCGAGCGTGACATGTGCTTTGCATATATCATAATTAAAAATAATTGTGCCTCTAGTTATTACTGCCAGCACATAGTAGTGTTGTCACGATGAGCTTACATTCTTCCTGGTCCCACAGTGTCCTCGAGCACTGCCAGCTCTAGAGGTGTGTCAGGATCCTCGTTGCCTGGCTGCCGCGTCAGCAGCAGGCGACAGCTCAAGCGGTGCTGCGAGCATCCGCCTCTGGCCGCATCCCCTGTTCCTCTGACCACACTAGTGCGCGCACGTGGGTATGTCTGTCTTATCCCATCCGGTGGTGCTACAGACAGCGCGCCTGCTGGAGGCTGGTTTAAAAGGGTCAATGAGCCCTTATGTTAGTGGGTGAACTGTCCTAGCTGTCAGCGGGGCTATCAGCCCTTGGAATGTTCAGGGGCCAATGAGCCCAAAGTATTTCAGCCAATCACCAGCACCCTAGCCCTATAAAGTTATTCCCTGCCATTCAGTCCTTGCTCGTGATAGCGTGCTACTGGGTTCCGTAGATCCTGTTACGTTGCCGACCTCGCTTTCCTGACTACTCCATTGACTGCTGCCTGGACCAACGAGGGACTATTATTAAAGAGGGAATTCTAGAAACTGCAAATAATACTACAGAACTACAGAAATATTAATTAATATAGTTGAAAGGAGCTTTGTCTATGTTTTTGGACTCTAAAGATGCATTAGTTGGCTAATAGGGACCTCTACCACCTAAAGATGTATTAGTAGCATTATGTATTTATTGTATGGGCAAGTTACTTGAATATTGTCCAACTTCTGTTTATAGCAAACCAAACCAAATGAACAGAACTGTTTGAAAAATAAACAATCCTTAGTTTAAATAAATTCTTTCACACTTTCCAATCTGTGCTGGTAGAGAATGCATTTTTCCTGATAATCTAGGCTATTGTTCCCCCTAGTGGCTGATATCAGTCACAGGTCACCCTGCCCTGCCTTCTCCCCTGACATTGAGGTAGGATGGGGGCTGACAAAAAAATCCTTACCTCACCCAGATCGTGTGCTGTTCCCCAGGTACAGACGGCTGCCGGAGCGGCGTCCCCAGCCTTTAGGCAAAGGGGCCGGCTGGGGGAAGTGGGGGAAGCCACACTATGCCGTCCCTTCAAGATTGCGGCGCCCAGGACCCAAAGTGAGGTAAGAGTTTTTTTCTTTGTCAACCCTCCCATCCTGTCTCAGTGGCAGGGGAGGAAGTCAGAATGGGGGGATTATGCTTCATTGTTACTTTTCTTAGCTGACCTGACATCAGAACTGACAATAATGCCTGGCGCTGGTACAGCTGCCCTAGGATTGAGGAAATCCTGCCTCCCTGGAGTCTTTAACAACTGTCTGTTATTGTGTGGCCTACATTTGCCCTCTAACTGTTTAACAGCGAGAGTGTTAAACAAAATGTATGTAAGAAATTCAATATTTTGGAGCAAAAGCACATTTATTGCAACCTTTTGGTCACGACCATTCCCAGGGTTTTTATATATAATTTTCTTTGCTGATTCAGACGCTGTGTAACCAACGTTTCACCTCTTTCTTTACAATGTTACCTTTGCTAAGACTTCTGGTGGGTGCAGGAGGTTTCTTTTCTTCAGTTTTCGGAGCTGCTTCAGTTGGAGAAACAGGTTTGTCGGTACTCGGTGTCCTGTATATGTAGGATCCAGCTCCTCCAATATTAACTCCTAAGAAATTCCAAATCAAAGTTTAGAATGTAACATGACAACTAAAGTATTCTACAGCTATAATGATTGTATTAACACGGTCAATGAAAGCTAAACTGGAACGTACATTACAGCAGAACAACACACATTTTTCATAATATGGGTGTTCTTCCAGATGCAGGGAGGCACGCCAACGGCCCGGTGATGAAACAAAATGGAAGAGCAATAGAAATAATTTGAAAGAGTAATAGAGGGAAATAGTAGATAGGGAATTCTAAAAATAGAAAAAATAGAATACAGAAAAAGAGAGACAGAGGAGACATGACATAGAGGAGGAGAAAAAAATAAAAGGGAAGTAATGAAATGAGAAAGGGAAAATTAAAAAAAATGGGGTAAGGTGGAAAAGAAGAAAGTGAGGTGAGGAAATGTGAAAAAGAGAGGGAAATGGAAAATAGATTAAGGGAGGGAATGTAGAAAAGAGACAGAAGGCATGGTGAATATAGAGACAAAGAAATGGGCTAACAGAGAGCTTAATGCAGGGAACTGTTACTTGAGGTAGAGAACCACATTTTAGTGAATTACTTCTGCAGTAGATAGTCTTACACTAAAATCCTAATAGATGAGGCTTCCCTACATTCTCAGCACACCCAACAACCATAAAATGACTCACTAAACCCAACATATGTGCAGGTCTTTAGGAAGTACAACAGCTGCATGTACCAGTTGACACCTAATCTCTAAGCTTGCCAGTTGCAATAAGACCTCCAGTATATGGGGCATTAAATCCGGTGTTTCCAATGTTCACATACAGTAAACTGAATGTAAATTGGTATTGGTTATCACATTGTATGGTTAGTGTGCTTCTCCCTGTTCACACAGAGTTATTTGTCAAACTTAGTAGTAGCTGCACAGCTGGAGGAAGCCAAATAGGCCTAAATGTGTTCTAGTTTGGTGATGATATAATGGACTATAATGCTTTATTTAATCAATGAGGTTTATACACTAATAGCTTCTAAGGTTTCCCTTCTTTCCTCCCACATACATCAGTAGGTCGCAAGCTTTTCTCAACTTCTGTACCATCTTGCATCTCCTAAATAACAGTAGCATAGGTGTTACTATAATCATAGTTGCTATGGGGCCCTGGAGCAAGAGGATCGCCAATTGGACACTAGGCCATGGAAACCAGCCTGCAGGGGAGGCTTCAGACATCAGACCAACAGTCATTGTTTAGAAAACTACTCTTGGGCCACTTTAAAGTGGACCAAAACCCAGGATTTTGACTATCATGTTTTTTGGTCCTTGCCCCTGGGGCACCCCAATTGCAGATGCCTCTCTGTGTGAAATCCTCCAGGTAGCCCAAACTAACTCACCTTTCCCTGGTCCTACGGAGCATGCTTGGCTTCTCATCCAATCAGCGTGCTCGGATCCGCTCCCGTCCCCTTCATCTAAGCCTTTGTCTAAGGGAGAGCACACCGGCAGCCCCATCCCCCTCTAACAGGGAGCATGCCCACACTAGCCATTCACAAATGCCTGCTGCGGGCACGCACCCTGCACCTTTTGGATGGTTTTGCCATTCTATCTTTTCTTCAGAGATAGATCTGGCCATTTCCAAGTCCCAGATTGCTGGGGTTTGGAGTGTCAGAACCAGTGATTGTCGGATTGCATCATGGGCCAACATCTAGGATTTGAACATGCTGTTGTTCAAATCTCACAGTGCTGGGTCCTCTTTTATTATGTATGAAACATCTATTTCATCCCAAAGCCCCCCCAAAGATTTTTTTCTGTTGGATGCAATTTTATCCTCCACTAACTAAACAGGGGGTAAAACAGTCTAGATCTAACAAATATTTTTTTTCTAGCACCTCTACTGCCATCCCAGGACCTGTGCGACCCTGACTACAAACACATACCTTCCTACTTTTCAAGGTGGGAAAGAGGGACAATTGTTAAATGATGCCACACCCCCTCATTGATGGATGGATAAAAGGGGTTGTAACAGGTATAACAATACAAACACGTTGAATAGGCAAAATTATTTTTGAGGCTGATCTGCACATTACACCTCAAAGAGGCACAAATAAGAACACCGATGGACAAGGGGGCATAGAATCAAAAGAGGCACAGTCCCTCCAAATGAGGGACACTTGGGGGGTATACATACATTTGTTCCTGTGTACCCTGGAAGGCCAACAGAAGACAGCCAGGGGCAGTATAATGGCTGTGCATTGGGCGCATTCTACTTCAGGGCCTTCAACTGTATTTTGTCTCTTGAGTAAATGAGTAATAGGTTTATAAGCAAAAATGTGTTTGATGTGTTATCTCTTTTTATTCAGTTATTAAAAAGAGCTTACCCTTTGGTCCATATAATGTAGCGTAGCAAGGCTTGTGGCAGTACGGTTTTCCATCATGCTGCAAACAAAACAGAGAGTATCTATTTTTTTTGCTCTATATAGGTCTTTATCTTTGAGATATATATATATATACACACAAGGGGTAAAAAGAAAGTGGGCATACAGTTTTACCAAGCTCTTTATTATTTGTTTTACATGTTATATTACTTTGCTTTGTTAATATTTTATGTCTTTTATTGTTTTTGTTCATAATAAAAACAGTATACCTAGTTTTGCACTATATATATATATATATATATATATATATATATATATATATATATATACAGGGGCGGACTGGGGCTAAAAAACGGCCCGGGACTTTTTGGGCCACACCGGCCCTGCTGCACTGTTCTTGGCCCAGTAATAGTATCTTAATGTCACTATATATACACCCTATTTTTGTTTCATAAGACGCACACAGGGCTATAAGGACAAAAATAAGAAAGAAAATATTATGAACCAAATGGTACTAAAATCCCCCCATTACAGACAGTGCACTGAATCCCCCATTATAGACAGTGATCGGTATCCGTCATTAAAGCGAGTGAGGGGCATCCCACAGAGGCACAATGCCGCATCTTCCATTACGGGCAGTGAGGGGCATCCCTCATTAAAGCCATTGAGTGGCATCCCTACATTAGTTATTTAGGGGCATCCCTCATTAAAGGCAGTGGGGACATCCCTCAGTACAGCCACATAGGGGCATCCCTCAGTACAGCCACATAGGGGCATCCCTCAGTACAGCCACATAGGGACATCCCTCAAAACAGCCACATAGGGGCATCCCTCACTATAGTCAGTGGGGGCATCCCTCAGTACAGCCAGTGGGGGCATGTGCTGCTAAATTCCTAATAGTGAGCTCTGAAATTGGACTCGTCTGTGTGAAACCACATTGGATCACCACAAATCTTTCATCGCTCCCACGAGATGTGAGGGTGCTCTCCCCTAATCATAATACATTGCTGTGTCTTTTAATGTCTGGCAATCTACCAGATCGCCGGGCACCTTCTGCTGGGCGTTACCTCTGGCTGAGAGGGTGGTGTGGGTGCACGTATAAGATTAAGGGGTGCTATGGATGCCGGACATGTATCATGGGTGTCAGGGAATAAGTTGGGATTTGCGGCAATCCTGTTTTGGGATGACCCTGTGGAGAGGGCTCTTACTCCACCCTAGAGAACTTTTTTTATGCTTTAATGGGCACCCCATAGGGCCTGTTATTTTTATTAATGCACCTCACCCTGGAAAACCTCTCCACCTCAACAACCAGTCAGGTGCGTACTTTATTGTGTGTAGAGGGGCAACCTTTAGAGAATACTGCCCAACCAGGATGACAAGCTCACCCCATAGGGTGATCATGATAGTACATGAGCCCCTAGATCTCCCCAGAGGAGTCAAAGACAGATAAAGGGTTGTAACCCTGCCCACATCTAAGTGGACCTAATTCAAACTGATCAGCTCTGGCTGGGGTTCCGCTTTAAATGTTGGAGCCTTTGCTTGTCCTGTCTGTGCAAGATGGCCACCACAAAGATTCCACAGTCAGACTGTAAAGTAGGGATCACCCAGATGCTGTAGAACTACAATTCCCAGTATGCCTTGCCTTTACAGAGGATAAACAAGGCATGCTGGGACTTGTAGTACTGCAGCATCTGTGTGGGTCAGACAAGTAAGGGTGCTGCAGTGGTTTACAGATGACACGAGGGCAGCATGGAGGGAACCCCCGGCCCCAGCTGCCCCCCTCGTCATACCCCCTGCGTCCCCCTCACATCACCCACCTGCGAGTTCCGCTGTGTATCCGGCTTCTCCCCCCTGCCAGGCATTCAGCCCTGCCACTGACAGCACAGCACCAGCAGCCCGGGGACTGCACCACCAGAGGGTCAGCCTGGCCCCCTGACGCCGCTCTCTCACAGACACACACACACGCGCACTTACCGGCACTTCCTGGGTGTTGCGCGTTGGTCGGTGGGCGTGCCCCATATGGCCGGCGTCCAATGAAAACAAGGGACGCCGCCATTGACACTCACCGTCCAGAGCGCAACACCCAGCAAGTGCTGGTAAGCGCGTATGTGTGTGTGCGAGCGGCGGCAGGCCGGCCACCCCAAACCCTCCAGCATCTTTTCCACTGGCCTTCGCTGGCACCGGCCTACCGGGATTTTGCCCGGTATACCCTATGGCCAGCCCGCCCCTGTATATATATATATATATATATATATATATATATATATACACATATACAGGCGTGCATATATATATACATATATATATATATTGATATATTTCTATATATATGTATATTATATAACAAATGACACATGGGTCCTTTGGAAGCAAAATATTTCACTGCTCCCAAGCTATTCAAATACAGGCTCAAACTGTCTCACACTGTTACCAGGGAATGCCCAGGCAGAACTAATGTACCCTTTGGGGCCCCCCTATTTCCAAAAAGACGCCCTACCCTACTGTAAATAGCCCCAGCACCTCTGTTTTTTAAACACGAGAACAAAATGTTCAATTATTTTTAAAAACAAAGCTATATTGCTAGAGTATTTTTAAATTAAAGTTCCTCCTCATGTCCCTGTGATGGAAGTGGCAGGGGTGAGTGATGCATGCACACTGTGTGCATTGCACTGGAGTGGCCTGGGCTTTATTCTAGCCCATCACTAACAGAGGGAGTGTCAACTTGACATGGGCCTCAGGATTAAACAGGTGGTCAGGACCAGGGTGGAGGCGCTGGAGGCAGAGGAAGAGAAACAGGAGATTCCCCTTCCTTTCCATGACCAGAGCAAAGAGACAGCATGGGCCTGACACTGAATCAAGTAAGCTCCTAGGCACCTGATTTTAATGTCTGACTGGTCAATGCTTTTAAGTTTGTTTTTGTATAGATGGTGAACTAATTGATAGTAATTGTAATATTATAGTAATATGTATAGTGATATGTAATAGTATAGTAACAACACCAAAACAGAGAGTCCCAAACTCCCTAAATCCACCCCCTATAGTGAATGGCACCACTCAAGTTATGATTATCCCGCGTCACTTCTCCAGGGCAAGGCAAAGATTCTTTGCCTTGCCCTGGAGAAGTGACGTGGGACGTCACGCAACGCGTCGGTTTGGGAGAGGAGGGGGTGTGCTTGGCTGGTCATTGGAATTATGTAATTCATGTAATTCACTGTGTAATGTTATAATGTCTGCTCTTATCTCCCTATGGCTGTCCTTAGGATAGATGCGGTTAGGTTGTCTTGATACATGGCACATAGCACTTTATGTATATATAATATATTAGGTTTTTGCATGTTTTTTGTACATTAAGAATCAATTGTTTTATGAATTAGTCACTTGTGATATAGGCAGTATTGGACTTAGAGCAGTAGCAGACTAATAGATACCACTGATTTATTAATATAGCCATTAAGTACTTTCCATCTGGACACTCTGGTCAGTGCTGTCCTGCCCTCCCCCTCCGTCCATTCTGTTCCTCCCCCCCCCCCCCTTTTTCGGGGAATTGTGTGTAAATATATGTATTTTATTTAACTTTCCTTTTTTTAAAAAAAATGTATGTACATAGTAAAAAATGATTTGAATAAAGAAGTATAACTTTGTAATCATAACTTGAGTGGTGCCATTCACTATAGGGGGTGGATTTAGGGAGTTTGGGACTCTCTGTTTTGGTGTTGTTATGTAACAGTGCACATATGTGCCTCCACCCCTTGATTGTGCACACTCTTTATATAGATTAGCGGGTGCGGTCTCCTTTTGTTTCTGGCTCATAATAGTATAGTAATATGTGATATTATGCTTTCCATTTTTCTGCAATAGCAGTAGCAGGTAATTCTGAGTGTTGCTGTATGGCAAGACAGCATGGGTTATCGATCCACACATGATACACTTTGGCATAATGTCTGCATGTGTGCATGGTAATATTTTCATGTGACTGTTGGGTGAGCCCCCAGAGCCAGTTCTTCTGGTGGGTCTAAAACACCCCAGTCTCTCTACAGGCGATAAAAGTATCATGCAATGAATAGCTCCTTTAAGCCATGACTGGGCTAGCGTTCCATATGCCCTGCGTCATACCTCTCACCCACCAAATAACGAGTCCAGACCACCATGTCGTTGGAATGATTAAATTTAATCGGCCACAGCCCAAACATATATAAACAACATTTTTACAAGCAGTAAAGAGTCCCCCCTATTGTTCCGGGTCTGAGAAGCCTAGGATCCCAAGAATGAAGGGAAGGGGAGGGAACAAAGTTAACATCCCGACCCCCACCAAGCGGAAGCCAACATAAGCTCGGCCGCAAAACCTCCTAGGCCAGGGAGCTTAATCGGGCTAACCGCCAGTGACCAAAACATCCCCTTCCCTACCAGAACCAAAACCATTCAAAATACTTTAACCAACTCGTCCTGGCCGGTTTCCACAAAACAGCCGCATACCCTACCCATGGAAATGCTACCTCAGACCCGAAACCCGAGAGGAGACCCGCCACAGCCAGGCAGCTCTGACACCTTAGCGCTGCCTGGCCCGCCACACCTCCACCGCCGTGTTGATCCGCTCCTTCAATGACATGTGAACAGATCGACCCCCTTGCCATGCAAGTGCACCTCCTGCGACTGATAAGAGCCCCAAATCTCCCCCAACATCGACATGGCACACAGTCAACCACCCCTTCAACCTTATGAACCACGCTAACGCCATGTTGATCTTCAACCCGACCTTCCCTATGGCCAACAAGACTCTAGCGCGCCGCCACACATGCCAGGTGACCATTTGTGACCCCACCATAACCACCTCCGGAAACACCCCAAGTCCCGGGTTATGGACTTGATTAAATGCCCCATCGGCACCCTCTCCAAATCGCTACCACCCACTTGTGATGCCAAAACTACCGGTGGACCCAACTTCGATGCCCATTCCAAGGTGTGTTCCCGCAGTTCACCACTGCAGCCCTCTCATACCAGCCCACCTCAAACCTTCTCAATCCATTTGCAGAGCAAAATATAAAAGAATGACCGCCGATCATGACCGAGCGCGCCGATCTTAAAACAAAAAGCAATGGAGGAGGTCGGGGGAGGAGGGTGGGATGCATCGCGATCACCCATGACCGCTCGACTCTATCCGCCGACCATACCTCCGATCATATTGCCGATCATATTGCCGATCATATTGCCGATCATATTGCCGATCATATTGCCGACTCCCACCTCCCCAACCTCTTTATTATCTCCTCGGAGAGCCCCTGCCTCAACAGCAGACCACACCTATGCAGTCTGAGCCCCATAAACCCTGAGCAGCAGCAACCTTCCCAGAAAAATATTTACCCACAACCACTTCGACCAGCTTTCAACCTCCGAATGCGTAGAGAAACCCACCCCTCAGACACGACCCCATCCTCTGCCACATTCCCCCTGACCCCCGTTTATTGGGGGTCACCGACTCCCCCACCCCCATGGCTCCATAGACTGCCAACAAGAACGTCACCTTTAAACAACTGCACTTCAAAACTTGACGAACAAACCCAGGGGAAAAAACACCAATCACCCCCCGAAGTATTCCCCGGAAACTGACTGCCTGCTATCCACCAACCTGTGCTCTTTCCTCCAACCTTACAATGCCTGCCGCACCCAAAATTATTTAGAAAAGTCTGACCAACCCTCTAGCAGAGACAAAATGGCCATGGCTGACATCTTCCAGTCAACCGAGGCCGGGGTCTCACCTCCCGCTAACAGCTCACTCACATACCAATCAGCATGACAGTCTATCACCTTCCGAGGCCGGCCCCCTGAATTCCACCGCCAAGGCCCACCACCGCTGCCATTATTTCACATAAGACCCTCACGTGGATGGGGCGACCAACCCTTGAATTAAACCAAAAAGGCACCTCACATGATCCCCAACAGCCAGCTTGGCATGACTCGCTGATCTCCATCCCTCAGATGCCAGTTGCCTGAACGCTACCCCTGTGAACGAGAAAGAGCATCAGTTATCCAGATTTCAACTCCAGGCACATGCGCCACTCTGCACCAAACATTATACTGCAAACAACCCAATACCAGCTGCGTCTGAAGTCTGTGAGACTGCCGAACGACTTACATGTTATCCGCCTTGTTCCTCAGCACCTCTCCCCACAGTGTCAACACCCCCACCTGTGGAAACAGGTCAAGAAAGGCCAATTTCCTTATAAGCGCAGATTTTAGCCACCGCCTTGGCCCGGGGCCAGCACCCCATCGACCCCCAAAACCTCCCCCCAAAAACCACCCGCACCTGCCACCTCCCTGAACCACTGGATCTCACCGTTCGTCCTCACCGGCTCCACCCAATACTCCAGCCCGTTAAAAGACTCCAGAAACGTGACCCACATCCTGATGTCCTCCTTCATGGCCGCCATCAGCCTGATGAAGCGACGCGGCTCCCTGACACCTACTGTTGCCAGCGATAACCTCCTCGTGAACATCCGCCCCCCATAGGGAAGGCCCAACACGCAAAGTTCAGCTTCCAGAGAACTGACTGAAGCTGCTGCAGCGTAACCCTTTTTTTTTTTTTTTTTTCTTTTAAATATATACATATCTATATACATATCTAACCCCAGGGCCCCTACAAACCTTCAAACCCATCCTTAACTTTGTCCCTCGGCAACCTGCAGACCTTCTCTACCATGTCACTCTCAATCCCTAAAGTTTCATAACTGACCCCGGCCCCTCCGTTTTCTCGTGAAATCGTCCAACTAATGGGTGATGGGCCCCACGCCAGTTATCTCCTTCACCCCCACTCCAGGAACGACTAAAGGCCTCAAATATGCACCCGAAATTTAACAACATCATCCCCTCCCTCAAACAAAACATCCCCAAGAGGTTTCAACTATTCGGAAGCACCGGTAGCAGCCAAAATGCAGACTCTCCTGTAAGACACCGATGATAGTTTCTAGACTATATCACCATTCACCCACACTCCCCTAGGGAAAGACAAGTAGTATATTAGGCGAAATTTGCCCTGCCCCTTCTTGGGCACCACACTCAACCGGGACACCACCAGATCTTCCAGCGGGGGAGGGGGGGTCACTAAACGGGCCCGCCATCTGCCCCACAGACACCCCGCCCCCGACTTTTCCCTTAATTCTTCCGTCCCTTCCCGTGCCGAATTCAAGTTCTTTAAAGGGCTTGCCCCCCCGAAGAGCCGTACATGGGATCACAAAAACCCAGCTCCAAAATCCCCTGCTAACCACCACGCCCCCTCCCCTGATTGGGATACTTATTCCTCCAGGGGCGCATCTCTGCCCCTCTCACTGGCGTTACCCCTTTTTGCAGGCCATCTGCCCCTCTGCGGAACCCCCCAGTTCCTGCTTAAAGCATAACCCCACTAAGTGGCTCCCCAACTTTTCCGCCACCCCCGACCCACACTGAAGTGGCTCCAGCCGGAAAGGGGGATAAACCACTCGCCCCCCGGGTACACCCCCCCTTGCATTCCTACCCTCAACAAGCGCCCAATGTCCCTGCGATCCCAGCCCAAGCCCTCACTTATTGCCATGCGTTGCCGGGATTGTTCATCAAACCGTAACCAGGCCAAGCCACCGTACACGAGGTGGACCCCCCAGATGATATAGCGAAA
This sequence comes from Gastrophryne carolinensis, assembly GCA_027917425.1. Classification (NCBI taxonomy): domain Eukaryota; kingdom Metazoa; phylum Chordata; class Amphibia; order Anura; family Microhylidae; genus Gastrophryne; species Gastrophryne carolinensis. The sequence goes on along the minus strand of CM051244.1, from coordinate 121,282,884 downwards.
TAGTGAACCGTGCTCTGGATTCTTTTTCCCCCATCACACTCACCAGCACAGAGAACGCCTGCAGCCAACTCCTAGAAGTTAGTGAGATCACCCAAAAGCGCCTTCTGTCCTTGTCCTCCTCCCTCTGATACTCCTTACCCATATCCCAACTCTCAACCCCAAAACGTTCTAGCGGCAGCAATGTGAAGACTCCCACGTACTCCTGCTTAAGATGCCCCCCCCCCAACGTATCCTCAAAACACACGAAGGTGTGACCCTTTTGCCCGGTCCGAGATTGGTGCTGGCCTGTCGCCCCCCCTTTTGCCCTGGGTCCTCAACATTATCTCCCTCCCTATGTCCTGCTCCCTTAGCCCCCACTTGGTGTAATGACCCCCCCCAGAACTGACCGCCGTAACAGTGGCCCCAGGCCCCCACAACAATGCCGGGCCTTGCGCTGCACCTGGCCCCCGCGGCCCCCTAGCTCACTTCTGACTCCCAACTAATCAACAAATCCGTTACCCCTGCCAAAAAACCTGCGACCCAGCCTGCTCACGGAAACCCCCACCCCCAGCTTGCGACATAAAATAACATCTGCGATTAAATGTGGCTCACCATGCCGAACGATCACGCCGCCTGGTCCGTCTGATTGCTGATCGACTCCCTGGGCCACCGTGCCCGACTGGCCCAGTGACCCGCTTCCCGCTGGACATCCTGACGCTGCCGCCGACCCTGGCGTCGTCGCTGTGACTCTGGAAGATGATGCCGGACCAACGCCTCCTGATGCTGCCACACGACCGCCCGCCTGGTCGGGGGCATCCCCGACGCGCCATCCTGGTGTTCCGACTGCAACCCCCCTCCGAGCCTTGTCCTGGATGAACACCGCCAGCTGCGAAAAAAGGGGGGGGGGGGGAAGGGGGGGAGTAGCTGGTACTGGCTGGGAAACAGAGACCCTGCCGTACGTGCACGCGACAGTAGCGCGAGCGCCCTGCTGCGATGGGGGGAGGGGAGTAAGGGGCGCCGGTGAGGGCGCGAGGGGGGGGGGGGAGGATGCCATGTTGGGGGGGGGCGCCAAATCAACGGCCATGCACCAGGGTCGTGTTGCGAGGAGAGGGGGGGTACGGAAGGGGGGCAAAGCGCGGTGTGCGCAGTGGGCAGCGGAGAGAACCCGCTCTGGGGGGGGGGGGGGTGATGTAGGTGCCCCCCCAGGTGCATCCTGCCGGGGTGGGCCCTGATGTGCTGCTTGAAGGGGGCCCTCCAGGCGTAATAGGAGACGCTGGAGGGCCCACTAATAGAGCTGGAGGCGTGGCACGCGCCCCCCGTTACTGCTCCGTCAGAGCAATGTGTGAGAATGGGGGGGGGGGGCGATGCTGCGGAGAGGGGGGGTGTTGGGAGCCGGCGGGGGAAGAACTGTGGAGCCGCTGAAGCTCCCCGCCCGGCGAGACTGCGGGGAGATGCGGCAGCTCAGGCTGCACTGCCGATACTGGCCAGCAGGGGGTGACGTCACCGCCGACAGGAGAGGAGAGGCTCACCTGCGGAGGCGCCCGGGCCGCGCTGAAGACATGAGGGAGTGGGGGTGCCGCCGCCGCCGCCCTCCCCAACGCAGACATCGGGGAGAGGTGGCGGAAACAGGAGGTGAGAGCGGGGCGGGGGAAGGAGGTGAGAGCGGGGCGGGGGAAGGAGGTGAGAGCGGGGCGGGGGAAGGAGGTGAGAGCGGGGCGGGGGAGGGAGGTGAGAGCGGGGCGGGGGAGGGAGGTGAGAGCGGGGCGGGAGAGGGAGGTGAGAGCGGGGTGGGGGAGGAATGAGATCGCATCCCGAGGGTGCAATTAGGTAGAGGGGGGGGGGAACTCCTACCCAGTCCTGGCCTTCAAAAGGGGGCTCAATGTCCCTTCTTCTCAGTGGATGGACGAGCGTCAGTCCTGACTGCTCGTCCATCCACGCCGGGGGGCAAAGAGGAAGGGGAGGGGGACAAACGTCCCTTTTATATTCCCCTTCCCCCTTGAGGTCACTTCCCCCAGTGACCCCTTCCCCCATGGCTGGTCTGCCTCCGGACGGAACGCAGGCCAGTCATGTGGGCTGCCCTCCTTAAGGGGACGGCGCTTTCTGGAGGGAAAGGCGATAAGATGATAATGCTGCAGAAAGGGAATAGGTCGCAGCTGAATATTTTAGGCACAGCTGCAAATTTGGAGGAACAGCGAGAGCAGACAGATGGAAAATGTAACACACCATGTCCCACTGAGCAGACTTTCCACTGCCTCCCATGAGACGTCAGTTGGGCGATACAACACAAAGGAATTGAGATTAAATCCTCAAATAAAAAATGAGAAGTCCTTCCTAGAAGCTCTAAAAGTGGGAGACGGGAGGAAAAATATCAATTTCTCCATGCGTCATGGCAGGAGCCATTATCTGCTATTGTCAGTGGAGAATTTTTTATAGGGTTAAATTGGGCAAAGCAAGGTATAAGAATTGGAAGGTCTCTACCCAAGATTGGATCAGATATATAGTAGAAGCAGGTCTATATCCTTTTTAGGGGTTATACTGTATATAGAGGGCCACGTCTTGGCATGTTTGGCTGCTGATCCGTGCTTAAAGAGGAACATTTTTGGGGGGAAGTTTTGGGGAGTTAATTAAAACGTGTCAAACTTGGCTTGCCTGGCCCTTCCCCTCTGATTTTTATTTCTGCATTTTTTGACTTGCCATTCCGGGCGCATCGTTCTCCGTCATTCCTCTGATCCCTCGGCGTCTTCTAGAGGGCAGCACCATCTTGGGAGTCTTCAGCCTCCCAGCAGACACGGCTCCGCCCCGCCAAACTTGCGCATGCAAAGTGTAATTGCATAGGCTACAATGACATTGGCGCAAATCCTGCAAAATTTAGGCAGCTGGCTCCTGGAGAGGTGAGTATGGCTAACGCCAATCCCATCCATCATTGGCTGCTAAGGTGTCAGCGGGGGGGATAGGGACTAGGATAACAGCTGGATGTCGGCTTTTTAGATCACGCCAACATCCAAAACCTAGTGTGGATGGATGTTTTGAGAGGAAGTCAACAGTAGATCTGATGTTCTTCTTTAAATCTGAGAAATATTCATTAGCAGCCAGCTGTAAAATAACATGACAGTTCTGTACAATGACAAGATGGATGTTTAATTTCATCAGCATCTGCCATGCTTATCCCAGGAGACCATCAATCTCTAGCCATGACCAATGCTGCACCATACATGTACCAAGGAGCACACAGGTACCACTCCTTCCTAGCTTCAAACTTTTTTCCTATGACCATTTGTTAATTCTCCATTTATCACATTAATATAAAAGTATACTGTGTTTCAGATTATTATGCAAATTGGAATTAAGTGTCATAGGTTTCAAGCAATATGGGAAAGAAAAAGGATCACTCTGTTGCTGAAAAGCATCAGTTAGTGCAATTCCTTAAACAAGGTATGAAAACTTTAGATATTTCATGAAAACATAAGTGTGATCATTGTACCGTGTACAGATTTGTGGTTGATTCAAAGCACAGACAGGTTCATTCAGATTAAAAGATAATGAGGAAGGTTTCTGTCAGACAATTTCATTGGCTTAAGATAGCAGCTGCTAAAATGCCATGACAAAGCAGCAAGCAGGTATTTGAAGCTGCTTGTGCCTCTGGAGTCTCACACACCCCAAGGCCCTTTCAGTTGTGCTTAAAGTGGACCAACACCCAGGATTTTGACTATCCTGGGTTTTGGGCCACTTCGGGGGGGGCACCCCGATTGGGGGTGCCCTGGTGTGTGAAACCCCCCAGAAAGCCCCAAAAACTCACCTCACCACGCTCCCACGTGACCGCGCCGTCCAATCCCCGCCGACGGACAAGCGGGTGACAGCGACGGACAAGACAGCACGTCCGCCGCCGCCTCCCGCGCGTCACTCTTACAGGGCGCGCGCCCGCGCCGGCCATTTACAAACGGCCGGCGCGGGCGCGCGCACGTCTAGAGGGGTTTTGGGGGGTTTCACCCCGTGGGACATCCCGATCTCGGATGTCCCGCGGTGAGGGAGGTGATCGGCCCGAGAATCTTATAGATTCCCGGGCCGATCACCCCTGGGTGTTGGTCCACTTTAAACCTACTATTCAGCCACCTCTAACCAATGCTCACAAGCAGAAACTGTTGCTGTGGACTCTAAGGCATTAACTGCTATGGGCATAAAAGGAGAGATCTCATGGTGTGGCCACTAACCTCCCCTGACCCCAACCCTATTGAGTATCTTTGGAGTATCATCAAGCAAAAGATATATAAAGATATATAAAGGTGGGAGGCAGTAAACATCAAAACAGCAGCTCTGAGAGACTATTTTGACATTCATGCAGGAACTCTCCAAAAAGCTCACAAGTTCAGTGGATACACAAAATGTGAAGGTGATATCAAAGAAGAGCTCCTTCATTACCATGTAAACTGTCCTGTAAAGATTTTTTGGGATTCAGTAAATGTGACATATTCCGTTTTTTTATACAGAAGTTTGGGGGTGGATTTTTGGGGCCCTTTGCTGCACCCTGGATGGGTATAAGATCCCCTGGCCGGGTTCTGGGTAGTGGCTCCCGTGCCTTTTTCCTCCCTCTGGCTGGTAGTAAGCTTCACTTTAGACTGGTTCTAGAGTGTCTTATCTTTTTTAAGTAGTAGGTTTTATTTGTTGCAGTTAAAGAATCTACACATATATAATACAGTTACATAAGAAAAATAGTCAAAGCTCCTGGTTAACATTCCCCTATTCCGGGGATTCAATTTGCGGGTTATGCCCTTTGTAGCAAGTTTTTTTTGTAACGGGTTTAGTACCCTGTTTGTAGCAAGTAGTCCCGTACAGTCTGTAGCAGGCTTAGTACTCCGTTTGTAGCAAGTGGTCCAGTACAGAACTGTTTCTCTCTTTGGGCTTCCTCAATGTACTGGGTATCCTGGTGGAGTTTATGGGGTAATTAGCACTGCTTCATGAGAACTGCTCAGCTAATCACCCCAGTACAGACGAAACGCGTCCGTACTGGACCACTTGCTACAAACGGGGTACCAAGCTTGCTACAGACTGTACAGGACTACTTGCTACAAACAGGGTACTAAACCCGTTACAAAATAAGGACTGAATACTAAAAAATCTTGGCATAAGCCGCAAATTGAATTCCCGGCATAAGGGAATGTTAACCAGGAGCTTTGACTATTTTTCTTATGTAACTGTATTATATATGTGTAGATTCTTTTACTGTGACTAATAAAACCTACTACTCAAAAAAGATAAGACACAATAGAACCAGTGTAAAGTGAAGCTTACTACCAGTATAAGATACCAGGGGGTCTTATACCCATCCAGGTTACAGGAAAGGGCCCCCCAAAAAATCCAAAACCTCTGTTATCTCTAACTGAGCTTAGAGGTGCTTAACCTCCCAACGGCGTCCATATAATAATTTTCTGATAATCCCAAAAAAAACCCTCCCCTTTCTCCACCCACCTTTGAACAGTTTTTGATCTACTCTATATAAAATGTATTGAAACTCTATTTCCCATAATAATATGGAAAAGTGCAAATTGAGTATTTTAATTTGTGAAAAAAATACTGTTATCATTGGGAGATTTTTACAATAGAATTTGATTTATAAGGTCAGAGAAAAACATAATTTGCAAATAATAATTTGGAACACACTTGTATTGTTAGATTTTTTTTTTTTTTATATATAGTTTCTCTATAACACCAGAGACACCCTGATCCCACCATTGAAAGTGTCAGATTTTATTACTAATATAGCCATGTATAGGGCTGGCAGCCCATACTCTCCTTCACACCCATTGCTCTTGTTCTCATGCCAGATCTCCTTCACACCTCTATGCTTTCTCCCTCACACCTGGCCGCTCTCCTTCATGCATGCACGCAATCTTTTTCATGCCTCCCTGCTTTCTTCTTCACACTTGCCTGCACTCTTCTTCAAGCATGCCCACTCACGACTGCGCACTGTCCCTAACAGCTGCCCACTTTCTCCTTTATTCCTACCCACTGTCTTCTTCATACCTGTCCACTGTCTCCTTCACACCTGTCTATTATCTCATTTACACCTGTCCACTATCTCTTTCACACCTGTCTTCTGTTTTCTACACACCTGTCCACTTTCTCTTTCACACCAGACCACTGTCTCCTTCACATGGATCCAATGTCTTCCTCATAACTGTCCAATGTCTTCCTCATAACTGTCCAATGTCTTCCTCATGCCTGTCCAATGTCTTCCTCATAACTGTCCAATGTCTTCCTCATAACTGTCCAATGTCTTCCTCATACCTGTCCAATGTCTTCCTCATGCCTGTCCAATGTCTTCCTCATACCTGTCCAATGTCTTACTCATAACTGTCCAATGTCTTCCTCATACCTGTCCAATGTCTTCCTCATGCCTGTCCAATGTCTTCCTCATGCCTGTCCAATGTCTTTCTCATGCCTGTCCAATGTCTTCCTCATGCCTGTCCAATGTCTTCCTCATAACTGTCCAATGTCTTCCTCATAACTGTCCAATGTCTTCCTCATACCTGTCCAATGTCTTCCTCATAACTGTCCAATGTCTTCCTCGTGCCTGTCCACTGTCTCCTCCACACCTGTCTACTACCTCCTCCACACCTGTCCAATATCTCCTTCACGCCTGTCTTTCTTCTGTCATCTTCACACCTGTCCACTGTCACCTTCACATCAGCCCACTGTCTCCTTCACATGGATCCAGTGTCTTCCTCATACCTGTTCACAGTCTCCTTCACACCTGTCCACTGTCTCCTTCACTTCCGTCTTCTGTCTTCTTCACACATGTCTTCTGTCTTCTACACGCCTGTCTTTTAGACATCTGTCTTCTGTCTTCTACACCCCTGTCCACTGTTAAATTCACACCTGCCTACTGTCTACTACACACCCGTCCACTGTCTCCATCACTCTTTTCCACTCTCTTTTTCCACTCTCTTTTCCCCCATATTCACTCTCTCCTCCACACAAATCCAGTGTCTCCCTCAAACATGTCCACGGTCTACTTCACACATTTCCACTGTCTCCTTCACTCCCGTCTTCTGTCTCATTCATACCTGTCTTCTACACCCCTGTCCACTGTCTCAGTCACACCTGCCCACTGTCTATTACTGGTCCACTGTCTCCATCACTCTTGTCCACTATCTTCTTTCCCCTCTATTCATTACTTCACACACGTCCAATGCCTCTCTCACACCTGCCCACTGTCTACTACTCACTTGTCCACTGTCTCACTCATGTCCGCTCTCTTCTATCCCCTCTATTCATTCCTTCACACCAATCCAGCGTCTTCCTCACACCTGCCCACTGTCTCCTACACACCTGTCTTGTGTCTCCTACACACCTTTCCACTGTCTCTTGTCCACGCTCTTAATTCACACCTGTGCAATGTCTACTTCACAGCTGCCTTCTCTTTCCTTCGCACCGGTCTACATTCTCCTTCACAGCTGCTCACTGTCTTTTTTTTACACCTTCATGCTTTGTACTCTCATTGGTCTGTCCTTTACTCCCGCCAAGCCCATTGATTTCTGCTTCCCATGAACCCGGATCATAGGAGATACTCATCTTTGCTAGAGCTCTCTACAACAAGGGACCAGGAAACAGCTTCACATAGCAGTGCTGTATGTCTCCTATTGGAAGAAGTGCAGCTGCCTCACAATATAGTTATTACTGTTTATTTCTAAACCTCCACCATCTTCCATGGCAAGCTTCATATGTGAAGTGTTTCCTTTTCCCCCCCACAAGGTACGTAGTTAGGTTAGTGCCTCTGTGAACCCGGGATTGGAGACTCATCCTTGGCTACAGTGCATGGGGCAGTATTCCTGTTGTATTCTCTGTGACTAGCACCCAGTAGAGCCCCATTTATTACTTTGCCTAAAATCATTTCAGACGATCTTCTTTGCATCAATAAAGGGTCTGTCCAGCCAAGTAAAATGAAAAATAAAATACCTTTCCTCCCCCAAAGCTGTTCTGTTCTAGCAGCAGCATACCAACTAAGTCCCAAGATCAAGTCCTGTGGTGCCCACAGCTTCCACAGTTTACTGTAACCTGCAGGATAAACATCTGTCCTTACTTGCATCCCAGTGTCTGGAGCATGCCCACTCAAGTCAGGTCTCAGCACTTCCCCTCCATTGCAATACATTAAGTGGGGGAGCTCCAGAAGTTTAGACATGCAGAGGAGGGTGCCATTACTCTTGAAGGTCACCAGTGAACAGAGGATGGCTGTGGACACCAAAGGACTCAATATCAAGACCCAATGAGTTTTAGACTACTGGAGTAAGAAGGAACAGTCGTGGGGGAAAAGGTGAGTATTTTTTATTTTACCTGCCTGTATAGACCCTTTAGAGCTAAATAATACACAACTAAATTAAAAAAACAGCAAAAAGCAAGAGATGTCACATATCAAGTAAACTTTCCATGACATGAGGAATGAGGGTCATTTGCATGTCTGTGGGATTTATTATAGGAAAGACAGGTCCATATTAGACATTACCTCAGCGTGCCCTCCCGGGGTCAGGGTCTTATTGCAGTGCTCGCACTTCAGGCAGAACTTGTGCCAGTCCTTTCCCAGAGATGTCACCTTCTCAGCTAAAAATGGCAAAAGCAGACTTTTATTGGAATAAAGTTTTGATGGTAACCATGGCTACAACCCAAAACAGGAAAAATACAGGAAGTTCCAAACAAAAATGTCACACAGTAAACAGTTTACACAATAAAATCCTTTTTTACTTATTGTTTCAAGAGCATATGAGTTGAGCCTGTTTACATTTTTAGTATATCATAAGATTCATCCATCATATGGCGTGGTATTTATACATAATGTGTTGTACGTGTCACGTGCTATATCGTTATCGTTGTGGTTTGTAGTAAACATGTCATACAACTATTCTAAAAGTGTAACATGGAGGCTTATTTATTATTATTGGTGCGGGCCTAGTCTGAGACGCTCAGCAGCGCCCGCACCGCAGTGTCGTCTTCAGGTCGCCGGCGCTGTCAGCTGTAGTGCTCCCAGCGTTTGCAGGGCCAGCCAAGAGCAAGCCGACAAAACTTATCAAAAAAATACCAGGCACTCCAAGATGCCCTCAAAGAAAGGGAATTCAGGCACACAGCACCTGTTGGATTCCCTATTTTTTATTTTTTAGGGTTTTGTTTTTTGTTGTTAATTAAAAATGGGAATTGCATTAGGGGCATTAGACAAACATGAAATAGCTTTCTCACTGCCCAAATCACAAAAAGTGCTAAAAATGCATATAAAAATAATCCCAACCAGCCAAGGGATTCCGTGGCACATGCACCAGCCCAAAACAAAAATTCTACTAAACTATCCCAGCCCATTGAAATGTATGGGATAAGGCTACACAGTGCTAGGTGAGCACCTGGTCCTATCTGGCACTGTAGGGAAACCTGGTACTCATCCCATCGATGGTGCTGTTGATAGATGGGACACTCCCTGCCTCTATCACAGGCACCTTTTTGACTGGACATTCATCCTGACACTCATCTGGCACTATGTGGCCTTAGCCTTTAGCCTTATCCCCCTAAAAGTGATGGTGTGACAGACTCTCTGTCTTTTGGACTTTACACAGGTTCATTACTTTCCTTTTCTTAAGTATGTACAGACTGCCATTGTGTTGATTGATTACGTTATTCATTGTTCTGACTGCCATTGTATTAATTGATTACGTCACAGACAATGGCATTGTTCTGATTGAGTGTATTACAGACGTCTATTGTTTTGCTGATTGCGTCACCGGCAGAGTTGAGGGATTGTGTGCCCTGCTCCCATTGGTCTGTGTATTTGTCATGAGGTCCACGGGGGAGGTCCCCTTGCATGGAGCCTTGCATATAAGGCACAGTGTGGCACTAATAAAGTTCACTTCACCTTCACCCTCAATACTGAGTTCTGTCTCTTATTGGGGGAAACGCTATATTACAATTCACTAGCCCTTGTAAGGGCTGTTCCTGTTTCCTCACGGACGACTCTGGAATTCCAGCAGCACCTCTTACGATTGGGAAAAGGACGTCTCGGGCGGTGAAGCCCTCCGGCGATAAGGGTTATCGCTACAGATGGGATTCTGGTGCAAACATTAAATAGGTCCCTGTCAAGGTTCATACAATAAACGTTTTTGCCTGACGATTATAAATGGAGAGAATCAATTCTCACCCTTATGGGCAGAGGTTTATTATGACTTGTTTTTTTATCATAATTGAAGTGGTAAATGTATAACATTTAAAAAAATGTGTCTGAATAGTGGGGGTATCTAATAAGTTGGATATATATATATATATATATATATATATATATGAAAATAGCCAACTAAGGATACGCCCTACAGGTTAAAATATCTTCTTCAATTACAACACATGGACTTCTCTTTTACCCCTAACCAGGGAATACATAGAACCACCTCAACATTCTCCAGTGAAGCAGAGACGTTCTCCGCAGTAAATAATAGGCTGTTGAGTAAATTGTAAAGGTGTTCCTGCTTGAGGTGAAGATGGTCTCCAGAGGTGAAACCCATAAATTCCGAACATCAGACGGGAAACACAGGGTCCGTCTGGCCTATAGGCAATTCTATGTGGCTCAGCCATGGATTCCAAATCTCCAAAAACGTATCCTACCGATCCTCAGATATTGCAGTGATCTTTTCATTGCACATAATATCTGAGATTCTGCTCTGAATCTCAGGTCAGGATATGTTGAGGGACTTCCAGCTCCTGGCTATTGTGGACCTTACCGCTGATAACATATGTTGGATTAGTCGCCAGATTTAAATGAAAGGAGGGCCTCCCATGGGTTTCCTACTACCAGGAAGTCTAAGATGTCCGATATAAGTTTGTAGATTTTGTCCCAGGTGTTTTTGGGGGCGATCGGACAGTTCCCCCAAACGTGGAGGATTGTGCCCCTGTCCAGGCATCCTCCAAAGCATGAGGGGGAACTGGATGGAGAGAATCTGTGTACGCGGTCTGGAGTAAAGTACCATCTAGACATGAGCTTGTGGGCACCCTCCTGAATTAAGGGATTACGGGATGTTTTGTTTGTATGCCGCCATATAATTTCCCAGTGTTCTATCTCTCTCTCCAGTCCCAGTTCCTCCTCCCATTTGACCATATACCCGTGTTTCGTTGAAGTTCCTCACTCTTTAATAAATACCACCTATATTGGCTTTGGAATAATCGTGAAGAACGTCTAGCTTGAGGTGCAAACTGAGGAGTAGCTAGGCTTTCTGGCATCCGGGGAAAAGATTCGAAATGGGCTCAGGCCCCCCTGACCTGCTGCACCTGCGGCACATGCCCCCCCTGCTCCCCCCTAGCTACGCCCCTGGGTGCAAATCTTCTGTAATGAGGAGGCATTCTCGAACGAGGCAGAGAAGATCTCCATGCTTTAGTTATTAAACCGAACCGTTACCTTGAATAAGAGTCTATCTTGTATGTTTCCCCCACCCTGAACATACAGATTTCCCACATCAAAACCATCCTACCTGTACCTATTGCATTTTTTGAGCCTTTTAACATCCAAGATAGTGGCACATGCAGACAGAAAGTGCCGCTCTGCATTCTGGGATTGCTGTCCTTCTCCTGACCCCAGCTCTGCTCTGTCTGTGCAAAGCACAGCTATAACCCTGCCCCCTGTGATTTCCACCCCTCTCCTCAGTATGTGATGCTTCTGAGGCAAGATGGCAGCACCCGTATCCTAGAGTCCCAAACCGAGTTGAAGCCCAGCAGGGGAACGAATAATAAGTAAGCAAATAAAAACTTAGGCCCTTATTTATGAAGGAATAGCGACAGGTAGCGACTGGTGAGCGACCGGTAATGACGGGCCCCTCCACGAGAACGCCGGCTCCCCACCACAATCACACATTTATCAAGGCAATCCTGCTTAGCGACTGAGATAGCGCCATATAGCGACTCATTCATCATTATTCCAGCCTCAGCCCACAGCGCCAGCGTCCGACCTTGAACAGAGACAGGTATGACCTCTCGCTACCTGGCGCTCTCCAATGCATTTCAATGGAACAATCTTTAAATATTAATATTTAATTGTTATTAATGTTTTTTTTTTTTTTTTTTTAAATGTGAAAAATTCTGTGACCACTTCTGCCATGTTCGATATTTTTTTTAAGGAACAAAAAAAAATAAATTGTGCAGAATTGATGTTACAGGTCTGATATTAATGTATTCATATTACAAAATTATTTAAAAAAACTTGTTTTTTTTGGTTTCCAAAAATATGGTTGTTTGGGGGTTAAAAAACTACTTTTAACCCATCGCCGCCAGCGCTCTGGGGTTTAAACATGCATTTCACAGCGCTTGAATTTTATGAGCGTGATTTGTTAATGAATATGGTGGAAGCCGGTCGCTCTGACCAGTCGCTATCATGCGCTCCCATACAGCGCGGAAGCTGTCAAATAGCGACTCCTCACCCAATATTAAACATTACGGCAAACCGACTGAGTCGCTATCAACTACCGAACAACAGCCAAGCACAGCAACTACTAGCGGGCGCTGTGAAAATACCGCTACAGTTGCTCAACTGTCGCTACCTGCCGCTATTAATGAATCGGCCTCTTTAAATATATTCATTTAGTTTTTCATTCATTCATTAGTTTTTTAAGGGTTTGGGCCTTTCATTAAATGATTCTGAAGGTCCGGTTTAAGTGTGGAAAACTGGCTTGAGGTGAATATGCCGTATAATAAGGAGACATTCTCAAGTGTTCTCAAGAATTAGCTCATTGGTCGCATTACTATCGGTATATGGAAACAGAAATTGACTGCAAATAGGTTTATACAAGTACCTTAAATGCAATCTTATTTACAATCATTTTAAACCGGACCTTCACCATGATTTAATGAAAAGCCCAAACCCTTATAAAACGGTTCCCCAGCATCTAAAATTAATATATTTTACGTTTTTAGTCACTAACTTATTATTCTTTCCCCCACTGGGCTGCAACTCTGTTCAGGAATTTAGGATACGGGCGCCGCCATCTTGACTCAGAAGCATCACACTTACTGAGGAGAGGAGAGTGGGATAAGGTACAGGGGGGCGGGTTATAGCTGTGCTTTGCTCAGACAGAGCAGAGCTGGGGTCAGGTAAAGGTCAGAAGTCCCAGAATGCAGAGCAGCACAGTCAGGAGGCACTTCCTGTTTGCAGGCTGCCTGATAAGATGGCGGCTTCCATAAGCCGCCATCTTGGATGTTTAAAGGCTGCATAACATGCAGTAGATGCAGGGAGGATGATTTTTAATGTGAGCAATCTGTATGTACAGGGTGTGGGAAACATATAAGATAGACTCTTATTCAGAGTGAAGGTCCGCTTTAAGTTCTCTGGCTCAAGGAATGGTCGATTAATCTGTGGAAATGGGTCTTAAATTGTGGAGAACTTCTAGCTTGAAGTGATTCTCCAGGCACACTCAAAATAATTTGCCACTGTGTATGGCTACACGTTGCAATGTTCTCATTGTTTTCCATTTTTTTAAAATAAAGGTATATTGCTATAGTAATTTTAAATATTTTTTTTTAATGCATAGATGGCCATTGTATGCTTGCGCACACATAGGAATTCGTCCTCCACATTTAACCCATCCGTGCAGTGAGTGTACACATGCCCAGAGCGGTGGGCTGCCCTAATTACGGTGCCCGGGGAGCAGTTGGGAGGTTAGGTGCCTTGCTCAAGAGCACTTCAGTCATGTCCCAGGACCAGGATTCGAACCTTCCACCCTCCGGTCACAAGTACGCTCCCCTTATTCCTATCCTTCATATCCTTTGTGAGTCATACAAGCATTAGTTTGATCTGAGATGTGACTGACAGCAAGGAGAGTTCCATTTTAGCCTATAAATAACAGAGGGGGTGTCAACTAGACACAAGCCTCAGAATTAAATTAGTGGTCAGGATCAGGGGGAGGCACTGAAGGCAGAGGAATAGGAGCAGGAAATTCCCCTTCCTGTGTGTCTGGAGCTAAGAAACAGAGTGGGACTGACGTTGTATCAGGTAAGTTGCCAGATAAATAATCTTGACTGGTCAACCCCTTAAGAAGAAGATGTTCACTAATGAGGCAGACATCCTCCAGTGAAGCAGAGAATTCTCCTATACCCCATTTTTTAAAAATATTTTTAAATCATTTGCACAGCTAAAATGCACCACGGAAAAATCATTCTAATTTTTTTTGCTCACAAAATAACTTGAGAGAAAAAATGAGAAAAATGCATTCCCGGCACCACTGCTATTTAGATAGGCTGGGGCAGGAGCATTATGCAAATCACAGGGGTGCAGCCGCATCATTATGCCCATCGTACTGTGCTGATTGGACGAGAGCTGGTGCATGCAGCGTGGACCTGGATGCCCCCAGGGAAAATCCCGGGGTTTTGGTCCACTTTAAAGCCTTCCAACACCAGTTATTTTCTATTACCTTACGCATTGCAGGAATCTCCGACTTAGGGATCCCCCTGGGATCATCTGTTTGTTCACCTTGATGAATATTTATGTCCGGTAATGAGTTTTCAGTTTTCAATAGAATTGATTGCTGTGAGCTAGGAATTCCAGGGATGCTACCAGAGGCTTCTACATGGCAGGTGGATATACAGACAGCCGGAGGGGTTTCACTCAGTGGGGCAACGGGGAGGCCGATTCATTAATAGCGCCAGGTAGCGACAGATGAGCGACTGTAGCGTGATTTTTTCAGCGCCAGCCAGTATTCGCTGTGCTTGGCCGGCATTAGCTTGATGACAGCGACTCAGTCGGTGTGCGGTAATGTTGAATACGGGCTGGGGGGTCGCTGTTTCACAGGTCCAGCGTTGTATGTGAGCGCCTGACAACGAATGGCCAGAGCGAACGGCTAGCTTCATATTCATCAACAAATCACGCTCCGAATGTGCTGTCGCTGTCCATTCCTTGTTTAAACCCCAGAGCGCTGGCGGCGATGTGTATTAACTAGTTTTTAACCCCTAAACAACCATATTTTTTGAATGTAACATTATACATGTTTTTAGAATCAATTTGTAATATGAATACATTAATCTCAGACCTGTTAGATCAATTCTGCACATATTTTTTTTTTTTTTTTACTTAAAAATAAATCCTAACATTGCAGAAGTGGTCTCCAATTTTTTGACATTAAAAAAAAAAAAAAAAAAAAAAATACCAATTAATTATGAATAATTATAGATTGCTCCATTGAAATGCATTGGACATCGCCAGGGAGCGACAGCTCATACCTGGCGCTGTGAGGGAATTTGCAGCGCCGCTGTTCGGTCCAGGCGGCTTCATGATGAATGCCGCGCTAGCCGTCGCTCTCGCCGGCGCTAGCCTCATTTTGCTTGATAAATGCGTCATTGTGACCGCCGCCGGGCGTACTTGAGTCGGTAGTCGCCGTTAGCTGCCGCTACCTGGCGCTCGTCAGACACTACCTGGCGCTATCGCTTGATGAATAAGGGCCTAAATTAATTTTAAACTTTAACCCTGGAGCCCGTTATACTCTAGATCCGGTTTACCATGGTTTTGGTCCACATGTGAAGCACAATCCCTTGTTAGGTTCCCCTTAAGATGTAAGATTTAGCTTGTTTGGGCTCCTACGATCATTTAAGGAGCCTGCTTTCTCATGACTAGAGGCAGAAGCGCACCCTTGAACCGACTGTAAAGTGCACCATTAGACTCAATACACTACTGTAGGTTTTGGGGGGTTATGTAAGCATAGCTCCCAAGTGTCCATCATTTGAAGGGACTGTACATCTGTTGAGTCCCCCTGAATGTTGTCCCCCTGTCTCTGTGCTCTTATTTGTCCCTCTTTGAGGTTTAACATGCAGATCTGCATCAATAAATGATTCATTTGCCTATGTTTATATTGTTGTAACTGTGTGGATTAAAATAAAAATTGTACCTCTTTCCCACCCTGCAAAGGTGGAAGGTACAGGTAAATATATATATATATATATATTTTTGGCGCCCAGAGATGGTCCTTAAATAAATACATGACAGCACATAGAGTGATCAAACAATATGAACTTATCAGTGTTATTTAAATTGCGGGCTATGAATATTAATTAATGGCTGACATTTTTCTGGTATATATATTTGTGGTAGTGAGGATAACTGTGAGGGAAATAACTGTCCTTTCCCATTTAGAATGTTGGTTTCCCGCCATATGTCAGTCTGTCATGTGAGGCAATATGGCCGGTCTCACACATGTGACTGTTAGTACGCCACACACGCATCCTTCCCGGATCCGTGAGAATCCTCCTCGGCTATTTTTACTTTTTTGCTACAATTCAGCTTTTCCACATGGAGCGTCGCGCTGACAGACTGGGTGTGGCCATTGGCCAGGGAGGATATTCCACAGGGTGCGACTCTTATTTTTCAGCACCAGTCGCCTTCTTTTTATGGAATGTCACTCTGGAGAAGTTTTCCAGGAAAAAAAAATGACCTCATTTCCCCTACACATCGCCCGTTACACAATTGCCTCAGCTACTGCAAAAAGGTGAGCCCATCATTCCTTCCAAATTACCACCACAAAATTAACCTCTTCAATGCCTAACATTAGTTTACATGGCAATAATATGGTCGCCTTTTGTATTACTTACCTCAGTCAGCAAAGCTGAGACAGGGACAACCAGGTGACACATTCACTTTAAAGCAGGCATAACCCTCCCTGGAACCTTTTACCTGAGTCCTGGTTGGTGACACCATAAAAGACTCTCTCTCACTGCTAGTAAATACCACCATTACCTTTTTTAGCAGCAGAGTACTGGGGACCTGCAAACGGCTGCACACTGCACACAGTTTGTTACACCAAATCTGCCAGAAAACAGTTATTATCCCAACTCTGATCACCTTCTCCCACAGGATGTCTTGTGCACCACTCCACTGATCTGAAACACCCTCCTCTATACAATATTCCACCGCCACAAGCCTTCAGAAGTGTCACTGCGCCCTCCTGTTGGTGCTGATGTCACCTCCACAATGTAATGTGGTGGAAACGCACAATGTGAAAGGGCCATTAGCCTGAGCCATGCCGTGTCTGAGATCAGTAAAAATCCTCATCTATTCTCTGCCGGTGCCAGTGGGTTTTGCTGGCCAGATGCACATGGCCCCCCTGAAATTGACGAAATCAAAACCCTATATGAGCTGACAGGGGCTTTCTGGGCAAGTAGCCATCAGAATGTGGTCATTGCTAAAGTCATGTAAGTATAGGGGCAAAGTGAGGTTGGGAAAGAAAGCTTTTAATGATTTCAAGTGGATCAAAACCCAGGATTTTGACAATTCTGGGTTTTGGTTCTTGCCCCTGGGGCACCCGTATTGGCGGTTCCCCGCTGTGTGAAACTCCCCAGGTTGCCCGAACAAACTCACCTCTTCCCGGGCCTTCCCAATCAGCATGCTCACGCTGACGGACGCTTCTCCCGCAACCCTCTAAAAGGGAACGTGCCCACGCCAGCCATTCACAAATGCCTGGTGCGGGCACGCGCCCTGCTAGAGGGATAGAGGGGATGCGGTCGTTGCTCGCGTATGCACGGTTGGACTGGGAACGAAGGGGGGCTTATGGGTGACTTTTGGGGTTTCACACAGCGATTCTGGATGCCCCAGGGGGGTGGAATCTTATAGATTCCTGGGCCGGTCTCGGTTTTTGTCCACTTTAAGGATCAAATAAGCCTCAGAAAAATACAAAATGCTTTAAAGCAGACCTCTCACCTAGCATAACAGAATAGCAAAATTATGCTTTTAACCCCCCCCCCCCCCCAAAAAAAAACACCCTGCTTCTTCTACTTATCTCAGTTTGTCAATGTCTTATCAGATGAAGCAACTTGAACTAAACAGTCCATTGGCATTAGATTGTTTCTTCATTTTCACCTCAGCACCATGTATGCTCCTATGATTACCCATTACTCTGCTTACTCTACTAAGAAAACTACAGCTTTGTGTATTTATAACAACCGGTCCGATTTAGGTCTGAAGAAAGGAATGTTTCCAATAATAGAGGATCCTGTTAATAACTAGCAAAAGTGATTGTGCCATTGATGAGGTCACACTGCCCTATGAGAGGCCAATCAAATAACTCCCTTTTGCGGACAATTCAATGCAGCTCTAAACTACTATTGCTGGAGGCCGTGAGAGAGCCCAGTGCTGTCCGCTGCCTAAATTATGGCACCATTGTGTTACTGCTGAAAGGTATTTGCTTGTGCCGGAAACAGGAATCGGTTTATTACTGAGCCATGCACATCAATCACATTTTAAACAAACAAGATACAACATATCACCTCTGCTAAGCATGATCATGTTAAAAATGCCATTTTGTGAATACTCACCTGTAAAATGGGTATTATAAGTATGTCACACACCCCGCTTCAAGAAATTCATAACGTGTGGGTAATACTGACCTGTAGAGGGCGATATGCAGAGATGCCAGGAAAAAAGAGAGCCCCTCCCGGTCCATAAATGCCTGGGACCTCCCACTCATTACCCAGTATAAGAACAGCAGTAAGGTAAGGGACCAGGAAGAGCCCAACACAAAGCATAACAACGCAAAGTTCACCATATAAAGGATCCAGAATACAAAAGGGCAGGGTGAAGCGGGGTGTGTGACATACTTATAATACCCATTTTACAGGTGAGTATTCACAAAATGGTATTATTCTAAGTATGTCACACACCCCGCTTCAAGAAATTCATAACGTGTGGGACATCCAACAGCAGTGTCCATAAAGGGCGGGGATCAAAAACAAGGCAACAAGGCACAACTTAAACCACTGCAGCTTGCAGAACTTTGCGGCCAAACACAGCATCCGCTGAGGCCCGAACATCAACCTTGTAAAACTTGGAAAAAGTGTGAACAGAAGACCAAGTAGCAGCCTTACAAACTTGCTCAACAGAGGCCTGGTGCTGAAAAGCCCAGGATGCCCCAACCGCACGAGTAGAATGAGCAGTAACACGAAAAGGGGGTACCTTCCCTTTGGCAGAATAGGCCCCAACTATGGTCTGACGGATCCATTTTACTAATGGAAGACTTGGCAGGCGCCAAGCCTTTTCGGGGCCCGGAGGGCACCACAAAAAAGGCATCCATCTTACGAAAGGAAGACGTTACCTCCAAATAATACTTCACAACACGAACCACATCCAAAGAATGCAGGGCCCTCTCCTTGTCATTGCTGGGATTAGGACACAGAGAGGGCAGAACAATGTATTGGTTTAGGTGAAAGGCAGAAACAACCTTAGGAAGGAAATCGGACTTGAAACGAAAAACCACCTTGTCCTGATGCCCCTCAAAGTACGGGGTGTTACGATCCCTGTATATTCCAGTCCCCTCCACCAGGGGTCAGACTAGCCATGGTTGCACTCCTTTCCCCCTAATGGGCTGCACCTGGTGGATGGCTATATCAAGCTTCCTGCCCTCCACCTGGGGTAGCAGTATTTTGTCTGTCCTCAGACCTATGGGTTTTGGCTTGCCTGGATTATCTTTGATTCTATGTCTCAGTCCTTGCCGGTTACTCCTTGATTTGGATCTTTGTCTATGTGTTCTGTGGTGAGTGCATCTGCACCTCGAGGAATCAATGTGTTTAGTTATTTAGTTTATCCTAGTTTACCTTATGTCCATATGCCTTGCTTATTCTGATATTAAGAGATTTCTGTTTCCCTTTATTAATAAAACCCCTTTTCTGAAATTATTGTGTCATTGTGTAGTTGGCTCTGACCACTCTCTGCCCCTGCGTCCCCCGGTGGAGAGTTCCTGTGTAGGAACCCTCCGGCCGTTACACGGGGCTTGAATGGACAAAGCCGCCAACTCAGAGACACGCCTAACCGAAGTGATGGCTACCAAAAAGGCCACCTTCTGCGTAAGTGAAGACAAGGCAATATCATTCAAGGGCTCAAAAGGAGAATCCTGAAGAGCAGAAAGAACCAAATTTAAATCCCAAACAGGGAGCAAAGGTTTTCTCGGAGGCCGCACGTGCGTGACTCCCTGGAAAAAAAGTCTTAACCAAAGGATGTAGGGCAAATGACCTTTGAAAGAACACCGCCAGGGCAGAAACCTGCCCCTTCAGAGTACTAAGCTGGAGCCCCAGGTCCAGACCATGTTGAAGAAACTCCAGGATTCTGGAGATGGAAAATTCCCTACAAGGCAACGCCCTGATCTCACACCAATCAATATAAGACCTCCAAGTCCTATAGTAGATATTAGAGGAAGACAGTTTTCTAGCACTAATGAGAGTTCGAATCACAGCATCGGAAAAACCTTCCTCCTTCAAGATGGAGGTTTCAGCAGCCACGCCGTCAAAGCCAGCGTTGGTAAATTGGGATAACGTAGTTGACCCTGGGTGAGCAGATCCGGCAGCAGGGGCAGAACGAACTGATCCTCTGCTAACCTTACCACATCTGCGAACCAAACCTGTCTTGGCCACCTTGGAGCCACCAGAATTGCTGACGCACCCTCCAGGGCCAGCTTGCGCACCACTCTGGCCACCAAGGGAAACGGAGGGAACAGATACAGAAACCCCAGATCCCTCCAGTTCAGAGACATGGCATCCACTGCCAGAGCCAGTGGATCCCGTGAGAGAGACACAAATGTCGGAAGTTTGTGATTGTGACGAGAGGCAAAGAGGTCCACCACCGGGGACCCCCACCTGAGACAAATCAAGCGAAACACTTTGGGGCTGAGAGACCATTCCCCCCGGCGAGCTGAGAACCTGCTCAGAGAGTCCGCCTCCGTGTTCTCCGCTCCCGGAATGTAAACTGCTGAAATGCACGGGACGTGGGTCTCCGCCCAGGCCAGAATCAAAGACACTTCCTTGAGGGCACTCCTGCTGCGAGTCCCTCCCTGGTGATTGATGTAGGCGACCGCCGTCCGATTGTCCGACCGGACTTGAACCGGCAATCCTTGCAACTGATGAGTCAAGCGAAACAGAACCATCCTGATGGCCCTCAATTCCAGATAATTGATGGACTCGTGAGCCTCCTGAGGCCCCCACAGTCCCTGAAACTGACGATCCTTCCAGAACCCCCCATCCTGATAGACTGGCATCCGTGGTGACCGTCTCCCAACAAGGGGCCAGAAAGGATCTGCCCCTCGACAGATTGATTGGATCTAGCCACCACTGAAGGGAGCACCGAACTCGGGGGGTCATCAGGAAGGACTGATCCAACGACAGTGGCGACCCGTCCCAGGCCGCCAACAGATAGAGCTGGAGTGTCCTTGTGTGGAACTGAGCAAAGGGAACCGCTTCGAAGGAGGCTACCATCAATCCCACCAGCCTCATCCCCAGTCTGATGGCCGGACGAGGGATAGACAGGAGGAGTCGAACCAACTCCTGAATCAAGAGAACCTTGGACTGAGGAAGAAACACCCTGGCCTGGGAAGTATCCAGTGACATTCCCAGAAAAGACACTAACCTGGACGGAGAAAGGGAGGACTTGGGGTAGTTGATCACCCACCCGAATCTCTCCAGAGTGGACACCACAGTTCTGGTGTCCAATACCGCTTGGCTGAAGGAAGATGCCATAATGAGAAGGTCATCCAGATAAGGGACAATGCGAATACCCTGGGCTCTGAGGAGAGCCATCCCCCCGGCCAGCACCTTGGTGAAAACCCTTGGAGCCGAGGTAAGACCGAAAGGAAGTGCCACAAACTGAAAATGCCGATCCTCCACCACGAACCTGAGAAATCTCTGGTGCGCTGGAAAAATCGGCACATGCAGATAGGCGTCCTTGATGTCTACAGACGTCAGAAAGTCCCCCTGCCGAAGAGAATGGATAGCTGAACGCAGCGTTTCCATGCGAAATTTCCGCGGACGGACGAACCTCTTGAGGATCTTTAGATCCAGAATGGGTCGAACCGAGCCGTCCTTCTTGGGCACCGTGAACAGATTGGAATAAAAGGCCCGACCCCTGTCTGAGGGGGGCACTGGGCAAATAACTGCCATATCCAACAGACTCTTTACTGCCGCCTGGAGCTCCTGCGCGGCCAGAAGGTCCGAAGGCACCTGAGACCTGAGGAATCTGGGAGGGGGCCGGAGCTCGAACTCCAGCTTGTAGCCGGAAGTCACCACTTCCCAGATCCATCTGTCCGAGACCTCCCGGTCCCAGACCTGGGAGAAGTGTTGCAGCCGTCCCCCACCCACATGGGTGAAGGCGCCCCCTCATAGCTGAGCTGGCATGGCAGCGGATTTGGGCTTAGAGCCCCAGCTGTATCCTGGGCGGGCATGTCCTCTGCCCCTGTTCCAGGAATCTCCTCTGGCTGCGGGGAAAACAATTCCTCTGCCAGCTCTAGCCCCACAAAAGGAAGGAGCAAAAGAACCCTCCCCCCGAAAGGGACGACGCTGTTTTTTGCGTTGAGGTAACTTACCACCCTTGGCAACTGAATGCAACTTCTCACCAAAGAGCCGTAATCCCACAAAGGGAAGAGCGGTCAGCGACTTTTTAGACACAAAATCAGCCGCCCACTGGCGCAACCAAACCGAACGCCGAATAGTCACCAATAGAGCCAACGTTCTGCCACACACCATCAGTGTGTCATCCAAGGCGGCTAGTACAAATGACAAAAACAATTCATACCTTTTAAGGCCAAGGAACTCGTCACTATCCGGATCTAACCCAGAAGAAGTCAACAGGTCCCTGACCACCGACCTGGTAGCCACCACCAGCAGCGCTGAAGCTCAAACCGGCCTCATGGCTGACCCAACACTGGCAAAACCATGACAAGCCATTTGATCAATGCGTTTATCCTCACCATCTTTAAGCGTAGAGCAATCAGGAGAATTTAAAACAGTGTTGGATAAACCCAGAATTTGTGCATCCACCTCGGGAGGGGACGCCCAACGCTTAACCATATAGAAGGGAAAGGGATATTTTTTGTCCCAACCCTGGGGGACACCTGGGAGTCGGGCAGGCCTCTCCCATTCCTTAGCAATAATCCCATCAAAATGCTTTTGGTTAGGAAATTCCAAGCGCGGCCTGGATTCTTCGAAAAATTCCCCCTTTTGCTGTGGAACCGCCTCAGGAGGAGAAATAGCCAAAACCTCAAACATCTGAGCCAGAACATTAGGAATATCCGAAGACCTCCCCAAGCCCCGCTCGGTATCAGCATCCACAAACTACTGATCATCTGAATTATCTGATTCTTCATATACCTCCCCTTCCTCAAGTTGGGAGTAATCAGACCAGTCCAGATTATCAAGATCATCCAAGTCGGCCGCCGGTGAAGACGGCGACAAGTGGTTTCTCTTAGCCGGAGCCTTTCTGGTGACCGTGCTGGAGAATAATTTTTCAAGATTGGCCAGTCGGGCACACATCTCCGATTGCAACTGCCCGCCCATGACAACATCAGACTGGGCACGGATCAAACTGGGAGGGGGGGGAGGAGAGACCGGCGGCGCTGAACCAGACGCCTGGGGTCCGGACTGCCGCGTAATAGTCTGCTGTGCGCATGGTATACACAGATATACATCATCGCCAGTAAGGGATGCCCCACACCCCATACACTTCCGGGATTGCCCCGAGGGGAGCCCGAGCCCAGTATCCGGGGATGCCTCCATAAGTTGAACTTATAGTTGGTTGCAATGACCGAGGGCATTACGCATATAAGCAACCCGGGATGCCCCTTTAATGTCCCAAGTGGGAGGATTTGCAATAAGCCAATTAAGAACCCAGGGACCCTAGGACCGGGAGAAACCCCCTAACACCACTGTAGGTTATATCTGAAAGACATAATAAAAAAGGCTAATAAGAAAAGCGGAGTATAAAATATATATATATATGACATAAAAATATATAATTATAGGTGATGGGACAGAAGGGGGGCCCACCGGGCCACTCACTGTGGTCCTGAAGACAGCTTCCTCTCTCCGTGAGGTAAAGAGCAGCTCTGAGGAGAGAAGGGGGGCGTGGCCAGCTCCTTCTGAGGAAACAGGCACAAAGAAAAGCACCTCAGCGGTGCCTGTGACACAGGGGCGGGCCGCAGCGCTGGAAAGCCCGGCCCCGCCCCCAAGAGTGAAAGCGTGAGGGGAGAAGCATGACAATGCAAAAAGGCCGGCACCGCAGCCATGTGCGGCCGCGGCGCCGGTCTCAGAAGAGACAGAAGGAGGGGAGCGGGCTGTGGCTTTGACCCTGACGCCCGGCCCCGCCCCTTTTACCTCAGGGAGAAAGCCTGCATAAAAATGGCGGCCACAGCGCCGTTTTGACAGAGAAATACACGCTGTTATGAAGTAATAAATAAGTTAATAACTATTGGGAGGATAATTTCATAAATTAATACATTAAAACATTATTAAGAATTAATGATTACAAAATCTGGACCTAACACCGAATAAGGGGCCCTGCTCCTACCCTCCGCTATCCCGCTAGAGAGAGGGGCATTACCCAAAGGTGGGGACCACCCAAAGTGTAAGGCAAAGGGATGGGGCATCCCAAACCGGGGTCACCGTCCCCTTTGACCGCCTACCCTCTTATATAGGGTCTCACGGGAGAGCATTTGCTCTTAAGCACCAAGGGTGCTTTTCTACCCTCACCCGGACCGTCAGCCTAGGCTGGGAGGCATGAGGTAACAGAAAAAAAAGATCCAGGCGGAAATAGATAACTAAAGGGCCGGGAGTCATCCCGGCTACCTGAAATCCCCCTGTGCAAGGAGGAGACCACATCTTCTGACTTGCTCGCCGACTGCAGAGATGAAGTGGGAGGTCCCAGGTATTTATGGACCGGGAGGGGCTCTCTTTTTTCCTGGCATCTCTGCATATCGCCCTCTACAGGTCAGTATTACGCACACGTTATGAATTTCTTGAAGCGGGGTGTGTGACATACTTAGAATAGTTGATTTTCCCTAGCCGTTAAAATAGCACAAAACCCAGATAACCTTTCCCAGAACCTGTCCACCCCTGGGGTCTTCTTGGGTCTGAAGCTTCTGAACTTGTTATGAGAGTGAGGAGCACTGGACTTCACAATGGTGCCCGGGACAGACTAGGGCCCTTATTTATGAAGGAATAGCGACAGGTAGGGACTGGTGAGCGGCCGGTAATAACGGGCCCCGCCACGAGAACGCCGGCTCCCCACCACAATCACACATTTATCAAGCCAATCCTGCTTAGCGACTGAGATCGCGCCATATAGCGACTCATTCATCATTATTCCAGCCTCAGCCCACAGCGCCAGCGTCTGACCTTGAACAGCGACAGGTATGACCTCTCGCTACCTGGCGCGCTCCAATGCATTTCAATGGAACAATCATATTAATAATTAATTGTTATTAATTAATTAATGTGAAAAATTCTGTCATCATTTTAGATCATTTTTTTAAGGGAAAAAAAAATTGTACAGAATTGATATTACAGGTCTGATATTAATGTATTCATATTACTAATTATTTCTTATTTTGTGGTTTCCAAAAATATGGTGGTTTGGGGGTTAAAAAACTACTTTTAACCCATCGCTGCCAGCGCTCTGGGGTTTAAACATGCATTTTACAGCACGAGAATTTTTTGAGCGTGATTTGTTAATGAATATGGTGGGAGCCGGTCGCTAGGGCCAGTCGCTATCATGCGCTCCCATACAGCGCGGAACCTGTCAAATAGCGACTCCTCACCCAATATTCAACATTACGGCAAACCGACTGAGTCTCTATCAACTACCGAACAACGGCCAAGCACAGTGACTACTAGCGGGCGCTCTGAAAATGCCGCTGCAGTCGCTCAACTGTCACTACCTGCCGCTATTAATGAATCGGCCTCTTGGTCTTACGATAAAGACTCCTGCCATTGAAGGAGAGATTCCTTCTCTTGATACATCATCCACAGATGAGACTGTCTCGAGGCCCCATGGGTGAGCATGGAGGAAGGTGCCAGTTGGAGCTGTATGTAGTTGCCATGGCTGCTAAGGCAGAGTCATGGGGAACCATCACTCATCAGCTCCTTCCCATGAACCCCAGACAACCAATTTAGGACTCTGCTTGGCTTGTGTCATTCGGTTTCTCCTGTGAGGAAGGAGTGGAGCAGGCGTGGGGGGGGGGGGGGGGTCTGAGGAGGGTTGGACCGCTATTGGCAGTTTGCTTGGAGTCACCCTTCAGCCTCTGGATGAGTTTGGTGTTCTTCCCTGCTCCTCGCAAGCTTGGCTTCTTAAAGTACATACCTATTCAACAGGGAGGACAAGGTTAAATGCAGGGCCAGGTTTGGTGTCTGCTGCCAGCAGGGAATGGCAGGCTTGCCACTGAATGTGAACAGGAGTCTCTGATTTATCCATCCTCAGGACTTGGCAAGTAAAAGAAGAGTTCTGCATTCAGGGTGGGGAATCCTTGATAGGCTGTACCAGCCACTTTCTCTACGTACTTTAAATCAGAAGCTGTCGGCCCTATAGATTAATAGGTAGGTTACCCAGTACCTGCTGTGGATAAAAGTGACAACGCAGCCTGGAAGAGTCTCGCCAGTCTGAAAAGTTCACCAAAAAATTGCCAAACTGTTATTATTTAAACCTTTAAAGCGGACCACAACCTGCATATCAATTACGTCCAATCAGAACTCACTCCTGTGCCCGCAGGGATGTTCTTGGCCAAGGGCCATTTCAGTTGCCTGCATCTCAATCTCTACACTTACTCTGGCAACCTTACATGCCCGAGCATGACATATGCTGAGAATTGGGCCCTTATTTAAGAAGGGATAGCGTCAGGTAGCGCCTGGTTAATGACAGGTAGCGACTGATAGCGACTGGTCAACCCCGGGCACGGCACGCAATTACACATTTATCAAGCAGAATCTGTTGAGCGACTGGGATAGCGCCATGTAGCGTCTGATTCATCATTTTCACAGCCTCAGTGAACAGTGCCAGCGTTCAGCCTTGCACAGCGCCAGGTATGACCTCTCGCTACCTGACGCTCTCCCATACATTTCAATGGACAATCCTTTTCTTCTCTTTAAATGGGGTTTTTGTTTTTTTTTTGTTATTTTCAAAAAAATCACAAAGAATTTTTTGACCTCTTCTGGCATTGAAAAAGCAGTTTTTTCATTTTTTATATATTTCCTCAGAAATGACATTACAGGTCTGGCATTAAAGTGTTCATGTTACAATGTAATTCCATATGTTTTCGCTTTGTTACTAGTTGATAGATGCTTGAAAACACACTTTAAACACACAGCCTCCTGCGCTCTGGGCTTCAAACAAATATTTTTCAGCGCCAGAGATTTGTGAGGCAGTTTTTTTGCTGAATATGGTGTGAGTCGGTCGCTATGAGCAGTCGCTAACATGCGCTCCCATACAGCGCTGTACTGGTCAAATAGCGACTCCTCACAATGTATTCAACATTACTGAACAGCGACTGAGCCGCTATGAAGTAGTGACCCACGGCTGAGCAAAGCGACTACTAGCGGGCGCTCTGAAAATGCCTGCTACAGACGCTCATCTGTCGCTACCTGGCGCTAATGATGAATCAGCCTCCCCGTCTCTTCTATATATACCATACTGCCGTCTAGCTTCCCTCATGTACAGGGCAGAACACTTTGCATAACCCTGGCCTAATAGCAGATCAAGCTTGTGTATGTGATGCGGTACAACAAGAGGCAGCCATAAACAGCAGCTCAACCGAGCCATACAATTTAGGTCAGGCAGGAACTAAAAATAACTGCAATGAACATGTGGAGAGTGGCGGGCAGTTAGCTTTATACAGGAAAATATGCGACTGGATAAATCATTTACAGAATGGCCAGAAAAAATAATAACACACAAAATAGGAGCTATTAAACATTGACTGAGCCAATATCAGGTGACTTTACCCAAGGTATGAGGAGGCCTCTTTTGGGTAATAAGTATGAACCATTAACTACTACAAGGAGCTTAAGCACACTGCCATGGAATGGTAGAGTTAAAGGAGAGCTATAACATAGTAAAAAGAAATCCTTATAAACATAATAGATGGCAAGTGGAGGGTTTACCTATATATCCTATGGCAAGTGGAGGGTTTACCTATATATCCTATGGCAAGTGGAGGGTTAACCTATATATCCTATGGCAAGTGAAGTGTTTACCTATATATCCTATGGCAAGTGGAGGGTTTACCTATATATCCTATGGCAAGTGAAGGGTTTACCTATATATCCTATGGCAAGTGGAGGGTTTACCTATATATCCTATGGCAAGTGGAGGGTTTACCTATATATCCTATGGCAAGTGGAGGGTTTACCTATATATCCTATGGCAAGTGGAGGGTTTACCTATATATCCTATGGAAAGTGGAGGGTTTACCTATATATCCTATGGCAAGTGGAGGGTTTACCTATATATCCTATGGCAAGTGGAGGGTTTACCTATATATCCTATGGCAATTGGAGCGTTTACCTATATATCCTATGGCAAGTGGAGGGTTTACCTATATATCCTATGGCAAGTGGAGGGTTTACCTATATATCCTATGGCAAGTGGAGGGTTTACCTATATATCCTATGGCAAGTGGAGGGTTTACCTATATATCCTATGGCAAGTGGAGGGTTTACCTATATATCCTATGGCAAGTGGAGGGTTTACCTATATATCCTATGGCAATTGGAGGGTTTACCTATATATCCTATGGCAAGTGAAGGGTTTACCTATATATCCTATGGCAAGTGGAGGGTTTACCTATATATCCTATGGCAATTGGAGGGTTTACCTATATATCCTATGGCAAGTGAAGGGTTTACCTATATATCCTATGGCAAGTGGAGGGTTTACCTATATATCCTATGGCAAGTGGAGGGTTTACCTATATATCCTATGGCAAGTGGAGGGTTTACCTATATATCCTATGGCAAGTGAAGGGTTTACCTATATATCCTATGGCAAGTGAAGGGTTTACCTATATATCCTATGGCAAGTGGAGGGTTTACCTATATATCCTATGGCAAGTGGAGGGTTTACCTATATATCCTATGGCAAGTGGAGGGTTTACCTATATATCCTATGGCAAGTGGAGGGTTTACCTATATATCCTATGGCAATTGGAGGGTTTACCTATATATCCTATGGCAAGTGGAGGGTTTACCTATATATCCTATGGCAAGTGGAGGGTTTACCTATATATCCTATGGCAAGTGGAGGGTTTACCTATATATCCTATGGCAAGTGGAGGGTTTACCTATATATCCTATGGCAAGTGGAGGGTTTACCTATATATCCTATGGCAAGTGGAGGGTTTACCTATATATCCTATGGCAAGTGGAGGGTTTACCTATATATCCTATGGCAAGTGGAGGGTTTACCTATATATCCTATGGCAAGTGGAGGGTTTACCTATATATCCTATGGCAATTGGAGGGTTTACCTATATATCCTATGGCAAGTGAAGGGTTTACCTATATATCCTATGGCAAGTGGAGGGTTTACCTATATATCCTATGGCAATTGGAGGGTTTACCTATATATCCTATGGCAAGTGAAGGGTTTACCTATATATCCTATGGCAAGTGGAGGGTTTACCTATATATCCTATGGCAAGTGGAGGGTTTACCTATATATCCTATGGCAAGTGGAGGGTTTACCTATATATCCTATGGCAAGTGAAGGGTTTACCTATATATCCTATGGCAAGTGGAGGGTTTACCTATATATCCTATGGCAAGTGAAGTGTTTACCTATATATCCTATGGCAAGTGAAGGGTTTACCTATATATCCTATGGCAAGTGGAGGGTTTACCTATATATCCTATGGCAAGTGAAGGGTTTACCTATATATCCTATGGCAAGTGGAGGGTTTACCTATATATCCTATGGCAAGTGGAGGGTTTACCTATATATCCTATGGCAAGTGGAGGGTTTACCTATATATCCTATGGCAAGTGAAGGGTTTACCTATATACCCTATGGCAAGTGGAGGGTTTACCTATATATCCTATGGCAAGTGAAGGGTTTACCTATATACCCTATGGCAAGTGGAGGGTTTACCTATATATCCTATGGCAAGTGAAGGGTTTACCTATATACCCTATGGCAAGTGGAGGGTTTACCTATATATCCTATGGCAAGTGGAGGGTTTGCCTATATACCCTATGTGAAACTGTTCTGGACAGGTTTCTGGTTTTCTTTTACTGGAAGAAAAACATGTGGACGACAGGTTTGTGGTTTGTGAACATAGCATTCCACTTTTACAGGGAATGCTTGTTTGAAGTGGAGCAAAACCGAACCTAGCGTCTATAAAAAGTCAGCAGCTGGCCGCTGGTGGGATTTGTTTTTTTTTAAAGTAAATCTTAGGTGTTGCATTCACTGTAGGTATTTTTTTACATTACTGGCCAATGGCCAATGCTGGTATTTGTTTTTTTACTGGTAATTGGGGATGGGAAAAGTATATCCGCAATTAAAATTACCAGTAAAGAAACAATTACTGGCACTGCCAGGCCAGTGGCCCGTAAATTAAAAAATAAAATAGCAGGTGGCAACGCTATCTGTAGGGGGTCTCCCAAAATGCATAAGAACAAAGGGCAAAATAAAGGGTTGCTTTTGGGTGCACCTCATATGTGCTGTCATATGTGGCCATGTATCAATGACACATTTCTGATGCTGGGTCCACTTTAAGAAAAGGCTTGGAATGTGTAAGGAAAAGTTGTGTAATGCTTATACAAATGAGAAAACCATCAGTATGGGATCCGATATCAGGGAATTATGCTTTGTTCTGTCTGTTCTCGCCAGGCTTTACCGTCACCAATGGTAGGGTACACTGTGTGCAATATACCGTGTATCAATTACACAGCATGTACAAACTAAGCCTAGTTCTCTGATACACAGCTAAAGGAGCTTTACCAAACAAAATTGTCTTGTATTAAAAATCCACACAAAAGGAGGGATTTTGTCTACATCGCGGGTGCTCAACCTTTTGTAGAGCGTAGGCCACTTAAACCGGACCTTCAGCATCATTAAATGAAAAGCCCAAACCCTTAAACAACTATTTCCTAGCATCTACAATTAATATATTTTTCATTTTTAGTCGATTACTTTTTATTCTTTCCTCCCCTGTGCTGCAACTCTGTTCAGGGCTCTAGGATATGGGCACCGCCATCTTGCCTCACACTGATGAGAAAATGGTAGGGTAAAGTGCAGGGGGGCGGGTTATAGCTGTGCTTTGCGCAGACAGAGCAGAGCTGGGGTCAGGAAAAGGACAGCAATCCCAGAATGCAGAGCAGCTTAGTCAGAAGACACTTCCTGTCTGCAGGCTGTCTGAGACTCCATGAGCTGCCATCTTGGATAAAGGCTCAAAATACGCACTAGGTGCAGATAGGATGTGGGCAATCTGTACGTACAGGGTGGCAGAAACATACAAGATAGGCTCTTATTCAGGGTGAAGGTCCACTTAAAGCACATGTGGTCCCTGGGCCACAGACTAACATATGTGGTTTACATGCAATGTGAAAATAATCCAGGAAAGCTTTTTTTTTTCTTTTACTGGAAAGAAGGAGGAAATTACGTTTCGAAATCAGCAGAAAGTGATAAGACTGAGCAGCCTGATTGGGGGGGAGGGGGGGCATATGTGTCTGATCACAATGATATAAAGCATTTTATGTGACAGTGTTTCACCTATGTTTGTGTGCCAGGAAGAGACACACAAATTCCTGTTAAGTGATGAGTTTGCTGTCTCACAGAAAGAGCTCTCCACAGTTTACCGAATACCTCATAGGGAAAAGTTATTTCCTGATTTGTAGGAATGTCTCGGCCCACACCAGCCTCTGCTATGCACTGATGAAACAGACCATCTGGGCCCATCTAATACACAAAGATACCTGATTCCTGACTGAAATCTATGTGTTCAGTACACAGAGTATTTTTTCCAGTAATGACTACAGCGCCAGAGGCACACTTCTGTAGACGAGCCATAATATAATAGGACTAAACAGACCTAAACCCTGAAACTCTGTGTCAGGAAGCGTACACAGAGACACTAAACTAACTTAACTTACTACTCACGTCATCAGTTTTATGGCTAGTAGCTGTTTTATGGTCCCCTTTCATACAGAGCTCCATGAGGGAAAAGGCGGGTCCCTCCCATGAGGAAAAGGCTGAGCACTTCCCATGAGAGAAAGGGTAAGTCCGTCCCATGAGGGAAAGGGTGAGTGCCTCCCTTAAGGAAAGGGTGAGTCCCTCCCATGAGGGAAAGGGTGAGTCCCTCCCATGAGGGAAAGGGTGAGCGCCTCCCATGAGGGAAAGGGTGAGTCCCTCCCATGAGGGAAAGGGTGAGTCCCTCCCATGAGGGAAAGGGTGAGCACCTCCCATGAGGGAAAGGGTGAGCACCTCCCATGAGGGAAAGGGTGAGCGCCTCCCATGAGTGAAAGGGTGAGTCCCTCCCATGAGGGAAAGGCTGAGCACCTCCTATGAGTGAAAGGGTGAGTCCGTCCCATGAGGGAAAGGCTGAGCACCTCCCATGAGGGAAAGGCTGAGCACCTCCTATGAGTGAAAGGGTGAGTCCCTCCCATGAGGGAAAGGCTGAGCACCTCCCATGAGGGAAAGGCTGAGCACCTCCTATGAGTGAAAGGGTGAGTCCGTCCCATGAGGGAAAGGCTGAGCACCTCCTATGAGTGAAAGGGTGAGTCCGTCCCATGAGGGAAAGGCTGAGCACCTCCTATGAGTGAAAGGGTGAGTCCGTCCCATGAGGGAAAGGGTGAGCACCTCCCATGAGTGAAAGGGTAAGTCCCTCCCATGAGGGAAAAGGTGAGTACCTCCCAAGTTCAACAGGAATAGGTCAGTTGCAGACTTGAACCCCTTCCGAAACAGGGACACTTTTAAGATTCACAGATTGCCTATAGTGTGTGTACAGAGGCAGCAGTTCTCATTGCAATAAAAGTGATGCTGCTGCCACACTGTGCAATATAACGTCACAATGTGAAAAGGAAAGGCCCATTTTGTGGGAGCCACAAAGACTATGTAAGTTTAGCCAACGCTCATGCTTTAGATGGTATGATGGCCTACCCCCCCTAGGAAATCCCTACTTGTGGCACCCAGCGGTTTGAAACCTCGCCAGTGGCCGTTTTCTTACCTTTGCCACGAGACGCGACTCTCCTCCAATCAGCTTCTCCAGCTGAGTATATTAATGTGTGGCCAGAGAGGCTGAAAGACACCCTAAACTACACATATGATCAGTGAAAGGGATAACTTGCATACTTCGGCTGTGCACAGCCAAGCGGGATGCTTCGGGAAGAGGGAATCAGGCAGCTCTGGAGTCTCATAGACTTCAGGGCTCTTTTGTGCCACTTTAAATTCATAGCAGAAAAAAACACTATACTCACCTTTAATTCCCCTTAGACGATTGCTCCTAGAATGGTGCTCTAACACTTACCTGACTAAACAATCCAGGTCCTGTGTCCCACACCGCGATTGTCGTCGATTGTCCTCTGATTCCATAGTATTGACAATGGACCGCCCACTCCATCCATCACAGGGACATGTCACACCCCCTTCATTCCCTGCAATGGAGTGGACATGTCAAGACCTAGCACCCCCTCTCCATTGCAGTAAATGGTGGGGGGTGTTTTACCTGTGGCAGGGGGAAGTCTATTGACAATACTACGTAAGTGATGAGTGATCAATGCTGGGACCAGGATTGGGCCTGGACAATGTTGGGGCCCTGATGGCTCATCCAGTTACATTGTTGGCTCATCCAGTTACATTGTTAGCTGTCATTTTCAATGGACTTGGATACAAGTAGATGATAATGACTATAACAGCTAATATATGTGGTTCTTTCTTTCTATCCATGATGTCCTGTAAGCACAAATCTGATCAATATGGTGGAGGGGCAACAATGATGGGTCCTTCTGACCTCATGGGCCCTCATGTGGCCACTACCTATGTCCCTCTAGTAGTCGATTGTGAGCTTCTTTGAGGGGTTGTGAAAGCATCTGTGTGCTTTGGAAAGTGCTATATAAATAAGCAAATGAAATTGAATGCAGGGAAGGTAGATATTTTCATTTATTCTGTAACAAAAGTAGGAAGCTGGAACCTGAAAGATTAGTTGGAAAACAATAGAAGCAGAACAGCGCAGGAAATAAACATTCCTTTACAAATAGAATCCTCAGTTTCTCCCCTGACAGCAGCCATTGATCCTAACACTTAACTCTAATGTATATATATATATATAGTAGCAGTGAGATTTGTACTTCCGCCTATTATTCATCAGTCGTATTATGGCAGCTTTACAATGAAAAACTGGGGTATCCTAGGCTGGTCATTGATGTACCATACAAGCTCAGCTAATATCAAGACAGCCTGTTAGAGTGCTAATAATACACAAGAAACATTCAGACGCTACAGTATATAAATGGATAAACAGTTAAAGGGACTGTAAACCCAAAAATAAGCAGGCACTTACCTTGTCTCCCACGCATCAGCCCCTGGCCCAGAATCCTTTGGCTCATTGTCGGTCTTTGCACCTGTTCACAGTTGCTGTACACAGTCCCTCCATTCATTGCACTAGAGGGAGCATATGGAATGTCAGTGACTGACATGAGGGGCGGGGACAACGAGAAAGGAATCCAGAGGTTTTTGGAGACTGGAAGGGTTTGTAGCGGCGCACCGGCTGAGAACTGCTGCGGGGGAGAGAAGTTAACTGCCTGTTTGTTTTTTAGTGGGTTATGGTCACTTTTAAGTGGACCAAAAACAGACCTAGCGTCTATAAGATTCTAGGGCCTTATTTAACAAGGGATAGCGCCAGGTAGCGAATGGTGAGTGAACGGTAATGACGGTCACCGCCACGAGAACGCCGGCTCCCCTCCGCAATCACACATTTATCAAGCCGATCCTGCTTAGCGACTGACAGAGCGCCAGATAGCGAAGCATTCATCATTATTCCAGCCTCACCCCACAGCGCCAGCGAGCGACCTTGAACAGCGACAGGTATGACCTCTCGCTACCTGGCGCTCTCCAATGCATTTCAATGGAGCAATCTTTAAATATTCTTAATTAATTGCTATTAATGTTTTTTTTTTTATTTTTTTTTTAAATGTCAAAAATTCTGTGACCACTTCTGCAATGTTAGATATTTATTTTTTAAGGTAAAAAAAAAAAAATTTGTGCAGAATTGATATTACAGGTCTGATATTAATGTATTCATATTACAAAATGTTTTGAAACACTTTTTTTTTTTTTTCCCAAAAATATGGTTGTTTGGGGGTTAAAAAACTACTTTTAACCCATCGCCGCCAGCGCTCTGGGGTTTAAACAAGCATTTCACAGCGCGAGAATTTTTTGAGCGTGATTTGTTAATGAATATGCTGGGAGCCGTTCGCTATGGCCATTCGCTATCATGCGCTCCCATACAGCGCGGAACCTGTCAAACAGCGACTCCTAACCCCGTATTCCACATTACCGCACACCGACTGAGTCGCTGTCAACAACCGAACAACGGCCAAGCACAGCGAATACTAGCGTGCGCTGTGAAAATACCGCTACTGTCACTCATCTGTCGCTACCTGGCGCTATTAATGAATCGGCCTCTAATAGAGAATTGAAGATGTAGCAGTTAAAATGCAAGTTTTTCATTTTGGCAGATCCAGGAATCTAATATTTGGAATACTCCTCTGTGTAAGCCACTGCGGGTGGACTATAATTCTGGGATCTAACACAGTGGAATCCCCCTAGAGTGTATGGCAAAGAGAAGCACGCTCATCATTGCTGTCGTAGAGCTGTGCATGCACCAGGGGATTCTGGAACGAGGCGAGTATACAGGGGCCTGAGGGAGGCTTTACACTGCCGGGCACCCCAATTTAGGAAGAGGAAATGCCAAAGAGGGGTCTGGTCCTCTTTAAAGGAGCACTATCGCAAAATTGTGTAATATTAAAAATCCATATAAACAGGTCAGCTAATGAGGAGTCATCATTTATACACTTGAACTTAATAAAACTCCCGCCAAGCTTGTGGTTTATTCTCTAATGGTAGGCATAAAATTTAGGGGTGAGAGGTTTATGCCCTTATTCATCAAGCGATAGCGCCAGGTAGTGTCTGACGAGCGCCAGGTAGCGGCAGCTAACGGCGACTACCGACTCAAGTACGCCCGGCGGCGGTCACAATGACGCATTTATCAAGCAAAATGAGGCTAGCGCCGGCGAGAGCGACGGCTAGCGCGGCATTCATCATGAAGCCGCCTGGACCGAACAGCGCCGCTGCAAATTCCCTCACAGCGCCAGGTATGAGCTGTCGCTCCCTGGCGATGTCCAATGCATTTCAATGGAGCAATCTATAATTAATCATAATTAATTGGTAATAATTTTTTTTTTTTTTTAATGTCAAAAAATCGGAGACCACTTCTGCAATGTTAGGATTTATTTTTAAGTCATAAAAAAAAAAAAAAAATATGTGCAGAATTGATCTAACAGGTCTGAGATTAATGTATTCATATTACAAAATGATTCTAAAAACATGTATAATGTTACATTCAAAAAATATGGTTGTTTAGGGGTTAAAAACTAGTTAATACACATCGCCGCCAGCGCTCTGGGGTTTAAACAAGGAATGGACAGCGACAGCACATTCGGAGCGTGATTTGTTGATGAATATGAAGCTAGGCGTTCGCTCTGGCCATTCGTTGTCAGGCGCTCACATACAACGCTGGACCTGTGAAACAGCGACCCCCCAGCCCGTATTCAACATTACCGCACACCGACTGAGTCGCTGTCATCAAGCTAACGCCGGCCAAGCACAGCGAATACTGGCTGGCGCTGAAAAAATCACGCTACAGTCGCTCATCTGTCGCTACCTGGCGCTATTGATGAATCGGCCTCCCCATTTATCAGGGGTGGAAGAACCTGTGACCCCTGATTACTTTCTTCTTTCTATTCTATCCCTTCTATTAAAATAAAAATAATGCAGGCAAAACACAGCACAACGCACCAAAAATGCAGCACAAAATAACTATTCCTCATTGCTAATGCAACTCAAAAGCGATCACCTGTAGGAGAAATGTAAAATCTGGATTTGTCTGACATATGTATGTTTAACCAGAACACTTATCAATATTTTATTAATTTTATGCTTGATTAATTTTACTTTTAGTTCTGAAATATTGTTTTATATATTAGCATATATTAGTCATACATATATACATTCATCTTGTATACATAGTATAATAACATCATATTAACATAATATATATTTATATATTAAAAAAAGAAATATATATATATATATTTTTTTTTTTTTAAAGATATACAAATGCTATATATATATATATTAGTATAAACATGACAAATGTATATTAATGCATATTTTCTTTGGAAAACAATATAAACAATGCTTGCTAATTACACTACAGCGACAGTAACAGCGATGACAGCGATACTACAGTGGTACAGTATAGTAACAGCTTTGTTACTGACGGCCAAACTGTCGGTAGAAATGATGAATCACAGACACTCTTCAATGATGTGCAAAAGCAATTCTCTGCTCCTGATTGATAGATCTCATCAAGGGCAAGCAATAGGCTAAAAAATATGCTAAATTGCACACAGAAAAAAATAATCTATGCAAAGGATGACCGGCTGACCTTTAGCTGTGAAACTATTTACTGTACTACAGCCAGCCTGGCATTGAGTTGCACCCAGCAGGACACAATGGTGTTATTTACAGGGAGAAAACAGAAGCACCCTTTAATATATTCTTAGCTGGTTGCAGCTGTATTAGAGAATAAATGTACATAAGCGTAAATCCCTACAATGGGAAAAAATCCAATTACTGATGGATGCTGGCAGCACAGAATGGAGGTCAGGGGGGATCAGGGTGAGGATGATGCACAAAGAATAAACAAAGAGGATCCGGCTTACCGAAATACACCGTCTTCAGGCATTTTGGGCACTGAGATGCCATGATTCAGAGGAGGTCAGGGATCTGTTCAGTGCTGATGGTGATACTAATCAGTCTCCCAGCTTCTCCAGAGCCTGATGATGCCAGTGACTCCCAGTGCCAGCCCAGCCTCCCTCCTGCCTCCCCCTCCTCCCTGTTATCCACATGCTGGAGGAAGCAGATGACAGCCCCACCCTGCTGTAGCCCATCTTGTGCAGCCTGCTACTGTGTGTGCTGCTGAGCTCACCGCCCACTCCCACCGCTTCCCCGCGCTCATTCTGCTCGCAAGGTGATTCAAACTAAAGGCAAGAACACAGCTTTTCCATTAAGCTCAGATCATACAGTGTAACTACAGCCATACACAGAACATACACAGAACAGGAAGGTATTTCAGATTAGTCATGCTGCTGATGCCACTATAAACACATCAGGTGGCACCTGCTGCTTTTGTTGGTCTAAATAGGACAGGTTAAAAAATCCTTATTTACACCTGCATAACTTAAAGGGAGAGACCTTTTCCATAGATCAGGATTGGCATTTGTGGCACCAGATGAACCCTCATATCTGCCTTCGCTGTGATTCCGCCCAGTGTCAGTGTACATGGCAACCACATTCATGGCGATCTTCCTGCATACCTGCTTTTAGAGGGGCATGTGCAGGGACGGTTTTAGACTAAATGTGTAAACCTGGTGTAAGGGAATGCCGGACACCCTTCTCTCTTAAGCCAGGTAATCCCCAATCTCCACCGCCTCTTCTGCCTATAGACAAGTCCCCACTCGCTGGAGACGCGGATTATGCCTCTCCAGACTCGGTTACCCCCAGGTCTTATTTGGCGCAAAGATTACTGGCTTAAGGTGGAGATGGATGAACAGCAGGGTATCCCAAAGCTGGATGCCGGAGTGGATACAGGTTAAAGCGTGGAAACCAGACAAGGAAAGTCCAAAACAAGCAGGGGTCAAAGCCGTGTGATCACAGAGCGCAGTATCCGAGGGGTTAAACGTAGAAGGGTCAAAACAAGCCGAGGTCAAACCAGATAAAAGCACACCCTATTAACCAGAGGCTATAATGGGCACTGGAGGATGGGGCCGAACCATATTTAAGGGAATACTGGCCAATGGGAAAGGGGACTTGGTGATTGGTGATCGGGGGGGAAAGTGTGCTGATTGGTGCCACTAATAATTCCAATAGGAGTAGTCCCAGGGACTGGACCGCCCAGGCCAGAAGAACTGTCCAGTCCCTGGGTCTATCCCCCACCAGAACAAGCTGATAGGTCCCTTTAAATTTGCCCCCGGCGGACGCGCGAGCACGTGACTGGCCGGGCGCGCTCCCTGCCGGGAAGGAAGCACCCGCGCCGGCTGAGGAGACCGAGGGGCCGCCCGTCCCCATGAGGACCCCCCAGGGAGGCCGCCGAGCCCAGCCGCCGCCGCGCCCAGCGCCTCAGAGCGGCGCACGCAGACAGCCGGCCGACGGGGCCGCCGGAGGACTGGAGGCTGGGATCCCCCGGACGACGCACCGCGGGACAGAGGACGGGGAACAGGTAAGATTCTAACACCTGGGCACAGATAAATTGGTTACATTTACTTGAAATACTATGTCCAGTCCCCACTATCCTTTCTAATCTGTGTGTCCAGTCTCTGGCTACGTCCTCGGTGTGTTTATGATCACTAATGCCCATAAAGTAGATGTCTGCCAAAGCTAGTACAGTTTCTGCAACAGACTTATTTTTGGATAGGCATCAGTGAGCTTTTCACTGCATCCTAACCCTCGG
Organism: Gastrophryne carolinensis; assembly: GCA_027917425.1. Taxonomy (NCBI): domain Eukaryota; kingdom Metazoa; phylum Chordata; class Amphibia; order Anura; family Microhylidae; genus Gastrophryne; species Gastrophryne carolinensis. The sequence continues at coordinate 121,243,390 of CM051244.1, read as the reverse complement.
GTAATAGCAACTTCCTGGTTCTGAAGTCAGGGTGATGAGGGCAGAGGTGAACCTAGCCTCTCAGCTTCCTGAGATGAACTATAGCAAGGTGCCACCCCCAAGACATACCGCTACACTCATCAACAGAGCAATGATGTCTAACTGTGGTGAGTTGGGGATGGGGACACACCCACTAAGCCATCAAATGTGAGTGCAGGCATGCTCCTGATCATCACTGAACCACTAATGAGAAAAGGTCAAGCGATTGCCACCCCCCTTTGCTGTGCCACCTAAGGCGGTTGTCTCACTTGACCTCATTACAGGTGCACCCTTGGATAAGTTGCCCAGTTTGCCACACGACATTGGCCCTGGGTGTGTGAGTACGAGTACGAGTAATTCTCTATGGGCACTTTGGCCAGGCCCTGTACAGTACTCCCCCATACACATCTGGCCAAACAGGAGCCACAACTGCAGGGAACATATCCAGACGCTGGATGCTGTATACAGTGACGGGTGTTATAGGAGTGATGGCTAGTAAGAGGGTTTGTTTTGTGTCTCAAATGGAGCACCTAGTCTATTGTCTGCAGGAAAAGTTCACAGAATTAGACTTTCCTTTTAAAGCAGGCATAAATCCGAATGAGTTGCCGGGAAGGGTACGCAGAGACCCTAACCCATCCACTGGTGACTTGGTACATCACTCAGTAATACTTCACTCACCTCACTTCCACTAACATGATAGTGAATAAAGATGCGCTCCATTCACATCGGTCTGGGTGGAGCTTAATCCATTATTATTGGTTTGGTTCACCAAATGTCTGACCAGAATGAGTCCATCTTGCTATTGCTGTACCTGCAGTGCTGGAGTTGTCTGTGAAGTTAAATCTCCTGCCGTCCAGTCTGTACACGCCATAAATGTAACAGCAGCAGTCATGGTCAGCTTTAATTGCAAACTGACGATTGTCATGGTGTCAACTTATCTCAGACATAGTCACAGCACACAGGTATAGTAGCCGAGCATAAGGGTTAATGGGACCCCAGCTGACAGGATCGTATCACAGCAAACAGACGCTCAACGGCAAGCAGGATAAGTGGAAGCATCACCTTGTTGCTGGGTCATGAAAAGAAAGGTTTAATGTGTTAATCCATGTCTTGGTCAACACGCTTTGTAGAAAACCAACACAGGCACAATTGCTTCATAATGATGTTTGAGGCTAAGGATTAAACAGTCTTGTGTCCTTTAGGCAAAAGGACACAGGTGCACTTGCTTATCAGAATGTTTCAGCATAGGGTTAAACAGGCTTGGGTCCATCAGACACAGTTACTCTTGCTTGTCAAAATGTTTCAGCATAGAGGTTAGGCAGCAATGTATTTCCCAATGAAATGTAAGCCTTTATCCAGAGGGTTATTTGGGCGACCATCACCCCACATTGAGCTGAGCACCCTGTCGTGGTGGAGGACCTCTACTGCATAGCATTCGAACCTGGACCGTAACCCCAACACAAGGGCTATTCCCTCACACGGCAGTCACTGCAGTGCAGGGGCCTCAGCCAAAGGCAGCCACACCTTACAGGAGTCTCAGGTACAGCGGCCTCCTCCTTGCGGACTGTCGGTCCAATTTGGAGGAGGCGCCTCCTCTGTCACATCCTATGCCAGGAACCCCCTGGGCTTCTTCCTGCAAGGGTCCTCTTCTACACGTGGAATTCCCCGCACCCCAGTCTTCTCACTCTCTCTCTCTCTCTGCAACTCAGCGTGACAAGGGTGAAGTCTTTCAGGATTGCCAGAATATTGAGAAAGTTAATAATGAGAGACATTCCTCCTGAAAGGGACCGCTGCGGGTTAAATCCGTAAGTGGAGCGACAATGGAGGAGAACCCTTTAATGAACCGCCTATAGAAATTAGTGAATCCAGGGAAACTCTGTGGGCCTTTCAAAGCTCTGGGTGGGTCCCACTCTAAAACTGCAGAAACTTTAGCATGATCCAGGTACCCCAGGAAGGGAACTTCGGTGACCCTGAATACGCACTTGGATAACTTGGCGTAAAGATCATTCTTCTCAGTTTTTGTAACACAGCTTTCACTTGATGACAATGTTCATATACTTGAAAGACCACAGGAGCATTACATAACCCAAAGCGCATTACCAGGTACCCATAGTGCCCATGCTCCCCTTCTCAGGGTTGGAGTTCCTCCTTAAGCTCCAGAGTGTGCCGCTTGTTAATACTGCTTCTGGCTGGCTCTTTCTCTGGAGCATCCCCTGCAATATGATGATCCACCAGGAGATGGCTCTGTCCTGCAGAGGTGCTGGCAATCAGCCAGCACCTGTGACTCCTCAAGCCTATATAAGCTGATCAGCCCATTCAAGCAGCGGATTAGCATTGTGTTATGTCATCTTGATCCCAGAATGCTGTACCTAGATCCCAGGTACTCTGAAATCTGAACCCTGCACCCAGGACTCCTGCCTCAGCTCTTGTGTTTGCTCCCCCTATCCCAGCCGTGTTTCCGCCTTGGAACTTGGACTTTCCTTTGATCCTTATGCATGCTTGTTGCCGGACTCCATCTTGTGTATGTACAGCCAGAGCGTGTTGGTTTCACCTGTATGTGTATAGTTCAGCCAGAGCGTGTTAATCTCACTTGTATATATGTATAGTTCCCTTACACATATATGTTCCCCTTTGTAATTTGTACAGCATTTTGATTGTAGTGTGTTTGATGTGTAGTTACCACTGTTTTTTCACTATTAAACACGGTTTGCCCCATATCCATTTCTGCCTCTCAGTCTCAATTTCTGGTCACTTTTTACAATTGGGATTTCTCCGCTGGGAAATCCCTGACACCCCTAAGATCTAATTTTGTGAAGATTTGGGTGCCAGTTGTCAGAATTCCTCCGGGATCTCCAAGTGTTCAAGCATACAGGTACCTGTGTGGATGCCAGTATTCAATTCTAACAGGCAATCCACTTCCAGGTTTTCTCTCATACACACATCCATTCGCAAGCCTGGATTCCATTCCTGCTGACAGTCCGATTGAAAGTCTTTTTCCGGAAGTGCCTCAACTTCCAGGAAAAAGACTTTTATTATTAAATATATTTTTTACTTACCACCCACCACCATCATGATCCTGATGTCCCTCGCCATCCAGCACGGCTACATCTGACAGCCGAAAGTGAACGTTGGAAGCCAGATGTGGGGCAGGGGATGGGATTCCCCTACCCCACACATGATCTCCAGCCATCACTACCGGCCTCTGACATCGCTCCGGCCTCCGGAAGTGGCCTTTTAAATCTAACTCACCCTGTAAAAGGCCCCTCCCTGCGGTAGCTGGCAAGCTGTCAGAAGCCGCTGCACAGGGCAGGGAATGGGCATTTTCCCTGCGCCGCTGAAGACCCGAGGGTAGAATTGGAGCCCCAGTCCGATTCTGGGACTTCTCACCTGTATGCTGACATTTAAAAGGAGCACCTAGCATCGTCACAGTGCTGCCTGATCATCAGCCTCCCTGGTTTCCTGTGTTCCAGACCTCCCTTAATATCCAAACCTCCTGTTGTGACCCGGATTCTCCCTCAACTACTCGAATTAACTCTTGGATTGCTCTTTTGTATGACCTGGACCGTCGGACCTTTAGACTCCAGGTTCCTAGGTCTAGTGTCTTGCTGGTTCTATCCTATTATCTGGTTTCACCATTGCCTCACCAGCTCACAAGGGGCATACTCGTTTGCAGTACTCAACCTACTCATAAGCCTGACACCAGTGACGTGGTTAAAGAGGTCTTCGATGAGAGGCAAAGGGTCTACTCTTGATAGTAATTGTATTCAGACCTTGATAATCAATGCAATCAGTGTAATCCTTCATCTTTTTTCTCGACTAAGTAGAAACCCGCCCCTGCAGGTGAGGTAGATGGACAGATAAATTCTCTGAAATGTATTCCTTCATCGCTAACTTCTCAGGCCGGGGTAAGTTATAAATCTTACCCCTAGAGGCATGGTACCCGGAAGTAACTCTATGGGACTATCGTAGGCCCTGTGAGGAGGTAGCGAGTCAGTGGATTTTTCAGAGAATACATCTGCCCAATCAGAATAATTCTGAGGTAAACCATCAAGTAACATGTGGGTCATTCTTATTGCGGTGTGAATGTTAAATCCCTGGTCTGCCAATTTATGAGGGATTGTGAGTCTTAAGCTAAGGAAAACCCAGAACCAATGGAGTGGCAAGGAACCCACAACTAATCTGATTAACAGAGTTTTAAAGGAGACCACCCCACCAAAGATAGGTTTGTTATTAAATGCTAGGATCTGAGGGGGATTATTCAAGGGTACTTATGGAATATATAGAGCGTGCGGGGCAGGGAATTGTCCAGGCAACATACACTGCAGCAGCCAACAGCTACTATTGGCAGAGGCGCTGGAAGCTAAAAGTGTGTGCTGCAGCTTCTGGCCCCTCATTGCACAGATACCCAGTGGTGGGATTTTTGGTTTCTTAATAAGGATACATTCTACCCTAGAACAAAATGTCTTCCTCTTTCATGGTTTGGCAAAGCATTTGTTTTCCTTTGATCACCCCCTACCTTCAGGTCAGCTTAGCTTTATTTTAGCCCTTGGCCAAGAGTGTCTCATTGGGCCCCTTTGCGTTGTGTCACGTCAAAAGCCATGTTACCCTTCGGTTACATTTCCAAGGACAGGGCCTTATTTGTTGCTGAATGCCCTCCAGTCTGCCAATTATCCTCTGATCCTTGCCACCTTCTGCACTTCCCCTGAAGGGTCCACCATTTCTGCCAATTATTCCCTGAATCTGAATGGGCCCCTGAAGATGCCTGGGGCCCCAGCACTTGCCAAGGTATGCCCAGTGCTGGCATCTGCTCTGTTTCCCTGGTTTCTGCCTTTTAATTTATTTTTATTCTAAACTCAGAAGTACAGGGTTTACTCTCTCACTCTCGTGTTTTTGTATTTTAACTGGAACTTTTTTGGGGGGTGTATTATTCTAGTTTGTCCTGTGCATTTTCTGTATTTGACTTTGTAATATCCTTGCTTGTAATTACTGCTTTGTAAAGCTCCCTGGAATATGAGCGTGCCTTATACATTATTTATATTAATATCAATAAAGTTTAACCGCTGGAGTCTGTTTCTCTATTCCTTTTACTGAGATCGAATAATCCTTGCTAGCTATTGCCGGCAGAAATAATGCCTAATGTCCAGCCCCCACCAGCTTGTAAATGACAAAGCAGATACGCTAAGATTTATGTTCCTCCATATTGACACTGACATCCTACTTGCTGAGAAGTAAATTATAGAGCCTGCTGAGGGAAGACCCATGCTACTAGTGATGCAAAATGAAAAGGGACTTTACAAGACATGGTCTAGATCAGGTGCTTTTAGGCATGTGCCCTACTGTGTCTGACATTGGACACTTGCACTCCTTATATGGCCACCAATGCACAATGACATTTTTGGGTTGGAACCACAGTGACTGAAGAGCATAGTTGGTGTGGTGCAGCCCAGGAACCTGTAAAAGTAAATATTGGGTGGGGGGGGTTATTCAACGAATGGGCATCCCAAATCAGGATGTTTGGGTTGAAGAATTAAAATAGTCCTGTGGACCATATCAGCTTTAACTACATAGCTACAAACAGGTTTGTAATGGCCCATAGGATTTTGCCCTGGTGGGCCCCTAGAATCATGGGCCCTACCCCCAAAAGGACCCCCTGCACAGGGCACTCTGGATGTCTATGTCCTACAGCAGGGAAGCACGGGTTATCTGCTCTTGGTATTACTTTGTACTTTTTTTGTTATTTACCAGTCAGGGTTAATATTAGAGAGTGTTCTGAGTGGCAGCCTGGGTATTGCCCATTCCCAGCAGAAGTGGGGACAATCTGGACCCCCCTGCAAACCCCTGGTTTTACTTACCGGCACTGCACTGCCCCCGTGAAATCAGGCCCAATATCACCGTGTAATGTAGTCTGGTGGTGGAGGAGGATCCCGTAAGAGCAGACCATGTGACTGTTGGCAGCCAATTGGTGGGGCCAGATTTCACCAGGGGAGCACCATGCAGGTAAAGGTGCTGAAAGGTTTTATTGTGGATAAAAGCCCATGATTTTGCATATACAGATTTTTGGGTTCTGTAAACCCCCGGTTCCTGTTCCAGCAATTCCAATAGGCCTGGAGTGGGTGTGTGCATCAGCCAGAAAAATGCCACCACAGCCCACACATGCACCGTGGGATGACCGGTAAGGTACGTTTTATGGCATCATCTTGTTCATGTACCTGAGAAGAGGGAGAGCACTCCATAGCCGATATTAGTTCATTTTAAGGACAATGTTGCTAGATTTGAAATGCCCATGGATGGCCAGCTTTAATGACCTGCTTGTAACAATAAATAAAATAAAGTCATGAGCATTAGCAGCATGAGATTCCATATGTAGTTTAGCCCCAAATCTGATAACTCCTAGTGCTTTCCAGATCTGATTTCCGTAGCGTGCAGACAGTAGCTGTATCAAAACATTTATAACCATGGCAATGTATGACGACTCAAGCCCATATTCCCCAGGGATCTCCCCTGAGCATTACTCCTAATGACTGGCTAGATAAAAGAACACAACAAACAACCCACCCCAGCAAATGTATGTCCCGTGGCAATGTTTATCAAGGATTCATTTACTAATGACTTTATCTCTTCTCCCCTGGGTAAAGTAAGCTCTGCTGCCTCCAAACATTCAATCAAGAGCAAATGTCTATACACCTAATTGGATGGCTGAACCATATGTGGCTCCACTTTGGAGATTTTAGCTCACTTGGAGCCATGGGATTGCGGGAAAGGTGAGTTTTGCTGCAATCACTGGAGGCTTCTAAAATCGTGATGCTTCACAAAGAGGGAACCCATCAGTCCTAGAGTCTTATAGACCAGTGGTTGTTCCTCTTTAAGATGCTGGCCTAAAGCAGCAAATTTAGCTTATGGGGAGGAGAGTGGGAGCTTACCCAATTGGGCTATATATAAGCAGTGGCTCCAAGCACTTGGGATGGCAAAAAGACACGGAGAGATGATGACTCCTCTTCTGTTCTTGATTTTTGGCAGACATACTTTTACATACATTCTGAGTTTTGGAATGTGTGCCAAGAGACCCCATGTTTAGAAAAGTACAGTACTTTATACATTAGGGATGCCTTACAAAACCTTTCTCCTCTCCTCTCTTCATCTCACCCCTTCCCATCTCACCTCTCTTCATCTCACCTATGCTCACCTTTCCCATCTCACCTCTGCTCACCTCTCTCCCATCTCACTTCTGCTCACCTCTTCCCGTCTCACCTCTGCTCACCTCTCTCCCATCTCACTTCTGCTCACCTCTTCCCGTCTCACCTCTGCTCACCTCTTCCCGTCTCACCTCTGCTCACCTCTCTCCCATCTCACTTCTGCTCACCTCTTCCCGTCTCACCTCTGCTCACCTCTTCCCGTCTCACCTCAAAAGCTGGAATGGGACCAGGCAGAAGATCAGGATAGACAATCCAGGCAGAAATCCAGACAGGGGCAATGCAGGCTCACAAACAGGTACAGGGTCAAAGTCACAGACAGACATTGGATCAGGCTCACAGACAGGCATAGAAAACAGAACAAATGGATGGTGGTCATTTTCTCTGAATCGGATATATCAATCCTGGGTGCGTCAATAGTCAAAATCCTGGGTGTTAGTCCACTTTAAGGAATTCTACAAAATTCTCACTGAGGTGTTTGCTATGATTCAGCCACACTTCAGCCCAGAGAAACAGATCATCTTCAAAAAGAAAATAAGCCACCTGACAACTCCAGGTTGTCATGGGAGACTGCTGAATGTAAGGCTCCTGCACTAACTTTGAGGCAGCCTGGAGAAACTGGGGGTAGGTAGCCAGGATAACGAGGAGGAGGAACAAAAATATATCTGTGGAATTGTAATAACGGGTGTCCTTGTGGACATCTTGGCTTAAAGTGGACCAACACCCAGGATTTTGACTATCCTGGGTTTTGGTCCACTTCGGTGGGGCACCCCGATCGGGGTGTGAAACTGTGTGAAACCCCCGAAAACTCACTTCACCCCGCTCCCACGTGACCGCTGCAGCCAATCCTCGCCGCCGGACAAGCGAGAGGCAGCGCCGGACAAGCAGAGCGCGTCCGCCGCCGCCTCCCACGCACGCGTCCCTCTTACAGGGAGCGCACTCATTCACAAACGGCCGGCGCGGGATTGCGCCCTGCTAGAGGGACGCGCGGGAGGCGGCATGCGCCGCTGGAACGTGGAAAAGGTAGGATTGTGGGCTTCCTGGGGGGTTTCACCCCGCGGGACAACCCGATTTCGGATGCCCCGCGGGGAGGGATCTGATCGGCCCGGGAATCTTATAGCTTCCCGGGCCGATCCCCCCTGGGTGTTGGTCCACTTTAAACCAGACTTGGGTAATTTGGTACTCGAGGAGCCAGTAATCCACCCACTTCTTCAACAGAGCTTCTAATGGTGCAGTTGCACGGGCCCTGAGTAATTCCGTGGTGGTCACAGACTTAGGAAAGGGAAACACAGGAGAGACGTATACAAGACACAGACAGAGAACTGGGCCCCAATACAGATAAGGGCAAGGCTGGGCCCCAGTAGAGGCTGAGACAACTTGTATGATTAAGGGCTCGGTTCGAGCCTGAAACGCGTCACGTGGGATGGAGAGTGCTGAGGGGTAGCTCACAGTATGTGTATGGAGTTCATTGGACTTTTAAATATTCAAGAGTAAAGGTTATATTTTAACTTTGGCTGGATCTACCATTGTCTATATCTCAACTGAGACAACTTGTGGCTGACACTTTCATTGTTTAAAAACAAGCAGGATGCAGCTGGCATGTGTTTATAGCATGCATAAAGGCTGTTACTCATTGGAATCAGCAGCTTCCTCCACCTATTTGCTGGAATAAATTGCCACATTTGTGCACGCTTTTCTGCCCTCTAAACATAGCATAAATCAGACGCCAGAAACAGTTTGGTGCGCCAAAATGGCGCTAGCAGAAACTTTCAGGCGAAAATGAGCGCACTGGTGAATGCTAGTGTGCAAATTGGGACACAAACAAATGTGCGGCCCATTTTGACGACAATGAATCATATGGAAGCCTCTGACGCTTCAAAAAGAGTGCGCAAAGTCACCAGCACACTGACCATGAATCGACCCTTGTATGCGCAGAGAGATGGATTTCCACACTTTTTTAAAATCCTTTTCACATCCCCTCCTTTTACTTTTTCCACATCTCCTCTATCTCTTTTTCCTTCCATCTTTCTCTGTATTTCACATTGTGTCCACTCTTCTCTCTCTTCCACATAACCTCTGCTCCTCATTTTCCACATTCCCTCCTTTTTTTTCTTTTACACTCCGTCTTTATTCCTCTTTTCCACATTTCTTTCATGCCTTTTCTTCGCATTCCCTCCTATATCTTTCTCTTTTACTTTACATGCCCTCCACTGATTTATCTGTTCCACATGTGCCCTGCCTCCCTTTTTCCGCATTCCCTCATCTTTTTTTTGCTTTTCCATATCCATCTTTCTTTCTTTACCACATTTCCCTCATCTTTTTCCCTTTTATCATCTGCACCTCTTCATCCCCTCTACATCTCATTTCCTTCTTTCTCTATAGTCCACATTTTGCCCACGTTACTCTCTATCTTCCACACAACCTCTGCCTTTACTTTGACCACATTCTGTCCATGTTTTCTTTCTCACATTCCCTCTTTATTTTTCTTTTCCGCATTTCTTTAATCATTTTTTTCTAGTTTGCATCCCCTCTTTTTTATCCTTTCCCTTGTTTAACAGGCCCTCCTCCGTTGTTCTCTTTCCCTCTTTTTATTTCCCCCTTTTACACACATTTCTTTCATCCTTTTCTCTTATTTACATCCCCTCTTAGTGTTTTACATCCCTATCCATCTATCTCTATTTTCCACCTTCTGTCCACTCTTCTCTCTTCCACTTTCCCTTTCTCCACATTCCCTCCATCTTTTTCTTTTACACATTCCCTCCATCTTTTTCTTTTACACATTCCCTCCATCTTTTTCTTTTACACATTCCCTCTGTGTCACTTTTCTGCGTTTCTTTCATCCTTTTTCTTTTCCGCATGCCCTCCTTCTTTTACACATTCTCTATAGCTTTCTCTTATGTTTCACACTCTCTCCGCAATTCTCTTTCTTACACACCTCCTTTTCTTGCACATACTGTCCATCTTTCTAGAGCTCTCTTTCACGTTCATTCTTTCTCTCTCTCTCAGGCATCAGAGAGGACTGAACACGCCCAGCAGCGCCCTCTGGCGGCACCGCGCATCACACAGGGCGACAGCTCTGACAGCCGGCGTTGTGCTCATGTCACGTGACTGTCAAATTTCCAGGGTCACATGACCCTGGGACAGGTTGCAAGCGGCGGGTCATGTGACCGGTCTCGGCTGGCTGGCTGTCTGGAGGTTGTAGTGGCTGGCGAGAGGCCGGTACCGCTAATGGAGCACCCGTTCGGGGAGGAGGAAGCGGCCTCTCTGAGGGCTCTGCGACAGTTCTTCTGCCGGTGCCTGAAGAAGGGGCACTGGGAGCTGGCCCGGGCCTGCCTGCCCCGGATATACCGAGGCCCCGGTGCCGGGGAGATAGAGGCCATTATAAGGGGGCTGCTGGCTGCTCCCCACCTTCTGCAGTGAGTATGGAGGAGCTGTGTGTGTGTCAGTCACCTGACACCCCCAACATGTCTGCCACCTCTCCCCTCTGTGTTCTCTTATGGCTGCTGGTTGGTGCCCTTTACCAGCTATATCCGCCTCTCTACCCACCCAACTGCTGCCCAAACGTATTTCTATGACCCTCATGAGGTAAACACAACATGGCTGCCTGACTGAATGACCAAGAAAGTCATCTAACTCAAAGGATATGGGCAGGGGTGGACTGGCCTTAGGGAGACGCAGGAGAATTCCCGGTGGGCCACACTGATGGAGCTGCCTAGGCTGCTGCTGCTGCTTTCAACACACCTGTCCTCTCCCTGCCTTCCAAGTGTCTTCCCCTAGCCCCAGCCACGGAACCCCAGTATTCACTCCAATGTTATAGTCTGAGCATCATGTCTTCTGGGATCATACCCACCCCTAAAGAGGATTTACACTCTCCCGGTTGTTCTTTTTCCCAGTTTGTTATGCCCTGCTGTTTGAAATCCCATGACTTGCCCATAAATACTCATCTTCCTGTGATCTCATTATGCAGGCTCTGGTAACCAGCCATTAAAGTGGAAACCCACGCCCCAACGGCCCTGAAAGCTATAAGATTCCAGGGCGGATTAATTTCCTTCCCCCCGGGGGATCCCAATTCTATGTGAAACCGTCCAGGTCGCCCAGAAACTCACATTCCTGCCAAACGGCGCATACGCAAACAGGCTGCATCCCCACTATCCCTTTAGCAGGACGCATGCCTGCACCAGGCATTTGTGAATGGGCGGCGCGGACATGCTCCCTATTAGAGGGTAGTGCGGGATGCGGCTGCCAGCACGCTCGGATCTGCTCGCCTTAGACAAGCTATTAGATGAAGGGGCGGTTGAAAATTAGAGCGCGCTGATTGAACAAGAGGGCTGTGCCGTAGAACCAGGGAAGGGTGAGTGAGATCGGGCGTTCTGGGGGGTTTCACACAGCGGGGCATCACCGATCGGGGTACCCGGGGGCAAGGACCAGAACCCAGGATAATCCTGCACCAGGGCACTGGGGATCCATCCATCCATTTACCCCTAATCACAGATTTCCAGGGGTTGGAGTGGCTGGACCAGCAATTGCAGGATTGCATTGTGACCCAGAGAATGGTGTTGCAATATGCTGGGTCCCCTGTCATTACGTATGAAATGCCCCCCCCCCCCCAGACTGTTATCTTCTGTTGCACAGCCCAGTAAAAGAACGTCAAAATGTTGGTGTAAGTGAAAGTTGTGATTTATTTTTCTTCTCTCAGCAAGGATATTAGCTCATTTGGCTTTGCATCACTGGTGGATTTTGGCCTCCTTTAAGGAGGACTAAAGCCTGGTTCGTCCAGCCCTAGAAAAATATTCAAGTCTTCCATGTGCGGTGAGATTCCGGGCCAGGATCCACAAGGGGTTTATACACATGGGCATCCCGAATCTGGAGGACCATGTCAAACTAGGTGGTCCTTTTTGATAGTCCCTGTAAAAAAAAAGAAATTAAGGACACTTACCTGCCAGTGCATTGGCTTAATCCTGCAGCCCTCTGGCTTTAGCGCTATTTTAGCTCTCTGAGCACACGCTGAATGTCCCTACTGTGCCCGAAGCAGGCCCCCCCATTTGTTGGCAGCAGGCTCACTGGAAAAGGAGCTATTACACTAAATCACTTCAGATCAGTGTTGCTGGTGTGAAGAAGGAGGCAGCCATTGAGCTAAAGAAAATTAAATATTACCAAGCTGTTTTTTTTACCAAGCTGTTTTTTGTATTTCTGGGAAAGGTGAGTATTGTCAGATAAGTGTGTGCCTTTTTTTTTTTTTTTATTCTGGTAGATATACACCCTCCATGAGAAATCTGTCTCATGGGCGCCGTTAGGGTAGATAGGCTGGACGCCATACGTGTGTAGTTTGATATTGCTATTACAAGCAGTGTAAGCGTTGTAATGTCAGTGCGATCAGTAATGTGATCCGCAGTGTATACACCAGCGAAGCTCTTCACCTAAATTCTGTTACATGAGACTTTCTTATCACTTCTGTCCTTTTTATTTCCTGCAAGAGTCAGGTAGAGTAACACATTTGTATAAAACAAAAACCAAACTTCCCAATCAAACACACATCTATTCTTTCCAAGTAGGCCCAGCAGGACACGTTAATGCCTTTTGAAATGTATAGCTCACCTTTGTTTTGCTCCTCACTGAATTCTAGACACGCATGGGCACACCTCCACACCCCCTGATGTGCATGCATACACACTCCCAGACACACATGTGCACACACTCCCAGACACACATGTGCACACACTCCCAGACGCACATGTGCACACACTCCCAGACACACATGTGCACACACTCCCAGACGCACATGTGCACACACTCCCAGACACACATGTGCACACACTCCCAGACACACATGTGCACACACTCCCAGACACACATGTGCACACACTCCCAGACACACATGTGCACACACTCCCAGACACACATGTGCACACACTCCCAGACACACATGTGCACACACTCCCAGACACACATGTGCCACACATGTGCACACACTCCCAGACAAACGTGTGCACACACTCCCAGACACACGTGTGCACACACTCCCAGACACACGTGTGCACACACTCCCAGACACACGTGTGCACACACTCCCAGACACACATGTGCACACACTCCCAGACACACATGTGCACACACTCCCAGACACACATGTGCACACACTCCCAGACACACATGTGCACACACTCCCAGACACACATGTGCACACACTCCCAGACACACATGTGCACACACTCCCAGACACACATGTGCACACACTCCCAGACACACATGTGCACACACTCCCAGACACACATGTGCACACACTCCCAGACACACATGTGCCACACATGTGCACACACTCCCAGACACACGTGTGCACACACTCCCAGACACACGTGTGCACACACTCCCAGACACACGTGTGCACACACTCCCAGACACACGTGTGCACACACTCCCAGACACACATGTGCACACACTCCCAGACACACATGTGCACACACTCCCAGACACACATGTGCACACACTCCCAGACACACATGTGCACACACTCCCAGACACACATGTGCACACACTCCCAGACACACATGTGCACACACTCCCAGACACACATGTGCACACACTCCCAGACGCACATGTGCACACACTCCCAGACGCACATGTGCACACACTCCCAGACACACATGTGCACACACTCCCAGACACACATGTGCACACACTCCCAGACACACATGTGCACACACTCCCGGACACACATGTGCACACACTCCCGGACACACATGTGCACACACTCCCGGACACACATGTGCACACACTCCCGGACACACATGTGCACACACTCCCGGACACACATGTGCACACACTCCCAGACACACATGTGCACACACTCCCAGACACACATGTGCACACACTCCCAGACACACATGTGCACACACTCCCAGACACACATGTGCACACACTCCCAGACACACATGTGCACACACTCCCAGACACACATGTGCACACACTCCCAGACACACATGTGCCACACATGTGCACACACTCCCAGACACACGTGTGCACACACTCCCAGACACACGTGTGCACACACTCCCAGACACACGTGTGCACACACTCCCAGACACACGTGTGCACACACTCCCAGACACACGTGTGCACACACTCCCAGACACACGTGTGCACACACTCCCAGACACACATGTGCACACACTCCCAGACACACATGTGCACACACTCCCAGACACACATGTGCACACACTCCCAGACACACATGTGCATGCATACACTCCCAGACACACATGTGCATGCATACACTCCCAGACACACATGTGCATGCATACACTCCCAGACACACATGTGCATGCATACACTCCCAGACACACATGTGCATGCATACACTCCCAGACACACATGTGCATGCATACACTCCCAGACACACATGTGCATGCATACACTCCCAGACACACATGTGCATGCATACACTCCCAGACACACATGTGCACACACTCCCAGACACACATGTGCACACACTCCCAGACACACATGTGCACACACTCCCAGACACACATGTGCACACACTCCCAGACACACATGTGCACACACTCCCAGACACACATGTGCACACACTCCCAGACACACATGTGCACACACTCCCAGACACACATGTGCACACACTCCCAGACACACATGTGCCACACATGTGCACACACTCCCAGACACACATGTGCACACACTCCCAGACACACATGTGCACACACTCCCAGACACACATGTGCACACACTCCCAGACACACATGTGCACACACTCCCAGACACACATGTGCACACACTCCCAGACACACATGTGCGCACACTCCCAGACACACATGTGCGCACACTCCCAGACACACATGTGCGCACACTCCCAGACACACATGTGCGCACACTCCCAGACACACATGTGCATGCATACACTCCCAGACACACATGTGCACACACTCCCAGACACACATGTGCACACACTCCCAGACACACATGTGCACACACTCCCAGACACACATGTGCACACACTCCCAGACACACATGTGCCACACATGTGCACACACTCCCAGACACACGTGTGCACACACTCCCAGACACACGTGTGCACACACTCCCAGACACACGTGTGCACACACTCCCAGACACACGTGTGCACACACTCCCAGACACACGTGTGCACACACTCCCAGACACACATGTGCACACACTCCCAGACACACATGTGCACACACTCCCAGACACACATGTGCACACACTCCCAGACACACATGTGCACACACTCCCAGACACACGTGTGCACACACTCCCAGACACACATGTGCACACACTCCCAGACACACATGTGCACACACTCCCAGACGCACATGTGCACACACTCCCAGACACACATGTGCACACACTCCCAGACACACATGTGCACACACTCCCAGACACACATGTGCACACACTCCCAGACACACATGTGCACACACTCCCAGACACACATGTGCACACACTCCCAGACACACATGTGCACACACTCCCAGACACACATGTGCCACACATGTGCACACACTCCCAGACACACGTGTGCACACACTCCCAGACACACGTGTGCACACACTCCCAGACACACGTGTGCACACACTCCCAGACACACGTGTGCACACACTCCCAGACACACATGTGCACACACTCCCAGACACACATGTGCACACACTCCCAGACACACATGTGCACACACTCCCAGACACACATGTGCACACACTCCCAGACACACATGTGCACACACTCCCAGACACACATGTGCACACACTCCCAGACACACATGTGCACACACTCCCAGACACACATGTGCACACACTCCCAGACGCACATGTGCACACACTCCCAGACGCACATGTGCACACACTCCCAGACACACATGTGCACACACTCCCAGACACACATGTGCACACACTCCCAGACACACATGTGCACACACTCCCGGACACACATGTGCACACACTCCCGGACACACATGTGCACACACTCCCGGACACACATGTGCACACACTCCCGGACACACATGTGCACACACTCCCGGACACACATGTGCACACACTCCCAGACACACATGTGCACACACTCCCAGACGCACATGTGCACACACTCCCAGACGCACATGTGCACACACTCCCAGACACACATGTGCACACACTCCCAGACACACATGTGCACACACTCCCAGACACACATGTGCACACACTCCCAGACACACATGTGCACACACTCCCAGACACACATGTGCACACACTCCCAGACACACATGTGCACACACTCCCAGACACACATGTGCACACACTCCCAGACACACATGTGCACACACTCCCAGACACACATGTGCACACACTCCCAGACACACATGTGCACACACTCCCAGACACACATGTGCACACACTCCCAGACACACATGTGCACACACTCCCAGACACACATGTGCCACACATGTGCACACACTCCCAGACACACGTGTGCACACACTCCCAGACACACGTGTGCACACACTCCCGGACACACATGTGCACACACTCCCGGACACACATGTGCACACACTCCCAGACACACATGTGCACACACTCCCAGACACACATGTGCACACACTCCCAGACACACATGTGCACACACTCCCAGACACACATGTGCACACACTCCCAGACACACATGTGCACACACTCCCAGACACACATGTGCACACACTCCCAGACACACATGTGCCACACATGTGCACACACTCCCAGACACACGTGTGCACACACTCCCAGACACACGTGTGCACACACTCCCAGACACACGTGTGCACACACTCCCAGACACACGTGTGCACACACTCCCAGACACACGTGTGCACACACTCCCAGACACACGTGTGCACACACTCCCAGACACACGTGTGCACACACTCCCAGACACACGTGTGCACACACTCCCAGACACACATGTGCACACACTCCCAGACACACATGTGCATGCATACACTCCCAGACACACATGTGCATGCATACACTCCCAGACACACATGTGCATGCATACACTCCCAGACACACATGTGCATGCATACACTCCCAGACACACATGTGCATGCATACACTCCCAGACACACATGTGCATGCATACACTCCCAGACACACATGTGCATGCATACACTCCCAGACACACATGTGCACACACTCCCAGACACACATGTGCACACACTCCCAGACACACATGTGCACACACTCCCAGACACACATGTGCACACACTCCCAGACACACATGTGCACACACTCCCAGACACACATGTGCACACACTCCCAGACACACATGTGCACACACTCCCAGACACACATGTGCCACACATGTGCACACACTCCCAGACACACATGTGCACACACTCCCAGACACACATGTGCACACACTCCCAGACACACATGTGCACACACTCCCAGACACACATGTGCACACACTCCCAGACACACATGTGCACACACTCCCAGACACACATGTGCGCACACTCCCAGACACACATGTGCGCACACTCCCAGACACACATGTGCGCACACTCCCAGACACACATGTGCGCACACTCCCAGACACACATGTGCGCACACTCCCAGACACACATGTGCGCACACTCCCAGACACACATGTGCGCACACTCCCAGACACACATGTGCGCACACTCCCAGACACACATGTGCATGCATACACTCCCAGACACACATGTGCACACACTCCCAGACACACATGTGCACACACTCCCAGACACACATGTGCACACACTCCCAGACACACATGTGCACACACTCCCAGACACACATGTGCACACACTCCCAGACACACATGCGCACGCCCACAGATGCACATGCACCCCCCACCGACAAACACCAACAGCAATGGAATCAGAGGCGCGTGCAAATTCGCATGCACACACCAACATGAACGTATGCTTTCAGCGCTTTCCTGGCCTTATTTGTTTCCTTCTGGAAATGCAGATCTAGTTACTGTTATTCTGCTAAAGCGGGCCAAAACCCACATTTTTAACTAGCATCACCTGAATTCCTCCCCCCATGAGGACTACCTTTTACAAATTTTTAGTGCTCATGCTTCACTTTAATTCAGATAATGGCGTTTGTTTTAGTTGTAAAGCCCCGCCTCATCCATTCACTGCCATTGTTGTCCATGGCAATCATGTCCTCGACTGTGCCCGCCCCAGGCATTTGTGAATGGGCGACGCGGGCGCACTCTCTGTTAGAGGGTAGCGGGGGATGTGGCCGCCTTAGACAAGCTCTAGGATGAAGGGATGGGAGCGGAACCGATCGCTCTGACTGGACGAGAGGCTGCGCATGCGCTGTAGGACCGAGGAAGGGTGAGTAAGATTGGGAGAACTGGGGGGTTTTACACAGCGGTGCCCCCCACGATTGAGGTGCCCGGGGGGCGAAGAACAAAAGCCAGGATTAGTTAAAAACCTGGGGTTTTGGCCACTTTAAAAGGCATTTATCATCTTATCCCTGGCACAGTTGACATTCTCCCTCTCTGGCAAATGTAACATTTTGTTAGCAGCAGCGAATGTTACATTAAATGTTACATTGTATAAGGCTGTTTTCTCTAGCTCACAAGAAATGGTTACATATGCTCCAGAAGAAGCCAACAGTGCTCAGAAGTGAAGTTAAAGCGGACCTTCACTCTGAATAAGAGTCTATCTTATATGTTTCCCACACCCTGTACATACAGATTGTCCACATTAAAAATCATCCTACCTGCATCTACTGCATGTTATGAGCCTTTAAACATCCAAGATGGCGGCTTATGGAAGCTGCCATCTTATCAGGCAGCCTGCAAACAGGAAGTGCCTCCTGACTGTGCTGCTCTGCATTCTGGGACTGCTGACCGTTACCTGACCCCAGCTCTGCTCTGTCTGAGCAAAGCACAGCTATAACCCACCCCCCCTGTACCTTATCCCACTCTCCTCTCCTCAGTAAGTGTGATGCTTCTGAGTCAAGATGGCGGCGCCCGTATCCTAAATTCCTGAACAGAGTTGCAGCCCAGTGGGGGAAAGAATAATCAGTTAGTGACTAAAAACGTAAAATATATTAATTTTAGATGCTGGGGAACCGTTTTTTAAAAGTTTGGGCTTTTCATTAAATCACGCTGAAGGTCCGGTTTAATATGTCATTCGAGGAGTAACCCTGCGCACTTAGGACTTGAGCGTGAGCGTTAGAGCCTATATAAAGCGTATGTTACTATTAAAGCAGAGGCCCAACCCCACCTCCCTCCCTCCCCTGATGCTGAGAGAGGACTGGGGAGGTTATAAAAAAGACATCTTACTTCATCTTACTTCATCCAGGATCCAGCGCTCTTCCATCCTAGGTGTGTTCATCTTGGGTCCAATGCACAGTGCGGCATCCTCTGGGAGCTTCACTCTGCATTCTCTCTGCGGCGGGGGAAGGAGCTCGATTCCAGGCAAGGTATTTTTTTTGTAACCACCCCCATTCTGCCTCAGCACAAGGGGAGAGAAGTGGGGGGTTAAATTTGACTGGACGTCCACTTTAAATGTGCTGCAGGTCTGTTCCCCTAGCTCAGTGTTCCCCAACCATCTCATTGAGAGCCACCAACAGGTTTTGTTTTTTACCATAGCCACTCTATAGCTCTGTCTGAACAATAATTCACTTTTCCTGTGTGGAAATCTGCAAAACATGGCTTGTTGGTGGCTCTGGGGGAGAGGGTTGGGGAACGTCGCTCTAGCTAATCCCCTACTGCTTATGTTTTGTCCCTATCCAAAGAGACACCATTGTAAACAATCCAACCTCTCCTGCGTGGCTGGCCAAATGTAAACAAGAGAATGAATATATACTGAAATATTATATTCAATATCTCCTGAATGGCTCTCCAAATGTAAACAATAGAACCTAAATAACTACAATATTATATCAATATCTAGATATTAATTTATAACTCTAAATCTCCTGCCTGGATCGCCACTTGTAGACAATATTATAACTAGATATTAATAATATTGTGTATATATTTATCCTGCCCGGCTCGACTAAAGTAGGCAACACATATACCAATATTATCAATATCCGGCCAATGATCACGCAATGGATACACGCATAAGACTATAAGACTGTAGTTCTTTTGACTTCTGGTAAATGCAAGAGACACTGGGACAAGTAGTAAATAAAGAGATATATTGTTGACAAAACAACACAATAATGCAATCAAATCTCAAATCATACACAATACAATCCGATTATGAGACTGGCATACATATATACAGGGAAAGACACATTACCCTCCTGATACGGCACTCACTATCTTCTCCTGTGCAAGCAGTCTCCGGTCCAACCCGTCCTTCCTTCTGCCTCCTTCTGCCCCCTAATTATACTAAGAGTGGGCTTCTGGTATTCCTTTGATCTTTTACGACCCTAGTCTTCTTCTAATCTGGCTTCTCAATCTTGTCCCAGCCCTGCTTTATTGTCGCAGGATACTGTCCTATCTGATTGGAATACAATTCCTGCCCGGCCACCTGTGCATGCTGGTATTGTAAACTATTTGCTGTATATTCCTATACTTAAATATGCAACATTATTAGCAATATTGATTTTCCATAAAGGCCCCTTATTTACACCATGACCTGGGGGCAGGATGCCCATATCGGCTTCATCATAGTAATATATTATGAAACTGCAAAATATGGATTATTATTATTAACTGATAACGTCAGTTATCACGTCCAACTGTATTGTTTTAATTTTAGCCTAATTCATTTAATTGTAAAAAATATTTTAGTTTCTTTATTCCAATGTATTGCAGCTGTACTGAAGATCACACTCCCCAGCAGGTGGCCTGGTTTTGGTCAGATGCATTGGAGGCCTGGTTGAAATGGGGTGAGGTAAGTAATGGAAGTCCCCTTTTATCTTTACTTTGGGTATGACGATAACGAAAATGGTCTTGTTTGCAAGAATGCCTTATGGGGATCTAGATCCTGAGATGTGATCTGAGCTGTCTCTTTACTAGGTAGAGATCTGGCCTCCTATGTGTCCATGGCTGGCCAGGCCTCAGAGCTCAAGCACATTTGTATATGTTTCGCCTTGCTGTGCAGAGCTTTATTGGATTCTCTCTAATTCATCTGCAAAGTAGTTGGAAAGTTCCTTCACTCATTTGTGTTTTACTTCTCTGTGGTCTTTGATGGTCATGTAGTGATAACCACATGAACACATTTGGAGTGTGGTCGTGGAATAATAGAAAAAACTGGATGGGGAGGGTGCGGATTTTTTGTCCCGCTACAACTTCCACAGGAAATGAAGGAGATATTAGCTCATTGCTTGCTTATTTTTGCTCTTGCCTGACCTGTCCCTTTAATATATGGGCCCAGTACTATCATTGTAAGGAACCCAGTTACTCCCAAACCAGACTTTTAAGTGAAATGTTCATTTCAGGTATTATAGCCACATATGTGTTTAAAGGGCCAGTCCAGTCTAACTAACTCTTATTGTTAATGGGAGCATCCAAGATGGAATTACTGCATAATGCCACACCATTGTCTTCTATTGAGATATGAGACAAAGCACTACCCCTCCCCTCTCCTCTCAATAGAAGACTGTGGTGCGATATTATGCAGTAATTCCATCATGGCTGCTCCCATGAACAAAAGGAGTTAGACTGGACTGGCCCTCTAAAGCTGCAGCCCAGGCAAGAAACAAAAGCTATGACAGTGGATGACAGAGGAAGCCATGATCTTAACACACAGTTAGTTTATCTGAACCAGAGTAGGGTAGGGTGGAAACGCCCTTCTCTGGCCTGGATAAACTCACCGGGTGTTGAGATCACAGCCTCCCCTCTCATCCATCACTAGGGAACCAATGACCACTGCTCCACATCTCCCCTCCCCATACTGTACCAATATTTCATTACAAGTGGTAGTTTTCTGAGATTTAGTATGAACTATGAGAGCCCTGTGTTCGATAGATAGCAGCAGCCTCCCCCCCATCATCTAACTGATGCAGATGATTGTTTTCCACACCCACACTGTCATATATAAAGGTATTGCATGAAAGGGCTCATCCCTTGTTCAACAGACATAGTAAGGGGGGGGGGGGCGCTACTTTCCTTGCCTTTACCTCTCTCAGCAGTCTCTTCCTGTCTGGTTCTCCAAAACACCAAATGGATAATAATGGCAGGGCATTCTAAGGGCTGGTAGTGTTCCTAGGAAATAAAGATCTGTATGATCATTGGCAAAGAGAAGCTACATACACATTTGAAAATTGGAATTACATCTGGGCACTTGATTATATAAGAGTGAATAGGATAGATCAGCCCCGCCTATAGGTATCCATTACCTTTGTATGCCAGAAAATCATAGAACAAGGCACGGCTGTGAATGCTCAGTTCACATGCATGAGTAGATAAACAGGAAACGCCAGCCTTAGTCCAGTTGAAAGGATAAAAAATCCATATTTATTATTCCATACAAAACTTCTTTAAAATCATTCCATCCATAGACGTAGGTCAGAGTACAGCATAAGGGAGCAGTGTAGTAGCCAACGCGTTTCGGGCACAAACTCAGCCCTTAATCATGACATTTAAAGAAGTTTTGTATGGAATAACAAATATGGATTTTTTTATCCTTTCAACTGGACTAAGGCTGGCGTTTCCTGTTTATCCACTTGATTATATAAGTGATTTAGCAGGCTAAAAAAACAAAAGGGTACCTAACTTTTGTCCCCCCACCACTGAAGAGTGCGAGTCTTGCGATCAGTACTTTACCTGATCGCTGGATAGGAGCCTGTGCTGCAGCCCGCAATCCGGTGACATCCTGGGCCAAAATATAAGGTTGGGATTGATGGCTGGTCAGGTTTGCTATTCACGATCAATCACAGGCGCGCTGCCATGCCCTCTAGATTAATAGCAACCGAGGTAGTGGGCTGATGTCTGACAAGCCTCACCTCCATTGTAGTGAATGGAGAGGGTGTGGTCACGCCCCTATGACTGATGGCGGGGGGCATGAATAGAGGTTGAGGGCTGGGCTTTGGGCTCGGATCCAGCGACCAGGTGAGTTGCTGATAGCCGGACTAGCACCGATTAGCTGCGAGGGACAAAGGGTAAGCACCCTTTTGTTCTTTTGCTCCTGCTGTATCCCTTTTATTGCACAGCACACAGGCAGTTGCCATTCTTTTTAGAGCACAGCACATGATTCGTTAACCCTACCCCTTGATTGCTTTGATGACAAGGAGTCTGGGTTTTTAGCTGAAACAGAAGTGAAATCTTCACTACCTAAAATTTTGATGGAATTATTTTACTTTTAACAAGCTACAAAATCTGCATAACTTTGAAAATCTAATCTTTGCTATTTTAGGAACAACCAGCCACTAACTTTAAAGATGAGACAGAGTTTCTTCTGCTGCTGGAGGAGCTCCAAAATGAAATACCCCAGCAATCTTTAAAGGTAAGCATTTTATTTTTTCATATACCATGTACCCCCCCCCCCCCCAATAATTCCCAGTGGGGCTGATGGTCCCACCTCTGTTTTATGTCATTAAATGCTTTAAAGTGGGGCTCCTGTCAAAAAAAAGAAAGTTACTAAATAGCTCCCATATTTTGCTTTTCTAGGGATCTTAACCGGCGGGGGGCGCCATTGCCAATGTTTTCAAACTTACTGGCTGCCGAGGTCAAGCTCCACCTGGTTCATCTGTAGCCACCATTCAGAGAGAGCACGACCCCCTCCTGCTGTACAGAATAACACCCCTCTGCATGCCCATTTCATTCATGGGAAGGGTGCCAAGCCTAGGCAAAGGGGTGTCATTCCATCCTGGAGGAGGGCGGCACTGAATAGTGCGGTGCTCGATCTCGGCGATTGTTATTTCTTATTACGCAGGAGCCAGATGTAAGAGTTGCGGGAAAGAAAAGGAGATCATAGCTTTTTTTGTTTTCTTGCCTGGACAGTCCCTTTTAAAGTGGACCAACATCCAGAGGTGATCGGCCCGGAAATCTATAAGATTCCCGGGCCGATCACCTCCCACCCCGCGGGACATTCGAGATCGGGATGTCCCGCGGGGTGAAACCCCCCAGAAACCCCAAAAAGACCTTACCTGATCCGCCGGCGCCTCGCCGCCTCCCGCGTGCCCCTCCAGACGTGCCCGCGCCGGCCCTCTGTGAATGGCCGGCATGGGCGCGCGGGCGCCGAGAGTGACGCGCGGGAGGTGGCGGCGGAAGCGGCTTGTACGTTCCTGTCCCCCGCCTGGACGTTGGCGGGGATTGGCTGCGGCGTTCACGTGGGAG
This sequence comes from Gastrophryne carolinensis, assembly GCA_027917425.1. Lineage (NCBI taxonomy): Eukaryota > Metazoa > Chordata > Amphibia > Anura > Microhylidae > Gastrophryne > Gastrophryne carolinensis. The sequence continues at coordinate 121,218,926 of CM051244.1, read as the reverse complement.
CGGCGAGAGGTGAGTTTTTTGGGGTTTCTGGGGGGTTTCACACAGCGGGGCACCCCCGATCGGGGTGCCCCACCGAAGTGGACCAAAACCCAGGATAGTCAAAATCCTGGGTGTTGGTCCACTTTAAAGCCAATCAGAGCCCTGCCATGTTTACATCCTTCGGCAAAGGGCTCTAATTGCTTTCAATGGGGAGCACATGCTGCTGCATCCCCCATATCTCCAGCAGCGTGTGCAAACTGCTGCCCGGGCCTGTCTTAATGTCTGGGGTGGGAGCACGCCCTCACCGCCAGGAATGCAGCAACACACACTTCCCATTGAAAACTATCAGAGCTGTATTCCAATTTACAAAGTCATGTCAGTTGGCTCTGATTTCACAAGAACGCACTCATGCGCTGTTGGATTGTGGATAGGTAAGTTATTACCAGCGTCCTGGGGGGGGGGGGGGAGCACCGCTGGGTTTTGTTCCGCTTTAAGGAATGCTACTTCTGTATTTTGTACCCGTCTTATAAGCATAGACAAATACCCGATTTTTATTCTAAATATAGACATTTCTTTTTTTTTAGGAGCTGTATGAGGCATTTCTTTTCAGTCACAAGGAATCCAAGAAAATCAAGAATAAACTTTCTGGTCCCTGTTTTAGTCCAGAGACCAGATCATCCCTACGAAAGCTCCTTTCGCAAAACCCTCCACTCGTCCAAGCCCTGATAGGTTTGCTGCTAATAGACGATGCTCATTCTCCAGCGCTTGAATATAACCGCCGTCTTCTTAACATCTTTGTGGATTTCCTTTTGGACTTGTTAGCATCTCTCGATGAACCTAATGAAACTGAAGGAGATCTTACGGCAGAGGATCAGATCTATAGAGTCTTAAGCACCATGCACTTCAATGTGGATCTCCAAGCCACTGAGCTAAGAAACCTTTGTGACAAACTCTTCAGTGCCTCCTGGGTCAATGGCTGTCTCTCTGAGGAGCACGTTCAGGCGTCAATGTTGAGAAAACAGAATACTACCTTAGTGAGTCTCTATGGCAATGTGATGAGTGAGAACATAAAGGCGAATGTTGTTGCACAGAGGTCTCCAAGAAAAGGTTTGTATTCAAGACAAGAAGTTTGTTAGGGGGAGGTGAGGTTTTTATATGCATAGCATAGTAAAGGGTTCAAGGATTTGTGAGTTTTCTAATGCTATTGGCATCCATGGCTCCCTCATCAGAACGTGTAACAATGACCCCCCACTGAATTCTAAAAGACTCCAGGCAGACTAATTTCCCCATTCTGTGACCCCTGTGTGAAACCCACAGGTTCACCAAGTTACTTACGGAGCTTGCAAACCCACGGCACATGCGTTGGCTGCGGCCACATTCCTACTATACCTCTATCTGAGGCATGTATCCACACCAGGCATTCCTGAATGGCTGGCATGGGTACGCTGAGGAGCATGGAGGGGTAGCAGGAGGAGGGGAGTCCTCAGTGGAAGCTTTCCTATCATTTGTGTCTATTTTACTGCAGTGCGTAATGACCTTCTTTCCTTTCCATATTTCCACATCCACATTCCATGCATGGCTGCCCCTGTATCTCAGCGCTCCATGAGTGGGCCTGGCAAGTGTGACCACTGTGGCTGCCTGGCTTTCTCACACTGGAAGCTCTGAGGGGCAGCTATGCCAATTTAACGTGGTCATCGAAAAATAGAATGTAAAGGAGTATTTATAACGCACTGCAGGAAATGGAGAACAGGCACATGGGACAGGCTTCAAGTGACCACCTTTTTTTCTTTATTTTTGCCATTGCCTGGACAGTCCTTTTTTTAATAAATATTTGACATCAAATCTAGAAAGTATATCCTGAGAAGTGAAATCTAAACAAAGTTTTATGGGATGCCCTCCTGTTTAGATTGTGCTGCATAGCAGGGTTCCTTTTTTGGGGCAGTGCACCCCCTTTTTTTATGTGTACTATAATATTAGGTGCCACCCGCAGTGTTGTATATCCTGAGAAGTGGGAAAGTCTATTGATCAAAGGATATGATTCGTTTTCTTTAGCCTTCTTCAAAACTCCCCGAGACTGTGGAAACAATGAATTCATCTTTTTTCTTATGGCCTTTCTTGTACAGGATCAGCTCATGAGCTCACAGATACAGAAGCCGCCATTGTTACCTTGTTCTGTGATGCTCAACCCTCAGTTCTGTGGAAGAAGGCCTTCTTTTACTGCCTCTCAACTGGAAAGCACTTTTTGGAGCAGATACTGGTACGTCAAAGTAATTGTATTATTATTTGATACCTATCAAGCACATTCAGATAGAGTTCATCTGATATGTTATATTACACCTAAGTGAGGTTCAGTACATATGTAAATAGTTGGGCCTACCCCCACACCAGGTTTTTGGTCTATGCCGGTTTACACGATGCTCTGATATGCCCAAGGAAATCGCTTTTGCATTTTTTTAATGCAATTGTTTGTGTTTTTTTAAACAAAACTTATTAAACAATTAAGTTTGCCCTTCAATGGAGTGCAGGCCCCGGGGTGAAAAGGAATGGGCCTGGTACGATTTTGGCGTTCCTTATGCTTGCATATAGGACGCTCGTGATTATGCTGCTCCAATTTGTGCTGCTGGGAAGGCTTTTAAATGGTTTTGGAATTAAAGGACTTTTATTGTTCATACTATGTGGCTGGCATTTGGAAGTTTTTGGATTGCTACCGTTGTGGAGGTGAGCGCTCTAGTCCCTGCCTGCAGTATTAGACTTTGAATTTCCTGGTGTTTAGCTGGCAATGACCCCTTTCAACTTATGCTTGCATACCCTGCCTCCCCCACGCACTTCCTTCCCTTGCATCCAGCAAGGGTCTCATGTTAAGGGTTTGAAGCGACCTCACGCATGGTTTGGTGGGGGGGGGGGGCGTTCCTGAAGCTAGGGCACACCACTTTAGCCAGTCACAATGAAAAGGCACTTTAGCCAGTCACAATGAAAAAGGCTTCCTCGCTGAGTTTTCCGATCACTATGTTCAGTCTGGACATTCTGATTACACTGGAGGGGGCAGTTTGTCTTGGAACTACCTGGTGCAAGAACCAGGTGATGTGAGGAGTTGACATGGGGCTGGATTTTAGCGGTAAGGGAAGTAATGTCTTTTTCATAACAAGGTATAATTGCTTAATTGCTCTATAATGAATACCTGTGTCTATAGGCTCAGCACTTTTATTTGTTTTTAGCTTACTGCTTTGACGCTTTTGAAAAGGGAAGATTTTTCCAGTCTCAGTTTGCTGCTATCAAATGAGTTTAAACCTCTGAGACGCCTTCTTGTTCTTCTGGGATGGACTCATCTACAGAGTATTGATTCTGCCAAGTCGCTATTGCACAGCCTACATACTAATACAGTAAGTTTTTTTTGTTTTTTTTTTGGCGATTCCTGTAAAGCACAAAATGATCCCCACATACGTGACAATCACATGCAAACGTTACCTCTGACGTTTACCTCCTACGTGACTTCTGTCACTTTCGTCTTTAGATGGGAAGAATGAGTTGACAGTCCGCAAACTCCCTCCCTTTATAAATATATATATATATATATATATATATATATATATATATATAATATATATATATATATATTATATTATATATATATATATATATATATATATTTTATATTATATATATATATATTTTATATTATTTATATATATTTTATATTATTTATATATATTTTATATTATTTATATATATTATATATATATATAATATTACAAACAACCGTTTCTATAGGACACACATATACATGTATCACAATATAAAACATTGCTGTTCAGGAGAAAAACATTTACAAACGTGTAAATATTATATATCCCTGTGCAATATTAGGTAGTGTTTTAGGTTTATGTGTTTTTCATGCATTTGCACTTTATATATTGATATTTTTGTTTATATTAAATTATTGTATATACACTTTTTTTTTTTTTGCACATATTTTTGCCATACATATTATTAATATTTTTGTAGTATTGGTTTTATGAAATTGCACATATATTTACATGTGGTTAGGATTTTTTGTGCCGGCACAAAAAGGATGGGTTATTACTATTCTAGGATAATTAATATTATTCACCCATAAGGCAGTTATTTAAGAGGCCCTTAGGGGCCCTACACATTGATATAGATACATTTGGCCATACTGGTTGTTTTTAAATTTGTCTTGTGGTGTATGTATTTTAATTTTTTTTTTTTTTGTACTAATAAAATCATTAATGTATACTGTTGATTGTAGTGGTGCTTCCTTTGGAGATTGGTGTGTTCTTTGCACGCCCACTCCAAATTATTGTGATTTATAAACGTGTAGCTATAGAAATGTCAAGGAGGGCGAATAGAGAGAATGGAGGCAGAATATGGTTAAGATATCTTTTAATAATGAAAAACAGGGAAATGATATGCTCCAAGGAAAACATCTACTTAATTTTTTAGCCCTAAAAGACGCACCTAGGATTTGGAGGACAATACGAAAAATAGTGTGCTAAAATACCCCCAACTCCCCCCCCCCCCTCAAAAAAAAAAAAACCTAACAACAGGACATGGCAGAAACCCCTCAATCATCCCATAACGTGAGTGTACATAATACCCCCAGCCCACCCTATAACAGGCAGTGTGTCATACCCCCAAATCCCCAACCACTGCTGAGGCAGTTAGAAAAATAAAAAACTGCTCACCTCAGCCACGATTCATCGATGGCATTGTACAGAGCTTACGCTGCCCTATGTGCGCGCCCCTGCCCGCTCATTCGCTTGAATGGGAAGGCAGCCAGGCGTGCTCACAGCAGCAACTAAGCCGCTGCTCTGTGTCAGCTCTATCCATCCCTGTTACCAGCCCTTATTGCCAGTAACATTTTTGGCCCTAATCCACCCCCTGGGGTTAAAAGCAGTGTGCCATGGGCCAGAACTGTAGGTTCTGAGGGGCAAAACAAAGCTCCTGTTTTTTTTTCCCAATGCCTAATAGGATTCTTGGGGTGGGACAGGGTCCCTGTGAAATTTATATCCTTACCCCCCCCCCAGTGTGCTGATCTGTAATTATCCACCACCCGTGACAGCCCCACTCCCGGACCTTCACCTCTCATGGTATGCCTGCAAATGGACCTTTAGAAAAAAAACGCAATAAGTGTGCACCACCTGAATCTGCTCAACCTATGGTGTACTTTGTAGGTGCTGGCAGTGAAGGAAGAAAGCCATAGTACAAACAAAATGGAGGCCCTAGACCCGCCCCCAAGAAAATCCTGTGGTGCTGCCGCACACTAACACATGTATGAAAATATATCCAATTACATATGATAAAGTTTATGCATACATTTATTAGGTAAGGTTTAAAATCACATACTGACAATACATAAAAGACTCATTAAAAACACATAAACACACTTGAATCTAGGGGAGGGATCCCTACTGGGGCTCTAAATATACAAGGGGTAATTAATTGCTAAATAACGCTGAAACAACAATTAATATTGTATATAAAAATACATGGCCAAAGAACAAAGATGAGATAAATGGCAAAAGATGTACAAAGTGAACAAATGGTGCTTAAAAATGATATATACAAACCTACATACACAAAAATTGAAAAACTATGAATCACAGTGCAAAGATTATAACTCATGTAATCAGGTAAAGTGCAAAGTGCAAGGTGCAAAAAATACATTTAAAACGATTCTATTGACAGTGGCCGCAAAAAGTATCAAAGAATGAACCAGTAGTAACAATGATAAGGAGAAATAAATCTCTACATCACCAGATTAGTAAGCCTCCAAGGGATCCCCTCCAAGAGCTCGCCACCGACGCGCTGCGTGGCCTATCGCCACTTCGCCTGGGTGAATTACCCATTTTGCACCTTGCACTTTACCTGATTACATGAGTTATAATCTCTGCACTGTGATTCACAGTTTTTCAATTTTTGTGTATGTAGGTTTGTATATATCTTTTGCACCATTTTTAAGCACCATTTTTTCACTTTGTACATCTTTTGCCATTTATCTCATCTTGGTTCTTTGGCCATGTATTTTTATATACAATATTAATTGTTGTTTCAGTGTTATTTAGCAATCAATTATCCCTTGTATATTTAGAGCCCCAGTAGGGATCCCTCCCCTAGATTCAAGTGTGTTTATGTGTTTTTAATGAGTCTTTTATGTATTGTCAGTATGTGATTTTAAACCTTACCTAATAAATGTATGCATAAACTTTATCATATGTAATTGGATATATCTTCCTACATGTGTTAGTGTGCGGCAGTACCACAGGATTTTCTTGGGGGCGGGTCTAGGACCTCCATTTTGTTTGTACTGTAAATGGACCTTTACGGAAGATCTTTTTATGGTGCGGGAGATGTCACTCAGGGGTGGTGTTGCACTATCAATGTCCCCACGTTCCTCCAAGCCACCGCTGCCACCTCTACTTGCCAATGTGCCCTCCTATATCATTCTCCTTGCAACATCTCTCTCACCTTACTGAGCCACTATTTACCTTTACATGCCAGTGCTATTTAACCATCCAACAGGTCAGGGGAATATAAAGCTGCCAGAGAGGTTTGTGCCTCCATTGGTGCACTTTATCTTGGTTCCGTGGGAGATGTCTGCAGAAGTGGAATGTCTCTTCATGTACTCAAATGTTCAAACTCCTGTGCTTCTTGTCTGCAAACAGAGCCTAAGCATTTACTAACAAATCTTCCCCTTTTAATCGGTGTGTCTTACACTTTTAGTTGCTATAGTAAACTTTCTTGTTCCCTTGGCAATTATTTTGTGTGTTCTTTGCAGGAACTATGCAACGATTCAATTTTCAAAGAATTCTGTGATGGGCTCTTGTTTCAAGTGGAAGTCCTAGAATGGTGTATAGAACAAAGCAGGTTTGTACCCAAATCCAGTCCTGAGCTCTTCCTAAAGCGGACCGACATCCTCCGTGGTGAGGGTGCTGGTGGCTGCCAGCACTACAGCTAAAATGACTGGGAGTCTGGGAGCGCATCCAGAATGCTGGAGCCCCACCCCTCCCCGCCCATAACTCCACAGAACGTCCATTATCTTTACCTAATCCTTGCTCCCCAGCTGGGAATCCAGCGCTGCGATTGGTTACCCGGCACTCACGTGGGTGGCTGGCACTGGATTCCCGGCGGGGGAATGAGGTTAAGGTAAATTTATGGGTGTCCTTGTGGGGTTATGTGTGGGGGGACTCCAGCATTCTGGATGCCCCTCCCAGGCTGTCATTTTAGCAGCGGCACTGGACGCCACCTCATCCCCGAGGGTGTTGGGCCTCTTTAAAGTGGACCAACACCCAGGATTTTGACTATCCTGGGTTTTGGTCCACTTCGGTGGGGCACCCCGATCGGGGGTGCCCCGCTGTGTGAAACCTCCCAGAAAGCCCCAAAAACTCACCTGTCCTCGCTCCCACGTGACCGCTGCAGCCAATCCCTGCCGACGGACTAGCGAGGTCCGTCGCCGGACAAGCGAGCGCGCCCGCCACTGCCTCCCGTGCGTCACTCTTACAGGGAGCGTGCCCTGCTAGAGGGATGCGCGAGCAGCGGTGGCTCGCGCATGCGCCGCTGGATCGAGGAGCAGGTAGGGATTTCGGGGCTTTCTGGGGGGTTTCACGCAGCGGGGCACCCCCGATCAGGGTGCCCCGCAGGCCCGATGCTGATCGGCCCGGGAATCTTATATCTTATAGATTCCCGGGGCGATCAGCATCGGGTGTTGGTCCACTTTAACCAGCCTTTGAAAAAGTTCCTGTTATGTCTGCTGTGTTTAGCTAATGTATACTATGATTTACTTTTCCTTACTTTTGTTGAGCACCTACCTTTGTGGCATGCCTAGATACGTTACCTGACCTGAAAAAAGTCATAACTGGCCTGTTGTTGGTCTACAATGAGATATTATAGCAGTTACTGCTATAAATAGTATAGCAGTTACTTATACTGATTGATGGCCAGTGTCATCTTCCATCAGCCTTTAATAGAAAAATAACTAGGTGTGACAAAGGGCTCATGTAAAGCAAACGTTCATGCAGGGGGTACACACTAGTGTGTGTTAGGTGTCCCTCAGCTGCTAATATACTGTATGTATCTGAGACAGTCAAGGGGCAGGTGGCTTTAATATTATCCAACCAGAGAGTATTAACCGTCTTTAGAACAAAAGAGTACTTTCCTTAGTATTCACAGTTCACATACTAACCTAGAATAATAGGATTACCCATCACCCGTAGTAAGTAGGTAGAGTAGTTTTTTGCCATGCTGAGATTTCAGAGCTGCTGAGACATACAATGCTCCCCTGGTCTTCATACTCCCAAACATCACCTCCGACCAGTCATAAAAGCCATGCCTTGTGCTAATGAGGAGAAAGTCAGAAACAAGTAAAAGTTGACCAAAACCCACAGAGATCAGCCCAGGAAAATTGAATCGGGATTCCCCGCTGTGTGAAACCCCTTTGGTCGCTCATAAACTAACCTTCTTTCCCTGGCCAAGGGCGCATGTGCTTGCAGTGGCCGCTAGCCCGCGCCAGGCATTTGTGAATGGCCGACGCAGGCATGCTCCCTGTTAAAGGGTAGCAGGGGATGCTGCCGTCAGTGCCCTCGGATCTGCTTGCATTAGACGAGCTCCTGGACGAAGGGGCTTGAGTGTATTCGAACGTCGAGGGACAATGCATGCGTCGTAGGACCGGAAAGAGGAGAGTTTATTCGGGCGGTCTGGGGGGGTTTCACATATCGGGCTTCCCCCGAGGGCAAGGACCAAAATCCAGGATAGTTAAAATCCTAGATTTTGGTCCTCTTTAAGGGGAATCCTGTGTTGCCTTCTCCGACGAGACATGTTTTCTGCTTCTTGGAATGGTTGGACATGTAAGACAACAAACAGAGAACAAACATCCTGCAACCATTGGTCTGGGGAATGTTTTCATACCATTCTCTGGCCCACTCAGCCATGTGGAAGACACTCTCAACAGATTTGGGGATGAATCCATTCTTGCAAATCACATCCATTCATTGTTCTCCCTGAAGCAGATAGGATATTCCAGCAAATCATGAGCGTAGAAATGTCTGACATTGGTTGGAAGAGCTTGACCAAAACTTCTACGTACTACCCTGGCCCCCTAATTCCCCAGACGTGCATATGTGGGGCCACCTCAATCATCATGTTTGCTCCTGTGCACCCTCCAGCAGCTGTGGGATGCATTGCCATAACAACCTACCAGGACCTTGAGTTGCTCCAGGTCAATCTAGTTGGTGCACGTGGCACTCGGTGGTTACTCAACTGCTAGTTATAATAATGTGACTTTACTGCTTATAATTCTTTGGATACTGTATGCAGTGAATGCTCCTCTTATGGCTATATATCCAATAATGCTTTGTTTTGTATGTTTTAAATCTGTACTAAATTAAGGTGGTTTACAAACAAAAGTTTACTTTTTTAGATAGTGTTTTCCTGGTCTATCTGCACCACCATTGATCATCCAAAGGTAGAACCCACTTGAAATTGGTGGTTTGCAGTGCAGAGCACTAAGACTAAAGACTAAATTCCCCAGGAGACAGGGACAATGAGCCGAGTAAGACCGATAGTTCCAGGGCTGGCCCTGTGCAAGATTTCAGGATGGCAAACCGACCCCCCCCCCCCCACAGGCGACAGAGGAA